>CAJNRD030001121.1:17902458-17927004 GCA_905319865.3 Cotesia congregata | reverse complement strand
ATATATAATATATGAAAAATTGATGTGGGTACTCAAATGAAAGGTCTCGATGAGTGTAACACCGGGATGAGCTTATATCTTTAAAAATATCAATATTTCACAAGACACAAGGTAATTTCTCAATTATGTATCTAGAGATAGAGCATTTTTGAATGCAGCCTAAATACTTATCATCATAAATTGACTATTAGTGTGAATGATATGAAATCTTGAAAAGTCACAAATTCAAGTCAAGACCTTCGCAATAACACTAAATTTCAGTAAAAAAATCGATTTTATCACATGACAATCCTAGACACAAAATTTTTCTTATTCTCTTAATTAAATAGATAAAAAAAAATTTTCTAAAAAAAATTTGTATATTTATCAAATACTTTTATGTTAAAAAAAAAAATTTTAACTTTGTAATAATTTATCAAAAATTTTACTAAAAAAAAATACTAATTAAAAACGTATAACATTACAGGTGAAATAGCAATCCGAGTATTCCGAGCATGTACAGAACTAGGAATCCGCTCGGTAGCAATCTACTCCGAGCAAGACAAGATGCAAATGCACCGTCAAAAAGCCGACGAAGGATACATCGTAGGCCGAGGATTGCCCCCAGTGCAAGCTTACCTGAACATTCCCGAAATAATAAAAGTAGCTCAAGAAAACGGAGTTGACGCAATCCACCCAGGATACGGCTTCCTCTCCGAAAGATCTGACTTCGCTCAAGCAGTAGTCGACGCGGGGATCCGATTTATCGGACCCTCTCCTCGAGTAGTCCAACAAATGGGAGACAAAGTAGCAGCTCGCCAAGCGGCTATCGAAGCGGGAGTTCCCATAGTTCCCGGAACAGACGGTCCAGTGTGTTCTTCCGACGAAGCTATGGCATTTTGCCAAAAACACGGTCTACCGGTGATCTTCAAAGCGGCCTACGGTGGAGGAGGCCGTGGAATGCGAGTGGTTCGCAAGATGGAGGAAGTAGTCGAGAATTTCGAGCGAGCTTCTTCAGAAGCCAAAGCAGCCTTCGGAGACGGCGCGATGTTCATCGAGAAATTTATCGAGCGTCCTCGACACATTGAGGTCCAACTTTTAGGAGACAAAGCTGGAAATGTCGTTCATCTTTACGAGCGCGACTGCTCTGTCCAGCGGCGACACCAGAAGGTGGTAGAAATTGCACCAGCTCCGAGACTGGACCCCAAAGTCCGGGACCGGATGACGGAACATGCTGTTAAATTAGCTAAGCACGTTGGATACTCCAACGCAGGTACTGTCGAGTTCCTGGCTGATGATAAGGGAAACTTTTTCTTCATCGAAGTCAACGCAAGATTGCAAGTAGAGCACACAGTCACTGAAGAAATAACCGGGATTGATCTAGTGCAGTCGCAAATAAGAATTGCTGAAGGTATGACTCTCCCTGAGCTAGGAATGACTCAAGAAAAAATTTCTCCTCAAGGATACGCGATTCAGTGTCGGGTGACCACTGAAGATCCTGCTAAGAACTTCCAGCCCGACACAGGTCGCATTGAAGTCTTCAGATCCGGTGAAGGAATGGGAATTCGTCTTGACAGCGCTTCAGCGTTCGCTGGTGCTATCATCTCTCCCTACTACGACTCTCTTCTGGTTAAAGTTATTGCCCATGCTGCTGACTTGCAGTCTTCCTGCGCGAAAATGAACCGCGCGCTACGCGAGTTCAGGGTTCGTGGAGTTAAGACTAATATTCCTTTCCTGCTTAATGTTCTGGAGAACCAGAAATTTTTGAACGGAAATGTCGACACTTATTTCATCGATGAGAATCCTCAGCTGTTTAAATTCACGCCAAGCCAGAACCGGGCGCAGAAATTGCTCAATTATTTGGGTACCGTTTTAGTAAACGGGCCTAGCACTCCACTGGCTACTCAGTTGAAACCTGCTGAAATTAAACCGCATATTCCTGATATTCCTGTTGGTAAGTTGTTAATCTTGTTTTGATTTTTTTTTTTTATTAATTATTCATTATTTATTTATTTTTAAGTATATGTTATCTTGGCCCCCTTATTTTTTATTTATTATATTTAATTATACTATAATTCAAGTCAAAATTTATTACAGCTAGAAAGCTTCTTTTATATTATTTTATAAAATTTAATAGGTGTTACAAAAGCGTGTTATGAAAAAATATCCATGTATTTGTTTTGGAATTTTTTTTCAGACCTTAATAATTGATTTTTTTTTTTTCTTAAAGTTTCATTAAAAAAATATTAATTCATCAAAATTTTTAAAACTTTCATAGTGCAAGAAAATATACTTAAAATGTTTTTTATATTAATTTGACATACTGAAGAATATAAATAAAGTACAAGACATTAATAATAATCAGAAAAATAATTATTACTGCAGTATTTTAATTAAAAAATATTTGTATAATATTTTTGAAGTTAAAAAAATTTTGAGTGACTTAAAAAAAAAATTATTTATTTTTAATGGTTTCAATAGTTATCCAAACACTTTTATAGCACCTGCAAAAAAAGAAAAAGTCATATATATATATATATATATAATTTTGCTTTTTATTTGTGTGAATAATTTTGCTTCTTCAGGGCTGCTTAAAAAATTTATTTAAATCATTGTGTTAACGACCAAAAAAATCTCCACCATTTTTGCACAATTTTTTTCACCTATAAGAAAACAATGATAAAAGAACCCGTCATCCGTAAATAATAAATATTTATTATTTTATAAAATATTAAAATAAATATTACATTTATTTGGCATGCTTTTATCATTTGTTTGGCAATTATTTTTTTAGACTATTCTAAGCTTCGAGCAACCGACGTGGAAGACGCAGACCTGACAGGTATGCCTAGAATATATTCAAGTGTTTTACACTTCAAAAACAAATTATTATAATTATAATTATTTTATGTTTCGCAATAAACATTATCGCTTAAAATTGCACGCATCTAACCCAACATAAAAACCTCCCAAAAAAACGTCAACCTCCTAACTAAAAAATAATTCTTATAGAAATCCTGGAACCTCCTCGAGGCTTGAGACACATATTACTCGAAAAAGGCCCGGAAGGATTCGCAAAAGCAGTCCGTGATCACAAAGGGCTTCTGCTAATGGACACAACCTTCCGCGACGCGCATCAATCTCTCCTAGCAACTCGAGTTCGGAGTCACGACTTACTAAACATATCTCCATACGTCGCGCACAAATTCAGTAACCTCTACGCCTTAGAAAACTGGGGAGGCGCCACCTTCGACGTCGCATTAAGATTCCTCCACGAGTGTCCTTGGGAACGGCTTATAGACATGCGCAAAGCGATCCCAAATATTCCGTTCCAAATGCTGCTCCGAGGCGCTAACGCAGTCGGCTACACCAACTACCCCGACAACGTGGTGTTCAAATTCTGCGACCTATCAGTGCAGTGCGGAATGGACATCTTCAGAGTATTCGACTCTCTAAATTACCTTCCAAATTTAATCCTGGGAATGGAAGCCGCTGGAAAAGCAGGCGGGGTTGTAGAAGCGGCAATTTCTTACACTGGAGATGTAAGCGACCCTAACCGGACAAAGTACGACTTGAAATACTACACAGACCTGGCTGATGAATTAGTAAGAGCTGGAACACATGTGCTGTCTATAAAAGACATGGCAGGTTTATTGAAACCCAAAGCAGCGAGTCTGCTGATTGACGCGATTCGTCAAAAGCAGCCTGATGTTCCAATTCATATTCATACTCATGACACAGCTGGTGCTGGAGTAGCTTCGATGCTTGCTTGTGCTCAAGCTGGAGCTGATGTAGTGGACGTTGCTGTTGATAGCATGTCTGGAATGACCAGTCAGCCTTCAATGGGAGCCGTTGTTGCTTCTTTGCAAGACACTCCTCATGATACTAACTTTGATTTGAGAGACGTGTCTGAATATTCGGCCTATTGGGAACAAACCAGGACTCTTTACGCGCCTTTTGAATGCACTACGACGATGAAGTCGGGCAATGCTGATGTTTATCTCAATGAAATTCCCGGTGGGCAGTACACTAATCTCCAGTTCCAGGCTTACTCTTTAGGACTGGGAGAGTTTTTTGAAGACGTCAAGAAAGCTTACAGAGAAGCTAATATTCTGTTGGGTGATATCATAAAAGTAACACCCAGTTCTAAAGTTGTGGGAGACTTTGCGCAATTTATGGTACAGAATAAACTGACCGCTCAGGATGTTTTGGACAAAGCTGAAGAACTTTCGTTCCCTAAGTCGGTGGTTGAATTTCTTCAGGGAGCTATTGGGGAACCTTATGGAGGATTTCCGGAACCGCTGAGGTCTAAGGTTTTAAAAGATATGCCTAGAGTTCAGGGAAGACCGGGTGAGAGTTTGCCGCCGTTAGATTTTGGGAAGCTTGAAAAAGATTTGAGGGAAGTTCATCCGACTATCACGGAGAAGGATGTTATGTCTGCGGCGCTCTATCCGCAGGTTACTAATGACTATTTGAAGTTTAAAGAAACTTTTGGACCGGTTGATAAACTTGAGACGAGGATTTTTTTGACTGGGCCGAAGGTTGGGGAAGAGTTTGATGTTACGATTGAGAAAGGAAAGACTCTGGGGATTAAAACTTTGGCGATGTGCGAAGATCTGACGGCTAATGGAGAGAGAGAGGTTTTCTTTGAGATGAATGGGCAATTGAGATCTGTTTTTATTAAGGACAAAGAAGCTGTTAAGGTATTTATTTTTAGTTTTATTATATGAAATTTTGGCTTGATTTTTTTATATTTGATTACTGTATGGAAGGTAAAAGACCCAGTTATTGACACTGGCCTAGTTATTGACACTTGCAATTTTATTTTAATTAAAAAACAAAAAAAAAAATCAACTTTGATAAATTAATAAATATAATTTTTGAATTATGAATTTTAAGATAATTGGTTTGTTCGGAAAATTTTATTTTTTTTGTTTTGGTTTGATAAAATTTTGCTTTATTAAATAATGACTTTTGTTAAATTGCACTGTACTTTCTTAAATATTGACGTTATTAAAAACATAAGCTCATCTCGTTGTTACACTCGTCAAGAGCTTTCATTTGAGTACTCACATACACTTTTGATATATTTTTCATATATACATATATATATATAATATATATAAATATATGAAAAATTAATGTGGGTACTCAAATGAAAGGTCTTGAAGAGTGTAATGTCGGGGTGAGCTTATATCTTTAAAAATGTCAATAGCTCACAAGATACAAGATCATTTCTTAATTATGTTAAATTGCACTGTACTTTTTTAACTATTGAAATTTTTAAAGATATAAACTCATCCCGATGTTACATTCATCAAGAGCTTTCATTTGAGTACCCACATGCATTTTTGATATATTTTGCATATATACATGTATATAATATATATGAAATATATGAAAAATTGATGTGGGTACTCAAATGAAAGGTCTCGATGAGTGTAACACCGGGATGAGCTTATATCTTTAGAAAATGTCAATAGTTCACAAGATACAAAGTCATTTCTTAATTATGTGTCTATAGATAGAGTAAATTAAATATCGGTGACAATGATATAAAACCTTGAAAAGACACAAACTCAAGTCAAGACCTTTGCAATGACACTAAATTTCACTAAAAAAACCGATTTTGTCATGTGACTATCCTGAACACAAAATTTTTCTTATTCTCTTAATAATATAGATTATTTTTATTCAATATTGAAAGAAGAAATAGATGATTAGCAAAAAAAGTAGTGAATAATTAAAAATAACTGATTCATTTTATTATTTTAAAGATTTGGAAGGTGAATGTTGAATGTTAGATGATGATTTTTGTAATTAAATAAAAAGATAAGTAACTTACAATTTTTTTCAGGAGCTTCACATTCATCCCAAAGCTGACAAAAGCAATAAGAACCAGGTCGGCGCTCCCATGCCCGGAACTGTGATCGACATCAGGGTGAAAGTCGGCGACTCAGTCGAAAAAGGCGCTCCGTTGATTGTCATCTCAGCCATGAAGATGGAGATGGTTGTCCAGGCACCAAAAGCTGGAAAAATAAAGACACTGGAAGTCTCCGTGAATTCCAAACTCGAGGGTGATGATCTTCTAATTACCATGGAGTGAATTGATTTATTTTGAAGAAATCCTTTTGTACTATCTTCCCTTGACGGTAACGTCTATCACCAATTGTGTTTCACGGTTGAACTTCATTTCATTTAATTATTATTATAAATTATAATTTTTAATAATTTTAATAATGAGCGAATGGTAGGCAATGTTGTTTTATATAAAAAATATAATATTAGTAATATAATTGCTGCGTAGCGGTTGTGCCAAGTGATTTTAATCATTGTGAAATTAAATAAAGGATAATGCTGAATTTTATAACTTGCACAATTAAATTTAATTAGTGCTGTTTTATTAATTTAAACTTGCGCTTTTTTTTTAATAAAACAAATTACGCTTATATAAAATCTTAAATTAATATTAATTGACTTTGTAATTAGAGTTATAAATTTTATGTATGTTATATATATTATATATATATATATAAATCAAATTTGTATAGTGAAAATGGTGCAATTAATTTAAATGAATAATTATAATTTATATATATAAATAGTGTAGTTAATATTTGTACATATTTACCAATAAAAAAAATGAGTTTATAATTACCTGAATATTTTTATTAAAAAAATTTTCTGTTAATTTAGGAAATTATAACTGAAAAAAAATGTTTTTCTCTTAGTTGGCTGTTATCCGTTATAAACCTTGTACCTCTGCAGAATAGTTTTTTTTTCTTGTATACCTGAAATCAAAAAATAAATAAGTAAAGAAAAAACTATTTTTTTTTTTTTTTTTTTCGTTTTTAAAGATATTCATTGACAATTTTTGGTGTCAGCTACTCGTCTGTGGCAGTAATTACCAATACAAATTACAAACTCATCGTCACTTGAAATCTTCAAAAATAAAGGATATGAATTTTTTTTATAAATAAAGAAGCAAATTTTAGACAATTATTATAAACTATTGTTTCTCTGTATAAATTTATATTAACTTTGCATAATATCGTTTAGATTATGTGCCTTTATGTATTACGTTATTTTTTCTTTCTTTTTACTGAACATGGAATTATTTTTTTTATGTTCTAAATACACATTAAGGTAAAAGACCCAGTTATTGACACTTGTAATTTCATTTTAATTAAAAAAAAACAAATCAACTCTAATAAATTAATAAATATAATCTTTGAATTATAAATTTTAAGATAATTAATTTTTTTAATTAGAGTGAAATTGCAAGTGTCAAATAACTAGACCAGTGTCAATAACTGGGTCTTTTACCTTATAATACTTATATGATTGAATAAATAAAATCTGTTACATATTTTGTACTTGCTATTAGGCTTAATGCCTTGGGATATAAATTAAATAACTAAAAAAAAAAAAAAAAAATTTTAATTTGTACAACAGTTCTTGCAATTTCCTTATTGTAAGTACTATTTATAATTAAATGTATTATACGTTTACAATTCCTCGCAAGTTTTGCTTAATTATATCAGATATCGTTTACTGTTATAAATTTATATAATTTGTACATGTTTAGTTATTGTTTAATTTACTTAGGTAAAAAATTTTTTATTAAAAAACCTAAACAAACATAAATTATTCCTTAAATAAAAAACTGTCTAGTATTAAGGGTATGTACTAAATTATAAAAAAAAAAATTGTAAATACTGAAAAACATGAATATTTATTTGAATTCAAAATTAATAAACTTTTATTACAGTATACCAATAAATTATTTTAAATACAAAGATAAAAAATAAAAATTGATATTGAACTTCTAAACTAAATAAAAATCCTTTAAGAATAAACCATCAAGTCTTCATTATTTAAGTATATCAAAATGTCTCTAACACAATTGTAAGGTAAATCACCAAAAATATCTTCAAGTTTCTTCTCAGCATTTTTCAGCAACAAATTCCTCTTCTGCCCCTTTTTAAACTGACAAACCAACATTTTCGCATACAAGGGGAACTTGGTAGCCAATTTTTTATCTTTAATAGCCTTTTCAATATTCTTATTCTCCGCATACATGACCACCTGGCCAACACCCTTAACCAGAACATCATAGTAAGAAACACTAGTTCTAGTAATCTTCTCTTTCTTCATACTCTTAACTTCCTTGATACACTTACTCTGATACTCTCTCTTCTTAATCCCGCGGCTAATCCACTCTAAATGCTTCTTGTGAACATATAACTTTGCAGCTTTTAATTTAAGTACATGCTGCTGGAGTATCGTGGAAGTAGTATCACGCAGATTTTTATAAACACAAGCTTCATTGATATCAGCTCCAAGATCCAAGAGCAATTGCAATAATTCTCCATCGCAATTATTTTTAATCGCCATATCAATAACAGATTCTCTTTTAAAACTGTAATTACTCCTCGCGGTGGCATTGATATCCGCGCCTCTGTCCATTAACAATTTAATCAACTCCATGGATTCTTGAAGGGTAGCTTGATGAATTGCCGTCATACCTTCATAGCGATTAGAATTGCTCTTTTTATTAACATCCGCGCCACAATCCAGGAGACGTGTGATGATATATTGATTCTTCTTGCAAATAGCTTCGTAAAGTGCAGTTTTTCCATCAGCAGAAAGAATATTAACATCAGCACCTCTTCTGAGCAACAAATCAACCAGCTCATTGTCATCATGTCTAATAGCAATATGCAATGCACTTTGTCCAGAGTCTTGCTCATTAACATGATTGATATTTATTCCATTATCTAGAAGCAAATTAATCATTTCCGTGCTTTTAGCTTTTCCCGCAAGTTGAAGCGCATTTTCTCCATCCTCAGTCTTGGAATTAACTTCTACTTTCAGGACATTTAAAAAGTACTTGACCATCTCCAGAGCATTTTCACTAACAGCTACATGATAAGCAGTCAACCCGGAGACAAATCCGTGCTTAGCGAAGATATCATACTTGGCGTTCTTCTTTATCAGTTTTTTAGCTACTGAAACATTGTCTTTAGCCGCGGCAACATGAAGAGGAGTCTCACCCTTGTCTGTTTTGGCATTTACATCGCAATGTTTGTTACCCAGCAAATGCTGGACGATTTCTTCATTGTTAAGATCAATCGCAATGTGCAATGCGGTCCAGCCACCGCAGAATTGATGATTGTTGGTTGCGTTAATATCAGCACCCATTTCTAATAAATATTTGACTATTTTTAAGTTACCACTTTCTACTGCTGCAAAAAGAACAGTTTGGGAAGACTCGTCTAACGTGTTGATGTCAGCGTACCTGCCGAATAAAATAGAAATTTCGTGCTCGCCGTAGCCTAGTTCTTTCAGCTGTTCTGGTGAGAAATTTTTGAAGGTTTCGCGGAATAAATTGTCGTGGTTTATTGAAACGGAATTGCTACGAGTAAGACATTTTATTATTTCCCAATTCTTGCGCTTGATTGCGTGGCTGAGGACAGTCTCGCGGTTTTTTACCAGCGCGCGTACATCTATTTTCTTGGTTAAGAGCAGCTGGACAATGTCCAGCCGGTTTTTTTTCACTGCGCTGTGCAGCGGGGTGTCCCAGTAGTTGTAAATTGTGTCTGAAGTATTTTTAGCGGAAATATTAGCACCGTGCTCGAGTAAAATTTCAATACCTGGGATGAATTCCATGTCTACTGCTACGCGAAGCGCGGTTTTAAAATAGTCACCTTGCTCGTCAATGTCGATTCCAGTTTTGACAAGCTGTTTCATTGATTTTAAGTTCTCCGCTTTCACTGCGATTATTAGTGGAGTGTCTTTTGATTCTGATTTTTGGCTCTCGGAGTCGGAGTCTTTGTTATCTTCTTCTTCGTCGGAATCACCTAAAGTAAGACATTCAAGTTAGCTATATCACTTGACAATTTTTTAATTCTATTTAAGGTAAAGTACCCAGTAGTTGAAAAGGATTTAACTAGTAAAACTTATTAGACCCTACTTTTAATATATTATGATGTAATTATTAATTAAAATTAGTTGAACATTCTGGGAGCAGTAGTTGAACTAATAATATATATGGTGAATATTTAAAATGTTCATTTAAAATTGATAAATATTTGTATTTAATTCGAATAATTTATTTGTAAACAATTCGAAAAGTCTGTTCAAGTACTGGTCCCATTTTTATAAGTGTTCAAGTACTGGGTACTTTACCTTAACAAAAATATTTATTCCAAAAAATTATTTTTAAAAAATTACATTTTTTATTTTTTTAAATTTCTAAATTCTAATTTTTTTTTTTTTGCTGTAATTTATTTGATAACACTAAAGTTAGCCGACGTTTTTAATTTTTTGATTTTTTTTAATTATCAAGTTAGAAATAAAAAATATTTTTAAAAAATTGCACTTACAGTTTATCAAGTTTTTTACAAATGAAAATTTTTTTTTTATTATTTTGTGACAAAATAAAAATTCTAAAAATTTTTAGATGTCGGCTAACTTAATTTTAATATTTATTTGTTAAAAAATTTTTAAAATTATTAAATATGTGCTACATTAATGATCATACCTAAAGTGCCTCGGACCCAGTTAACCCCATCTATGTCCATTTCATTTTCATCGGCGATCGTTTCGACGAAAGCGTGAGCTAATAATCGGAAAAGGTCCACTGCCATTCGCGGTTGGTTCATGTCGTCGTCGTCGTCGTCGTCGTCGTCATCATCGTCATCGGAATCCTCATCGTTGTCGTTGTCATTGTCATCATCCGAGTCCGATGACATGTCGCTGTCGGAATTATCGTTCAGGTGGTCGTTGCCGGGTACATTGTCTTCTGCTCCTGAATTTTCGGATTCTGAGTCTGATGACCCATCAATACGCTGTCTTTTTGCTGGTCTTTCATCATCTGACATTTTTAAGTCTTAATTGTCTATTTACTATCCCTAAAAGTTGGTTTGTTGTTATTAATGGTGTTTTATTATTTATTTTGTGTTTTTTACTTACCTGAGATTTGTTTAAAAAAAAAAATACTAGTTGATTATAAACAAAAAAATTGTTTTTGACGATATTTGTGTGTTTTTTTTAGTAAATAAATAAAATACGTAATTGTAATTGTAATTCACATTGGTAAACTTATGCCTTTTTTGAGGTTAGCTGTTATTTTTTACGCAGTCGGTATGTAGAGCGCGCTATTGTATATTTAAAAAAATAGGAACTAACTCTGAAATCAACTGTTATTTCAAATCGATTTTTAGTTTTGTTTATTTTGATTCACAAGTAAATAAACAACAAAAAAAAATTTTTTTTTCCACTGTATTCGTAGTTTTTTTTTTTTTTAATTTCTTCAATTAGTTTTTTTAATAATTATTTATTAATAAAAATTCTGAAAATAATCAAATGTTTGTTAAATTGAGTATCATGACATAATACTGAAGTTAGCCGTCAGCTGTCAATTTAAAAAATTTTCTTAACAAATCAGTTATATATAACAAAGGATACTTCTAAAAATTTTCACATGAAATTTTTATTAATTTTCACATTTGGAATTTTTTAATTAAATTTTTTTTATAATAATTTAATTGCTATAAAACTCTAAAAAAAATTTTCAAAATTTTTTAATTTTATATAACAATGAAAAAATTTCCCTAAAAAAATTCCTTTTTTAGAAATTAAAAAAATGACAAGTGGAAACTTTTTAAAATTGATTTTTTTTTTTTATAAAAATAAAAATAATTATCAAATTTCTGCTGCTTTGAGTATATATCAACAGTTTTTTTTTTTTCAATTTTTATATATGACATTTTTTTACCAGTTAAAAAAAAAAGTAATTATCAATAAAATGATTATTAAGAAAAAAATAACTATATATGTTAATTTCAGAATCTTCAAAAAATATAAAAATGTAAGTATATTAATTTTCTAAAGAAATGACATTAAATTATTAAATTCAGCTGTCACTTGACAATTTTTTTTAACAAATAAATATAATCCAAAAAATTATTCGTCAATTTTTTTTTTGCCATAATTTATTAGTTACAAAATTTTTAAAACGATCAAAAATCTGCTAAATTAATTTTCATTCTAAAGAAAGGTTTTTGTTTCTAAGTATTAAAAAATTATTGTAGTATGTAATTTGTAAACTAATTATTTTAATGAAAATAAAATTACAAGATATCTGACAGTTTTTAGGACTTTTCTTATTTTATTTTTTTTTTTACAGTGTTGACATTTTTCTTTCGACTATGAGTTTTACGGATTGATTTGTAGAGTTCTTTCATTTTTTTTATTTGGTATAATGAAATTGTCCATTCCATATTTGTCGGCAGTGTATTAATGTTTTTCGTGATATCAATACTACTATCATAATTGGGGATTTGCAATTGTAAGTTTCCCATAACAATGGAAAATATATCATCAACATTACCATTAATCACCAGATCAGCTTGTTTATCATGTTTAGTTGATTGTAGATTACAAATAACGAGACGGCCGCCATGATTTTTCGTGAATAAAGGTAGATTTGCACTTGGGACTATTTGTAACGAAGTGCCTAAACAAATACTCAAATCTGCAACGCTAGAATGATAATCAGACAAAGCAAGATCTCCATCAGGCAGTTGATGTTCCCAATCGAGAATGGTATCGTGCATCTGTCCCCGACATGGCCTTTTACCGATTTGTTCCCGAGAGCACAACTTAGCCAAACTCTTTTTGCCCACGCTAGGAGTCGGCGAATCTCGAATGAATTGCCTATTACATTTATTGCATTGTTCGATGAATATATTGCCGTGCAATTCTGCGAGATTAGATCGTGGAATCCCTGATCTTAAATGAAGTCCATCAATGTTCTGGCTAATTATAAACTCGACTTTTCCAACTTCAATCAGCTTTTTCAACGCCATATGAGTTTTAGTTGGTACTGCTTCATCAAAGGCCATATTTTTTTCAGGCTTCAGGCCTTTTCGTTCCAAAGTCCAAACTCCAGATGGGCCCCGAAAATCTGAAATTCCGGCCGATGTTGAGATTCCAGCACCCGTGTGAACAACTACATGACGAGATTCATTTATCCATCTCGTGAGAATATCACATTTCAACTTAAGCTTCTCGGTGCTGTCGTATTTCTCAGCAAGCCCTAAGACACCTTTATTTTCATATGGAGATAATCCATCAGCATAATTGCAAGACATTTTCTGCTGTAGCGAATTATTACTGAAAAATAAAATTTGGTCAACTTTTTAGTTCGAAATTACACAAACGACACTCTTTTATAAAAACTTTACATAATTCAAGTGAAGAAATAAAAGGCTCTATAACTAAAACGTTTTATGTTTATTTTTTTGCTATATTATGTTTGGGATCATAACAAATAACGCAATATATTTAGAATATAAATACACTCGAGAGGTTAGCGATGTCTCTTTTCATTCCAAAAGCTATAGTCAAGAAGCCCGGCACTCATACCAACGTGTTTACACCTTTTTGACTTTTCTTACTAAAAAAATTTATTACAAAAAAATAAAAAGTAAAATTTCATATTTATTATAAGATTTAAAAAAGTGTGAGTGCAATTTAATTAAAATATTCTTTTGGTTTTTATTTAAGGAAGTACGAGCGCCAAGCGGGGTGGGAATAGGTATCGACTCTAGCGCGGTAAGGGGAACGCAGTATAACCATATGATTTTTTTCAATATATAGATATACATTTATTTTTATGAAAATGAAGTTAACCGACATTTTAAAACTTTTAGAAATTTTTTATTGAAAAAATTTCAATTTAACAATTAAAAAAAAAAAATGTCACATCTAAAAAACTTTAAAAACTAAAAGTGCAATTTTTTAGAAATATCTTTTTAGTTGTAATTTATTTAATATTAAAAATTCAAAATTTTTAAACGTCTGCTAACTTCAGTGACATTTATTTTTCTTTTAATTAATATACTTTAAGTTAATTAGTCGGACAAGTGTAAATATTTTTTATTTTTAATTAAATTTATCACTGATATATTTACTTTCATCCATAAGTTTTTTAAAAATATTCACCGACAGTTTTACGAGAAAAATACAGAAATATATCAATGTTTGAAGGTTACCCCATAAGACCAATGTTAAATTGCTCGAAACTTTAAAGTTAATTATTTATTTAAAAATGATCGGGCAATCTCCTTCAAATTTTCAGGATTTGTTTAGACATATTTAAACTTCATATTAAAAAAAAATCAAGCCTTTTATCAAAAGTTGCCTTGGTGCTCGTACTTCCTTAATTAATTAATAATAAAGAAAATTTTTAAATGCCTGCTGATTTCAGGATCATTTATTTTAAAATTTAATACAGGCCATAAATAATTAAAGATTAAGACCAGATAATTTAATAAAGTCGACTATTTATTTTACTGGAGGTATTTCTTACAAAATAACACCTTTGTTTTTTATATATATATATCAATACAATATAATATAATATTGTCGAATTACAACAAAAATATTGCATATAATTGTATAACTTTGTTAATAATATTTTTTTAAAATTCATTTATTCATTCTCTGGACATAAATGGACCCGTTATTCATGATTTGTACGAAAAATGGAGTATCGTTGCCACCAATGGACGGTAGCTGTTTTTAATCATACTTTTGTAAATACTTTTTCATAATAATTTTGTTTCGGACCTGCCGTAACGACTAAAAGGACTCAAAAAAATTAACAAATAACTTTGTGCTTGCTCTTGCCGTGGAATTTAGTGCTTACTTATATAAATAGGGCAGTAAATTATTAAACATTTTTTTTATAAGTATCCAGCTCTTTGATTTGTTTACTTTAATAATTATTATTGTACGTATATATATTTATATATTTATTAGTCAATTAATTACTTTTATTTTAGAGAGCTGTTATTGTCAGACTTTCAACGATGAAACAGTAAATATACTTTTTTTTTTTTCCAACTACGACATTCCTTTGATTTTTATTTTAAATCTTAACTTTATTATAATTTCCTTTACAGGACCAAGGATCAAAGGATTTTATCTTTTTGATTTTTATTACTTAAAGTACCAAGACCATTAATTTTAATGAGCGATGTGGTAAAGCTGGTCTCAATTTATCATCTATGTCGGTGTAAAATATTTCAGCTTCTGTTTTAAAGCCATGTTTCTCAAATACTTTTTGAGAATAAATTCCTGTTGCGTCTGCTTTTATTACCTACAAGTAAATTTATTAATTAATTTTTTTTTAATTAGAATTAATTTAGAAACATCAAATTATGGTAATTATTTACAAATGGGGTCCACCCTATTTTACAAGGAAACATTATTAAATACTAATGTAACATTTCCGTTCAATTTATAATATGTAATTAAATTTTTAAATCATAAATTTTAACTAACTTTTTTTTTTTTATTTTTTTATGCATTTAAAAAAAAATATACCAATAAAATCAAGTAGAAATTTCGTTTCAAAAAATGAATATTAAAATTACCCACTTGTAAATATTCACCAAAAATTTTAATTTATCTATTGAAAGTTTTTTCCAATGATTATCTTTCTGATAAAATTTTAAGAGTCACTCTTAAAATTTTTTTCTATCAATTTCACTGAAGAATAGAAATAAAGGACATTAATAATAGTAAAAAAAAAAAAAAAATTACTACCGCAGTATTTTAATTTAAAAATATTTATATAAAATTTTTGAAGTAAAAAAAATTTCAGCGACTCAAATTATTTACAGAAGTACCAAAAAAAAAATTATTAAATATTATTATTATTATTATTATTATTAAGAATTATTAAATTATTAAATTAAAAATTTTTTTTTTCATCCTGAAAATATGTACCCTTAATAAAATAATAATAAAATAACAAGTACCTTGACACTGACAAAAAACAACGAACAACATGCAGAAAATAGGTACAATTTTTAAATTAATTAACAAATAATTAATTATGCATGCTAGGTGATATCGATCAATAACGTCTTGCAACCTTAAAGCCAGCGCGTTTGGCTACATCAACAGTATCAGCCATCAGGACATTAGCTAGCCCTCGGCCACGGAACTCTTCATCAACGCTGAGGATTCTGCACTCAAACAGCTCTTCCGTGTTGTACTTTTCAAAGAGATCTACTTTCTCGCTTACTTTGTACAGCAGCCCAAAAATAATTTTGAACTTTTCATCATCTAGTTCCTCTAGGCGACGAACTGCTTCTTCGCGGTCTCCTTTCTTCGTCACTCCATTCAACGCCAGTCCGGCTATCTGCTCAATTAATAATTAATTAATCAAGATGAACAAATTAATTAATTTAATTTAATTAATTTATCTAAGACCTGGTATAATAAATCTAGATAATTAATTTTTTTTTAATTAAAAAAAAAACAATTATAATTAGTAATTACCGTTCCATCTTCGGTTACCAGCATCCGCGAGTATCCTTGCTTAAGAGTAGCCAAACAATGATTTTCAAGCTCTAGATGGGAGTCTCCTTTCTGACAGAGGTCCACTCCGCGATTAAGAGGCTCATCAGCGAAGAAATTGAATCGTAAATGTTCAATCACTTCGTTAAAACGTATCTCTGGTATCGCTACTGCGTTTAATCGTGAGGAAGACATTTTTTTAATTTATTTATTAATTATTATAATTATTTTAAATAATAATAATAAATTATTATTATTTATATTAACTTTTTTTTTTAATTAATTAATTATTTATTTATTTAATTAATAATTTATTTATTTATTTAATAAATTATTATTATTTTAAATAATAATAATAATAAATATTAGAACAAAAATTTTTTTTTGCAATTGAAACAATCTTATTTACTTTCTGTTTAAATAACGACTAGCACACCGAGTGTTAAATTTTATCTATCACGCGCATTAACTCTTACGTCGAGTATCAATGTCGCTTGCGCCCTACAGCTGAATATTGATTGACCTAGTTCCTTCATCCTAGTACCCATCATCTTCATCAGATTACTTTATTATCTATGGGATTCATATAAATGTCAGATTAATAGAGTAGACATCCATTATCAACAGACATATAGATATTTATTCTAATTATTTATTCCCTTACATACTTTTAAATATTCATTTAGATTTTATTTTTTTATTATTAATACTATATATTTGCAAGCTCCGGAGTGATTTACAGATTATTTACGTCAATTGACGTTTGGAATACGTTAAATACTTTTAAATACTTATTCTTCTTCTTTAATTAATAGTTATAATTAAACTTACTTTGACAAATGTTGATAAATAATATTAATATTTAAGATCTGAATTAAAAGCTTTAAACAGCTAATTTTTATATCTGAAGCTAATTACAAGAAAATCAAGTACTTTTAATTATTATACATCTGTACAAAATTGATTTTTTTTTTTTCAATTATTAATTATGCAATCAAATTGTTCTGATAAGAAGCTCAAGAACTTGATTGATGAGTAAGCACTCATTTAATAGACGATTGAAGATTTCATAATTCATTTCTTTTTTAAATCTTTAAAATAAGTTTTTAAATATAGATATATATATATATATATATATATACAAGTTAAAATAATAAATCGTCGTCTCCTTCGTCGAGCATGTTGGCTGAATCGTAATCTTTGCCAGCAGCAATCATTTCAATACGGTGGGCTTCAGCCTGAAAAAAAAGATTGTTTAAATAATATGTGACTTGTGAAATATAAACAAATAAAATTTTGCTTGATTAAATAATGATTTTTGTTAAATTGCACTGTATTATCTTAAATATTGACATTTTTAAAGATATAAGCTCATCCCAATGTTACACTCATCAAGAGCTTTCATTTAAGTACCCACATGCATTTTTGATATATTTTTCATTTATACATATATATATATATAATATATATATATATATAAATATATGAAAAATTGATGTGGGTACTCAAATGAAAGGTCTTGATGAGTGTAATATCGGGATGAGCTTATTTCTTTAAAAATGTTAATAGTTCACAAGATACAAGGTCCTTTCTTTATTACGTTAAATTGCACTAAGCTTTGTTAAATATTGACATTTTTAAAGATATAAGCTCATCCTGATGTTACACTCATCAGGAGCTTTCATTTGAGTACCCATATGCATTTTATGATATTTTTCATATATACATATATATATAATATATATAAATATATGAAAAATTGATGTGGGTATTCAAATGAAAGGTCTTGATGAGTGTAATATCGGAATAAGCTTATACCTTAAAAAATGTCAATAGTTCACAAGATACAAGGTCATTTCTTAATTATATATCTAGAGATAGAGCATTTTCGAATGCAGCCTCAATATTTATCATCATAAATTGAATATTGGTGAGAATGATATGAAACCTTAAAAAGGCACAACTCCAGGTCAAGACCTTTCTAATGATGTCAAATTTAACTATAAAAACCTATTTTATCATATAAATACACTGGTCACAAAATTTTTCTTATTCTCTTAATAATTTAGATTTAAAAAATTAATTAATAATATTAGCAGACATTAGAAATTTTTTTTAATTTTTAAATGTGGAATTTTTTTACTAATTTTTTTTTTTATAATTTAATTGTTTAAAAATTCAAATAAATTTTAAGATTTCTGTTGATTAAAGTGTAATTATTTTATAAAAAGAAATTACCTTGGCTTTGATAATTTTCTTCTTATCCTGAATTTTTTTGAGACGGTAAAACTCTTCACGCTCAAGCTCATCGAGCTCTGAAATAATATAAGCGAGTGTCCTCTCGATACGAGGAATAATAACATGCTCTATTGCGTTGACTCGCCGATTAGTGATCTTAATTACTTCGTCAAGAGTTACGAAGCTAGTTTGCAGCGAGGCCAAGACCACAAGAAGCTTGACTCCTTTCTGGTAGTTCTTCTTGAGTTTTGCGAGCTGCTGACCACCACGAGCCAACCCAGCGAGTTCGTAGGTATCCGTACCGTCTTGGTAGGACTCGAACACTGGCAAGTTTACACCAGCTACGTTGTCTTTCTTAGACCGGATTTTAATCTGGGCTTTTGTTACGTTCTGCAAGACTACTTGGTTAAAATCACCAGTCGCGAATTTTGCTTCTGCTAGTGAAAATGCAGCTTCTTTCATTACTTCTCCCATTAATGTTTTTGTCTAAAAATAAATTATAAATTTTTCTTTTAAATATCTAGAATTTGTAATTACAATTACCAAGTTAAATAATTTTTTTTATTCACTAAACCTTTACTAATTTTATTATAAACAAAAAATTTTCATCAAATAAAAATTATAAATTTTTAATGATATTGAATTTTAACAGACAGTTTTTTTAAATTTTTCTAACAATTAAGAAATTAAGAAAATAAATTAATTAATTAAATTATAATGAAAAAAAATTCCACACGTGGAAATTTAAATTAAAAATTAAAAATAGGTAAGAATTATTTTTCAATAATTTTTTTTATAATAAAAAATTGATTTATTAAAAAAATTCCTAAAATTGTCTGATATTTATTTATTTCAGTATCATAATTTTTGTAATAATTACCATAAAAATTAATTTACCAGAAACTTAATAAATTTTTACAAAAAATAAATAATGGCAAAAAAAAAATGACATCAAAGTTAGAAGTCACTTGATAATTTTTAATTTTATTTAACAAAAAAATTTATTTTGAAAATTGTTATTAAAAAATTGCATTTTTAATTTTTTAAAATTTCTACAAGTCAATTTTTCTTTCTAATTTTTTTTTTTTACAGTAATTTGCTTGTTAAAAAAATTATCAAATATCTGCTACTTTATTTTTTTAAATAATTTTTTCGGAAAAAAATTTGTTTATTAAAAAAAAAAATTAAAGAATTGTCACATGACTGCTAACTTTAATTTAATATAATATATTTACCTCGATAATTTTACCAAGAATCATACGGAATCTCATCTGCAATGCATCAGCTTTCTTTTTTAATAATCCATGGCCTTTTGTTGCGCCAGCAAGACGGGATTTCATCAACATTTGTGCTCTAAAATTAATTATTTTTATTATGATAAATTATTTCATCAATCCAATTATTTTACATAATTATCGTATTCAAAAATCACTTATTTTAAAATGAAAAAAAAAAAAAAAAATAAATAAATAAATAGAACGAATAAAAAATAAAAAATAATTAATGATTTTTTAAAATAAATGTCAGATGATTTTGAACACAAGGGTTACACCCAGTTTTGGAGCCAACGTGATTAAGACAGTGCACGCATTAATTAAAATTAAATAATTAGTGATAATGATTGATTGAGTGGTTTGTGAATAAATAAAGAGTTATTAATTATAAAATATTATTTTACTTACCCCCGAGAGGGAAAAATAGGTAGTCTGTCTTTACCCGACATTTTCAATAAAAAATTAAGCAGACAGCAATGAAGGAGATCAGCTGACTTGAGACTCTCGGAAGTTATTTGTTTTGATGTATGTGTGTGTCGCATGTGACGTCACTAGTGAACTCGCGGGAGTTTTTTGAACTTTTATATTTATAATTAATTCAATTATTTTTTTTATGTTATTAATTTATAGAACTTCTTTTATTTTTTACTAATCACTCTTTTTTATTTTTATTTTTTAGAATAAACAAGTTTTAATGCTCTAAATATTATAGAAAATTATTTAAAATGTCATTGATGAAAAATATTCTTTTATGTATGAATAATAATAATAATAATAATAGTAAAAATAATAAAAATTATATTGAATATCCAACATTGATGACAATGGAGAATCGTAAATATTTTTATAGTAAAAGACTAGAGCGAATTAAAGAAGAAAAAGAAGAAAAAATTGGTAATGTTATTACAGAAAAAGTTAATAAATTTAATTGGAGTTCAGGAATAATTAGAAGCGCTTATGAAGATATTCTTGTAAGAGTTAAAATCGCTGATTTTCAAAAAATTAAATTCAATCAAAGGTAGCAATAATTTTTTATTAAAAAATCATGATACTGAATTCATCAGACATTTAGCAATTTTTAATATTTTTATAACAATTAAATAATAATGAAATAAATTTAACAAAAAATTCTACATGTAGAAATTAAAAAAAATTATAAGTGCGAATTTTTAAAAATATTTTTTTCATAATCTATACTAATTATATATGAAGAGGAAAGATTTGATTATTTGTTTATGAAAATTAATTTAGCAGATATTTAATAATTTTTCTAATAAATAAATTACTGCATAAAAAAAAAATAAAAAAAAATTGACATTTAGAAAATTTAATAAATTAAAAATACAATTTTTTTAAAATAATTTTTCGGAACTTTAATATCATTGTTTGTTTGCATTGAACAGGCTCCGAAATTACTGAATCGATTTAAAAAATTCTTTCACTGTTGAGAAGCTATACTATCCTCGGGTGACATTACATAGAATATATTATATTATAATTTATTTTGAAATTTTTGTTAAATACGCGTTTGAAGTCGGAGCGGACTGCTAGTAATTAATAAGATTAAAGTTAGCAGTCACTTAATAATTTTTTTTAACAAATAAATTTGTTCCGGAAAATAATTTAAAAAAAATTGCATTTTTAACTTTTTTAAATTAAAATTTTTTTTTATAATTTATTTGTTAAAAAATTATTAAAATTTAATAAATATCTGCTAAATTAATTTTCATTAATTTGTTATAAAAATTTCAAGAATTGTTTCAGTATTATAGAAAATAATCAAATAATATTTTTTATTCTAGTGATCTAAAATCAATCTGAAGTTATCCTGAAAACCATCCACAAAAAATTCTCCAGACCTTTAAAATAAATTTTCACTTTAATAAATAATTAAATATAAAATTTATTAAATTTTATAAAACATAATTTATACTTATAAATAAATTAACTCTGGTATAAATTACTCTGTCCAGGTTTTAAAACTTGTCTGACATTAATATTAATTCTCTTTTGATTGATAAAACTCCTCGCCTTACTCCAATCATCGTCAAAAAAATTACTGTCCAAATCCAAGTCCCAGGTCGAAGAATCAGCAGGTAAAATTTTAGGAACTCCGTGATAATTTAACCTGGACTGTCCGGTCATGACAACGACATCACCGCTTCGGAGAAAAACCGCGTGAGCTGGGTCCTCGGGTCTCGGACCACCGATCAGAAACACAGCGGTCTGTCCGAAGCTTATTGAAATCAACGGCGCTTGAATATCAACTTCAGAATGATCTACGTGGCCAGCCAAGGTAGAATTCATGCAGTAGTAATTAATAATAGCAGCTTCAGCATTGAAATTTCTGAACCCAAGAACTTGGGCAAAGATCTTCGACATCCCAGCTAGATCTTCAGGAATTTCTCCTCGAAGATCTTCGGAATAATTTTTAGTGTCCCAATTATGATGATAGCCCATCGTTGCCCAGCGTAATTTGGGAATTAAACCACTTGCACGTTCGTTATTTTTTGTACAAATGTCCCACCAGGTTTCATTGTCTTCAAGAAGACTATGAGCATCTATATTTAATTTATTTGGCTTTCGAGGATAATCTTTTAGGCACTTGGTGATCCAGTGACGTTGACCAGCACACGTGAATGGATTCTTGATAAAAATTAATCCTGTTTACAATTTATAATAATAATAATTATTATTATTATTATAGATTATAATATTTATAATAATTAATAATAATAATAAAAAAAAATTTTTTTTAATTTTAATTTTGTACCTGGTATTTCATTAAATTCATATATTCTCCAAGAATTTATTTCTATAAGTCCTAGATGAGACAATTTGGAGTTTGTAAGCGCACATTTAGCAAATACTTGTTTAACCTAAAAAGAGTAATTATTAAAAATTGTAATTAATAAAGTGTAAGCAGTTAATTATTACCTTTATAGATTTATTGACATCAATAACATTTTCTAAATTAGGAGGCGGGTTGCGGCTTTTATAATATTTAAAATAATCCTTAAACATTATTTTTATTTACATTTGAATCTTGTACGCTGCCATGCTGTTTGACCGATAACGTAGAACTGCGGTTTAATTTTTTTGTTATTAGGAGTTATTAGGGGGTAAAATGGGACATTTATAAAAGTTCAATTTTCATATGATGCATGAATGAAAATTAATTTAGCAGATATTTAATAATTTTAAAAATTTTTTTAATAAAGAAATTACTTCGGAACAAATTTTCTTGTTGAATAAAATTATGAAGTTAGATAAAAGACCCAGTTATTGACACTGGCCCAGTTGATTGACGATTGCAATTTTATTCTAATTAAAAAAATAAAATGTTATCAAAAAACCAATTAACTTAAAATTTATAATTTAAAAATTATACTTATTTATTTATTCAAGTCGGTTTGTTTTAATTAATTAAAATAAAATTGCAATTGTCAATAACTGGGTTTTTACCTTAGCTGACAACTGTTCATTTTTTTAATTTTTATAACAAATCAATTACAATAAAAAAACAATGCTTCTAAAATTTTCTTTTAATTTTCACATTTAGAATTTTCTTATTAAATTATTTTTTTATAACAAATAAATTGTTATAAAATTCTAAAATAATTTCTTATTAAAGAAATAAAATTTTTTTAAGTATTAAAAATAAAAATAATAAAAAATTAAAGAAAAAACATGTGACAGTAATTAAGTTTATTTCTTAAAAAATATTATACTCAACTCTTATTACTATATATTAATTATGCATTAATGCTCTGTTTAAAATAAAAATGAGGCTGATTTTGATGAAGTTGCGTCGTAAATAAACGTATTATGAATCGGCTTGTACTGGCAAGTAATAAATTTAATAGTTTCTTGAGCAACCAGCCCACCAAGGAACGCAGATACTGAATGCAACTCGGCACCGCCGAATCTGCAAAACTCATGGATGTAGTCATCAGTAGGCAAGGGTCCACATCCCCACTCTCCAAGCAATTTCGTGATATAACCCTTGAGTGTCACGATATCCGGTTCTACTTGATCGTCAAATTCTCCTGGATAGACGTTGTAATAACTCTGAAACTTTTGCATCCCTCTGAGAACCACATAGTAGACCATCAGACTCTCGGGATTCTCCAAATTTTCGGAAATGTAGTTGCTATTTATCGTTTTCGGGTCGTACTCATCAGCAATAGATGTTCCTCGTTGAACATGTAAGTCTGTTGCGTGACGGCAGAATAATTTGACGTGTTTTTCGGAAATCGAGTCCATTGCAAGACCTAGTTGCTTCTGTAAGCTGAGAGTATGGCGCCATACTGCTTCTGCGTCTGCGACAGCTTGTTTGTGATATCTAAAATTTATAAATAAAATAAATTTAATATTGTTAACTAGCAACCTTGCAGTCACTATGTGACTGCCGTGACTTGTGAACTATAAATAAATAAAATTTTGCTTTATTAAATAATTACTATTGTTAAATTGCACTGTACTTTTTTAATTATTGACATTTTTAAAGATATAAGCTCATCGCGATGTTACACTCATCAAGAGCTTTCATTTAAGTACCCACATGGAATTTTTTATATATTTTATATATATATGGTATTTGTAAAATATATAAATATATCAAATATATGAAAAAATTATGTGGGTACTCAAATGAAAGCTCTTAATGAGTGTA
>CAJNRD030001121.1:17877009-17902221 GCA_905319865.3 Cotesia congregata | reverse complement strand
TTTCATTTGAGTACCCACATGCAATTTGATATATTTTTCATATATATAAATATGTAATATATATAAATATATGAAAAATTGATGTGGGTACTCAAATGAAAGGTCTTGATGAGTATAACATCGGAATGAGCTTATATCTTTAAAAAATGTCAATAGTTCACAAGATACAAGGTCATTTCTTAATTATTTATCTATAGAGATAGAGTATTTTCGAATGCAGTTTAAATTCTTATCATAATAAATTGACTATTGGTGAGAATGATATGAAACCTTGAAAAGGCACAACTTCTAGTAAAGACCTTTCTAACGATACCATATTTAACCATAAAAACCCATTTTATCATATAAATACTCTGGCCACAAAATTTTGCTTATTCTCTCAATAATATAGATTACTGAATCTTAATAAAATATAATCATAAGCTTACACTTGCTGAAGACTAATATATTTTTCACTATCTGCAGTCATGTCAGGAAGCGCTCCTTTTACCGGCAACAAACCCATTCCTTCGTTTAGTGTAAAGTCACGAATAGCTTTAGCAATTATCCAAAATGGAAGACTCTGAAAAATAAAAATTTATTTAAAATTAAAAATTCTAAAAATTAGTAAAAATGTATCAATACCTTATCAGTCAAATTTATACAACGAGCATCTTCTAAAACTTCAGAAGTATTACTAGGAATTTTAGTAACTCCAATGCAAGTATTGACTGCTTTGATGGCTTCCTCAAAATTATCTTCTTCCATAGGATCACCATTCTCGTCTTTTCGCATTTTGTCTCTGATAGACTGGATGAACTGCCGTTTTTCCTTGTAAGAATTTGGCAAGCCATTTCCCTTGGATAACCACTCTTGTAAGCATTTGTACAAAATAACCACATAGGGAGTGTGCGAGTGATCTTTGAGGTCCATTTCGTCCAAATTAATCGAGTCCAAGTAAGCTTTCAGCGACGGAAAAGGTTTGTCTAGCCTAAGATCCGGCATTTCGTAATCAGGATGAGATTCTATGATGTTATGCTCCTGAATTTGGACTCTCATGTATCCGATGAATCCAACACTTTGACAAACTATCAAAGGTATATTTAATTCCCAGAGTTTCTTTGATAAATTAATCAAAGATCTGAAAATTACAGACAATTACAAATTTTAATAAATATTTTTTCTTAATTCCTATATTTAGATTTTTTTTTTAAATGTCTTCAGATATTTTTTATTTATTAAAAAAATTTTTTAAACAGACAGATCTCAGTTCATTTCAGTAATATTTAATATATTAAATATTCTACATACTTTTCAGTCAATGAAGTAGCTACAACCACTGAGAATTTAGTAAAATACTCGGGATCATTTTCCAGGATTTGATCCAACTCTTCATCGATATAATCACCCTTTACATCAGAATTTAATTCTACTAGCATTTGAGTTGCTACTTGAGCCCGCGACTTTCCAAAGCTTTCGCTGTCTAAAAAGAAACTGAAGAATTTAATTAGCATGACTGTTAAAAATTTTTAAAAATAATTTATTATAAATTATGATATTGAAATTGGCAGACACTTGACATTTTTTTTTTATTTTTCTTGAATACTAAATTAGGTCTAGAATATTAATTACAAAAAATTGTATTTGTAATTTTTTAGAGCTTCTAAAGAGAGAATTTTTTAATAAACTTTACTTGCTGTAATTTATCAGTTAAAAAATTTCTATAAGTTGTCAGATGTCTATCAATTTCAGTATCATTATAAATTTTATTATTATTATTATTACTTGGCACCGATGTCTTCCTGCGTAACTTTTTTGCCATCAATAATAGTGAAAGCGCCGATTCCAGGTAAAACTAAAGACTTAAGTATCTCAGTACCTAGACCAGTTGCGTTTATTAGACAAATGTCAGCTGTTTCTAAAGCGGCTTGTCCATGATCGCCCCATAATCTGTAAAAATATTGTCAAATTATAAAAATTAAGTATGAAAATTAATTTAGCAGATATTTGATCATTTTTAGTAAACAAATAAATTATGGTAAAAAAAATTGACACGTAGAAATTTAAAAAAATTAAAAATACAATTTTTCTAAAAATAATTTTTTAAAATTAATTTGTTAAATATGTAAAATTAAAAATTAGTCAAGTGACAGCTACCTTTAATGTCATAAATTAAGGTAAGCGACATCTAAAAATTTTTTTTATTGAAAAAATTATTAAAAAAAAATTTTTATTTGCAAAAATTTCGAAAAACTATCCGAGTGCAATTTTGAAAAAATATTTTTTAGTTTTAATTTAATAATTAAAAAAAATAAAAAACGTCAGCTAACTTTATTATTATTAAATTTAAAAAAATAATTAATTAAATTTTCTTGACATTCAAAAACTCATCATGAATTTTAAGGTTATTATTCTCAATAATAAATTTAATAAAAATAATTCATACCTTAATTGTCTGTCATATTTTCTATTTTTATCTGATTGCTCAGGAGATTTAGGTCTCGGTGAAGCCATAATTTTAATCAAAATTAATTAATTAATTTATTTATTTGTTAATTATTATCTTAACAATGAACGGTCAGTTAAAAAAATATGAATCACTTGAAAACAAAAAACTACTCAATGTATATACATGTATACATGCTGTAGCAGTAACCGCCTAGCGGTGAATTTTTCACTTACTAGTTTTGTCTTTTTTCATTCGTTGAACGCAACAGATGTCCTAAGTTTTTTTTTTCCCGCTGAAATGATTGTGCCGATAGTAAGGTTAGTAAACAAAACAATTTATTTAATTATTTATAAATTAATTAACTAATAATTGTTTTTACAGAGATGGAAAATTGCAAGAATGGGCGATTATTGAACTCCAAGGAAATTTAGAATTCCATTATAAAAACAAGTGTTTTGTCGGAGATTTACACTATGAGAAAAATGATACGCCGGTTTTAATAATTGGAATGCATATTTTACATGGCAAAGAAGCTATGTTACCAAAACCGCTGGCTATTTTGGAGAAACGAAAGGATGAAGCTGATAATACTGAGTATGGAGTAAAAGCGATTGTTAAAAAGAAACTTGTGTTTAAAGGACGACCTAAGCCAATTGTTGCCGGTATAATTAAAAACTAAATTAAAAAAAAAATTACTACATGAAAATTAAATTAGCCGACATCTAAAAATTGTAATAATTTTTTTTATTGAAAAAATTATTACAAAAAAATGAAAAAAAAAATTTTCATTTGTTAAAAACTTGAAAAACTATAAGTGCAATTTGAAAAAAAAAAATATTTGTTTGCTCCAATTTAATAAATGAAAAAAAAAAAATTAAAAAATTATAAACGTCGGCTAACTTTAGTATCATAAAAATTTTAATAATTTTTTTTATTGAAAAAATTATTACAAAAAAATGAAAAAAAAAAATTTTCATTTGTTTAAAACTTGAAAAACTATAAGTGCAATTTAATATATTAAAAAAAATAAAAAAATTATAAGGTCGGCTAACTATAAAAACTAAGTTAGCCGACATCTAAAAATTTTTATTTTATCACAAAATAATAAAAAAAAAATTTTCATTTGTGAAAAACTTGACAAACTAAGTGCAATTTTAAAAAAAATATTTTTTAAATTCTAATTTAATAATTGTAAAAAATCAAAAGATTACAAACGTCGGCTAACTTTAGTATGAGTATTATATATACTACATATTACTGATAAAATAAATGACTATAATTAAATTATAAAAAATTTTATTTTTAGTCTAAAACTACATTAATCTTTCATCTCTCCCTCTTCGTCTTCTTCATCAACGCCTCTTATGTACATGACATTATTACATCT
Organism: Cotesia congregata; assembly: GCA_905319865.3. Classification (NCBI taxonomy): domain Eukaryota; kingdom Metazoa; phylum Arthropoda; class Insecta; order Hymenoptera; family Braconidae; genus Cotesia; species Cotesia congregata. Next base: position 17,898,406 of record CAJNRD030001121.1, on the reverse strand, counting down.
GATGAGTACTTCGCCCAAGTTTCCGGTGCAAACTCCGTCTACGTGTTCCTCGGTGTTGGCCAATTGCAAGTTCATGTAACCATCGACGGAGACCAAGTATCCTTTGTATTCATGGCCCCACTTCAATTTAACCATCACTGGCTTTCCTGTCAGACCATTCAAAAATGGTTTTGGGTTAATGGGCATCGCAGCACTGGCCATTTTTTTCTGAAAATTTATTTATTATTTATTAATATTTATATTTATATATTTATTTTGGGAGAGCGAACAAGCAAATGTTACTATTTTATAAAAATTAAGTTAGCCGACAAGTAAAAATTTTTAGAATTTTTTTTTTATTGAAAAAATTCATGTGTAAAAAAGCTTAATTTAATTATTAAAAAAAAATTAAAAACGTCGGCTAACGTTATTAATATTACTATTTTTAGGTTATACACATTGTTATAAGCTAAGTGATTACAAATCAAAATATTTTCAATATATATTTTTTTTTACTTACGAGTTTTTTTTTGGTCTTTTGTTTGAAAAATAAACACAAATTTATTTAAATAAATAATTTAGTTGGAAAAATTATTTAAAAACTCCGTTCGGTGTTTTGTGTGGATGATACAGTGTGAAAATATCTGTAATAATAATAACAATATCAACAACTGATACATTTAGCCAACGTGAGAAAAAAAATTGAGAATCATTCGCATTTGTTTCTCAATTCGCACTCATTAAAAAAAAATCGTACTATTTTTGTTGCACTTGCACGGTAAATAAAAACTTAAAAATTAAATTTTAAAAAACAAAAATTAAAAAAAAAAAACGCGTTGCTAAAAAAAAATTTATAAATAATTTGTAGAGTGACACAAGCGTTTTTTTTTTTTTTAATTTTTATTTTTCTATAAAAACTTTATGAAACTGTCAAAGTCAAGAAACGTCTGAACTGTGGCTATGTTCACATTTTTCTGAGCAAAGACTTCCATAATAAAAATTGTCATTGATATAAATTATCGCGTCATCATATTATCGTGTGATTCATTATAATATATATTAGTTTGAAAATAGGAATAATTAGTAACTTAATAAATAAATAAATAAATAAGAGTATAATTAAAAATTTCTAGAATTTAAAAAATAAAAAAAAATTAATAACATTAGGAAAGTGTAAGAATAAAATCAACAATGGGTTGTCAAAGTTTTGTAAATTAATACTTATTTATTTTGGTAATATTTATATTAAAAAATAATGTTTTTTATAGTTAATGAGTACGATGACTGTTGATTATTGAGTGACAGTAGTATGTATCAAGATGTTCAGTTTTGAAGGGGATTACAGAAGAAAGCCCCAGCAGAATTTAGCTGGTGCCAGCAAGAGGAATGAGAAGTCAGTGTTACTTCAGCATGCTCACCTTGAGCGGATGAAACGTGAGGATATTAGGAGGCGGAACAATGCTGCTCTCAAGATCCAGGCTTACACTAGGAGTTTTTTAATTCGTCAGTCAATTAAGCGAAAGAGTCGCCAGGAGTTTGATACTGCTAGATCTCAACAGACTGTTAAATTTATAACTGCAGATGGTCTGGTTCCTTACATTAAAAATTTTCTATTTTTTTATCAACCGACTGTGGACTTGCAGAGGTTTAATTGGTTGCTAGAGCAAGTATTGGCGAATAAAAAAGACATTTTAATTAATAATATCGAGTGGTCTTGGAGGATAAAGTATGTATTTTTTTATTTTTATTTTTATTTTTATCTGAGTGGAAATAGGTAGAAAATTATGATACTGAAATCAGCTGACATCTAATAATTTTTGTTTTATTTTTTACTATAAATGAATTTTAACAAAAAGTATTAAAAATAAATTTGCACTTTAATTTATATTATTAAGAGAATAAGAAAAATTTTGTGTCCAGAATAGTCATCCTGGATATGATAATCCAATATTCAAAAAAATGCCATGTGGCTACTCAAATGAAAGCTCTCGATGAGTGTAACATCGGGATGAGCTTATATCTTTAAAAGCCTCAATAATTAAGAAAGTACAGTGCAATTTAACAAAATTTATTATTTAATAAACCAAAATTTTATTTATTTATAGTTCACAAATCACAACAGTCACATAGTGACTGCAAGATTGCTAGTTTTTCTTTAAATTTTTAGATGTGGAATTTTTTTATTAAAATTTTTTCATAAAAATCTGTTATAAAAAATTAACGTTTGTTAATTTCAGTATCATAAAAGACTATTTTTATTTTTTTGACTGACATAAGTGAATAATTTTAATTAAAAACAATCTAAATATTCATTATTTTTATTAATTAAAAAAATACTCAAATTTAATAATATTTTCTAAAATTTAATTCCTAAGCTCATAAAAATAAATCAATTGTCACCTATTTCCACTCCCCCAATTTAATATCAATTATCATAAATTAATTAATTACTCAATTTAATTTTAGATGGATCCTAAAGCATAGTATGGAATTAATATCCCACAATACAAATAGTCAATCAACAGCAATACCTCTCCGAGTACTAGAGACTTTTATAATAACATGTGACGACTCACTCCCAAATCAAACTCACCGTAACAATTATCTCCGCGACACATTAGTATATTTAATCCAAAACTCTTACTTCGGAAATTTAATGAGTTTACTCTCGCAACAAATTCAATCTTTACCCACCAGTACAACATCAGTACCTTCAACTCCCCGAATAAAATGTTGCATCAACTTAATGAAACGTCCACTAGAATTATGTTCAGGATGCGAAGAATTTTATGTACCTGTCCTCACCCAATTTATTTATTCAATTTTAATCCCCCGAATGTCCGAAGCAATCCGTTCATTTTTACTCCCAGCTTTAACAGATCCCACGTGGCCATACATTGAACTTCTAGTCGTCATAAACCGACTAAATATCACAGAACCCACAACCAGTCTTTTCTACGGTATTTTATCATTAGAACCCACTAACTTCTCCGTAAGCAACGAGTACACTTTTATCAACTACATCCAGGTCCTAGGTTCATTAAGTTTAACGCAAAAAGCGCCCTGGAACGTCAGAGAGTTCACCACAGAGCTAGAAGACGATGACAATATGTCTACAGACAGTGGGACGATAATAATAGACCAGAACCAAGACATTTTACGGCAGTGTATGTCGATGCTGAACAACGACACCAGAGTCAACCGTATCCTCAGCGCTCTGGAGTTCAGCAGCGACAATCCCCTGGTTCTTGAGTATGTATGTCGCTTGTGCGACAATTTACTTCAAACTGATAAGCTAGCAACGCATAAATACAAGCTGCTCTACATGTTAGCTTTCAAACCAGTGTTTTTGCGTCGCCTTTGGGCTACAATGCTATCAACACCACCTCTTTTACAAATGATATCCCGGGGAATCCCACCAAGTATCGAAGACACTAAAAAAGTAGCACCTATGGTCGCAGTATTCTGCTCATTGTTCAGCCTATTGATAGCTACCTTGCACGACAATGAATTCTTCCGGTCAGATGATTCGCAAAATGACCAGAACGCGATGCCCTTTAATACTTCCGAGCTAGTACCGCTTTCCGGTCATCTAAAGGACATTTGTTTAGGTCTGGTTGAGATTATATTTTCAGACACCAGGTCTACAGTCCGTGATGACCATATGAGAGCAGTAATTGGATCAATGGTCGACATGGACACTGTCCATTCTTCAAAGCACGAGACTCAGATCTGGGAGTATCTCTTCAAAGCGACAACTGGCTTATTGAGGCAATTGCACTCAAGGGATTTAAGAAGGCAATTTTGCCCGGAGGGCCACTGGATCAGTTCCAAGCCAGACTTTGACCTAATTTGGCAACGAAGGCAAGGAGTGACCGGTGGGTTGCTAAAATCAGACAAAGAAGCGCAAAGTGGGCCTCCGCTTTCGACTAAAGAATTAAGAGCGCTTACTTTGCTGAGAACTGTGCCGTTTATTGTGCCCTTTAATGATAGGGTGATGGTCCTTCAGTCGCTGATTCAGAAGGACAGGTCTGACCAGCAAGGCGAGTTGTCTCACTTCATGCAAGGTCCGGCGATTCACATTGCAGTGAGAAGGAGTTATTTGTATGAAGATGCGCTGGATAAACTCTCTTTGGAGAACGAGCCTGAGTTGAGATTAAAAATGAGGGTCCAGTTTATTAATACTGCTGGCGTTGACGAAGCTGGGGTAGACGGCGGGGGATTGTTCAGAGAGTTCTTGTCTGAGTTACTTAAAACTAGCTTCGATCCCAACCGTGGGTTTTTTAGACTTACTAAAGACAATATGCTCTACCCGAATCCGAAAGTTCATTTGTTAATTGATGATTTTCCTAAACATTACTTTTTTATTGGAAGAATGCTCGGGAAAGCTATTTATGAAAATTTACTAGTTGAATTGCCTTTTGCGGAGTTCTTTTTGTCAAAGATAGTAGGCACACATTCGGACGTTGATATTCATCATTTAGATTCACTAGATCCGGTGATGTACAGGAATCTTTTGTACTTGAAGAGCTACAAGGGTGATGTTGCTGACTTGGGTTTGGACTTTACTGTTCTGTCTGATGAATTAGGAGAAAGAAGAGTTGATGAACTTAAACCTAAGGGCTCTCAAATTCCTGTTACTAATGCCAATCGCATTGAGTACATTCATCTGATGGCTGATTACAAACTTAATAAGGAAATTAGACCTCAGTGTTATGCTTTTAAGCAGGGACTTGCTAATGTTATTCCGCTGGAGTGGCTGCAGATGTTTAATAATAAAGAAATGCAGGTTCTTATTTCTGGAGCTCAGATTCCTGTTGATGTGGAGGATTTGAAGCAGCATTGTAATTACACTGGTGGTTACACTCCGGAGCATCCGACTATCAACGCTTTTTGGAGCGTTGTTGGGAAGTTTAATAATAAACAAAAGGGACAGCTGCTTAAGTTTGTTACCAGTTGTAGTAGACCTCCTCTGTTGGGATTTAAGGTATTTAAAAAAAATTTTTTTTTTTTATGACGTTGAAAATTAATGATTTGATTTTTTGATTTTTTTTTTTAAGGAACTTGATCCACCGTTTTGTATACAAAATGCGGGGAGTTTGGATCGCTTACCCACGTCTAGTACCTGTATGAATCTGTTGAAATTACCGGAGTTTCCTGATGAAGTGACTTTAAGGGAAAAATTACTTTACGCCATACAAGCTGGTGCCGGGTTTGAGTTGAGTTAAGAAAAAAAAAAACAGTCAGAATCCTTTCGATCCTCTCTACCTCTTCCTTCCTGTTTTTTCGCCCTAAAATTGTAATGTAAATTTTGTACATTTAAAATTTTGATTTGTCATATAATTGTGTGCGTTATTCTCTGAAGCAATTAATTGTAATTAATTTTCAGGGCGTGAAAGGTTATTTAAATAATAATTACATGTAATCAATTGGTGTAAATAAAATTTATTCCTTATAAAAAAGTGAAATTTTGTATTTATATTGTTTTTATTTATTTATTAATTTTTTTTAACAAATAGATTACGGCAAAAAGAATTATAAAAAAAAAAAATTGACGTAAAAATTTTTAAAAATTAAAAATGCAATTTTTTTAAAATTGTTTTTTGGAAAAAATTTGTTTGTTGAAAAAAAAAATTAAAAAATGGTCAAGTGGCTGCTAACTTTAATGTCATTTTTTTTATTAATTAAATCACAAGTAAAAAAATACTTAGAAAAAAAAGACATAATTTTTCAAAACACAATTCTTCACAACACAAAAGTTAACTGAAGTTTTTAATTTTATGATTTCTTTTCATTTATTAGAACTAAACAATATTTTTAAAAATTGCACTTACTTATAGTTTTTCAAGTTTTTTGTGAATGAAAATTTTTTTTTTTTTTTTTTTTGTGACAATTTTGTTAATGAAAAAAATCAAAAAAATTTTTAGATTTCTGCTAATTTAATTTTCATAATTTTTTAATTGTTATAAAAATCTAAAAAATTTACAGATGATTGTTAAATTCACGATTGTGTTTATGAAAATTAATTTAGAAGATATTTACTAATTTTTTTAACAAATAAATTATGGCAAAAAAATTATTGACATGTACAAATTTAAAAAAATTAAAAATGCAATTAATTAAAATTATTATTTTGGAACAAATTTTTTTGTTAAAAAAAATGGTCAAGTGACTGCTAACTTTATCATTTATATTTTCCTTATTTAAAAATTTTTTTAATACAACCCCAAAGTTGGTGAAACTGTCAAAAAACTAACTTATGTTTTCTCAACTGCCCTCCAGGCGGCAGCACTTAATCAGCTGGTTAATTCCACTCCGTAAAAAAAAAATAAAACGGTTATGTAGTTAATAAGTACTTACAATAATGTATATAGGTGTATTGTTTACCCGTATTTTTTTTTTCTTTTCCCGCCAGAATAAGTGTCGTTGATAGTGTTCGCGTGCAGTGTTGTCTTATGACATGTATTTGATAATACACAATCAAAATAATTATAAAAGTGCTCATAACAGTGTCATAATACTTAGTTGATTATAAATTAATATTTTTTTTTAATTTTTTACCCAGTGAGTTAATAATTACTCTCAATAGTCTCAATTATAACCTATTTTAATACTCCTTAAAATAAATAATATTTATCCACTGAATCAGATAATAAAATGACAACCCGAGCAGATTTTTTCGGACAACGACCAAGACGTCGCAGTTCTTTACGGCAAGCGTTGGCCGTAATCCCCGACATGACAAGTTTATCAGTATCCTTAGGATCACCACCTGTTGCAAGTCCAAACAACAATTTAAACACAGACCGGAGTCCTTGGCACTCTGCTTCAATAGCGACCTCGAGTCCGGACGAGCTGGTGATTCAAAAGCGTGGTCGACGCAGCAAGACGATAATCTGGTCACCCGAGGCTGACTCCAAGAGGAACAGCTTGTTGAGCTACAGCGCGCGTGAACATACTCCAGAAAAAAATCCCGACTCTCAATCGCAGTCGCCGATAATGATGCGCGAACATTTATCAATTAAAAAGAGGCTAGATCTTTCAGGAGAATTCAACGAGTCGCTTCTGACTACTCCGGATAAAAAGTACAAATTAATGAACGGTGATTGCCAATTTACTGGCAATAATTTATTGAACGGCCTCAGAGGATTGAGCAACGAACAGCTGGTTAAGATGATCATGAATTTAGTTACGATGCAAGAGGAAGGGACGTTGTCCAGTGATAGTAAATTGCGTGATGTTATTCTTAATATTATTCCAGCAGCTGATGTTAGTCCGTTGCAGGAGAGGTTGGGTGTTTTAAGGCAGAATATTTTCAGTAGTCTCATTTCTACTGGAGATTCTGCTTACATACGTGCCTATGTACATTTAGATGCCTTTCAGGTATGTTTATTTTATTTATAAAAATTAAATTATATATAAAATATTTTTAATTTTTTTTTATTGAAAAAGTGACTCCTTTTTTTGATTTTTTTTTTTTTTAATAATTAAATTGAAACAAAAAAATATTTTTTAAAAATTGCACTTATAGTTTTTCAAGTTTTTTACAAATAAAAATTTTTAGATGTTAGCTAACTTAATTTTTATATTCCATGCAATCAATATTAATATAATAAAAGTCTGGGTTTGAGTACAAAGAAAAAAAAACTTGTTAAACTGGGCTTGAATTAAATGTATTGAAATTTTTTTATATTTGCATTTCTATAGAATATTCAACTGGGTCGCGGGGTTAAATATCCAAAATAAATTCGGGTGAATAAAGAATTTAAAAATGAATAATTAATAATGGAAAAAATAAAGTATGAATTTTTTATTTTTAACTAGTGATTTTTTTTTTTTTTATTTCAGAAAACTTTGATGGAACAAGGAATGAAATTGTTGCAGTCACAACACTGGATTTCTTTGATGCATTATGTTTTTATAGCTTGGGCTATTACTAAAGATTTACCAGAATGGAATAATGGAGATAATACGTCACAAAAATGTTTTTCTAGCCTTGCGAATTTTTGTAAGCAAGCTTTGTTAAATGGAAATTTTGATCGTTCTCTTTTAGAAACATTTTCAAAAAAGTAAGTTTTTTTTTAATAACAATAATAACTAGAAACCTTGCAGTCACTACGCTTTATTAAACAATGACTTGTTAAATTGCACTGTACTTTCTTAAATATTGACGATTTTAAAGATATAAGCTCATCTTGATGTTACACTCATCAAGAGGTTTCATTTGAGTACCCACATGCATTTTGATATATTTTTCATATATACATATATATATAATATATATAACATATATATGAAAAATTGATGTGGGTATTCAAATGAAAGGTCTCGATGAGTGTAACATCAGGATGAGCTTATATCTTAAAAAATGTCAATATTTCACAAGATAAAAGGTCATTTTTTAATTATGTATCTAGAGATACAGAATTTTCGAATGCAACCTAAATACTTATCATAATAAATTGACTATCGGTGAGAATGATATGAAACTTTGAAAAGGCACAAATTTAAATCAAGACTTTTGCAATGACATCAAATTTCAAAATTTATCTTATTCTCTTAATAATATAGATAATAATAATAATAAATAATTAGTAACTATTATTAATAAAATTAATTTATTTTTGACAGGATACAAAGTTCAATACACGATCACGAAGATATGAAAATATGTCTTCAAATGGCTCATGAAATGATGCGATAAATACTCATATCATCATTTATACTTTTATATGACAATTAGCAGTAAAATTTTTAATTTATATAAATCAGGAAACAAAAAAAATAACGGTGTGAATGATATTGTACACAGTATTTTTTTTTTTTAATTTCATTTATTAATAATTATCAACTATTGTGAATCTAGTTCTAAGGCTTTAGTTTATATTTATCATTGAACGTTTAATCGTTAATATTATTTTTTATAATCAGCGGAACTCCGACAATCGACTTTAATACATAAATTAAGTTTATACATATTTTATAAATAAGCTATAATTTATATCAACATTGTGTTTTATGTTTTTCAAGGCAATTTAAATTTGTCTAAAATTTTTTATAAATCATTTTGTAATAGTTGTAATTAAATTTTTGACGTTTAATAAATTATATTCTCCAAAAGTTAAGTAATTTTTTATTTAATCTTTATTATTTTATATTTTATTTGTACAATAAAACCCGCTATCAAATTTTTCCTATCTTCTCTACGCGATAATTGAGAGATAATATTTTTATTTTTTTTACAGGTCAAGTGCTGCCTCTAGTGACTAGTTTGACAACTAAAAAAGTAAATATTTTGGAGTGTTTTTATTTATTTACTTATTATTAATATTTATAAAAAATGTCTCAAGTAATTTTAGATGAAGATAATCGCAAACATCTTGAATTTTTATCTAAGCAACCACCGCAAGGTATTAAATAATCAAATTAATTTTTAATTAATATAATTTAATTATCCTAATAATTTTTTTTAGTGCTCCAGGATTTTTGTAAGCTAACCAATGATTATTTTCAAAAAGGACATAATTATAAGCTTTATATTAATGCTGCTCGTAAGTTTTTTGAATTATTCATTAAATTTTGCTGTAAAATAAATTTTTATTCAATCAAAATATAATTATTTTTGTTTAGAAAAACTGGAGGTAGAACCGGATAATATCAAGCAATCAATTGAAGGATTGATCAATTTATTGATAGAATCATGCAAAAATAAGGTATTTAAATAATTATACTGAAATTAAGAGAGGTCTTATAAATGAAAAAAAATTTTTTAATAAATAAATTATGGGAAGAAAAATTTATTCAAAAAATGTCATCTTTAGGAGCTCTAAAAAATTATATGACAAGTTAGCAGTCTTGGCTAGTTTTTAATTTTTTCTAACAAAAAAATTTGTTTTAAAAAAATTGCATTTTCAATTTCTTAAAATTTCTACATGTCAATTTTTTTGCCGTAATTTATTTGTTCAGAAAATTATTAAATATTATGACACTGAAGTTAGCAGACGTCTAAAAATTTTTGATTTTTTTTATTAATTAAATTACAGCTAAAAAAATATTTATAAAAAATTGCCCTTATAGTTTTTCAAGTTTTTTACATGTGACAATTTTTTTTTTAATTGTTTAATTGAAATTTTTTCAACAAAAAATTTCTAAAAATTTTTAAATGTCGGCAAACTTTATTTTCATTAAATATTTACTAAATTAATTTTTATAAAAATTATAAATCTAATTTTTCAATTACACAAAATAAGCAGAAACTTGAAATTTATTTGATTTTTTTTTTTCAAATATAAACAAGACCTAGAAAATCATTCTAAAAAAATTTTATTTCTAATATTTGAAAGCTTCTTTACTCTGCTTAATTAATTTTCATAAAAATTATAAATCTAATTTTTTAATCACACTAAAATAAGCAGACACGAAAATTTTTTGATTTTTCTTGAAGTATAAACAAGGTCTAGAAAATTATTAAAAAAAAATTTTATTTATAATATTTGAAAGTTCTTTATATGGAATTTTTTTAATAATGTTTTTTTTTTTTTGATAATTTATTTGTTAAAAAACTTAAAAAAATTATCATTTCAATATAATTAAATAATTACTGATATTTTAGCAAATAATTAAATCTTAAAATTTATTTTTCAGTTAACTCCCGATGATTTTAAAGAACTAGTAATATCTCTAGGATTTATTGACGACAAAGAACCATTAATAACTAATCTATACACTTCTAAAAAGCCAGAGTTAGAATCATCTTTATCAAATATCGGCTTTAAATTACCCGAGTATCATAACATGGAGTGGAGATTTGAAACTCAAGTATTTCATTTATATTTTTTCTTATAAACAATCCTTGTATAAAAAATTCATCCAAAAAATGAATAATTTTAGATTGCATCAAGATCAATGTTGAAGCAATGCGATCCTTTTGTAACAATGGACTTTGCTTTAAAAAATTCTGACGATTCCCAAAAACTCCAGCACATTGTTCTCCAGTCGGATGCTACAAACTTGCTACACGTTGCTGAAGAACTCGAAGCAGCTTTGCTCGAAGGTCGTAGCCAACAAATTCGTAAGATTAAACGATCACTAAAATAAATTATTTTAATTTTACCCTAACAATAATAATAATAATAATAAGAAAAAATAATTGTATAACAAATAATACTTTTTTAATCTTATTTGAATAAACTGATAAAATAATGTAAATACTATAATTGACAGTGGTAAAAATCAAATATGACATTTATCATTACCATTGCTGTGAATAATACTTAAGTCCATCTAGCAAAAAATTCAATGTCAAGATTACAAGAGTTTAATTTGAATAATAAATATGATATTCAAATTTTCGCCGGCTTCGGAGGTTTATAAAAGCTATCACCAAGGTTCATTGATTGTGCTGAGCACCGAGTCAGTACCACAGAGTATTGATGAACTACATCTGAAAAAATCCTGCTAGTTCCAGTGAAATAAATTTTTTTTAAAATGGATACGACTTTGATACACTCAGCCATGGAGAACGTAACATCAACAATTGAGTCAATATCAACGATTCTACCAGCGTCCTCAATATCAACAGCATTGACCACAACAGCAGCTTCACCTTTATCTGGAGTGGCTTTGATATCACACGCTGCTCTGTCAATGGGACCTCACGCCGCGAAGCAGTGGATGCGATACAGCAATCAGACTGTCGCGGACAAAGTGCCTGAAGAAATGCTACACTTGGTCGACCCGCATTGGTATCAGTACCCGCCGATGCACCACATATGGCACAAAGCTCTGGGAATAGTGATGGTTGTGATTGGAATTCTCGGATGGACTGGTAATGGCTGTGTTGTCTATATTTTTCTAATCATGCCTTCTCTTAGGACACCCAACAATATTCTGGTGGTTAATCTCGCTTTTTCCGATTTCTTGATGATGATTATCATGTCACCGCCTATGGTCGTCAATTGCTGGTTTGAAACTTGGGTACTTGGTGAGTTACTCACTATATTGGATCAAGTAGATTTTATTTTTTTTTTTAATTTTTTCTCTTGATTCAAGTTAATTTTATTTTCAGTGTATAAATTTATTTTATACATTTTTTTTTTGTGATTTTTAGGGCCACTGATGTGTGATATTTATGCAATGTTCGGGTCATTGTGTGGGTGTGTATCCATTTGGACCATGGTGTTGATTACTTATGATCGTTACAATGTTATTGTGAAGGTAAATTAATTTTAATTTTTTATAATTTTAATTTTTTTTTTTTTTTTAATTACACCAAGATTATAAAATTTTTTTTTTGATCCTCATGAAACTAAAATTAATGAAATTTTCATGATTTTTTAAATAGATTAATTATTATTAAAAAAAAATATAATAATAAAGTTAGCTGCTCTTAAAGTTTTTTACAAATGAATTTTTTTTTTACAATAATTTTTTCAATAAAAAAAATTCTGAAAATTTTTATGTGTTGGCTAACTTAATTTTCATAAAAAAAAAAAAAACTTCCATTTGTTGAAATTATGAATGAGATTTTTTTTAAATATTTTATTAACACTTTATTAATTTATTTTTTTTAAAACAAACCCAAAAATGATCAAGTATCTTTTGGTTTCAGTATCATAAATAATCAAATAAAATTTTTTAAATAAATTTTTGTTTAAAACTGACAAATAAATTAATAAAATTTTTTTTAATTAAAAAAAAGTTTTTTAAATTAATAAAAACTTTTTTAAAATTGATTTTCATAAAAATTATTTAAAATAATTTATTTTTTCAGGGAATGTCAGGTACACCATTAACAATACCTCGAGCAATAATCCAAATCTCAGTCGTTTGGATACTAGCTCTTGCCTGGTCACTTCTTCCACTCTTCGGATGGAATAGATACGTCCCAGAAGGTAATATGACATCATGCGGAACAGACTATTTAACCAAAGACTGGTTTTCAAGATCATACATCTTGGTTTACTCTCTATTCGTTTACTACACTCCACTCTTTACCATAATATACTGCTACTGGTTCATCGTATCCGTAAGTACAAAATACAAAAGAAAATTAAAACTTAAAAATTTTCTAAGCGAATTTTCTGAACTAAAGGCTGTAGCAACGCATGAAAAAGCAATGAGAGAGCAAGCAAAAAAAATGAACGTAGCATCTCTACGCAGTGGAGACCAAGATGGTCCTAGTGCAGAGGCCAAGTTAGCCAAGGTAGCACTCACCACAGTGTCACTCTGGTTCATGGCATGGACACCGTACCTGGTGATAAATTACGCCGGCGTTTTTGAAGCTTCTTTCTTGTCACCTCTGTTCACGATCTGGGGATCTCTTTTCTCCAAAACTAACGCTTGTTACAACCCTCTTGTCTATGCAGTCAGTCATCCAAAGTATCGCGCAGCTCTTCATGATAGATTACCTTGTCTAGGTATCGGAGCTCCTCCGCCGCCGAAGAGCGATGATAGTACATCAACTAAAACTGAGGCTTGAATGACTGATAAATTTAGGACCAGGATTTTTGCTTTAATCTTAAAATTTATATTATTAAGAGAATAAGCAAAATTTTGTACCCAGTGTATTTATATGATAAAATAGGTTTTTATGGTTAAATTTGGTATCGTTGACCTTGTATCTAGTGAACTATTGACATTTTTAAAGATATAAGCTCATCCCGATGTTACACTCATCGAGACCTTTCATTTGAGTACCCACATCAATTTTTCATATATTTCATATATTTTTATATATTATATATATATGTATATATGAAAAATATATCAAAAATGCATGTGGGTACTCAAATGAAAGCTCTTGATAAATGTAACATCGGGATGAGCTTATATCTTTAAAAACGTCAATATTTAAGAAAGTACACTGCAATTTAACAAAAATCATTATTTAATAAAGCAAAATTTTGTTTATTTATATTTCAAAAGTCACGGCAGTCACATAGTGACTGCAAGGTTACTATTAATAATTGATAATGTCAAATTTTTGATATTACGGCGGAAATATTGGTCGTATAAAAAATTTTTTAAACAAAAGTTCAAAATTTAATTTCACAAAAAAAAATGTCTTATAATTTTTTCTTAAGACCAATTAAAAAAAAGCTGTAATTTTAAAATTAAAATTTTTATAATTAGCAAAAATTAATTTATAAAAAAATTAAAATTTATCACAACTCTAATATTTTTGGCAAAAATCTTGGGCGTATATAATTTATTTATTAGCATGTACATAAATTAATTACCACCCCGAATTGATATTTTATTTATTAGACAACTTAATTAAGTACCATAATTATTGATCTGATATTCATTATTAATTATAAATTATTACTGTAATAAAAATAAATAATAAATTTTATAGTTAATTATTATTGATAAATAATGTAAAGGATAAATAATAAAAAAATATTATTTTGCCTGAAGGGTTTATTTAATAATAAAAAATTAATGACAGATACAATATTGCCAGTTGTTCAGACATGTGGTGCTGGTGAACATTGATTTAAATAGTCTTACAATGAAGCCACATACTAGTGAGGGTTTATCGTCTTCAAATTAAATGCTTATAATCTTCAGAAGACATTAAGATTAACAATAATAAAATAAGCTAAACTCATCGTATCGCTTGGGTAATAAACGACTTTTATTGTGGTGCAAAAAAAAAATCGTAAACCCTAAACGATTTATGAATCCTTATTTTTTTATTTTTATCAATCTTACAGCCGCTGAACAACATAAATAATTGGTTACACTGGTGCCCGGTGAATAAAGCGCAGATCATCCAATTTGTAATTATTATAAATTTATATTCTAATTTATCACAAGTTAAACGGAATCTCCACAAGTACGGAAATTTTTTAACACATTTTTTATTTATTTAAGATGACCTGCACTTGTTCCCATTTCTTCATACAAATCACAACTCACCTTACATTGTTTTATTTAAAATATATAATTACACAGTATATACAATTCTTAATAAATTAAATGAGCCAGATACTTGCAATAGATTTTATTATATCGAAATTATTTAAATTTTATAACTCTTTAAGAGTTTATTCTTGCGAGTATTCCGTTTACTGTTATAAATTATTCTCGAGACTTTTGGTAATTAATTACTGATGACTCATTTTTATTTTATTGTCTCGATTTAATTAATTAACAGCGCTTACGCGTTGGCTTTTTCACCTTCAGTAGTAGTGGTCGCTGTGGAAATAGCATCGTCAGATGATTTTTCAGCGCAAGCCAATGATGGGAATCTTGCGAATAATGCTGCTCTGTATTTAGGGTGACTAATAAAATAAAATCAATTATTAATTAATTAATTATTAAATTTAATAAATTAATTAATTATTATACTGAAGCTAGCTGATAACTTAATTTTTTATTTTAATTTCTATCACAATTAATTACAATAAAAAAAATTCTTTAAAAAATTTCTATTAATAATTTTTTTTAAATTTTCATGTGTAAATTTTTTTCATAATTTTATTGCTATAAAATTACATAAATGAAAAAAATTTTCAGTTAACTTCTGTGTCATAATTATTTTATTTTATAACTCACCTGATACCATAGACAATTGGATTGTACACAGCATTGGCTTTAGCGAATACCGATCCCCAGATCGTGAAAAGTGGACTGATAGTTATTGTTTCAAAGATTCCTGCGTAATTAATTACCAAGTATGGAGTCCAGGCCATAAACCAGAGGGAAATAGTTGTTAATGCAACCTGTAATTTATTTAATTTTTAGTATTATTATTTTTATTAACAATTTTTCAATGCAATATTTAATTTTTAATATTATCTGCAAGGTTGTTAGTTATTTTTTGTTTTTTTTTTTAGCAATTTTTCAATGCAATAATTATTTAATTAATTACCTTGGCAAGTTTGCACTCAGCGCTTTGATTTTGATTTTCTGAAGATCGAAGAGATGCGACGTTCATTTTCTTAGCCTGTTCTCGCATATTCTTCTCATGAGCAGTTACAGCTGAGATTATAAAGTAGTAACTGTAGATGATGAGGAAGAGTGGCAAGTAGTAAACAAATATCGAGTACGCGAGGATGTATGATCTTGAGAACCAATCTTTGGTGATGTAGTCAGTACCACAAGCAGTCATGTTACCTTCCGGTACATATCTGAAATTTATTTATTTATTATTCCATAATTGTATTACGATGGATCAATAATTAAAATTATTATTTTATGAAAATAAAATTAGCAGACAGCTGACAATTTTTAGAATTTTTTTTATTAAAAAAAAAATTAAAAGAAAAAATTGCACATGTAAAAAATTTGAAAAACTATACGTGCAATTTTTTAAAAATATATTTTTTTTTATGGTAATTCAATTAATAAAAATTTTTCGCTGTCGGGTAATTTTTTAGTTTCATTATTATTTTACCTGTTCCATCCGAAAAGTGGGAAGATAGTCCATGCAAGACAGAACAGCCAGATACCCAAAATTCGCAGTAATGCTCCGCCAATAGTCATTGGCTTGGCTGCTAAACCCTTGACAATAACATTGTACCTGTCAAATGCAATCGCTGTCATCGACCAAATGGAGGTACATCCGAACAGGGAACCAGCACAGGCATATAATTGACACATCAGTGGACCAAAGACCCATGTTTCATAAAAGCAATTGATTACCTGATTAGAAAAAAAATTTTTTTTTTTTATTATTGGAATTATTAATTTAAAAAACTTCTCTGGTTAAGAAAAAAAAATATGATACTGAAAGTGACAGAAGACAACTGATAATTTTTATAAATTTTTTTAACACATAAATTATAGCAAGAAAAATTTGTTCAGAAATTTTTTTAGAATTTTATAGCTATTAAATTATTATGAAAAAAAAAGTTTAATAAAAAATTCCAGCAGATATTTGAAAATTTTTAATTTTTTTCAATCAATAAAAATTATAATTAAAAAAAAATATTTCTTTAATATTTTTCAATAAAAAATTCTAAAAATGTTCAGATGTCGGCTAATTTAATTATCATGTGTGAAAATTAATATATAAATATGAAATTACATTTTTTTTAATTGTGTGACATTTAAAGTATGACATCTGGAAATTTTTGTGATTTATTTTAATGAGAAATTATTAAAAAACAATTAAAAAAAAAAAAAAATTCCACAGATAGAAAATTTAAAAAGTTATACGTGCAATTTTTTAAAAATATTTTTTTAGTTCTAATTTAATTAATAAAAAAAAGTCAAAAATTATTAAACGTCGGCTAATTTTATTTAACAAACAAATTTGTTCCAAAAAAATTATTTTTAAAAACATTTTACTATTTTTAAATTTCTACATGACAATTTAAAAAAATTTTTTTTTGCCATAATTTATTTGTTAAAAAAATTATTAAAATAACAAAATAAATATTTAATAAAATTTATTAGATTAATTATTATAATTATGACTTACCATAGGTGGAGCCATACAGAACATCATTAAAAAGTCTGAAAAAGCAAGATTGACTACCAATAAATTGCTGGGTGTTCTTAAATTTTTAGTCGAGGTGAAGATGAAGACAACCATGCCGTTCCCAATAACTGAAACAGTACCCAGACAGCCAATAACAAAACCAAGGATTGCGTGCCACAGTGGATTCATCGGTGGGAATTGATACCAATGGGCATCAACTAGGTGCAACATTTCCGGTAGGACTTTGTCGACCACCGTTTGATTGCTGGGCCCACGAGCCCAACCACCGCTGCCATATGCGGCAAAACTGGGACCCGTTAGCACCGTCATCTTCAAAACAAATATTTATGTTAATTTATTTAAATTTCTTCTTTTATTCATAAGAAGAATACTGTCACTGTAAGGAAGAAATAGTCTTTTATCTTGATGCCTTTAAACTGGTACTTACTTTTTTATATTATTAAATTCTTGGAAAAAATTGTAACTAAACAAACTAATCCAAGTTTTGTTAAAGCACGGGTGCACAAATTTAGCAGAGGATTATTGTGGTGAGGAAGCGGAGTGGTCCACTGTCGGATGCAGCTCGTCCTGTCGTTCCGAGTTCGCTTTAAATATTAAGCGGTAATCGAACAAGTACTGACAATTTGTACCCCTAGTTCGACTAACACCCCGCTTTGCCCTCGGATGTTTACTATATGTACTTAAACTTACGTATAAGTCGGCAAATAGTCTTAAGACGTTGTTTATTGAGTTAAGGAGGACTTAAGAATACCTGAGGACACCTTGCGTGCTCCAAACGGAAACCATATAATTTAATCAACAAATATAGTGTACACAAATTCGTGTACTTTATTATTGAAAATAAATAGGAAATAAATTCTTGAGTCAAGAACAAGATCAAGATCACTCAGTAACTTAATTTATATTAATACTTATTTTTTTTTTTTTTAACTGATGAATGTGTGATAAGGTAATTGTAAATTATTTTTTTATTAATTAATTATTATTATAATTATTAATTATATCACATTATATGGTTTCATAGACGGATTGGAAGCTAAGTAGCTTTAAATTTATATTTTCTTACAATTATTATAAGTTTGTCCTTGAACTTCAATAATAACTTGAATTATTATTTTTAGAAACATATGATTTTATTTTATTATTTTGATTAATTAATTAAAGATAATAAAATTAGTAAAAATTTGACTTTTTTTAGTTATTTTAATTAAATAAAAATTATAAGTAAAATATTTTTTTTAAATTGCGCTTAAAATTTATGAAAATTATTTTAATAATTAGCCGACATCTAAAAATTTTTAGAATTTTTATTTTATTGAAAAAATTGTTATAAAAAAATAAAAAAAAAAATTCACTTGTAAATAACTTGGAAAACCATAAGTGCAATTTAAAAAAAATCATTTTTTATTATAATTTAATAAATTAAAAAAATTTGAAACGTCAGCTAACTTTATTATTATTTAAAATTTTTATCAAATTTTCTACATGTCAAATTTCGTCTTTTAATTTTTTTTAATAAAAAAATTATAAAAATTTTTCAATGTTAGCTAATTTAATTTTCATATTAATTAATTTAATTTTTTTCACTTTTAAATAATTATACAATTTATTTTTTATGGTTGTTATTAATTTTTAATAATGAATTTTTAAGAAGAAATCTAAAAATCGCTTTAAAAGTTTAAAATTTTTCGCGCAAAAATATCAATATATCGAATTTAAAAAATCGATATTTAAAAATATTTTTGACGGAATAAACAATAAATATAACCTATATTTATAAGTATAATCACAAATATCACTTGTTAACCGGTAAGTAGTTTATTAATTGCTTTTAACCATTTAATTATAATCCTAAAAGTAACAGACGTCTAAAAATTTTTAGAAAAAATAAAAAAACATAAATAAATTATCAAAAAAAAATTTAACTAAAAATTTTACAAGTAGAGGAATTTTTAAAAAATTTTGTTATGATTAATTTAATTTTTATTAGCTAATAATTAGCTGTCACTTTACCATTTTTTAATTTTATTTAACAAAAAAATTTGTTCTGAAAAATTATTTTTAAAAAATTGCATTTTCAATTTATTAAAATTTCTAAATGTCAATTTTTTTTCTCATTTTTTTATGCAGTAATTTATTTATTAGAAAAATTATTAATTTTCATATTTAATTAATTAAAAATAGTTTTTTGTTTAATTAAAAAATTTATAATAACTTTTATTAATAAAAATAAATAATATTTATAAGGATAATTGAATATTGCACTAAAAATTGTAATTGTCAAAAATAAATACTGTAAAAAAATAAATTGCAGATAAACGACTGATAAGAAATAAAAAAAAAATGGATGAAGATAATCAAGAAGAAATGATCGAGTCAGATAACGAAGAGGCTAAAACAGTAGCAGAAGTCCTGGAGGAATTAACTCAAGCTTGGCAAAATGAAAAGTCATCACCAGAAATCCTGAAACACATGTCTGACCACGTTGACGGTCTTCTGGAACACATAACTTGCATGGAAGTAAACATTGAGTCGCTTCCAAAAGACGACTTACGCGTAACAATCCATCGAATGGAGATAGACCGGATCAGGTACTTGATAACAAGCTACCTAAGAACGCGGTTGGAGAAAATAGAGCTGTATGCTATTGATATCATCAAGGAAGAAGCTAAGCGCAGTGAGAATAATCGCTATTTGTCTGATAGTGAGCTCCAATTTGCTAAAGATTGGACTACCAACATGGAGACACTCTTGAAGAGTGTTGTGCTCCAACACTTACCGGGTAATTTTCAGGAGTTGGAGATTGACAAGCTCACTGTCAAGCCTAATTTAAATTCTCATGTTTTTATACGTGCTAATAAAGCTGCTGAAGGGATTCTTATCCCGGGAACTGATAGGGAATTAAATATCGCTGAAGGCTCGCAGCATATTGTTCAGTATAAGGCTGTTGCTCATTTGGTTAAAGATGGTTCGGTTCAATTACTTTAATATTATTATTATTATTATTATTATTATAAGTAAAAATAATATTAATTAATATACACGTAAAAAAATTTTTAGAGATTTTAGGAATTTTTTTTACAATTTATATTAAAAATTATTTTTTTTTATAAATAGAATTGTTAGTCTTGTTTGATGAATCACACATGATGATTAATTGTATAGGTCATAAGGATTAATCAGTAATTATTTTTTTATTAATCTACTGTTGTAAGATAGAGTTTAATCAATAAAAAATGTACATTATATTTATAAACTTTGTATTATAAATTGAACAATGCTGTGTTTTAAAAAAAATAATTATTTATAAGTACAAGAGAGAGCTTAGTGATAAATTTATTATAAGTAACTCGAAAAATATATTATTAAGTCTTAAAGTCATCGAGTATTTATGTATAAAAATTGGTACTCTCATTTTTAATAATTATTGTCTTAAAAACAAATTTTTTTTTACTTCTTATGTTAATTATTTCAGGTGATTAATATAAAATATAAAATATGTAGGTATTTGGACAGCGTTTTTTGTGCTTATCTATTTTAATTACTAATTTGTTATCAATTAGACCTTGAAGTTCATATTTGATTAAAATGTGAACATTTTTAATTAGTTACATCTTAAATATTTTCGGCTAAAAAAATATCATTTAATTTGTGAATATATTGTAACAATATTAAAATATTAGTCTATAAAAGTTTGATTTAATTGAAAATATTTACTTCACTACAATATATGGTAAATATTTACAAGCGGAGTAAATCATTTTAATTTTCATTTTTTTTAACGAAATTTCTATTTGATTTTGATATATTTTTTTTTGAAAAATACATAAAAAAATGAACAAATTTAAAAAAAAAAAGTTGATTATCACAATTTTAACAAATTTTCAAAAAAATTTAAATTGTTTTTTTTTTTTTTTTTTTATGTACTTTTCAAAAAAAAAAAAATATATCAAAAAAGATGAA
>CAJNRD030001121.1:17860128-17876699 GCA_905319865.3 Cotesia congregata | reverse complement strand
TTTGATTTTATTGATATATTTTTTTTAAATACATAAAAAAATTAACAATTAAAAAAAAAAGTTGATTATCACAATTTTAACAAATTTTCAAAAAAATTTAAATTGTTTTTTTTTTTTTTTTTATGTACTTTTCAAAAAAAAAAAAAATATATCAAAAAAAGATGAAATATAAATTTTATCCAAAAACGAGAGCCAAAAATTTTTCCAACTTTGGAAGGCAAAAAAGCTATCAAAATCTTTATTTTTTTTCTATCACGACATTTTATTATCATAAATACTTGTAAAAACAAGTAGAATAAAAAAAAAATTGAAAATGTTAATTTTACACCTAGATATGACTCAAAATCTAGACCTCACTTATAAATAATTACCAGATATAGTAACAATATTAAAATATTAGTCTATAAAAGTTTGATTTAATTGAAAATATTTCACAACACTATTTAATATTTATTCAAAATGAACTCCGTCATATTTGGTCAAAAAAAAAAACTAAGTATCTTATTAAGTGAAGAAATAAAAAAAAAATTAATTAGTAACTTAAAATTTATGACTTTGGTGTTCCATTGACTATTTGATTAGGTTCACCGGCAGTGGCTTTATTATTGAAAGTTTCTTCCGAAATTAATTTAAGTTTATCACTCATATTTTTCCCAGTTTCACTCAGCATCTTACTAAAATACCCGTCTTTATTTTTCAGAAGTAAATGGGGATGATCAAACTCAACAATTCTCCCATTATCCATCACAAGCACCTTATCACTGTCCATAATGGTATTAAGCCGATGCGCGATGGTAAGTACAGTACAGTCCTTAAACTTACTTCTAATAGTCTTCTGAATAAGCGCATCAGTAGCAGGATCAACATTAGCAGTAGCTTCATCTAATATCAGAATTTTATTATTCCTCACAATAGCCCTAGCAAGACACAAAAGCTGTCTTTGCCCGGCACTGAAGTTGCTTCCCCCCTGAGTGACAATATAATCAAGCGTTGGAGCAGCATTCTTTAACTCAACCTCCTCCAAAGCAGCCCAGATGCTGGCATCATTGTACTCATGAAACGGATCAAGATTATCTCGAAGACTCGCTGAGAAAAGAATCGGCTCTTGAGGAATAATCGACAATCTACTTCTTAAATCATACAGGCCAATTTTATTAGTACTGACCCCGTCGATGTAAATATTACCGTCAACCTTCGCCAAGTTGAACAGCGCAGAGATCAGCGATGATTTACCAGCTCCAGTACGTCCCACGATTCCCACCTTCATTCCCGCTTCAAAGGTAACATTTAAGTCTTTAAGCACCGGAGCATCTTCCTCACTGTACTTCAAATAAACATGATCAAATTTAATCTCTCCCTGACTTGGCCAGGTAGCAGCTGGCTTCTGGTTAACGTCGCTCTCAAACGGACCCTCCTTGTCCAGCTTCGTAAATTGCAGCACTCTCTCCACGCTGGTCATCTGAGTCATAGCTTCAGCAGTTGATCTTATTCCAAACTGGCACATGCCACAAAGGATAAGAATCTGCGAGACAACTAAGCCTACTGGTCCAGCGAAGGTGTTGTCATCGTCCATAATTATAAAGCTGTAAATAGTGCAAGCGACAAACACAATCGTAACCGCGTCGAGCCAGAAGGAGAACCAAGCACTAGAAAAAACTATTGTTGAAAAGGCGCTCGTGTGGACGTCTTGGTAAGAGTCGAACTCTTTACGCACCAGCTCCTGGCTGTTAGCCGACCTGATGGTCGTCAGTCCCGCCATTGAGGAATTTACGTGCGTAAAAACGGGACTTTTGGTCACTCCTTCCAGCCGCTTTACATCCTGAGCCGTCGCAAGGTAAATATTTTTTATCACCCAGTAAAATAGTATCATAATTGTGATTAAAAATGACATCCACCAATGCACTATTATTATTTGGATAAATATTCCGAGCATCACAGCGTAAATTTGTATCGCTTCGACCATAAATTTGGGCAGTTGTTCATCAACACACCCGATGTCTTTTGAAAATCTGTTTAATATTTTTCCTGAAGAGGTTGTGTTGAAGAATTTCATTGGTGCTTGCAATAAACAAGCGAACATTGAGTTGTGCAAATTTTTACTTGCGTTCATACAAATTTTGTAGAATAATAAATTTCTGGCTGTTGTCATTATTACACACAAAGCAATTAAAATTCCGTAGATATATAATGCAGTATCTCTGTCGTAAAATTCTTGGCTTGTAAAATTTTCAGCGTTTTTTAAAGTCTGGTTAATTAAATCTACTGTTTCATTGTCAAAATTTGAACTTGTATCTAAAGAAGTTAAATTATTCAAAGTTTCATTGTAAAATTTTGAATTATCCTTTAAAGAACTTGAATTATTATCCAAAATTTTATTAGCTTCAATTCTAAACTTTATTTCTTCTTGAGTGGTCCAAAAAGCGACCCAATAATCTGACCCACTGCTTCCAATTTGACCCAAAATAGTAAACGAGATCCAAACTAGTAGCATCATAATTGACCCACCTGCTCTAAAATACTTCCAAATTAGCGATTTAGTAATATTGCCTTTAGCCATAAGCTCCTGAGTTTCCTCCGGCTCTTCACTTTCATCCTCACTCAGCCCATTGGACACCACGGAAGTATCAACAGAGGGCGTAATTTCTTTTTCAACTGACGGGCTTCTTTCTGCTTTTTCCGTGACAGTGTCCATTAGTTTCAAGCGATGCTCATCAAATTCCGCAAAGCTTCCTTGCTTTTCAATGACTCCATTATTAAGCATCACTACAAGATCAACGTCTTTCAAGTACTGTACTTGATGCGTAATCAGAATCCTAGTTTTATTACCCAGGTAGCCTTTGATACAATCTTCAAACAAGCTTTTCCCCACATGAGTGTCAACAGCAGACAGTGGATCATCCAGAAGATAAATATCGGCGTCTCTGTAAACTGCTCTAGCTAGATTAATTCTAGCTTGCTGCCCACCACTTAGGGCAGCTCCACGCTCGCCGACTAAAGTCTTGTCTCCTTGAGGCAGTTGTACAAAGTCTTTTATTAAGGCACAAACTCGAGTGACTTGTCGGTAGCGAGCTTCGTCGTAAGGCTGGCCGAAGAGAATGTTGTTTCTTACAGTCCCGGAAAATAACCAAGGTTGCTGGCCAGCGTATGAGACTCTCCCTCCAACTGTAACGTGTCCGTGATTAGTGGGCAGCTCACCGAGAATTAATTGAAGCAGAGAACTTTTTCCGGCACCTACTGGACCAATCAACGCGCACAATTGTCCGGTGTTAATTGTGATGTTAATATTATGAAGAGTATTTACAATAGAATTTTCTTCCCAAGCAGCGGTTCCGTCTTTTATTTTCACTGTGGATTTATCAGCGGGTGCGGAGGATACCATCAATGGTTTGTTGTCTTCTAATAATAAAAAGTGCTCCAATCGCTTGACAGATACCAAACCCTCCGCTATCGCTGATATTGCTTGCGGGCAGTAGATCGCCATTGTTAATTGCAGTCTATTTAAATGCTGTGCTATTGAAAACACAATGTCTGCTGATGGGCTATTACCAGCCAGTACAAATGCCATTATTGTTAAGTAAAGTGTTATACGTTCGGTGAAGACGAAGGTTGCATAATTAAATCCCTTTAGATAAGACATTATTGTCAGGATATCGATCTCGTATTTACGTGCTATTGAAACTAACTGCTGGAATGGTACTTCCCAGGTGTACATTTTAATTACTTGGATCCCGTTTATTATTTCTGCCATCAGGCGCACTCGCTCATCGGTACGCTTGGCGATTTTGTTACGGAATTTGTAGGTCCATTTGCTGAGGTACATCTGCAGTGGGATCACCTGGATTGCCATGAAAAATATTCCAGCGAGAATTGCTGCTTGGACGCTTTGCCAAATTAAATAGCCGGTTGCTACTACTTGAAATGGTAGGATCCAAATGTAGTGGAGGAACATGAAGAGGTAGTCGAATCGAGCGACGTCGTTTGACAGCAAGTTCATTATCTGCCCGCCGGCTATTTTGTTTGCTGCTGGTGTTGATAGTTTTAGCATCTGAAAATTATTGTTGGAATATTAATATTTGTTTAGATATATTTTGTTATTTTTTGGGGATTTATTTTTATTTATTTACCTTCCGGTAGACCAATGAGGAACATGCCACTCTTACGCGCATTCCAAACTCGGTTTGTTTTGAATTCATATGGTGCTCAAGTAGTCCGAGAACGAACGATAAGAATATTACGATTGATGCATATGTGTAGGCTTCGCTGGTTGAACTATCGGATCGTGGATCGAAATGCCAGATAAGAAGTCCCATTACATATGGTTGAAGTATTCTGAAATGTAAACATTATTTATATTTATTTAGTTTCCGTTATCATATTCTTGCTTAGGAATTAAACTTAATTTTTATATTACTGAAATTAGTGAAAATTAAATTAGCCGATTTCTGAAAATTTTTAGTATTTATTTTATTGAATAATTATTTAAAAAAAAAAATTAAAATTTCATGAAAATTAAAAGAAAAAATTTCACATGTAGAAAATTTGAAAAATTATACGTGCAATTTTTTAAAAAATATTTTTTTAGTTATAATTTAATTAATTAAAAAATTACACGTACAATTTTTCAAATTTTTTACATGTGAAATTTTTTATTTTTTCAATAAAAAAAATTATTAAAATTTTCAGATAGCTAATTTAATTTTCTATTTAATATATTCAAAATATTTATCTAAGCTTGTTTTTTTTTTTTTTCTTTTTTTTTTTTTTTTTTTTTTTAATATTATTATATTTATAATAATTAAAAATTACCTGACAGCAGTGCATAGAGCTATAAAAAATCCAAACAAGGAATACGACAGCAAGTATGTATGTTTGAGAGCAGTATACAATTTTGGTGATCTTTTTTCTTCACGCGCGGCATCTTGCTCCTTTTTCCAGTTTCTGAAACGATTAAATAAATTTATTAATGTTTATTATCATCACAATTGATAAAAATACTTTTAAGAATTAATTTAGCTTCGATAAACGTTCGGATATGACATGAGACATGAGTTAGAACGCTCGTGACTTAATCTGTTGACCTAAGTCATTAATTCTTTAAACTTTCCTTACAAATTCTATTTATACTCCAGTAATATTGATCTGAAGTGTAAACAAAATTTCTTTTCTAAAACTAAAAAATCCATTATATTTATTACTCAAATTATTTTTTATTGAATAAAGAACAATTTTAATAAATTGCAGCTAAGTCTCCGTGAGTATAATTAATATTTATCAATTGTCTTCACAATAATTTATTAATATAAAAATTAATTATCACATAAGCCGTCTACTACTTTATTCCCATAATGCTATTGAATACCAAATAAAATTTTATCTCAATAATTTTCCATTACCTCTCGAGGACATCTCCAAGCGGCTCGCTCCGGTCGTCAGGTAAAACATTTGGCAAGTCTTTTATTTGCAAATCATGAGTTCTTCCGTATAAAAATAAGGGATTCATCCACCTGTTGAATTAATTACGTAAAAAAATTTAATTACAACTTACAAACAATTAATTGTAGATAAAAAAAATTGAGATAAATTTTAAATTAAAAGCAAAGTAAATTTATAAAAAGAAGAAATAAATAATTGTAATAATTATAAAAAATAAAATGATACTAAAGTTAGCCGACGTTTTTAATTTTTTTTAAATTAAATTAGAACAAAAAAATATTTTTAAAAAATTGCACTTACAGTTTTTTACAAATGAAATTTTTTTTTCGTATTTTTTTGTAAAAATTTTTAAATATCGGCTAATTTAATTTTAATAGAATGTAAAAGAGTTTGTTAACATTAAACTGTACAACTAGTACTAATAAATAAAAAAAATAATTGTAATTAATATTAAAAAAAAATAAAAAAAAAAAAAAAATAATAATTACCAAAATATTAATTTACTAAAAATATTAGCTGTCAATCGTGGATTTGGATTATCATATTTCTTACTGCTATCCATGACTTATTATTATTGATCAGCAATTTATTAACTTGGTTTTAATCACAGTCGGTTTATGTTCACCAATATGATATTCTAAAATGAAATATGAGTAATAAAAAAATATATATGGATATAACTAAGTACAATCATCAATAAAAATTGCTATGTGGGTTATACATGACGAATGACGACATGTATCTGCAACTGACTGTTCATGACTGTTGAACTACTGGTCTACTACTGATTACTAAAATAATCAAACCCCTCTTTGATATTTTTACTCATATACAATGACTTTACCATATGTTTGTATATACATAAATATAGATTTGTATGTTAATATATATTTACATCGACAAATATTATAATCACTTTAAGATTATGATTAATACACTACAATTACCATAATTCTTGTCAGCTGATAATTTATTTTATTTTGAAATTTTTTGAAAAAAAAAATTATAAATAAAACACTGTAAAGTTAGCCGACGTTTTTAATTTTTTTAAATTATTAAATTAGAACTAAAAATATTTTTTAAAAATTACACTTACAAGTTTTTTACAAGTGAGATTTTTTTTAAATCATTTTTTCAATATATAAAAAAAAAATTCTAAAAATTTTTAGATGTCGGCTAACTTAATTTTCATATAAATAATTAATAAATAAAAAAATATAACAGATAATTTTTAAATGTCACTAATTATCGATCGTACTGTTGTAAACTGCCATTGGTTATTTATTCCAGATAAAAAAATAAATAATAATTATTTAGATAATTGACAAAGGTTGGCGTCCTTCGTCCAGGTGCGCGTATGTCAAAACAAATTAATTTTTATTTTATATATTAAACTTGTAGTTATCGCAGGTATCTAATTTTTTAATTGTTTTATTTATAAAATAAATATTTACTAAATTTTCACTGATGTATTTTTATAAATATTCTTTTTTAGACGTCAAGTAAGAGGAAAAGTCTGAGATGTTAAGAGGTTATGTAAATAACAACAGGACTAAATTGTCACAAGGATTTAAATGGCATTTTCTTTAAGAGCTGGTACTAATTGGTGTCATGATTTTCCTAAGCTCGCTAGAGAGTCAGGATTTTATTTTAATGTCCATCGTAATAAAGTTAGAGTTGATTGGAATCGGATAGGTAAGTCGAGTGGCAATCGAGATTGTCCCAGTTTTTGGTCTTTTGTGATGTTGACTTATATGTTAATAAATATATAAATATATATGTATATGTATATATATTTATTCTACTACGTAATTCCCTAATTTATGGATTATTAGCTATGCAAGTATTTATCATTTTTTTATGAAACTAAAATTAGCCGGCAGCGAAAAATTTTTATTAATTGAATAGCAATAAAAAAATACTTTTTAAAAATTGCATGTATAGTTTTTCAAATTTTTTACATGTGCAATTTTTTCTTTTAATTTTTTTGTTATTATTTTATTAATAAAAAAAATTTCTAAAAAATTGTCAGCTGTCTGCTAATTTTATTTTTATTAAAATTAAATTAGCTGACATTTGAAAATTATGATAATTTATTTTATTGAAGAATAATTTTTAAAAAATTAAAACAAAAATTTTCACTTGTAACAAATTTTAAAAATTATCCGTGGAATTTTTTAAAAATAGTTTTTTAGTTGTAATTTTTAATTTAAAAAAAAGCAAAAAAATTTTTGAGTTTCGGCTAACTTGATTTTCATTAATTTTTTGTGATTTTTATATGAAAATTAATGGAACACATATTTAATCATTTTAAAAATTTATTAACAAATAAATTATGGCAAAAAAGTGAAAATTAGAAATTAAAAATGCAATTTTTTAAAAATTATTTTTTCGAACAAATTTTTTTTTGTTAAATAAAATTAAAAAATTGTCAAGTGACAGCTAATTTGTGTGTCATTATTTTTATCTATATCATAAATTTGCTCAATTTTTTTTTTATTTAAATATTCACTCATGTAAAAATTATTAATGAATTATTATCAGTAAATTTTTAATTAATTTGAATTTTATTACTAAATTTTTATGATATTAAAGTTAGCAGTCACTTAATTTTTTTTAATAAATTAAATTTTTCCAAAAAATTATTTTTCAAAATTTGCATTTTTTATTTTTTAAATTTATACACAATTTTTTTTCTAATTTATTTATTAAAAAAATTATAAAATATCTGCTAAATTAATTTTCATAAATTTTTTAGTAATTTTTTTATGATTTATCTTTTTAGATAAAATTTTATACTCTAAAAAAAATTACTTATATACATTATTTACTTTGACCACAAAAAAAAAAAAAAAAAAAAAAAAAAAAAAAATAAAACTATTTCTCCTTATCTTAATAATAAGAAAAAAAAATTAAATAGACCAGAAACTGGAGCATAATTTTTAAAAATAAATAAATTAAAAAAAAATATTTTTCAGGTTCTATAGACATAGACCGGCTGATACGTGAGCGAGATTTTTCAACAATAGACGAGAACATAAATAACGTAGTAGACTACAATTTAGAAAGCGAGTATGACATAAAAATCCTTGATCCAAATTTTGTAAAATTATTCCGACTTGCCCAATTGTCCGTCGAGTACTTACTTTACTGCAAGCAGTACCTAGACCACAGTGTAATAATTTTAAAAGACGAGCTGCGTTTGAAGCTAGAAGACAACGTGAAATTAAAGAAAAATTTAGCAGCCGCAGAAGAGTCTGTAAAAGAATTGAAAGAAAAATTGCGTGAAAATTACAAATTATTCGAGAAGACATTAACAGACTCTCGAGGAGAAGTTCACAAGTGTCCTTATTGCCCGAAATCTTTTAAGTCTGCTATTTTTACTAATTTACATATCAACAGGCGGCATTCAAACTCACCACAGGTGTCTATTTTATCTCCAGTACACGATCAATACAAAGCAGAAACCGAGAAGCTTCACAATGAAATTAAAACACTCAAAGAAAGACTCAACCAGACTGAGCGAATTGTCAGAAATGAATCCAGTAAATTGTATGAGAGTATCGAGCAGCGGGACCGAGATATTTATGAAAAAAATAACAATCAGGATAAGATAGAAGAAGAACACCGTAAATACCGGGAAGAAATAAGCAACTTAACTTCCATGTTATTCAGCGAAATAAAAAATCTTAAAATAGATGATAAGAAATCTCAAGTGGATGAGACCGAAAAATTTAAGCGATTGCTCAAGAGCCAAGAGGATGAGTTGACGAAATTACGCGATCAAGTGCAAGAGCTCTCACTTGATAAATCCAAGCCTGATATTGAAAGTATACAGATAAAATTAAAGGCTCAGGAAGAGTACTGGCAAGCGAAGCTAAATCAATTGGAGGATCAGCACGCTAAAGATATCCAGAAGTTATCTAATCAGTTACAAATTACGCAAGATTCTACAATGTTGATTAGAGATGATTATGTAAGTAAGATAAGAGATCTTGAAGAGCGATCTTTAGACAGTGGAAGGTGGATTAGTCCGAAGATTTCGCCTGCGCGTCGTAGAAGAAGAGCTGAGAATTTTGTTACTAGTTTGGTGGAACGAGAAAGACCCTCTGAGTTTAATAAATTAAATGAGGTTGATAGAACTGATAGCGATGAGTCGGTAAATAAATTAAAAAAAATACTTGTTACTTCTGCTGAGGTTCATAATGTTTCTCAGCAGAAAGTAGTAGGTTTTAAAAATGATACTGTTTTGGGGAAAGGAGGTAAAGAAATTAATTTTAATTCTTGGACTGTAAAAGATGTTGATATTAAGAAGCTGGATCTAAAAAATGATGTTAATATTAAGAAGCTGGACCAAAGAAATGATGTTGATATTAAGAAACTGGACCAAAGTATTGAGAAAAAATTTAATGTTAAAGATAGTTTTAAGCCAATTGCAAGTTGTATTAAAGAAGAAAAAAATAGAATGGATATTTCGAGTGAAAGTGAGTCTGAGTCAGGAACTAGTTTGGAGTCTGCAAGCTTGAGAAGTGAATCTGGGTCTGAGACTGGGTCTGAGAGTGAATCTGAAGACGAAAAAACAGAGTCTGAAGAAAAAATTCCTGTAAAAAATTTAAAAGCCGAAGATGATAAAACCAAAAAAGATATCAAAAGAAAAGTTTGGGAAGATTTTGAGCAGAAATTAAGAGACCTGGGGATTGATCCAGACTGCGATGAGATCTCAGAAGAGATTTATAAGCGATCGATGGAGATGGTGAAGCACCACCGTAATCTCTCCGCGAGAAAGTTTGGAAAGTTTGAAGAAATACGACGAAAAATTCTCAACCAGCTGCATGATAAATTTCCTAGGAATGAAGTTAGAAAATCTCCGCTTAGAAAACTTGTCAGCAGTGTTAAGTCGCGGGCTGTTAAAGCTTTTAGCAATCCTAGTCAAGCACCTAGTCAGGAACATGTTCCTAAATTGAAGGCTAAAGTGATGAGTCCTGAAAGAAGCGTGAGTAATAAGTTTAATATGGAGCTGCTGCCTAAGAAGATCAGCCAGCAGGAGTTACCAGTGAGGAGAGCAAGCAGGGATGGTAATCCAATGTCGCCTGGGCATGAAAGGTACACACCTAGTCCTAGTAAGAATAATGCAAAGCCTTTTAGTCCAGAGCCAATTGTTGATACTAAATTGTCGCACTCTTATGAGAGTATTAAAGATTATATGAGAGACTTTGGGAAGAAATCCTCACCTGGTTCTGCTTCTGCTTCTGGTTCTCCTTTGAGGTCTCCGTACTTGAGCAAGGTTCTAGCAACCTCGACACCGCACAGAGCTGAGATAAATGTACTTCCTAGTCATCGCGCTTCTGTGTCTGATTTGTCTAGTCCTGTTGCGAAATTACGGGAGTTTAGTTTACCCAGCTCGCCTAAGAACAGCAAGAGTGTTCTGAAAACTGCCAGTGGGTCCACTGGGAGCTTGGTTAAGAAGAAAGTTCTGTTTGATCTTGAACCGATGACAGACACTTCGGAGAAGATTGACAAGCTTGAGACAAATGGAGTTATTTCTTCTTCTAAAAATAAAGTTAGTAATGAAGATGATGACAGTGAGAGTGATTATGAAATTTCGAGTATTTCGGAAGAAAAATCGGACTCTAAAATACTTGAGCCAGTTAATAATTCTAGTATTGTTTTAAAAACGTCCCAGAGCGAAAAAATAGCTCAGATTTCAAGGAAAATAGAATCTCAGTTGAGTTTAACGAGACACAAACCTGCTGGGGCAGTAGAAGCTATGTTCAAAGGTTTTAATCTTCATGATGAAGATGATGATGATGGGTCTTTGGCTGGATTCTCGGTGGATAGAAACAATGTTAATGTACAAAGTTTTAATAAGGTGATTAAACTTCCGCAACCTACTCCACGGACTCAAAGAATTCGTGTGAGTTCGCCTGATAAATCTGCTGAGAAAGATTTTAATTTAGATAATGATATTGATGAAATACTTAATTTAGATTAAGGTTTATTTTAGTTAATAATTATTAATTAATTATTTATTTATTACCTGGTCGCACAAATTTGAATAGTTGTTGGATTGTATTTTTTTATAATTATTTTTTACTGAAGAGTGCCTTCTAAGTCACTGAGTGTGTACAAAAATTTTTTTAATAAAAATAGTGACTTAATTTAGAAGGTTTTTTTTATTTTTATTAATTTATTATGTACAGTTAATTAGGGGGAATTTATGGAAAAAATTGAGGGATTTAGCCCTCTTTCCAATTGTAAGCACATTGAGCGCATCTGTAGAAAAGGGTCATAGGTTCATCAGCGGAGCGCGTTTGAAGCTGCATGAAGTAAGCTCGCTTGTGTGAACAGGTAGGACAAGTTACTTCGGTTGACTCGACGTTCTTCCAGGCTTCTTCACCTCCAAGAACATCGTCAATTTCCTTCAGCTTAGGGTAGTTTCGCGTTGATATTTTTCGGGTTACTTTGAAAATGTACGGGCAAGTTGGACACTCCAGGCGCATTTGGCGGTCCTCTTCGATCTGGAGAGCGTTTCCACATGATGGGCAGAATAACAACATTTTTCTGTAAATAAAATTATAGTTAATTTTTGTAATATTTATTTTAGGTGTGTTTATTAATTTTTAATAAATTTAATGTCTTAAAATTAATTTTTTAGAGTTTTTGTAACAAATAAATTATAACAAAAAAATTAAGTTGTAAAAATTTTTCAAAAATTAGAACTGCAATTTATTAAAAATAAATATTAAATAACAATTAATTTTAATACTTAAATTAGCTGATATTTGGCATTTTTTTTATTTTCATTAAAAATTAATTATGAAAAAAAGTATTTTTAAAAAATTTGCATTTCTAATTTTTATAACATTAAAGTTAACAATCACTATACAATTTTTTAATTTTTTTAACAAACAAATTTGTTTTAAAAAATTGCATTTTTTATTCTTCAAAATTTTTGTCATTTTTTTATGACATTAAATTTAGCAATCACTTGATAATTTTTTAATTTTATTTAATAAATAAATTTGCTCCGAAAAATTATTTTTAAAAAATTGCATTTTTTATTTATTTAATTTCCTGAATGTCAATTTTTTTTTCTCATTTACTTTGACATAATTTAATTGTTAAAAAAAATTCTTAATATTATAAAATATCTGCTAAATTAATGTTCATTTTTTTTTGCTATAATTTATTAGTTATAAAATTATTAAATATATGCTAAAATAATTTCCATGTAATTGTTTTTCAATTTCCAGAAGTGGAATTAAAAAAAAAAAAAATTTTTCACAATAATTTAGTAATAAAAATCCAAAAAATTGACCAATTGTTAATTTCAGTATCATAATAACAACAATGACATGGAAAATAAATGTGAATAATTCAGATTAAAAAATTAAGTATCTGCAATTATGTTTATTAAATAAATATTTGTAATTAATTAAGAAAAAATGGATTATTTACCTTGACTAACAAATTTTATTTGTTAAGAATGAATCCTGATGATATTTTTACAAGTATTGTATCACAACAAACTTTAATCAATGTGATATTTGACTTTTTTAAATTTTTTTAGGTTATACAGAAACTTAACTTGAATTTATCTTTTACTAACCTAATGGCGGGATATTTGAAAAATTTTGATTTATTATTTATTATATTAATAAAATGTATAAATAAATTAGCCATAAATTACAAATAAAAAAAATATATATTTAGTAAAATAAGTTACTTTTAAAATTAATAAATAACAAAAAAATTTATTAAAATTCCGATATTTTTTTCCAAATTTATTCTGAACCCTAGAAAGAAATTAAATAATTATCATTGATAAGAACAAAGAACCTCAAAAACAGTAGCCCCGAAGCATTTTAACGGATGATTAGCTGTCAAAAATCTGAGCAAAGTTTCATGAATGTCATTGTCAGCAGGAACATCCGGAAGAAGACTATTAACAATAGGAATAATTTTTGCGAAAGGTAACTTAGAATTTTCCAAATTGTGAACAATAAGATAACTTTCCGCGACTTCTTCAGTCATGGAGGAAGAATTATCAGTAGATTTATTAGCAACTTTGTCAAAAGTCTCGGAAATCTTGTCGACTATCATAACAAACCCGCTCCTAATATTAGACTGCATCAGAGTTTGAAATTGTTGACTCTCCAGAAAATCAAGAGTGATATTAAGAATATCTTCCAGCTGATAATTATTTTCGATGTTCAAATTTTGTGGAAACACATACTGTCTAAAATTCTTAACCGGGTCTCCAGATTTATCATCTAAAATACTAGACATTATGCCTAGATAAATTTGCTCGAGTTCTTTTAAATTAAATTCGTCTTTCAGCGAAATAGACTTTAAAACTTCTTCAATTTTTTTTTTTATAAACAGTGACAACTGCTGGATACCTCCTTCCATAAAATAATTGGTCAAATTTAAATAAACCTCCTGGATTCTTTTTAGCTCACGCTCTTCTTCGGGCTTAGAGGAGTTTTCAAACATCGATGCGCTGATTATGTTCATTTGGAGCCGCATGATTAGCACCAGCATTATATCAGCGTAAATAATTAATACGGATTTACAAATAGAATTAACTTTTAATTCGTTCCAACAGGCTATTTTATCACAATTGCCGGCTTTTAATTGGTCTATTATTTCTTGACAGCGGATTAATTTCAGAACTGAATTTCTAACACACCTTCCTAGGTTTGAGATCGCTTGGGTACATGATTTTTCAGTGCACTCGAAATGCTGCTTTAGCTTTGAATTCAACATCCTTTTTTGCATTTCTTGCTTTTGCCATTCTATTAATTTATATTGACTGTACCTTAAAAGACCGTAGTAAGTGCCAACAATAGCTCCGCCGATGGCTAACTTACGACTGTGTCTTCTCAAAAAATTATTTATGCTTCCAAACATATTTATTTTATTAAAAATACTGCTTTAATGGCACTGAGGTGAATTATCGGAGAAATTTAATTTTAAAAACAATTATTAAGTGCTACTTTCTTGTCAGATTCATAACATTAGTTTTAATCTAGAAAAAAAAAATTTTATTTATTTTAATTAGATAAATAATTAATTACACTGAAGTTGACGGACATTAGACATTTTTTTTTTAATTTTATGACATTAAATTTAGCAGTCACTTAACCATTTTTAAAAATAATATATTTTATTTTTTTTAAATTTCTACATGTCAATTTTTTTTTCTACTTTTTGTTTGCCATAATTTATTTGTTAAGAAAAATTCTTAAATTTATCATGAAAATAAATTTAGCCATCTAAAAAATTTTATGATTTTTTTTTATTAGAGAATTATAACAAAAAAATTTTTTTTCATTTGTTAAAATCTTCAAAAACATAAATTGCAATTTTTAAAAAATATTTTTTAGTTGTAATTTAATAAATTAAGACAATAAAAAAAATCAAAAATGTCGGCTAACTTTATTATTATTTTTATAGCAATTAAATTATTATGAAAAAAAGTTTTCAAAAAAAATTCCACAAGTGTAAATTAAAAAAAATTATTAGTGGAAATTTTTAGAAGTTTTTTTATGGTAATTGTTTGGTTATAAATATTTTTAAAATTGACAGTTGTCAGCTAACTTCAGTATTGTAAATAATTAATGTTAATAATTTTTGTAGAAAATATATTACCTTTGGAAGAAGTCTCGTTGTACTGGACTGATATTTTATTTGTTTATTTTAATTAAATGGTTTTGAAGATGTTGAAAATAAATAGAGATTTGATATTCGTTATAACAACGTGGTAAATATAGATATATTATGTTAGTTCAACAACAACTTGGTTGTGTGTACATTTCTCAACCGGAGTGATAATAATAATAATAAGAAGAAGAGTTTATAATCAACGCCATTAGGGAACTGAGCTGCCTTGTGGCAAAAAGATACATTAGATTAGTAGATAAGACAGAAAACTATTATTTCAAAACACGCCCCCAATCTCAGTGTTTGTTGACATTCGACGCTATTGTTATGGTAGTAAACATGGATATTTTTAAATTACCAATAATAATATTATTATTTACAACAAATACTTTTGTAATAACTGAAGAAGAATTTTGTTCGATTGAGAAGCCATCATGTTCTGACAAAAAACAATATGAAGAGTTAAGCGGTAATTTTTAATTTTTTTTTTGTTTGTTTATGGTAATGACAGTTAATTGTATACGTAACAATTATTCAAATTTTTGAATAAAAAAACTGGCAACCTTGTAGTCACTATGTGACTGCCGTGACTTGTGAACTATAAATGAATAAAATTTTGCTGTATTAAATAATGACTTTTGTTAAATTGCATTGTAATTTCTTAATTATTGATATTTTTAAAGATATAAGCTCACCCTGACATTACACTCATCGAGACCTTTCATTTGAGTACCTACAAGCATTTTTGATATATTTTTCATATATACATATATAAATATATGAAATATATGAAAAATTGATATGGGTACTCAAATGAAAGGTCTCAATGAGTGTGATATCGGAGTGAGCTTATATCTTTAAAAATATCAATAGTTCAGAAAATAAAAGGTCATTTCTTAATTATTGACATTTTTAAAGATATAAGCTCATCCCGATGTTACAC
The DNA here is from genome assembly GCA_905319865.3 of Cotesia congregata. Classification (NCBI taxonomy): domain Eukaryota; kingdom Metazoa; phylum Arthropoda; class Insecta; order Hymenoptera; family Braconidae; genus Cotesia; species Cotesia congregata. Next base: position 17,860,657 of record CAJNRD030001121.1, on the reverse strand, counting down.
TCATCGAGACCTTTCATTTGAGTACCCACATGCATTTTTGATATATTTTTTCATATATACATATATATAATATATATAAATATATGAAAAAAAGATGTAGGTACTCAAATGAAAGGTCTCGATGAGTGTAACATCGGGATGAGCTTATATCTTTAAAAACGTACAGTGCAATTTAACAAAAGTCATCATTTCATAAAGCAAAATTTTATTTATTTATAGATCATAAGTCACGGAAGTCGCCTAGTGACTGCAAGGTTGCTAGTTAATACTAAAAAAAAAAATAATTTTTTTAAGAACTTACATTAGCTTCTGATTCAAGTATCTCTTTTTGAACTAATAGCTTCCTTACATCCCATTTTAGTGCAACTTTATGATGATTTTCATATAAATAATTATGAGATTCTAATAAATTTTGTGCGAGGATATTAAAGGACAATATTTTGAATGAAAATTCTGTCTCTGAATTTATTGACTCTGACTCTGTAACAATTAATGTTTTTTTTTTTTTTTTTTTTTTTTTTTTTTTTTT
>CAJNRD030001121.1:17810546-17859312 GCA_905319865.3 Cotesia congregata | reverse complement strand
AAAATGCATGTGGGTAGTCAAATGAAAGGTCTCAATGAGTGTAACATTGGGATGAGCTTATATCTTTAAAAATGTCAATATTTCACAAGATACAAGGTCATTTCTTAATTATGTATGCAATGACACTAAATTTAACTAAAAAAAAAACCAATTTTATCTTTTGATTATCCTGTACACAGCATTTTTCTTATTCTCTTAATAATATAGATAATTAATTTTTTTTTACAAATCAATTACTTAAAAAAAAAAAAAACTAAAAATATTATTTATTTCTTCTTTAAAAAAATTAATATTTATCAAATCTTTCAGATCTCGATAACAATTACAAGGACTATTATGACTTAATAACAAGAGCTGAGGATGATTATAAGGAGTGCGAAGCAAAAAAATGCGGCTGCTTTACTGACGTTATCTCTCAAGATCTTGAGCCATTTAAATCAGATGGTATCAGTAAAAAATTGATTGATTATTCATTATCCAGAGGAAGTATTTATCAAATAATAAATGGAGAATTATTCAGATCTAAAGAATGCATGTTCCCATCAAGATGTGCCGGAATTGAGCACTTTATTAATAAAATCGTCGCTAATGTGACAGACACTGAGTTTTTGATTAACACCCGAGATTATCCTCAATCAAGCAGACACTTTGGGACTGCGCTGCCCATATTTTCTTTCAGTAAAGTAATTTTTTAGTGGTTTTTAAAAACCAGCTTATTCATTCGCTAAAAAATAGTCAATAAGACGTTGAATAATTAATAATAAATAACAATAATTTTTTTTTAGACTCCGGAGTATTATGACATCACTTATCCTGCCTGGTCCTTCTGGGAAGGAGGCCCTGCCATCTCATTGTACCCTCGTGGGCTCGGTAGGTGGGACCAGCACCGCAAATCTTTGGATAAAGCCAGCCAGGAAAATCCTTGGGACGAGAAAAAATCACAGGCATTTTTTCGCGGCTCAAGAACTAGCTTCGAGCGTGATAATTTAATTTTACTGAGTCGGGAACAACCGGAACTTGTTGATGCTCAGTACACAAAAAATCAGGCCTGGAAGTCTGACGAAGTAATGCAAAAAAATAATTTTTTTTAGTAGGGTCAAAATTTTTACTGCAATTTAAAAAAAAAAAAATTGTTCAAATTTTTAGCATTACTGCGAAAATATTGATCCTATAAAAAAATTTATCAGGCAAAAATTCAAAATTTAATTTTATAAAAAAAATTTTTTTATGAAGATTTTTTAAAAAAATTAATATTTTTGCTGTAATTTTAAATTTTAAATTCATAGTGAAATTTAAAAATTTTTTGATAATTAAGAATGTGTTAAAATTATAGCGAAAATATTGGTCCTATAGAAGAAACATAAGAGACATTTTTTTTATAGGAACAATATTTTAATAATAATTTCAAAAATTTGAACCATTTATTATAAATTGTTATTTTGAATTTGACGCAAAAATCTTGGTGCTATTTATTAGTAAAAAATATTTTATTAGTAAATTAAATGCTAAAAAATAAAAAATGTGACATTAATTAATAATAATTAATTGATTTATTTAATTCAGGATACACTTCACAGACCACCAGCTCCAGAAGTTTCATTAGAAAATCATTGCAAGTACAAATATTTATTCAATTATCGCGGAGTAGCAGCTTCATTTAGACACAAACATTTATTTTTGTGTAATTCATTGGTCTTCCATGTCGGTGACGAGTGGACTGAATTTTACTACTCTGCAATGAAGCCTTGGATTCATTATATTCCAGTTTCCAAAGATGCTAGCAAACAAGAACTCGAGTGAGTATTTTAAAAAAATTTTTTTTGTATACTTAAATAATTTACTTTATTAATTACTTAATTTTTATCTCTTATAGACGACTGATTAAATTTGCACGAGACAACGATGAAATATCACGGAAAATAGCTCAACGTGGTCGTGATTTTATCTGGAAAAAATTACGAATGTCGACAATAGATTGCTATTGGAAAAAATTACTCCAAAAATACACAAAACTCCTTACTTATAAGCCAACAAAAAGAGAAAACATGCAACCGATTAATCGAAGATGACAATCACTAAAATAATTATTAATATTAAAATATTAATATTAATATTAAATTATTAATTAAAAATATTAATATTGAAAAAAAAAAAACTTTTTTTAGGGTAAAATAAAAAAGACAATATAAAATTCAAGTAGATTTATTGATATGTAGTTTTAAGTGACTATATGAATTTATATTACAATGCATGTCAGTAAAAATATTTTTATATATAATATACAAGTATATAATTATTATTAATTAATAATAGAAATTATAATTAATAATTATTGTGCCATAGCTCGGCAAGTTTCATTTTATGAATCATTTGTGCCCCGATTGTTCTGTTTATCACTTTATTTATATTTGTCTAAAAAGGCACTTGTTTAAAAATAGAAAAAAAAAAAAATTGTAAATCAATAGAAATACATATTTATCGTCGTACATCGCGTATAAAAAAATCATTCGAATTATTTAATTAAAAAAAATCGGGAGAGTACAGTTATTAAGTACTAAATTTATGATCCATAATTAAAATAATTACTATGAAATAATGAAAAAATAATAATTAAATGGACGTATTAGAGGTAAATTAATACTTGATGATTATCGATGTTCTAATTAGCAAATTGTCTAACTCCATTTTAAAGAATTTTCCATTTACACGAAAAAACAATTAGTTCAAAATTTACTATCAGTTTAAAAAACCATTTAATATCTAATATTGCTAGATTAAAATGTTAAAAAAATAAGAAGTTAGACCAATTGCCAATTAGACCGTCTTTATATATTCTAAAAAATAATATTTTAAAAAATTATAGATGCACGTCGAACACAAAAAAGTATTATTCATTAACCAATTGGATTCTTTTATAAAAATATTTTTTTTTCATAAATATCAATACTATTCATTTAATTAATTAATAAATGATTGATTTCTTGAATTAATTAATTAAAGGAAAAATTATTTGAGACCCGTCAATTGATTACTAAAATAAATTGTTGATTATTCTATTTAATTCGGCGGCAGTGTAACAAGCCTTACTATTTTTTTTTTCAGTTAATTTGTAAAACTTAATTAAACACTATACGTATGTTTATAATTTTTACAATTAAACTTAACAATAATCTGAACATGTCAACAATCATACAATATTAAAGAGTCTTCAATGAGGATATATTACAAAATTTAATAGTTAATTTAGACATAGACGTAAAAAATAAATATCCTACGTAATTATAAAGGTCTTAGTGATAATCAGGGCCGTCGCAGCGATGGCTAGCCTCAGGAATCCCCTCGAGAAGATAGAAACAGCTCCAGAATTAGCAGAGTCTTGATTCGAGGAGGTTACTAGTTCATCAGTACTTCCTGTGATATACGATCAATTTTTTTTATTTAACAAAATTTATTATTTTTAAATAAATAATATCGAATGCAAGCTTTGATATTGATGATGATTGATCGTAAATAATCGCACGAAGAAACTCATTAATTTAAATTTTATTCACACTGCGTTGAATAAAATAATAAATCCTCATTATTATTCAGCAACTTATCAACGCAGAGGGTAATAAAGAAACACTCAACACTCCAACACTCTAAGAAACTTACGAGTCGGTTGTTTTGGAACTTTAATATCTTCTTTTGCTTTCTACGTCCTTTATTTATTTATTTACTTATTATTTATTAATTATGTGGCACGTTTCAGGCCTCAGCCGATTTAATTCCTTTATAAAAAAAATAAAAAGCTTCATTTGTCAAATCCAAATAATCCATACCGCAGGTTGTTTTCTTCTGTAAAGGTTATTATTTATTTATTTATTTATTAACACTTAAATTCTTTTTTCTTAATAATAATAATTAATATTATTAATTGTTATTTTAGGTGACAGGAGACAGAAGTCAGTGAAGAATTTAGCGAGCAAGTCACACTGATAGAAGGACTTATTAAATATTAATAATTCAATTTATTTGAAGATAATTTTTTAATTTTAATAAATATGTATTAACAGTTAATAAATTACTTATTAACTGTTGATAAATATTTATTAAATCCTGTGATGTTAAAAAATCATTTTTTAAAAATTAATAAAACTTATTCAATTTAGAAAAAAATCTTTCTGTCAGTCCAGTGAAGAAACATTAGAATTTTATTGTAAAGAATTTTCTTCTTTAAAAATACTCGAGTTGAATTTAAATTCTTATTTTAACTTTGAGACTATTTAATGTTCGTTTTTAGAGATTGTAATTTTAGCGGTTCAATGACCGGTCAGTTAAATTCCGTGATTTGCAGGCCAATTCACCGATCAATATTCGTAATGTAGGCTCGTTAAATTATTTCTGTACAGCAAGCTAAATGTCTTGTAAGTATTATTATTTTGTCAGTGTAAATTTTAGGGAAGAAATGCGTGAAGATAAATCGAGCATTTTTTTTTTTTTTTTAATTAATAACTTATGATTAAGTGCTTAATAATGTGCTCGTGCAAATAATTAAAATTAAAACTCAAATTAACACGTGCGAAGATATATATAAATTATAATTAAAACGTGCGATAAATAATATATATATATATATATATATATATATATATATATTTATGTGTCCATTCATTGCAAGTGAAAGGAAATATTTAATAAATAAATAAATAAAAGTGTAGGTGTAGAAAATTTAGTTCCAAATCAACGCTACCGGTTTTATAAAATTATACCATGCACCTCACACCAGTGGGTGTTTCTTTATCTTCATTTAATTGTGTGAAATCCGCTTCATTGATAGTAACTTCGTGCGATATTTAATTTTTTTTTTATTTTTTATAAAAAAATAAACCTTTTTTTTTATTAGTTTTTTTTTGGTTAATCTGAAGCTGCTTTTAAAATATAAGTTAGTAATTAGAGTTAGTATATGAAACAAAGAAGAATATTAATGGAAATGAAACAGAGACCTTTAGCACCATTAATGCGTATTAAAAGAAGAATATAATGGTAATCGGAAAAAATAGACCAGGAAAAAATTTTAAAGTTATGAAAAATTTATCTTATTTTATTAAAATTGTTATAAAATAAAAATTATAATAATAATTAGCAACCTTGCAGTCACTATGCGACTATAATAAATAATGACTTTTGTTAAATTGCACTGTAATTTCTTAACTATTGACTTTTTTAAAGATATAAGCTCATTCCGATGTTACAATGTTCAAGAGCTTTCATATCAGTACCCACATGCATTTTTGATATATTTTTCATATATACATATATATAATATATATAAATATATGAAAAATTGATGTGGGTACTCAAATGAAAGGTCTCGATAAGCGTAACATCGGGAAGAGCTTATATCTTTAAAAATGTCAATAGTTCACAAGATATTTGTTAAATTTAACTATACTTTTTTAAATATTGACTTTTTTAAAAATATAAGCTCATCCCGATGTTACACTCATCAAGAGCTTCCATTTGAGTACCCACATGCATTTTTGATATATTTTTCATACATACATATATATGTAATATATAAATATATAAAATATATGAAAAATTGATGTGGGTACTCAAATGAAAGGTCTCGATGAGTGTAACATCAGGATGAGCTTATATCTTTAAAAATGTCAATAGTTCACAAGATACAAGGTCATTTTTTAATTATATCACACCCACATTTTTCCTGAAAAATAAGCACCCCCAGAATGATTTTTGTTACAAAAAAAAATATTTTAATTTTTATTTTAAAATAATTTTAATCAAATAATATGAATTTTTCATAACTTTAAAATTTTTTCCGGGATTCAATATAATAAATATAATCTTATGCTTAAATATAATTTACTGGTAAACTGGACGACGGCATTTCATTGGCGATTTTATAATAAAAAATTTGATTACGTAATTGTTTTTAATAATTAATTATGTAAATATTTAACGCCTGGCTAATGTGGGGGCTCGTTCGTTTGTTAAAAAGCTAAATTGTTGTTTACACTATCTACAATATATAATAAATAATTATTATCTAATAATAATATAACGTATGATTGTTAGTCTATAAAAAAGTATACAATGGTAATTTTAACTGCAATTAAATAAATTAATAGTTAGTACCTCCACCTGTACTGACTTGACACATCATCTCGATCGCTTCGAGTTTATTATTATTTATTCATATTTTTGTCGGCGAATAATAACAGACAGTTATCATTTTTTTGTCGCGACTGTGAATATTTTTTTTAATAATAAAAAAACGCGAGATCAAAGAGTGACATCGGTACAGATACCACCGGAAGTTGTAGAACTGATTGAATTCACAGGATGAGACAGTTATAAACTCAAACTGTATACACGTTTAATATTTCTATTTTTTTTTTTTTTTTTTGTATTTTTAGTTTTATTATAAAAGCATTTGTGTTGCGTCACATCCCGTAATATTAACGGGTACTAATCTGTAGTTATAAAGTACAGTTGTAAACCGTAGGCAGTAAATTGATTGAGTTTATTTTTATATAAATAAACTCGAAGCTCAAGCGTAATTTTTTACATATTAAAAGTTCAATTTTTTTTTTTAATTAAAAAAAAGAATTGAACTTATTTTTTTTTTTTACACATAATTAAAGCTAAATAAGCCTCAAACATTAGCCAGGTTTTTAAAAATATCCAAAGCAGATTTTTGCTTAATAAAATAAAATTAAATTTAAGTGGACTTGATCTCCAATAAACTCAAGTACCTGTATCAAACATGACCTCTCCATCATTTCCTTTATCATAGTCATCGCTAAGGAAATCACCGCCGTTATTTTCCGAGTTTCCATTTTCTGAAGGGTCTACTAAGTAATTATTTTTCCATGCGATATTACCTAGTGTCCCTCGACTCGCTGATTTGCACCCGAACCACCAGAATGCTGTCGCTCGTGGAAACGCTGGATCAGCTACGTCCACCTATAAGTTAATTAATAAAAAAAAAAATAAGATTAAACGAAATTCCTTACACAGATAAAAAATTAATTTTAATAAAATTAGCTGACATTTATAATTTACTTAATTTATTAAATTAGAACAAAAAAATTGCACTCATAGTTTTTTTACAAATGAGAAATTAAAAAAAAATTTTTTTGTAATAATTTTTTTAATAAAAAAAATTTTTAGATGTCGGCTAATTTTATTTTCATAAAAAATTAAGGTAATTATTTACAAGTGGGGTCAATCTTATTGTAAGCCTTAACTAGGTGAAAAATTAAAAAATTTTTTATAATTTTTTTAATTAACATTTATGATAAAAAATGTCGTGAAAAAAAAAAAAATAAATTTTGATAGCTTTTTTGCATTTAAAAGTTGAAAAAAATTTTGGCTTTCGTATTTTTTAATAAAATTTCTATTTTATCTTTTTTTGATATTTTTTTTAAATGCATGAAAAAACAAAAATTAAAAAAAAAATTTTGATAGCTTTTTTGCTTTTAAAAGTTTAAAAAAATATTGGCTTTCATGTTTTTGAATAAAATTTCTATTTTATCTTTTTTGATGAGTTTTTTTTTTTTTTTGAAAAATGCATAAAAAAAACAAACAATTTAAAAAAAAAAATTGATCAATTTGATAAAAAAAAAAATTTCTATAGCTAAAATAGACTTGACCCACTTGTAAAAAATTACTAAAATAAAATTAAAGATCTTACCGAGAATGTTCGGTCGTTAAACCGATAGTACGCATTATCTTTGAAGAAATACGTGTACCCGTGATACGTGAGCGCCGCGTCCATATTATTGGGCACTCCTTCCCAATTAGAAATAAGTTTCGGGTAAGTGCTTTTAACTGGTGGTCGTTGAGCAGGATCGAATCTCCAGAATTTAGTTCCCTTGTAGAAATAAATTTTTCCGTTTCCCGTCCAAACGGTGACGGCGTCAATATTGTCGGGAATTCCAGTGAATCCCTCGCTGATATCCTTCGGATAATCACCGTCGATTCTCTTGCCGACGTACCTCCAGTACTTAGAGCCCTGGACGAATAATAAAAATAAAATTAATAACGTTGATAAATTATTGACTATCTAGGATTATGAAGGAACTTGTAACTATATTTATCAATAATTGAATTGAATAAATGAATAATAAAATAATCGAGCGAGTTACCTTGAAGAAATAAGTTTTCCCATTTTTATACGTGAAGGCAGCATCGATTTTTCCTGGCAATCCCTTCCAGGAACTACTTATCAGTCTAGGATACCCACTGGCTACACCGTCGTCCGTTAACTTCCAGTAGTAATCGCCTGTAAATCATTTCCGGTTACTGTACTATTATTGTTACTATGGCTGGTTGTAAAATACTACTGTGTAATTAGGAATTAGTAATTACAAAGATGAATTTTTTATTTTTATCCTGAGGATTTATGCAGTATTTTTTTTAGCTCTGTAATTAGTTTAAAAGACAATTGATAGTTGAGGAACAAGTCTATTTACCTTTGAATACGTACGTATGACCCTCTGCGGAGTTGAACATTGTGTCTACTTTCGAGTCTGTGCACAACACGGAATCTTCTTCGCCAGTTGGGCTCGAGGTTGTACGCTGGTGGACTTCTGTGCCAGCCACGTCGTTACTTTTAGGACCGTATAATGCCTAAATTTAATAAATATTGTTTATTATTGATTAATTAATTATTTTTGGGGATATCTTCAAGATTAATAAAAATAAATATGTTAAATTTTTACTCAGTTTAAAAATAAAAAAAAAAAAGTGTTATATAGTTTATAATTTTTATTACAAAGGAAATTTGAGATAAAATTCTATTTAAAGAAAGTTAAAAAAATTATTGCGGTTTTATTATTAATTTAATTTATTAGCTAAATAAATGATACTGAAATCAGCAAAAAACAATTTTTTATTTTTTTCATTAAATTACAAGTAGAAAAATAATTTTAAAAAATTACACGGACAATTTTTTAATTTTGACGTGAAATTTTTTATAATAATTTTTTTAATAAAAAAAAAGTATAGAAATTTTGAGATGTCAGCTAATTTAATTTTTATTAAGTTTCAGTGATACTAAAGTTAGCCGACATTTTTAATGTTTTGATTTTTTTTTTAATAATTAAATTAGAACAAAAAAATATTTTTTAAAAATTACACTTACAGTTTTTAAGGTTTTTTACAAATGGATTTTTTTTTGTAGTTATTTTTTCAATAAAAAAATTTTTTAAAATTTTTACTAAATAAAACTAAAAATTTAATGACACTGAAATTATCAAGATACTTGAGAATTTTTTAATTTTCGTTTAAAAATAATAGCTCAAGAAAATTATTTTTACGAAATTGCATTTATAATTTTTTAGAGCTCCTAAAAATGTAATTTTTAAAATAAAATTTTAGTGCTATGATTAATTTGTTAAAAAAATTCTATCAATTTCAGTCATTTGACAATTTTTTAATTTTATTTAACTCATAAATTTATTCTGAAAAATTATTTTTTAAAAAATTGCATTTTTAATTATTTAAAATTTCTACATGTCCATTTTTTTTTGCTATAATTTATTTGTTAAAAAAATTATTTTTAATTATCATATACCTGCTAAATTAATTTTCATTATTCAATAATCTAAAAACTGAAAATAACTTACTTGAATCCCATAAATGTCATCATTATCAAGGAGAAAATTAGGCTCATATCCACGGTAGAAAGGAGCCATCAGCGCAGCTTTGATATCGCTGTGACTAAGACCCAGAGAATGACCAAATTCATGAGCGGCTACTTGGAACAAATTGGTCCCGCGATAACTGTTAATGGACCAATGCTCAGAGTCATCGAAGTGTGCATCGCCGCCGTAAACCGGGAAGTAAGCGTGAGCAAGAGTTCCACCTGGTCCGTCAAATGGATCGCCGTCTCCGTGTTCCCCGCGTTCGAATCTTATGTCAATGTGTACCTGTCCGGACTTTTTCTGCGTGAAAGTCAGGTCCGTGTACTCTGACCAGACCGCAAACGCACGGGCAATATCTTTGTCCACTGATGCTTTATCGAGCGACCTTGGATACTTGCTTATTTTGTACGTGAGCTTTTTCACTCGCCATCTTGATCCTGCCAATGGAAATAAATATTAATCATCACTGCTGTGGTCAGATATAAATATTAAATCTATAGATATATTTTTATGTATATTTCATTTTATGTTTATAAAAAAAATCCTTGACACTTTCCTGAAGATCAATCTTATCGTTTATCAGGAATTATTGCACACGCAAACTACGAGCTACCGGACAAAATTTAATGCTAGGTAAGAATTTTAAGTACCGTATGTACACGTGTTCTTTTGCTTACAATGATTCATTTTTGTTTTAATGTTTTTTTTTTTTTCCCGTAATTTAGAATAAAAAATATTGATGAAAAAATTAGCCGACATTAAAAAATTTTTATGAAATTAAAATTAGCTGACAATGAAAAATTTTTATTTTTTTTTTTTTAAATAATTTTGTCTCCAGGATAGTCAAAAATAAAATCGGTTTTTTTTTTTTTTAGTAAAATTTAGTGTCAATGCATACATAATTAAGAAATTACCTTGTATCTTGTGAACTATTGACATTTTTAAAGATATAAGCTCACCCCGACATTACACTCATCGAGACCTTTCATTTGAGTACCCACATCAATTTTTCATATATTTTATATATTTATATATATATATATATAATATGTATGTATATATGAGAAATATATAAAAAATGCATGTGGGTACTCAAATGAAAGGTCTTGATAAGTGTAACATCGAGATGAGCTTATATCTTTAAATATGTCAATAATTAAAAAATGACCTTGTATCTTGTGAACTATTGACATTTTTAAATATATAAGCTCATCCCGACATTACACTCATCGAGACCTTTCATTTGAGTACCCACATCAATTTTTTCATATATTTATATATATTATATATATATGTATATATGAAAAATATATCAAAAATGCATGTGGGTACTCAAGTGAAAGCTCTTGATGAGTGTAACATCGGGATGAGCTTATATCTTTAAAAACGTCAATATTTAAGAAAATACAGTGCAATTTAACAAAAGTCATTATTTAATAAAGCAAAATTTTATTCATTTATAGTTCACAAGTCATGGCAGTCACGTAGTGACTGCAAGGTTGCTAGTTATAAATACAAAAAATATTTGTTTTTTAATTGTATGGATAGTTTTTTAAAATATTCTACAAGTGGAATTTTTTTGTGATAATTTTTTTAACAAAAAAAATTCTAAAAATTATCAGATGTCTGTTACTTTTATTTTCATAAAAAATATTAGCTTATTAACTGTTGCGTGTTATTGCGGGATGACTACGAGCGATTTGCCCTTATGCAATGACATACAGAGTAACTACTACATATTTAACATCCACTGAGAATTGAGTTGAGTTAAATAGAATTTATATCAACGGTAATTACTGGAGGTGCTTATAAAACGCTTAGTAACATGATCTGTTGCACAATCACACTGCTTATAGGTAATGCGCGTGATAATTAATTGTTTTTTTTAATTTTAATAATTTGTCTTTAATTATTTTGGTAATTTCGACATTTATAATTTATATTAATATTTACTGTTAATTTTTTATATTTAATTTTTAATTTAATAATTTTTTTTTTTAAGTTAAGCTGAAGTCTATTATAAATTAGCGGAGATCTGTTGAGGTGATTGACATTAAGGAAGAAATGGTTATCATTTTTTTTTTCTAGTAAATATTTAAAAATCCAAACAGTGGATCGATGGAAATCGATTTGTCTATCTGTTCATGGTTGAGTGGATTGCTCTGGTTGTGTCATGCACGAGAAACGCAATTGACCAATAAATTATACTAGGGAAATCACGTGGATGACAAAACGTGAGGTCGTCGGAAAAACGGTATATCGAATTGTTTTCGAATCTAATCTAGTCTAATGTAATAATAAGCACAGTAAATAGAGAAATCGATAGTCTTTTTCGTAATATTTTATACTGAACAAACATTTAATTAAAAAAAATAATAATGTTTGTAAAGACTGCCTATCCATTAAAAATATTCCTATATATTCAATTAAATATTTATATAGCTTTTAATTCTAAATTATGATACTAAAATTAGCTGACAATTTTTAATTTTTTTTATTTTTATAACAAATTAATTACAATAAAAAAATACTTCCAAAAATTTTCACTAATTATTTTTTTTTAATTTTTACATTTGGAATTTTTTTGTTAAATTATTTTTTAAATATATTTTATACTAAACAAACATTTGATTAAAAAAAACAATAATCTTTGTAATTCACATTTAGAACTAGCTGATAAAAATATCAAGACGCGTTTATTATTTACAATAGCCACTAAATATTATTTTATAATATCAGTAAATAAATTTTTGACTAATATTTATGTAGCTTTTAATTCTAAATTGTGATACTGAAGCTAGCTGATAATTCTCAATTTTTTTTTTATTTTTATAATAAAAAAATACTTTTAAAATTTTCCACTAATAATTTAAAAAATATTTTTAAATGTGGAATTTTTAAATTAAATTTTTTTGTTATAATTTCATTGATATAAAAATTTCTAAATCATCTTGAAAGAATATTGAAATAGTAAATTGTGTTTCTTCGCAATTGTTTAATTAATTTAAAACTTCATATCAGTAGAAGAATATAAAAAAATTTTTCAGTGACATTATTTATCTAAATTTTCTTAAATAAAAATCATTAAATGATATGTTTAAAAAATAATTTTTCTTACGTTTAAATAATTACAAAAATACAATAATTATACCTTGTAACGCATAACGTCTAGATCTGCCATCAGTGCTAGCTCCGACTTTATCTTTCACTCCACATCTTGGCAAAGACATCATCGAGGCAGTTTCATTGTCCATTGTACCTGAAAAAAAAAAAAAAATCACAAATTAAAGTCTTGAAATTTTCCCTTCATCAAGAGTAAGTAAAATAATCAATAAGTTCTATGATTCATGATGGATATCAATTATTTAATTATTAATATTTTTTTTCAAGGTACTATGTGAATGTGTCAACACGCTCCTGTTATCATTGATCTCTTCATGATTAAGCATAGGAGTTGACATGATAAATTCGCAGTAAAAGTTCCAATGCAGGCTGCAATAATCATAAGCTGATAGAAAAATTATTTACAAGAATTAAGTAATGGTAAAGTTATTTGTTTTGTTGTAAGTATTAACAATAAAAATACAAATAGCTTATCCTGATCGAGTGAAGTCACATAAATTCATTAGAATAAATAATTATTGTTATTCGTCATCACGTAAGTATAATACTTAGTACCTAGCCGATGATGAGGGTGTTAGATTGAATAATTCTCCGTTATCCAATAAGTCTTACTGCAATTACAATCTGAACAATCCTTGTTTGCTTATTTTTTATTTTGTTTTATTGAATAATCCGAAACACGCCTTCCGCATCGATAATCTGTTTATGGCGCCGGTCTTCCTTTTTTTATAGTATCCTCATCCTTATTTTTATTTCCTTGTTGTACTTGTATTACTCAGGGGCGAAGTAATTCCCGTTGAAAAAATAATTAACTATTCGCATCACTTATAAAAACAACAGCATTTTATTGTATTGTATATTGTATATTGTATATTGTATATTGGAGGATTACCTTGGCACAAAAATTTTTCTTACTTTAGAATATGTAAGTTTGTCTAGGCCAACAACTGCATGAGTATTTCAATTTTTTAACGTCAACATTATTTAATAATCAACTGTAATTATTTACAGATTAGTCTTAGGACTTCCGTCCACCGAGTTTAATTAAGTAACTTTCTAATTTTAGCGTTAAAATACTAAAAAAAAAAATTAAAAGTTGATTATGTTTTAGGTTATCACAGTTTTTAACTGGGAAGAATATAAAAAAGGGGATTCCCAGGAATTTTACAAAAATGGGTTTTGTTAACTAGCGCCATATACTTTTAGACCCAATAAATTTTCAAATAAAACTGAATAATTATTCTGAGAATAATTACAAATGAGAAAAAATAAATTTAATGAAATAATTTTCTAATTTCAGCGTTAAAATTCTAAAGAAAAATTAAAGCTTGCTTATATTTTAGGTTATCACAATTTTTAACCGGGAAGAATATAAAAAAAATGAAAAACTGAATAATTATTCTAAAATTACAAATGACTTAAAAAATAAATATAATTAAATAACTTTTTAATTTAAGCGTTAAAATTCTAAAGAAAAATTAAAAGTTAGTTATGTTTTAGGTTATCACAGTTTTTAACTGGGAAGAATATAAAAAAATGGGATTCCCAAGAATTTTACAAAAATTGGTTTTACAACTAGCGCACTCTACTTTTAAATCCAATAAATTTTCAAATAATTATTCTAAAATTACTAATGACTCAAAAAATAAAAATAAATTTAATTAAATAACTTTCTAATTACAGCGTTAAAATTCTAAAAAAAATTAAAGCTTGCTTATATTTTAGGTTATCAGTTTTTAACCGGGAAGAATATAAAAAAAGGGGATTCCCAGGAATTTTACAAAAATGGGTTTTGTCAACTAGCGCCCTCTACTTTAAAACCCAATAAATTTTCAAATAAAACTGAATAATTATTCTAAAATTACAAATGACTTAAAAAATAAAAATAACTTTTTTATTTTAGCGTTAAAATTCTAAAAAAGATTAAAGCTTGATTATGTTTTAGGTTATTACAATTTTTAACTGGGAAGAATATAAAAAAAATGGGATTCCCAGGAATTAAAAAAAAATTGGTTTTGTCAACTAGCGCCCTCTACTTTAAAACCGAATTAATTTTCAAATAAAACTGAATAATTATTTTAAAATTACAAATGAGAAAAAATAGTAATTTTTATTTTTATGCACATTTAATGTTATTTAAAAAATAATAACTAAAATTTTTGGTTGAATGACTAAATAATTAATGAAGAATTAAGATTATCATTTATTATGATTGAGCAAATTAAAGTTGATTCAACTAATCGAAAACCTGAATGGGAATTGAATGAATCAGCCTAGTCGAGACTAGGCCATTAATAATATGAGTCAGCGGAATCCCACTGGGAACTATCACACCTGTTACTGAATTTTATCAATATTAATATCATCATAATCTTCCACTATTTATCTGTCATAAATAAAAAAAGAAAATAGTAGCTGAAAATATTGTCAATGCAGTATAATAAACTGCGGCCTCGTGTATCGTGCAAGACAAGTTTCTCGTTTATTTCTTACGTAGGCTACTGTACGCAACCTTGACAGTGACGTGTAAAACGTAAAATACCAACAGGTTCACTTTATTTATATCCAAGTAAGAGTAAAGTACTTACTACGAAGAAATATCTTTACTTAGGAGTTAAGGAGGCTATTATATCAAGCATCGACCTTTTGACATTAAGAATAAGCAATCCATTCTTCCATTAAGGTTCATTTCTTCAGAGATTTAAATCACGTAATAGCAATAATTTTTAACGAAGAATAATATAATTTGTCAGGTGTAAATCTTAAAAATTGAGCGGTGATGGCCTTCGAGCACGCGTCATTCTTGTATCTTATTGGGTACATTCGCTGCTTTATGAATCATTCACAAGCTCATGACCACCTTTGTAGCTTCTTCGTTGTCGTTGTTGTCTTCTTGATCATGAACCTCTGTACGAAGGTATTCTCCGTAAGAAGAAGACTATTTACCTTATCATGATCACCATAGGTAATGACAAAGAATATTTTATAACTTTACACCACGTTACTTTGTAATCTGGAGATATAATATAAACATTTACATTTAAGACGTGACTTATTTTTATGCTGATCAATCGGATATCACTCAGATTGTGTTAATAAGAATATTGTGTCTTTAATACCGAAAAGTTAAACAAATTGTGATGATTTATGTTGAATTCTCTGATTCAAAAATGAATTTAGTTTAAAATATTTCTTTAGTGAAAATACTCTTTGTGTAAGCGAGAGTATTTCTCTCTATTTTGTAATATTTGGAAAACCTTGTTTTCAAACATGTGCATGCAGGATGTTTATGTAAGCCTGTAAGAAATGAATTTTATGACTCTGGGAACTTGGGTCAGTTAAGAGGACCTTTTTGTTACCCGTTAAAGTACTAGCTATACATATATATTTATGTCTTAGTTGAAAGTAATTTTTTATATATAGTTTAAGTTTACTTTAAGGAAAATAAGGAGAGGTTACTAGACCTCAGTATTAAATAGTTACTAAGATATAAGTTAGTCTAAGCAAAACCTTTGAAACGTAAAGACCAATTTCTTTCAACACGATCTCTTAAATAAAGAGATTATTTTAACTATAATATACATATTGCGTTTAATTAAATTATTTATTTATCACGATTATCCCTATAAATCCAACAATTTCTTATTAGCGACTAATTTTACAAATGACATTATCAACTGATGTCCAAATATAGAGTTAAAAACATACTTAAATTAATGACCATGATTGTATAATACATATAAATATATAAAAAATTGATCTGAGTACTCAAATGAAAGGTCTTGATGAGTGTAAGAGGTTATTTCTCAGTTATGTATCTAGAGATAAAGCATTTTTGAATGCAGCCTAAATACTTATCATCATAAATTGACTATTGGTGAAAATGATATGAAACTATGAAAAGGCATTACTCCAAGTCAACACTTTTCCAACGATACCAAATTTAACCATAAAAACCCATTTTATTATATAAATACACTGGCCACAAAATTTTGTTTATCCTCTTAATAATATAGATTAGGTATATTTGGCTTAATATATCCATTTCAAACTAAATATGGTTTGATATGTCCCTACATTACTTTTTAATCTAAGATAGTGTTAAAAAGATCCGATAGATGGCGTATGATCGCTAAATCGTCTCCCTAGAAGAATGTTAAGTTTAAGGTATTGATATAAAATAAATAATTATTCCTTTCACTTTCCTTCAGAGCTTATTTCTAGTTAGCTTTTAGAAAAAGAAACTACTATGCTAATTTTTGTTCTATGACACGTTAATTGATGGATATATTGTTAGAAAAAATGAAAAATTATTATAATAACTTATTTTTTATTGTTATGTTTAACCTGATATTGATTTGAGCAGTTTTGGTTCGATATGAAAATTGACCATGTCAAAAAATATTTTTAGAAAAATTTGTGATGAAAAAATTACTAATATGTCTTATTTTTTATCATAAGAAACAAATGAAATTTTATACAAGTATAAAATGTAATATGAGTATCATAGAAGCGATTGAAGCCAGGAAAATCATTGGTTATATCATATAATATTATTCTTGAAGAAGCAGTGCCTGCTGAACAACTGAGCTTTGTTCTTCCCCCACTCCAAGTTCGTGACTCAGAACATCGAATATAAAAAATAAGTTTCTTCTTTCAGTAAAATTTATAAGTGGATAATGGGCGATAACTTGCAGGGACAATTTTTATAATGCTACAAAGTTTCTTTTAACCGTTTAGATGACATGCAGGCGCATATAAAAATCATTTTCCGTCATTATGGTATTATATAAATTGAGGGAATTACGAAAATTGCGCGAGGTCGATCAAGCTATAGCTCTGAGCAATTTTCTCAAAAAATCAATATCTTATATACCGGAGCTCAGTTCTATCCTGGCTTTCATCGACTTCACTTCATTTACTTCGAGACTACACGAGCAGCTGTAAAGTGACAAAGATATTGCTTCTTTTTTAACATTGTAAAAAAAAGCTTCGCGTCTGTGTTCCTAATTTAGTTTTTGAATAACAGTTCAGTTTTAAATTCTATTTTTTTATTTTAGTCAACATTTTTTCTCTTACCTTTTTTTTTTTTATAAAATAGTATAAATTTTTTTTTTTTTTTTTTTTTTTTTTTTCAATTCAATAATTTAATAAAATTTTTTTATTTTTGTGAATCAATTATGAGTATAATTTAATTTTTCGATACTTGTGTATAAATACCAGTGCTTTAATTTAATTAAAAATAAATTAACAATTAATTAAATTTATTTTGAATAAAAAATTAAATTTTATTTTATTTTTTCCAATAGCGTTCCGCTTTGATTATTTTAAAATTATCAAGCTTGTATCTCACGCTTGTCATTTTTTAATTTTTATTGAGGACCTTTTTACCCAAAATGACAATTATTATTATTATTACTATTTTTAAAAGTATCGCTTGACATTGTTTTATTACAAATTTCAGTTTTAATACCGCTGAATCGTTCATTTGTTCAAATACCTTACTATGAATTGAAATGTTCATAAAATATAATGAGTGAGAACGGTTCAAAAGTGCATGACGCGCTTGCATGTATATATACATTATTCGTATCCCAATTTAGTGTCGAATACAATGAAAAGTCAAGTGACATCCTGGAGTGTAATCTCTGCTTTCAAAGTGGGATCATACCGAACAATGCCTCAGACTATTTCAAATCGACATTTTAAATCGTAAATTTCGTCGGAATGAACTTTTCTGCTCATTCAAGCTGACTATTCACATTTTTTGTCACTGTCATTTTGTTTAATGAAAGCTTTAATTATATTTCTCCTTTTTTTTATTTTTATCAAAATATTTAATCATTATTATCATTTTTCTTGTTACAGAACCGCCTTTGAACTGGATAAAAAATTACAAAGAACACGATTTTGTGTGAAAATAATTTTTCAATTCAAGGATCAAAATTTATTGGCTAACAAACCAGTTTAATGTCTATTAATTATTGTTATTACTTCTCATAACTCATGAGTACTATACCTTGTAAGTATATTTGTGAATGTGTAAGTATATTCATAACATTTAATACGGTCCGGGGTCATACCTTCATCCTTCTATTTCCTCTATCCTTTGAATACTTGTTTAATTAGGATAGTTTGGTTTGTAAATATTATTATGAACAAAACTTAATTATGATAAATGAGCAATTACTATGCACCAATTAATAAAAAAATCATATTTATATTCATCTACGCCATCTATATTGAATTGAGGAGCTGAGAGGCGATTTGATCGTTTCTAAATAGTTGATAGGCGTCGCTTAGTTACCTCTATGTTATTATTATTCAATAATGAAAATTATCAGGAACTTGGACTATAAAAAATAACTCAGTGTCAAATTTTTTTAAATGTTGCAACGTTTCGTTGTATTTCACAACTTCATCAGGCAAAATTTAAATATTAAATAAACTTAATATATAAATAAAGTTGAACAAGTGGTAACCATAATATTAAGAAAACTTAGTCAATTTCCATTCCATTTAAACAAATTAGTCAACAATAATAAGTTATAAAATTACAATAATTACATTCAAGACAGACAGCAACAGACTGAGTGTAAACAACTGCAATGGTAAAAACAGTTGTGCTTCTCCAATCTACTATGCCGACTCTCAATTTTGAAATGATTATGATTTAAAATATTAATAATAAAATTAAAGGAGGCCGATGAGTTTCCGGAGGCTCGGGATGAATCAGAGTGGTACATTACAACGCTAATATTTCCAAGAAGATATTTTCTTTACATTGTCAGCAGATTCCTGATGTCTGGTAATTTTTTCCTGATAGAATGAGTTGTCATTATGAAGAATAATAACAACGGCAATAAATTTCAAGGCAGTTGATGAGTAATAACAAGAGTTTATTGACGTATATTAATACATATTTGCATGAGTAGTATTAGTGTTAGTAAAATGAATTTAATTTATTGAAATTAAAATTCAATTGTCTAGAAATTAGGTTGCACGAAGAAGTATTGATCGAGGGACAATTCGTCACGGCGGAAGACTAAACAGAACCGAAATTCAGGTGGTCGATACAATAGAGTCATCTTCATAGTATTGGAGGTGACTCTGATAGTGATGGTGATGGTAAATAAAGGGCCTAGGTCCTTACTAAGAGTGAGGAACCTAAACAAGGTGAGACTTTGAGACCAGGCCACCAGGTTGTTTGCTATTGCTATTAGACCTCCTTGACCTGGATTCTATCGAGACAATGTGTTACCATATCAATGTTCTATATGTAACACGCTGCAGACTGTATGGAAGAAGAAGAATAATATTCGTGTCACAAATGGATTCATTGTTGTATTCAAATTACCTCGGGTTCGAGTCACCACTTTGCCGTTCTGTGGAAGTAAAAACAGACACCAGACACGAACCGGATATGTTTAATTCAAATCTCTCATCTCGAGTCTATTTAATGCTGATGCAGAAGCTATTGATTGAAGGTTAATGCTTTTTGGTATTTTTAAATTAAATTTTATTTTGTTTTTTGTATTTTACCTCACTCTAATTAATTTATTACTTGGTCAAACATCACCTCTCTGCAATATTGTAGTAAGGATTGTATCCGTATAAACGCAAAAATTATTATTTTAATTAAATGATGCACTAGAGGTAAAAGATTTTTTTTTTTTATCGTAATCTTCGGTCAATTTATCACTTTTTTACTGTGTTATTTCATTTCATTAGTTATCTTGTTAGTGTTATCGATGTTATGATAACGTACTTTTACTATACGCGCCTAAAATACGGGTTTTTACGTTGATTTCATTGTTGATTATTTTTTACTTGAATTTTTTCGTCATCTTCTGTTAATATTTTCTTTTTAACTGAAGGTTAAAGTTCATTTTTATTTTACAATTGGGTTTTTACGTTTTTTTTTTTGTTTAAATTTTATGTATTGCCTAATTTTCACTAAAAAAATATGCGTAATACTTTCTTCATCAAAAAGAAGAAATATTTACAAGTGAAAAATTAACATTTTTATATGTTTTTATTCTGCTTTACTTGGTTTTACGACGCATTTATGATAAAAAATGTCGTAAAAAAAAAAATTAAGATATCGAAATCTTTATTGTCTTGAATTAAGAGAAAAATTTTTTAATCAAACAAAATTGACTCTAATTTTTTAAGTCAAAAATTTGTTAATTATTTACAAGTGGGGTCCATTATATTTTTGACTATATCTAGGTGAAAAATTGACATTTTTTAATTTTTTTTTATTCTGCTTGATTTTACGGCGTATTTATGATAAAAAATGTTGTAAAAGAAAAAAATAAAGATTTCGATAACTTTTTTGCCTTTAAAAATTGGAAAAAATTTTGGCCCTCATGTTTTTGGATAAAATAACTATTTTATCTTTTTTTTATGTTTTTAATATAAATTTTTTTGAAAAGTAACATAAAAAAAAAAACGAACAATTAAAAGAAAAAATTGATAAATTTTTTTGAAAATTTGTTAAAATTGTAATAATCAACTTTTTTTTTTAATTGTTCATTATTTCTATGTATTTAAAAAAAATATACATATATATATATATACAATCAAATAGAAATTTCATTCAAAAAAATGAAAATTAAAATTACGCACTTGTAAATATTTACCATATTTTTGTATTATAAATCTTAGTTGAAAAAAAAAAATGTTTGATCAATTTTATAGAATTAAAAATCCTGACTAACATTAAAAATAATTAATTTTTAATTTAAATTTCATTTAAAAAACCTTAAGAATAATTTATTTGTTTTAAAAAAACAATAAATAGTTGTAAAACAACAATGAAATGCAAAAGAGGATATTGTAAAGTCGATAAATGTATTTAAAAACTCGAGACTATTTAATATTTTTTATTCAAACTAAATAAAACGTAGATTACAGTAAACTTCATTCTGGAAATACTTAAACTGTCAATGACACGAAACAGACAAAAAAATGAAACAAATTTAACTAACAAAGAGTGTATACTAATTCTACCTCGAAAGTAAGAGTCAAATATGTATGTATGTATTATTTTTAAGGGATCAACGAAATTTAAATGCTGACTTAATTCTGTCTTGTGATGTCCCGATGTCTACAAAGATACTTTTAAAGCAGCCAGTTACTCTTTTACTTTTTTTTATTTGTATTTGTATTCAAAGTACGTCTGAATGAAGATACTAAGACGTTGAGAATACCGATTTGGATTCTTCGACAAAGACCTCTCCAAGGTCGAGATCACAACTTATATCTCATTTCATTGGCAAATTCATCGCATCTTTGTTTCTATTTACTTTTTTCACATAATCATCATCTTCATTATTATTATTATTATAATAATTTCCTAAGCAAAAAATTATTGATAAATATTTTTTTTGACAGCTGGATGTTTCACCTAGTCATCAAAAATGTCTGCAAAAAATTCCACTAAATTTTCAACAATATTTGCTAACACAAAAAAAGAGATAAAGATATTATCAGTGATAACGGGTTTGAAATAAAAAGAGCACGAGAAGAAAAGGTCGCCCGAGTCTCCAGTCCTCAGTGAGTCATTAATTGGCGCGAAAAAATGCTGATTCAACGGCAGGAAGTAAATGCAGTCAATGTACATAAATCGAAGCCACGCGAGTATCTGACTCACTACAAATAACTAAACATTAGTATATATATATAATACCAAGATTTGATACAATAATTATCTGTTTCATATAATTTTATTAATCGGAGAACTTTATACTCTAGTGTAAGTTCAAGAACTATGATTTTATTATTATTATTATTGTTTTATATTTAAAATTATATCTAATTGCTTTGGAAAATTTAATTACATATTTATTGGATGAAGAATATAAGGTAAATATGAGGATATTTTATGTGATATACAATTGAGTAATTTCCTTTGGTAAATATAATTTATAAAATAAATTAGATAAGATTTATTATTTTTATTTTCATTATCAAATAACAAAAGTGACATTATAATTTATTGAAGACAGCCTTCTATTTGTTTTTATTTATTTTATTTATTTTACGCGCAGTTAATTAATGATTTAACAATAAAAACAACTAATTACAGGTGAATAAACAGACGTGATTTAATTATCATGTAATTAATTAAAAGCACATGTATTTAAATGCTGGATAGAAGTTTTGTTGGGAAGAAATAGAAAAAGAAGAATATAGATGGAATTATGTGATTTTTTTTTTTTTAAATCTGTGTGATAAGAAATTGTTGACAAAGAAATTAAATTATCGACGCAAGAAGAGTAATTATTATTAATTTTATCTTTTCATCTTTTTAAATAATAAGAGACAAAATGAAAATTACGCAGAAGAAATAGACACAAATAATTTGAGAAGAAAAATTATAAAAATATTTTTTTTTATTTTTTTTTAAGAGACTGTATTAATTAGAGAAACAAAAAAGTAAAGAAGAAAACAAGAAGCACGCGAACAGAACGATGTTAATTTTTTTTTGTTCTAACTTGAATGCGTTAGATGAAAAATAGATAAAGAAGAAAAGAATAAGCACGTGGCTAAAACGATATTAATGTGTGTTTTTTGTTCTGAGATTTAAATCACTAGGATTATCTAAGTCTATTTAATATTCCAATGACAGCAAATTCGTGTCCAGACTGTGGATCCGCGATTACCAAGGCCAGTAATAAACTCTCGACTCTTTTTCCACCATATATAATACTATTCTCCTGATTATTTCCGCGTCAAGGTACAATCTATACATTATTTACTATTTCCTAGTATCATCTTAAGGATTACTGCTAAATATTGTTATTTTTCATCTTATCTGTAATTACATACACTTTTATTTTCATTACTCGTCACGACTCACGTTCTATCGCTGAAGATATGTAAGTTATTTTACTGGGACAAAGAATTTTAATAAAATTAGGTAATTATCCAAATTGCAGAATTATTACCATTAAATTTTAACATTTTTTTTTTCAGCGTTTAATATTTAGGACGGAAGGTAATGCAGAGAAGATTTTTTTAGGTAAAGGTCAACTATTGCGGCAGGTCGGACTTAGTAACATCGTCTACTACTGGCTGTCTGACCACGACATGCTTGGTCTGTAATCACTCGTACTTAATATTAACACTGCGGCAGTCTACTTCCTGTTCTCTTCTTATTCTATTTTATTATGCTATATACTTCATCTTCTTATTTAATTCGTTCATTAAATTATAAGCTATTTTATATTTTTCTACATTCCGGGAATCATTTAGACAATTGACGTTAATTTTTTAGTCTATACTTTTTATTAAGATTAATTATTTATTTAATTGACTCAATATTACTTTATAAACAAATAAATAAATAGATAAAATTAGTTTAAAGTTATTGTAGATAGTTCTTTGTGATTGCAATGTTATCGAAGGTTACTAAATCGAATCATTGTAAACTTTGTTAGACTATAATCTATGTTTGAATTGTTTACGTCATTTAAATCATTGAAATTTTTTTCTTTTATTCTGCAGTTTAGGATTTTTTTTTATTTTTATTGGAAAATTAAATTAAAACTTTATCAAAACTATTAAATAAATAATTATTATAAAGAAGAAATAATAAAAATATTTTTTTTTAGGTTGTTTTAAAAAATTAATGCGAAGAAAATTTTTTATACAAAAAAATTATCAATAAAAACAAAGAAGAAAACAACCAATATATTTTTTATGCAAAAAATTAATTAATTTTTTTTAAATAAAAAGAAGAAATAAATTATTATATTATAATTAAATTTAAAGAATAAATGAATATTTCTTTGTAATATACTGAAGAAATGAATGACAAAATTATTGCAAAGATAATTTTTTGTACAAGAAAATTATTAATAAAAATAAAGAAGAAAATAATCAATATATTTTTGATGGAAAAAATTAATTAATTTTTTTCAATATAAAGAATAAAAAAATGATTAAATTATGCTTGAATTTAGAGAAGAAATAACTAAAATTTTTTTAAGCAGAGATGATTATTTTAAAGAAGAAATTAATAACTATTTCTTTGCAATATACTGAAGAAATAAATAAATGAAGAAATGAATGACAAAATTACTGCGAAGAGAATTTTTTATACAAAAAAATTATTAATAAAAACAAAGAAGAAAACAATCAATATATTTTTGAATAAATGACAAAATTACTGCGAAGAAAATTTTTTATACAAAAAAATTATCAATAAAAACAAAGAAGAAAACAACCAATATATTTTTTATGCAAAAAATTAATTAATTTTTTTTAAATAAAAAGAAGAAATAAATTATTATATTATAATTAAATTTAAAGAATAAATGAATATTTCTTTGTAATATACTGAAGAAATGAATGACAAAATTATTGCAAAGATAATTTTTTGTACAAGAAAATTATTAATAAAAATAAAGAAGAAAATAATCAATATATTTTTGATGGAAAAAATTAATTAATTTTTTTCAATATAAAGAATAAAAAAATGATTAAATTATGCTTGAATTTAGAGAAGAAATAACTAAAATTTTTTCAAGCAGAGATGATTATTTTAAAGAAGAAATTAATAATTATTTCTTTGCAATATACTGAAGAAATAAATAAATGAAGAAATGAATGACAAAATTACTGCGAAGAGAATTTTTTATACAAAAAAATTATTAATAAAAACAAAGAAGAAAACAATCAATATATTTTTGGTGCAAAAAAATTAATTATTTTTTTTAAATATAAAGAAGAAATAAGTTAGTATATTATGCTTGAATTTAAAGAAGAAATGACTAAATTTTTTTCTATACTAATACAAAAAAATGATTAATAAAAACAAAGAAGAAAACAATCAATATATTTTTGTTGGAAAAAATTAATTAATTGTTTTAAATATAAAGAAGAAATAAATGATTATATTATATTTGAATTTAAAGAAGAAATGACTATAATTTTTCCAAGCAAAGATGATTATTTTAGAAGAAATGAATAATTATTTATTTGCAATCTACTGAAGAAATAAATAAAAGAAGAAATGAATGAAAGAATTCTAATAAAATAAAAAGATAAAAATAACACTTTTAAATATTTTATCTCTACACTATCTTACATTTATCACTTAAGTAATTTGTTGATTAACACACTATGCAACGTTATCTATAAAATCAAGCGCGTGTATATAGATATATAATTTGCATTTACTCAGAAAGGGTAATAAATTAATGTGGTACATTTAATTAATAAATAGGACTAGTGGAGTGTAATTAATTGGATGAGAAGATGATATTAAAATGAATGTTTGAATAGTCTTACCATGGCGTCATTATCAGAGACAACAGGTGAAGCTTCTTGTGTCTTAGTGCACAACACAATCACAAGGACCGCTGTGTACAGACAACAAGAAATCCAATTGCTGAGCAATTTACCCTCTGTTCTCCAGGTATTCTTCATATTTATCATTATATATTCTTCCTAACGTTAACCAACGAAAATAAAGAATAAAAAAAACACTTGCACTCACGTTTAATTTTTTATTAAAATAGATTTTTAAATAAAATATTTTTCCAGGAAAAAATTCGCGATGTTTACGTACACAAGTCCTCAGGTCAGAACAACATCGTTGCTACGACACTATCGATTTGAAAATGTACGAGCGCGAATATCGCGAGTAAAGTTTAAACTACTTTCAGTGAAGTTTATTTAAACTTACTGGACTGACTTGAGTTAAGTTGAGTGAAGTTCAGTACGGGGGTGAGTAATCATTCGAGTTAATTTGTAATTTACTAATGTGAAGTGGCAAGTAAATAACGCGAGAACAGAAAGAAACGGGCTTGCTCCCGATGTGCCCGGAGTCGACCGCCACTCTGATTCACTATCGGTACGCCACCGAGTCTTTTATCGAGCACTCCCACCACCACCACCGAGGTAGCTTAGCTTCACTTGTTCACCAGACAACTAAACACACCAGCTCATATCAGCCTCTCGGTGCAGACTAACTGACTATGAGATTCTAAGTACGCTTCTTCCCCGGATAGTTTTGCTCTTATCCCTATCATTAGGTTTTATAATTAGAATATTCTATATTCTATTGGCTTTGGTAGATTTAGGTGTAAAATTATGTGACACATTTATTGTGTACGGAGTTTATCATTATTAATTTTATTAGTAAGTAATTATTATAAGTGAGAAGTAATATAAGTATTGGAAGAGTGAAGGTTATTTATTGAAGGTGGGGTTATAATTAATTAATAGATTTTTTTTATGGAATTATGTTAATTGAGAAAATTTTTATGATGAGTTTAATGAGAAAAATTTAGTAGAGAGAAAATTTTATAAAATTTTTTTTATGAATTAATTTTTATTAAAAATTGAAATTTTTTATTTAATAAAAATAAAAATAATACTTTTTATTAATTTTTGAAATATGAATTAAATTAAACAAATTAATTCAAGATAAAAATTAATAAAATTAACTAAAGAAGAAATAAAAATTAATTTTTATTAAAAATTAAAATTTTTAATTTAATAAAAATAATAATAATAATAATAATAGCTTTTGTTGACTTTTAAAACTATGAGTGAAATTAATTGAAGAAATAAATTAAAGGATGAAAATTGATAAATTTTATTAAAGAAGAAATGAAAAATTAATTTTTATTAAAAGATTAAAATTTTTAATTTAATAATAACAATAATTTCTATTATTTTTTTTTAAATATTAATTAAATTAATTGAAGAAATTAATTAAAGAATGAAAATCAATGAATTTAACTAAAGAAAAAATGAAAAATTGATTTTTATTAAAAATTAAAATTTTTAATTTGATAAAAATAATAATAATTGCTATTAATTTTTTAAAATATTAATTAAAGTAATTGAAGAAATTTATTAAAGAATAAAAATTAGTAAAATTAACTAAAGAAGAAATTAAAATGAAGTTAGTTGACATTTCAAAATTTTTAGAAATTTTTTATTGAAAAAATTTCAATTAGACAATTAAAAAAAAATTTTACATGTAAAAAACTTGAAAAACTATAAGTGCAATTTTTTATAAATATTTTTTTAGTTGTAATTTAATTAATAAAAAGAATCAAAAATTTTTAGAAGTTGATTTTGATTAAAAATTAAAATTTTTTATTCAATAAACATAATAATAATATTTTCTATTAATTTTTGAAAATATGAATCAAAGTAATTGAAGAAATTAATTAAAGGAAAACAATTAATAAAATCAATTAAGGAAGAAATGAAAAAGTAATAGAAAAATTAATTAATAGATTAAGTAATAAAACTAAAATAAATCAGTGAAGTGATAAACATGATATGAATAATAAACAAAAAAAAAAGTGAAAAAAAAAAATGTTTTCTTCTTTAAAAAAAATTATAACAATCATTATTATAAAAAAAAAATTTAATAAAAAATGTCATTATAATTATTATAATTTAAACTTTTAATTTTTTTGTTAAAAAATTACTTTTAAAAATTTTTAATAAAAATGTTAAATGTTTTCTTCTTTAAAAAAAATTATAACAATCATTATTATAAAAAAAAAATTTAATAAAAAATGTCATTATAATTATTATAATTTAAACTTTTAATTTTTTTGTTAAAAAATTACTTTTAAAAATTTTTAATAAAAATGTTAAATGTTTTCTTCTTTAAAAAAAATTATAACAATCATTATTATAAAAAAAAAATTTAATAAAAAATGTCATTATAATTATTATAATTTAAACTTTTAATTTTTTTGTTAAAAAATTACTTTTAAAAATTTTTAATAAAAATGTTAAATGTTTTCTTCTTTAAAAAAAATTATAACAATCATTATTATAAAAAAAAAATTTAATAAAAAATGTCATTATAATTATTATAATTTAAACTTTTAATTTTTTTGTTAAAAAATTACTTTTAAAAATTTTTAATAAAAATGTTAAATGTTTTCTTCTTTAAAAAAAATTATAACAATCATTATTATAAAAAAAAAATTTAATAAAAAATGTCATTATAATTATTATAATTTAAACTTTTAATTTTTTTGTTAAAAAATTACTTTTAAAAATTTTTAATAAAAATGTTAAATGTTTTCTTCTTTAAAAAAATTATAACAATCATTACTTTATAAAAATTTTTAATAAAAAATGTCATTATAATTTTTTTGTTGTAAAAATAACTTTTAAAAATTTTTTCTAACTATTTTTAATAAAAATGTTAAATGTTTTCTTCTTTAAAAAAAATTATAACAATCATTATTATAAAAAAAAAATTTAATAAAAAATGTCATTATAATTATTATAATTTAAACTTTTAATTTTTTTGTTAAAAAATTACTTTTAAAAATTTTTAATAAAAATGTTAAATGTTTTCTTCTTTAAAAAAAATTATAACAATCATTATTATAAAAAAAAAATTTAATAAAAAATGTCATTATAATTATTATAATTTAAACTTTTAATTTTTTTGTTAAAAAATTACTTTTAAAAATTTTTAATAAAAATGTTAAATGTTTTCTTCTTTAAAAAAAATTATAACAATCATTATTATAAAAAAAAAATTTAATAAAAAATGTCATTATAATTATTATAATTTAAACTTTTAATTTTTTTGTTAAAAAATTACTTTTAAAAATTTTTAATAAAAATGTTAAATGTTTTCTTCTTTAAAAAAAATTATAACAATCATTATTATAAAAAAAAAATTTAATAAAAAATGTCATTATAATTATTATAATTTAAACTTTTAATTTTTTTGTTAAAAAATTACTTTTAAAAATTTTTAATAAAAATGTTAAATGTTTTCTTCTTTAAAAAAAATTATAACAATCATTATTATAAAAAAAAAATTTAATAAAAAATGTCATTATAATTATTATAATTTAAACTTTTAATTTTTTTGTTAAAAAATTACTTTTAAAAATTTTTAATAAAAATGTTAAATGTTTTCTTCTTTAAAAAAATTATAACAATCATTACTTTATAAAAATTTTTAATAAAAAATGTCATTATAATTTTTTTGTTGTAAAAATAACTTTTAAAAATTTTTTCTAACTATTTTTAATAAAAATGTTAAATGTTTTCTTCTTTAAAAAAAATTATAACAATCATTATTATAAAAAAAAAATTTAATAAAAAATGTCATTATAATTATTATAATTTAAACTTTTAATTTTTTTGTTAAAAAATTACTTTTAAAAATTTTTAATAAAAATGTTAAATGTTTTCTTCTTTAAAAAAAATTATAACAATCATTATTATAAAAAAAAAATTTAATAAAAAATGTCATTATAATTATTATAATTTAAACTTTTAATTTTTTTGTTAAAAAATTACTTTTAAAAATTTTTAATAAAAATGTTAAATGTTTTCTTCTTTAAAAAAAATTATAACAATCATTATTATAAAAAAAAAATTTAATAAAAAATGTCATTATAATTATTATAATTTAAACTTTTAATTTTTTTGTTAAAAAATTACTTTTAAAAATTTTTAATAAAAATGTTAAATGTTTTCTTCTTTAAAAAAAATTATAACAATCATTATTATAAAAAAAAAATTTAATAAAAAATGTCATTATAATTATTATAATTTAAACTTTTAATTTTTTTGTTAAAAAATTACTTTTAAAAATTTTTAATAAAAATGTTAAATGTTTTCTTCTTTAAAAAAAATTATAACAATCATTATTATAAAAAAAAAATTTAATAAAAAATGTCATTATAATTATTATAATTTAAACTTTTAATTTTTTTGTTAAAAAATTACTTTTAAAAATTTTTAATAAAAATGTTAAATGTTTTCTTCTTTAAAAAAATTATAACAATCATTACTTTATAAAAATTTTTAATAAAAAATGTCATTATAATTTTTTTGTTGTAAAAATAACTTTTAAAAATTTTTTCTAACTATTTTTAATAAAAATGTTAAATGTTTTCTTCTTTAAAAAAAATTATAACAATCATTATTATAAAAAAAAAATTTAATAAAAAATGTCATTATAATTATTATAATTTAAACTTTTAATTTTTTTGTTAAAAAATTACTTTTAAAAATTTTTAATAAAAATGTTAAATGTTTTCTTCTTTAAAAAAAATTATAACAATCATTATTATAAAAAAAAAATTTAATAAAAAATGTCATTATAATTATTATAATTTAAACTTTTAATTTTTTTGTTAAAAAATTACTTTTAAAAATTTTTAATAAAAATGTTAAATGTTTTCTTCTTTAAAAAAAATTATAACAATCATTATTATAAAAAAAAAATTTAATAAAAAATGTCATTATAATTATTATAATTTAAACTTTTAATTTTTTTGTTAAAAAATTACTTTTAAAAATTTTTAATAAAAATGTTAAATGTTTTCTTCTTTAAAAAAAATTATAACAATCATTATTATAAAAAAAAAATTTAATAAAAAATGTCATTATAATTATTATAATTTAAACTTTTAATTTTTTTGTTAAAAAATTACTTTTAAAAATTTTTAATAAAAATGTTAAATGTTTTCTTCTTTAAAAAAAATTATAACAATCATTATTATAAAAAAAAAATTTAATAAAAAATGTCATTATAATTATTATAATTTAAACTTTTAATTTTTTTGTTAAAAAATTACTTTTAAAAATTTTTAATAAAAATGTTAAATGTTTTCTTCTTTAAAAAAAATTATAACAATCATTATTATAAAAAAAAAATTTAATAAAAAATGTCATTATAATTTTTTTGTTGTAAAAATAACTTTTAAAAATTTTTTCTAACTATTTTTAATAAAAATGTTAAATGTTTTCTTCTTTAAAAAAAATTATAACAATCATTATTATAAAAAAAAAATTTAATAAAAAATGTCATTATAATTTTTTTGTTGTAAAAATAACTTTTAAAAATTTTTTCTAACTATTTTTAATAAAAATGTTAAATGTTTTCTTCTTTAAAAAAAATTATAACAATCATTATTATAAAAAAAAAATTTAATAAAAAATGTCATTATAATTATTATAATTTAAACTTTTAATTTTTTTGTTAAAAAATTACTTTTAAAAATTTTTAATAAAAATGTTAAATGTTTTCTTCTTTAAAAAAATTATAACAATCATTACTTTATAAAAATTTTTAATAAAAAATGTCATTATAATTTTTTTGTTGTAAAAATAACTTTTAAAAATTTTTTCTAACTATTTTTAATAAAAATGTTAAATGTTTTCTTCTTTAAAAAAAAATTATTACTTGATAAAAAATTTTAGTAAAAAATGTCATTTATTATAATTATTATTCAATAATAATTTAAAACAATAAAAATAATTTTTTTTGTCACAAATTTGTACTTGAAATATTAAGTAACTTTTTCGTAGAATAATTTGAATAAATTGAAAAAAAAAAAAAAAATTTTCTACTCTAATTTTTTTTCTTGTAAAAAATATTAAAAAATTCACTCGACTTTTTTCTAAAAAAACAAATTGTAAACAATTTTTTTCTTGGGAAAAAAAAATAATTTTAACACTCAACAATAAAAAGTGACAAAACAATCAAATAAATTGATCATAACTTGTAACAAAAAGAAGAAAACTTAAAATCACGATCAATAAAAAAATAAACAGCGAGTTCATAGCCCTTTAAGAAGAAAACGATAAAAAAAATATCTTTTGACTTAGCAATACCAATAGATAAAAATTTAAAATGTAAAACAGCTGTTTAAAATACGGTTTTTTCTTTTTCATTTCTTCTCTTACACTCTAAGCATGATTCATAATTCTATCACATGTGTGCATATAAAATAACACACATACAAGCAAGTGCGCATATAATACAGGCGCCTGAACTCTTACACCGTCTACTGACTCCAAATTCCTACCGCGATTTATAAAAACATATATAAATTACAGATTATAATTCCGCGAATGTCATTCAGACTTTCCATCTTATTCTCTGTAATAAATTGCACATTAACATTGCCAATTAAATTTTTTTCCGCAATCTGTGATCCACAATACAGTGACTGACTAATCCCAATAATTATCTGTATTACTTCATTATTTTTTATGTAATTATTTGTAAAAATATATTAACGCTTCCGATTGTAAGATTAAAAATTAATCTAACAAAAAGTCAATACATAAAACATATAATATAAATATATAAAGTAGGCAACAACTCATCAGTCTAACTCAAGTGAGTCATACATACATTCTCGTATAATTTCAATTCAAATATTTTTTTTTTAATGCTGTAGCTATGATAAATTAACAGACATTGTTAATACATTAATTTTTATCGATACTAAAAATCTAGCAAATTTTAAATCTCCAGTGTAAATTCTTTGACAGCTACTAACTAAATTTATATAATAATTTCTACGAAATTACTTTGATACTTTGTTAAATTTATATGAATCAACTGTTGAGTAGTTTTCAATTTTCACCATTTTTTATCAGTTTGTTTGGAGATTAATGGCTATTTCTTCAAGCTTACTTTTTGTATTGTGTCAAGTATTTTTAATCATTATAAAAGTTTTTAGCATTTTTGTTTAGTAATTATTTACTAAAATAAGAGTAACAATAATTATTCTAGAAATGTATCTAATTAAAGCATTTCTTCCTTAAAAATTTCTGCCAAAAATTTTACTTCAATATACACGGAAAGAAATACCAGCACACACGTCTAAAAGATCTACTTCATCCTAATTCGCTAACTAATTAAAATATTTCTTCTTTACAGATTTTTACTTAAAAACAATCCTATGCCACTTATAAGAAGAAATGATTGAAGTGAAGTTTGTTAAAATCAAAGGAACGATGTAACTAATTAAAATATTTCTTCTTTACAATTTTCTGCCAAAAATTATTCTTCAATATAATTGTATTCTACTAGTAAGAAGAAATGATTAAAGTGAAGTTTGTTAAAACCAAGGAAACAATGTACCTATTTAAAATATTTCTTCTTGACAACTTTCTGCCAAAAATTGTACTTTAAAACAATTCTATGCCACTTACAAGAAGAAATGTTTAAAATGAAGTTTATTGAAAGTAAAGGAACAATATAACTAATTGAAATATTTCTTCTCTACAGATTTTTTCCCAAAATTTTACTTAAAAACAATCCTATGCCACTTATAAGAAGAACTGATTGAAGTGAAGTTTGTTAAAATCAAGGGAACGATGTATCTAATTAAAATACAGTGAAACCTGTATAAGTGAGACTTGAAGGGACTAAGATTTTTTTCTCACTTACCCGAGTTTCTCATACAGAGAGGGAAACTTAGATAGACAAGGTAAGAGAATAATAAATAGAAATAGAGAATATACATTACTATACTGTATAATAGAATATGAAATAATACAATATGAAATACAGTAATTCACTTATAAAATTCGGTCATTTTAGTTTGCTTTAAGTTACAATCATAGTTCTATCATTAATATTGGAAAATTCAAAATATTTATGCAATGTCCACAATGCTTTTTCCGCGTCAGATTTGTATACTTTCTCAACTGGTGCTTCTTCTTCTTCTTCCTCTTCTGTTTCTATACATGAGATTGCAGCAGAAACGATATCATTATCGGTCAATTCCCCTGAAGTCATTACATCCTCATCAATATTGACATATTCGTTGAATTGCAGTTGCTGGTTGTCATCATTTATTACTTGAGCCCAAACATCGTCACTAATTTTAGTTGTTTCTTTTTCTTGTTCATTACCTTGTGAATCAAACGCATGTAACTTGAAACCTGATTTTCTAAAAAAATTTGCGATTGTAGTCTTACTGACAGAAAACCAAGCTTTTCTAGCGAATCTCATAGCTTGTAAAATGTTTATTCCAGCGCTTACATTGTCTTCTATAAATGTCACAATATGATGAACGACTTCTTTTCTATAAAAAACGCATACTAAAAGAATGTTGCCATTACAATGGGATAAATAACTTCAAATACGAGAGAAAAGAACTAGTAAGTCCTGAAAAAATGTCTCACTTATAGAGGTTCATCAATATCACTAAAAGAGGTTTTTCAGTGCAGAGGTACCGGGACCTGAGAAAAAGTCTCGCTTACAGAGGTTTCTCACTTATCCAGGTCCCACTTATCTAGGTTTCACTGTATTTCTTCTTTACAATTTTCTGCCAAAAATTATACTTCAATATAATTGTATCCTACTAGTAAGAAGAATTGCTTAAAGTGAAGTTTGTTGAAAGTAAAGAAACAATATTACTCATTTCTTATTGGTTGATTTTGAAGGTTATAAGGCTCCCTATTGGTTACCCAGCAACTTGAAGATAGTAACATATTAATGCGCATCCGCATTAAATTTCTAGAACCTATAAAAAATTAATAACTTATTAATTATATAATATATAATTTTTCAAATCAATTGTACTAACATACAGTGTTTAGTTTTAAGAATTGTAATTAAATATCTTTTAATTATTGTTTATATATTTTATATAAGCTCGTCAGAACTTGATTGACATTTTTGGGTAAATCCAACCTCTAAACTCTAGTTTCTTAGCATCCATTATAGTCCATAGGGAAAATGTTATCTAATATTATATTTAAGTAGATTCTGAGAAATTGTTTTTATATTTGTATTCTTAGTAACTTGCTGTTTTGTTTTTCATGCATTTATGTTGTACTCAGTGTTTAAGTGTTTTTTTCCATGGCTGTTATGTTGGCTTGCAAGTAAATAATATTACGTGTTTTATGTTCTCTGAAAATTTTAACGACCTTAGTGTAGACGCAGTGAAAGAAGACTATAAATTTTTTTGATTAATTTTTTAAAAAATTGAAGCAATTTAATATTATAGATTACTGAGGATCATTTCAATAAAAAATTGTGGATTAATATAAGAAGAATATAATTTTATACAACTTAACAGAAAGTTTTGTTTTAGGATTTTTAAATTATTTTGAAATAAAGAGACATTTAATAATTATTTTAATAAATAAATTATGGGAAGAAAAATTTACAAAAAAAACAAATTATAGTTCTGAAATTTAAAGACATTTTATAATTTTATAATAAATAAATTATAGCAATAAAAAAAGAAGAAAAAAAATTTTACATGTAAAAATTCTAAAAAATTATCAATGCAATTAATTGAAAATATTTTTTTGTAAACAATTTATTTGTTAAATAAAATCTAAATAAATTTTACTAATAAATAAATTCAATTTAATTTATTTTTGAATAAAAATTAAAAAATTGTCAAGTGTGCTAATTCAAGTGTTATATTTTTCTTAAATATATTAATTATTAAAAATAAAATTTTGAAAAATGTATAAAATGTAAAAATCAAATATTATGTACCAGAATTTGTTAAAAAATATTAAAGTACATAGATAGAATTTATATTAATTGTGAAAACGTTGAGGCGTGATAATGAGACCTCCTTTGGGAGTTTATAACTATGACTGTTACTCTGTTTCTATGATTATTATTACTATTACTACAAATTTGCTTACATTGCTATGTGCATATGATATCTCGCTAAACTATCGACATTTGGATTGTTAATGAGCAAACGTGCATGCTCAATATTATCATAAACCCAAGTATAGAAGCTTCGCTATAAATGCTCTATGATTTACAGTCTTCATATTTAGCATCGGATAAAAAATTATAAAAATTACCTCGATCCTTAACTTGAAGATTCAATTTTATTTTTATTGGCAATTGATTCTAATTTTAACAATATTCTAGTCTAGTACAAGGCAGTTTCGGACTGAGGCCCAATGTCTTGATTCTTGATATCATGTAAAATGTCGTCAGACGGCAATTTGTCAATTATACAGATTTCCGGCTCATTGAGCGAGCACGATTATAATCATATACGATCTACGAACTAGATATTATATTGTCTTAAGACTTCTTGAGACACGACATTTGTGAAATTTAAACTGTCAAATCAAGAAGAAGAATACGCAACTCTTTACATATATCTTTATGTTTATGTGGATGTAATTTTTTGTGGTTTATTATTATTATTATTATTATTATTATTTAATTATTTTAAATAAATATTTTATGGTATCATTGATTAGTTATAATTAAAAATTAACATAATGTTAATCATTATTTAAGAATTTTGATTTAATTTATTAAATTATTTTGTAACAAAAAAAAAAAAACGTAAAAAAATTATTCTATGATTCTTTGCTTAGTTTATTTTAATTTTTTTTACTAATTATAGATTTTAAAAATATTCATAAAATTGTTATAAATGCATTTGATTTACCAAAGAAGAAATAAATAAGAAACAATGCAGCATTTTGCGCAGAAGATATGCGCAATAAGATATGTTTAGTTAATCGCTTTTTACTATTTCATTTAAATAATTTATTTTAGTAATAAAAATGAAGTATTATTTAAATCATAATAATACTTAATAATAAATAATAAATTTATTAGTTTATTGATAGTAATAATTATTATTTTTATATCCACTTGAAGATATTAATATATTTAATTAAAAAGAATAAGAAAAACTTTGTTAAAAGGAATTTTTGTTTTTTTTTTTATCAAATTGGCTTTTATAATTAAGGTAAAAGACCCAGTTATTGACACTGGCCTAGTTAAAGACAAGTGCAATTTTATTTTAATTAAAAAAAATAAATCAACTCTGATAAATTAATAAATATAATTTTTAAATTATAAATTTTAAGAGATTAGTTTTTTGAGAACATTTTAATTTTTTAATTAGAATAAAATTACAAGTGTCAATAACTGGGTCTTTTACTTTAAATTTGGATAATACTAAGTTTGCCGACGTTTTCAATTTCTTTATTTTTTTTTTTTATTTATTAAATTAGAGTTAAAAATTATTTTTTAAAAATTGCACTTACAGTTTTTAAAGTGTTTTACAAGTGAAATTTTTTTTTTTAATCATTTTTTCAATTCTAAAAATTTTTAAATGTCGGCTAACTTAATTTTCATTAAATTTGGTACAATTTGACCGATTAAAATTTTTAAGATTCTTTTTTAATAATTCAATTATTATAAAAAAATTTCACATGTAAGAAATATGAAAAATAGTAAGTGCAAATGTTCAAAAATTTTTTTTTTATTATATTTGATTACACTGTTGACAAACATTAAAAATTTTTAAGCAATTGAATTATTATGAAAAAAATTTCAAAAATATACTTACTGATTCTAGTATTATAATTAATTACATCAAATAATAATTGATATTACGTTTTTTAAATTATAATTCTTGGCTGCATACCGACTATGTTAATTAGTATTAGCAAAATAAATAATTTACTGTAATTATTAAATAAGATTGTTAATAATTATCAGCTATGTTAAATTAAACATTTTGATAATGCGCATTACCTAAAAGACAAATTAAAATTTTTTTTGAATACTAATTCACATTAAAATAAAATTTTTAATAATTAAAATTTATCACTTATTTCAATAATAAATTATTCTTAATTAAAAATCACTTTAATCATGACTTTTCATACAATTATTTACCAATTTGTTATTATTAACTTGTAATTATTAACGGGTGAATTGATAAG
This sequence comes from Cotesia congregata, assembly GCA_905319865.3. Lineage (NCBI taxonomy): Eukaryota > Metazoa > Arthropoda > Insecta > Hymenoptera > Braconidae > Cotesia > Cotesia congregata. The sequence goes on along the minus strand of CAJNRD030001121.1, from coordinate 17,821,033 downwards.
AAGTAACACAGTAAATGAAAATTAAGTTAGCCGACAATTAAAAATTTTTAGAATTTTTTTTTATTGAAAAAATTATTACATAAAAATAAAAAAAAATGTCACTTGTAAAAAACTTGAAAAACTATAAGTGAAATTTTTTAAAAATATTTTTTCGTTTTAATTTAATTATTAAAAAAAAATCAAATAATTAAAAGCGTCGGCTAACTTTAGTATCATATACAGTAATTGTAAATAATTAAATAGATTTTTACATAAAATGAGATACAAAGAGTAAATAAATAATACAATGTTGCTGAGTAAGTACTGATAAATAATAACAATCAAGGAAGATGTTGTATTTCCGTGTTCAAGTTGCCTTCAGTGAATCTAGTCACGCGTCGCTTACTATTGTTTCTATTCTATTCGTCAATATCGAATTCTCGATTTCAAACAAATACAATTAATCTAATCTCATCAATTGTCAATAATCATAAATCTTAATTTGTAATAATTATTAATAATTTATTATTAATTAATACATTATTATAAAAAAATTTCACATGTAAGAAATATGAAAAATAGTAAGTGCAAATGTTCAAAAATTTTTTTTTTATTATATTTGATTACACTGTTGACAAACATTAAAAATTTTTAAGCAATTGAATTATTATGAAAAAAATTTCAAAAATATACTTACTGATTCTAGTATTATAATTAATTACATCAAATAATAATTGATATTACGTTTTTTAAATTATAATTCTTGGCTGCATACCGACTATGTTAATTAGTATTAGCAAAATAAATAATTTACTGTAATTATTAAATAAGATTGTTAATAATTATCAGCTATGTTAAATTAAACATTTTGATAATGCGCATTACCTAAAAGACAAATTAAAATTTTTTTTGAATACTAATTCACATTAAAATAAAATTTTTAATAATTAAAATTTATCACTTATTTCAATAATAAATTATTCTTAATTAAAAATCACTTTAATCATGACTTTTCATACAATTATTTACCAATTTGTTATTATTAACTTGTAATTATTAACGGGTGAATTGATAAGAAGTAACACAGTAAATGAAAATTAAGTTAGCCGACAATTAAAAATTTTTAGAATTTTTTTTTATTGAAAAAATTATTACATAAAAATAAAAAAAAATGTCACTTGTAAAAAACTTGAAAAACTATAAGTGAAATTTTTTAAAAATATTTTTTCGTTTTAATTTAATTATTAAAAAAAAATCAAATAATTAAAAGCGTCGGCTAACTTTAGTATCATATACAGTAATTGTAAATAATTAAATAGATTTTTACATAAAATGAGATACAAAGAGTAAATAAATAATACAATGTTGCTGAGTAAGTACTGATAAATAATAACAATCAAGGAAGATGTTGTATTTCCGTGTTCAAGTTGCCTTCAGTGAATCTAGTCACGCGTCGCTTACTATTGTTTCTATTCTATTCGTCAATATCGAATTCTCGATTTCAAACAAATACAATTAATCTAATCTCATCAATTGTCAATAATCATAAATCTTAATTTGTAATAATTATTAATAATTTATTATTAATTAATACATTATTGTATTTTATCCTTGAATGAAGTTAAATTTAAAAAAATGTTACGCTCAGAAGAATATCAAGTTAAATAACGCTTAAAACTTTCCAACTCATTTTTTTTAATTGAAACAAAAATTTCATTTTTTGTTATATAATTTAAATATTAAATAAAAAATTTGTTACTTAATATTTAATTTTACTTTCTTATTTTTTTTTTTTTTTAAATAAATTGAGAAGAAAAGGAAGCTTGTGATTTATTTGAATTTTTTTTAAAATTATTAATAAGATAAAAGTCATTGCACGGAGAGTAAAGAGTCATACTTAATAAATTTATATATTTTTTAAATGTAAGTATCAAAGTGCAATTTGTAGTTTTCCGCTGTGGTAAATACACAGAATTAATAAGCGACTTCGAGGAACTGAGCTATGATTAATGTATTCTTTGACTGGGAGTAGTCAGAAGATAAAATTATTTTTTTTTTTTAATTATTTTATAAATAAAATTTAGATAATTTTTTTAGTTTTGAAATTTGTGAAGAAATAGAAAATATTTTTTGGGTGATTTATATGACAAGTTATAATTTTTCCCTTACTCATCGGGAAGAAATGTGTGGGTACTTAATAATTAATGAAAAAGGGAAGTTTGACTCATTGAGATTATTATTATTATTATTTTTGTTATTATTATCGTTGTCAATAATTTAAACATGACCAATGGGATTTTTTTCAGCGGTCGATAAAACTTTTGGTAGGACAAAGAGAACCTTGGCCTAAGTCACTGACATTCAGGACTCATTCCATTCTATTTAAATAAGAACGTTTGTGAATCACCAGGACATCGACTGCTACATTTTTTTTTGTTTGCTTACATTTAAAAGTACGTAAAGATAAAAGGTAAGTTTTTTTAGTGACTAAAGGGTTATTAAAAATTATAAAAGTTTTGAATTCTGTTTTAAAAATAAAGAAGAAATGAAGAAATAATAAAAATAAAAAATTTTTTAATTATTATTGAGTAAATAAATAAAATTTTGCTTTATAAAATAATTAATTTCTTAAATTTCACTGTACTTTCTTAAATATTGACATTTTTGAAGATATATGCTCATCCCGATGTTACACTCATCAAGAGCTTTCGTTTGAGTACCCACATGCATTTTGATATATTTTTCATATATACATATATATAATATATATAAATATATGAAAAATTGATGTCGGTACTTAAATGAAAGATCTCAATGAGTGTAAAAGTCAGGGTGAGCTTATATCTTTAAAAATGTCAATAGTTCACAAAATACAAGGTCATTTTTTAATAATTGAAATTTTTAAAGATATAAGCTCATCCCGATGTTATACTCGTCAAAAGCTTTCATTTAAGTACCCACATGGCAATTTTTATATATTTTACATATATGGTATTTGTGAAATATATAAATATATAAAATATATGAAAAGTTGATGTGGGTACTCAAATGAAAGGTCTCGATGAGTGTATTGTCGGGGTGAGCTTATATCTTTAAAAATTTCAATAGTTCACAAAATATAAGGTCATTTGTTAATTATTGATATTTTTAAAGATATAAGCTCATCCCGATGTTACTGTCGTGAAGAGCTTTCATTTGAATACTCACATGAATTTTGATATATTTTTCATATATACATATATATAATATATAAAAATATATGAAAAATTGATGTGGGTATTCAAATGAAAGGTCTCGATGAGTGTAACATCGGGATGAGCTTATATCTTTTAAAATGTCAATAGTAAAAATTTCAAATAGTTCACAAAATATAAGGTCATTTGTTAATTATTGATATTTTTAAAGATATAAGCTCATCCCGATGTTACTGTCGTGAAGAGCTTTCATTTGAATACTCACATGAATTTTGATATATTTTTCATATATACATATATATAATATATAAAAATATATGAAAAATTGATGTGGGTATTCAAATGAAAGGTCTCGATGAGTGTAACATCGGGATGAGCTTATATCTTTAAAAATGTCAATAATTCACAAGATACAAGGTCATTTCTTAATTATATATCTAGAGATAGAAATTGACTATCAGTGAAAATGATATGAAACCTTGAAAATAAGACATAAATTCAAGTCAAAACCTCTGCAATGACACTAAAAAAACCGATTTTATCATTTGATTATCCTGGATACAAAATTTTTCTTACTCTTTTAATAATAATAAAAAAAATAAAAACAAAAAAAAAACTAACAAAATAAAATAAATTTGTTACATAATATTAAAAAATGACTTAAATTATTATCAATAGACCAGTAAATGAAATTTATTTGTTTATATCAATAAAAATGAACGTTTTACAGTTTGTTATTATTTATTAATAATTAATTATCAGTTACTTATTAAATTATTAAATTTTAATTAATATTTAATGTTATAAATTGAGATAGATTAATAATACTTTGAAATTAAGATTAAATTATTTATCATTAATCATTATGTAATGTCAATCGGTTCATTTATTTATTTGTTTTTCTTCTTAATTATTGACTGCTTGAAAAATAATACAATTACAATAATAATTCATTCATTTATTTATATATATATATATATTTATATATTCTCTCACGAATAAAAACTCGTGTACCGTTCTAGCGCTAGTAAATTGATTTTTATTTAATAATAATTTAGCAAAGTTTAAGTCTTCAGAGCTTGATATTAATATTTAATAAGAGCTGACTAACCGAAAAAAAAAAATACTTGCTGTATTTAATAAACTTTACTTTATTTGGCAAGTACGGCGAAATAATTAAGTTTATTACTCTCACACTGCACATTTATATTGCATATCTACAGATTTATTATTTTTATTTTATTTATTTATTCACGGGCTTCTAAGGAAAAAAGAGCAATTATATTTTATGTACATACATAGCTGTAATATGTGCGTAATATTAATTATAATGTTGTAATTAATATCATTACTTGTATTGATGTACTTATTACTTTTACTTAATTACTTCAGCCACTCGGGCAAAAAAATATTATAAATTTTGATAAAAATTTTTAAACTGGTATTTCTTCTTAAATAAATTTTATTAACCAATAAATGAAGTTAGCTGACGTTTCAAAATTTTTTATTAAAAAAATTTCAATTAAAAAATTAAAAAAAAAAATTTCACCTGTAAAAAACTTGAAAAACTATAAGTGCAATTTTTTAGAATTCAAAAAAAAAAAAATAAAAAATTTTTAAACGTCTGCTAACTTAAGTATCGTAATAAAGATAAATAAAAATTATGATTAGCCGACATCTAAAAATTTTTATAATTTTTTTTATTAAAAAAATAATTACAAAAAAAAATTTTTCACTCGTGGAAAAATTAAATCTCTATAAGTGCAATTTTTTAAAATTATTTTTTAGTTTTAATTTAATAAATTAAGCAAAATAAAAAAATAAAAAGTGTCGGCTAACTTTATTATATAAAAATTTGGACTTTTTTCTGTGACATGAGTACTTAATGATTTTTTTTATCATTTAATTACTTTTTTTTTTTTTTAACAAGAATTACCAAAAATGGACAGGTGCCTCAGTGATCATAAATTTATATCTTCACGAATTTTTGTTAATTAATAATTATCAAATTTTGAAGATATAATTTTAAAATCTCGACGATTAATAATAATATTTTTATTCAATAAATATTACATATATTGATAATGATAAATATATATATATATTAATTAATAATTAGTATTGTTCTAAATGGACAGGAATAGTTTTGTTTTTCACAATATGGACAAATTTTTATTTTATTTTATTTATTTTTTTTTTTTCACTTAAATCTTAAGTAAGGTAAATTTGTATGTCTTACTTGTATTATTTCACACCTCAGACTTGCAAAAAATATTACTTTATTTTGCTTTGCAAGATTATTTTTTTTAACTATAAATTAATATTACTTAAAAGACTAGGTATCCATGAGCCAAATTAAAAATAATTAAAAATAATATAACACAAAACGTAAATAAACTCCGCGATAATTTAGAGCGGTGATTGACCAGTCACAGTTTTAAATACAATAATAATATTTATAATAAAAATTAACTAATAATTTTACAAATTATAATTAAGCAAGCTCATTTATCCCTAATGGCTAACTTAATTTACTAGTATTGCAATCCTACTGCACATTTTTAAAACATAAATTTTTTTTTAAATAATTATTTACTTCAATAATAATTATAATTATCAACAAACATTAAAAGCTGTTAGCAGTATCGACATTTATGTTATTTATAAATAAAAACCGTACTCATGTAGTAACATAAAAAAATAATAGTGTGAACTTTTATGGTACAATATTAATATAAAATAATAATCAAATTAATTAATTAAAAAAAAAAAAATTACAACTGTTTACATATAAAATTTTTAATCTACTAACTTGTAGATAATTATTTTTACTGTTTATTTTTTTTTTTCATCGGGTTAGTGTAATTAAAATTTTTATTAATTATAGAATACTTTGATAAATTTACGACACTTTTCCAGGTAAAATTACCGGGCCGGTAATTTGGAAAGTATCTTGTAAAAATCGTCGATTTTTTTTCGACTGTCTTTATCGCGCTATTGTAATTATTTTATTTAAAATAATTTTATTAGTATACAATTTAATTATTGTAATTGATTTAGGCGCGGAACATTTGATAGTTAAAAAAATTAAAGAATTAACATGAAATATATAAACATATTTATATGTATAAATAAACGTAGATGGTCTGAGATTATAAAATAAATGCTATGGAATGCTTTTAAATTATTTAGATTTTGTTAAATAGTTTCTTTTGTCTACCTCTAGTGTGAATAAATATGACGTCTTTTATTTAGTTTTTTTTTGTTTATCGTACTTGGATATAATTGCTTCGAATGAGATAAATAAATCGACTAATTAATAAATGTATTCAATGCTCCAAGTAATGTTACTGCACTGTAAAATTCAATGACTGTAATAATAAATTAGCTGGCTATTTTATTATACTAGAGACTGAAAACACCGCCGCTACATATATTGTAGGCATGTAGCAACTAATTTTAAGATATTATTATTTATTTTAATCGTATTGGATTTAATTGGAGTGGATTTTAGATTTTTATGATGGACTATTTATACCAGTAGCTTCATTTTCCACGCGACGGATATCTGGTGCCGGTTGTTGAGAGGCCTTCACCGCGACTTCGGCTTCGATGCAATGAGTGTAAACCTTCACCTAAAAATTATTTGATTTTTTTATTAAATTATTATGATTATTATAAGATTTATCAATATTTAGAATAGTTTTGAATTGAAATTTTTATTTAATATTTTTTAATGAATCTTTTCATAAAAATTTTAATCGTAATAATAATAAGTAGCAATCTCGTAGTCACTATGTGACTGCCATGGCTATTAAACTATGAATAAATAGTATTTTGCTTTATTAAATAATGACTTTGCTTAAATTGCACTGTACTTTCTTAAATATTGAAATTTTTGGAGATATAAGTTCATCCCGATGTTACACTCATCAAGTGCTTTCATTTGAGTACCCACATGCATTTTTGATATATTTTTCATATATACATATATATAAATATATAAAATATATGAAAAAATAATGTGGGTACTTTAATGAAAGGTCTTGATGAGTGTAACATCGGGGTGAGCTTATATCTTTAAAAATGTCAATAGTTAAGAAAATACAGTGCAATTTAACATAATTAAGAAATTACCTTTTATCGTGTGAAATATTGACATTTTTAAAGATATAAGTTCACCCCGACATTACACTCATCAAGACCTTTCATTTGAGTACCCACATCAATTTTTCATATATTTATATATATTATATATATGTATATATGAAAAATATATATCAAAATGCATGTGGGTACTCAAATGAAAGCTCTTGATGAGTGTAACATCGGGATGAGCTTATATTTTAAAAAATATCAATAGTTCACAAGATACAAGATCATTTCTTAATTATGTATCTAGGGATAATTTTTCTTATTCTCTTAATAATATAGATTATTATTATCATTATTTAATTATATATACCTCGACTAACACTTCTGCGCATTGTAGATGATGGAGGTGGTGCTGACTCTTGTTTGATAAAACTTCTCAATGCTCTGCCTCTTCTGTCTTGAATAAGTTTGTCTACTTTTACAAAGATTCCACATTTAGGTCTACATGTGAAATAACGTTGTCCACTAACAGCACCGTCATTTTTGCCTAAAAAAAAAAAAACATTACAATCATAATTTAAATTAATTAAAAATATCTCACTTAATTATACAAAAAAAAAATTAAAAAATAATTGGCTAGCTGAAACAATAGTTTAATTAAATTAAATTAAAAAAGCCCCGAGTTTAATATAAATTACTTTAATAAATAAGCATATTTTTTTCGTTGTGGTTTTAGAGGTTTAATTTTTTTAAATCACTCTATTGATTGGATAAAAAAAAAATTGGCACCATTTTTTCTCGGCCGAGACTTTACTGTAATTTTTTAAGCTTTCAATGGACTATTAATTTGATAAATTAAATAGACCCACTGTGCTAAATTAATCCAAATTGCAACTCAGCAATTTTATTAAAAATTATTTTTTTATTAATTTTATTAAATATTATTAATAATTATCAAAAATTATTTTATTAAAAATTATATTATTAAAAATTAATCTTTATTAAAAAATATTTTGAATCTTAAAAAAAAAAAAAAAACAACTTAAAAAGCTTGAAATCGAAACATTTATACTGTAATATGATATTTTATTTGCCTCATGGGCAGCGCATAAACATCTAAAAAAAAAAAAAAAAAAAATCCAGCAAATCGTTTCTACAATTTCAATATTTACATTTAAAGGTAAAAACTTTAGAAGTCACGTTCGGGAAAATAAAAACAGAAAAATATTTATAAATAATTCATAATAAATATTGAAGAAACATACCAGTGGGAGCATCAAGCTCAACACCAATCCAAGTCCCGGATGCGAATTCCGTGGGTCCAATATACGCAATAACACCGCAGTAGCTGTAGGGTCGGACCATAACGGACTCGCCAACTACCACCCAGTCGGGTAATGGAGGTTCTATTCTCGTTAAATCGTGCCGTGAACCGAATCCAGAATTTTTATCGCTCATATCATCGTCAATACGCTCCGCTGATGAACTATTGTCGCCGTTCTCGTAGCCCATATCTGGCTGGTGAAGTATATGCTCCAATTGCGCGGCAACTTTGCTTTCCGAGAAGTGTGGACGGACCATAGGAAACGAAGCTCGATGTTGATTATTATTATTATTATTATTATTATTATTATTATTATTATTGGCATTAGTATTATTATGATTATTGTTATTATTAATATTAATATTTGAATTAGAATTAGAAGTTAAAGTTGGAGTTCTCGAGTTGTTTGCAGAGCCGGAGGATTGTTTGCGTCTCCTGACAACTTTACCTGGAGGAAGTTTTGTGTTGACTATTGAGTTGTCCTCTAGAGGACTGTCGTCGCTGGATGCTTGGCTAATTTCCATCTCGTTTCTTTTATCAGCTATCGAGTTGCTGTCATTTTTGCTAAATAGGCTAGAACTTGATGAGAACCGCTTGTTTATCTCAGGTTGAACGTCGCTCTGGTCAACGTCCTCGGTTATTCGTTGTGATACTGATAAATTCTCAATGTCGGTATTGATTTCCCCCAGGTACTCCTCTGGTGTCTCTTCTACTAGTGAGCTGTCCATTTTTTCGGGCTTCTTGTACTCCATTATATTACGGTACTCCAAGTCTGGTGTCTCGTCAACGCTGATAGACTTTATCGACATAGAGTCATCGGATGTCAAGTTTGTTGTTGATACTGCTTGAGATCCATAACCGCTGCTACTCATACTTGGTGTGTTAATCTTCGTTGACTGGAGCTCTGCTAGAGAGTCAAGTGTACGTGATGTTGTTAGTGGCTTCACGAACTTTGTCGGGGCCTGTAATTAATTTTATTAATTAATTTGGGTAGTTAATATTTATGGCTTCATTTTCTATGCATCGTTGATGGTTATTAATTTAGTATTATGTTAATTATGTAAATTTTAATTTGTAATTTAAACATTGGCAAAAATTTATTTGTTAGAAAATTTTTATTAATTAAGTTAATAAAAATTAGAAATTTTTTTTGTACAAATTGAAAAAAAAGGTTTTTATTTAAAAAAAACTTAATCCGGTTCATTTATAAATAAATGTAATTAATTGACGTAATTAATATAATACTAGCAACCTTGCAGTCACTATGTGACTGCCGTGACTTTTGAACTATAAATAAATAAAATTTTAGTTTTTTTCAATAATGACTTTTGTTAAATTGCACTGTACTTTTGTAACTATTGACGTTTTTAAAGATATAAGCTCATCTCGATGTTATACTCATCAAGAGCTTTTATTTGAGTACCTACATGCATTTTTCATATATTTTATATATTTCATATATATGATATTTATAAAATATATAAAAAGTGCATGTGGATATTCAAATGAAAGGTCTCAATGAGTGTAATGTCGGGATGAGCTTATATCTTTAAAAATGTCAATAGTTCACAAAATACAAAGTCATTTTTTAATTATTGACATTTTTAAAGATATAAGCTCATCCCGATGTTACACTCATTAAGACCTTTCATTTGAGTACCCACATGGTATTTTTTATATATTATATATATATGGTATTTATGAAATATATGAATATATAAAATATATGAAAAATTGATGTGGGTACTCAAATGAAAGGTCTCAATGAGTGTAATGTCGGGATGAGCTAATATCTTTAAAAATGTCAATAGTTCTCAAAATATTTGTTAAATTGCACAGTACTTTCTTAACTATTGACATTTTTAAAGATATAAGCTCATCCCGATGTTACACTC
>CAJNRD030001121.1:17786393-17809970 GCA_905319865.3 Cotesia congregata | reverse complement strand
ATATAAGCTCATCCTGATGTTACACTCATCAAGAGCTTTCATTTGAGTACCCACATGCATTTTGATATATTTTTCATATATATATATATATATATATATAAAATATAAAATATATGAAAAATTGATGTGGGTACTCAAATGAAAGGTTTTAATAAGTGTAACATCGGGATGAGCTTATATCTTTAAAAATGTCATTAGTTCACAAGATACAAGGTCATTTCTTAATTATGTATCTAGAGAGAGTATTTTTTATTGCAGCCTAAATACTTAATAATAAATTGACTATTGGTAAGAATGATATGAAACCTTGAAAAGGCACAAATTCAAGTCAAGACCTTTGCAAAGACACTAAATTTCTTTTAAAAAAACCGATTTTATCATATGACTATCCTAGCCACAAAATTTCGCTTATTCTCTTAATAACATAGGTTTCGCAAAATATCAAAAGAAAAATAAATAGTCATATTATGATGAAGAAATGAAAATATTTATCAACTAAAAATATGTTACTCTTAACATTAGTAATAATTATCAGTATTACTTCCACATAGTGTAATTATTTTTTTTCAAACTAGTTTGATGTTAAATATTTAAACAAGTTAGCTAATTATTATTATTTTTTTTTTCTATAAAAAGTACTTTAAATTTATAAAATAAAATAAAATTTTAATACCTTGTACGCTTCATACTCAGAATAATCAACATCACTCTTTTCTTCATCATCATCTTGAATCGGAGAAGACGGATGATTACCCGTGTGTGATATTTCTTCATGGAGCGTCGTCATACGCAGACCCAACTTACCGGTCATATTTGGTGAGGCTTAAATAAACAAATTTAAATTAATACCAAGCTCAAATCAATATTTCTTCTTCTCATCTAAACTAAAACAATTATCTATTAATCTATTACTAATCGTTTAACATAATAATTCTTAATAAACGATAAATAAAATAACTGCGCTGAAAAAAATAAAAAAATTAAAATTGACATAATTAATTAGAAAATAAAAGAACAAAATATCTTCAAATAAAGTGAGTTGCTAAAGCTCTAGATTTTTTCGTGAAGAAGCTTGCTACATTAATTAAATCATATGTCAGTTAATTAATGTAAAACAAATGAAATAATAATAATAAAGAGTAATTAAATTATATAAATGTAATTTAATTAAATAAATAGAACGGAAATAAATAAAGAAGAAAAATTCTACGACAACACCAAGCAAGTGTCACCTACACTTGGAAGAGGTGGATTGTTGCACACGTGTCAGTGAGATGTTTGGATTGAGATTCAGAAAAGTTGGTCTCGCTGAAAGGAGACAAACGTTTCAGTTATAAACATTAAAAGAAAGCTTTTTGTTAGTAAGTTGTTTGTATTTTATTATAATTATTTTTAATATAAATGTCAGATTTTTTTAAGTTCTTTTTTTTATTTTTTTTTAAGTTAGGAAGATGAGTTTTCATTTTTGCTGAATGTTGCACGCGCACCTTACTAGTAATGTATAGTATAGTGTAGAATTTCAAATGATACTCAAGTTAGCTGTCAATTTTATATGAAAATTAATTTAGAAGATATTTAATAATTTTTAGAATTTTTATAATGAATAAATTATGGCAAAAAAAAAATTGACATGTAGAAATTTTAAAAAATTATGTGCAATTTTTTAGAAAAAATTTATTTAATAAATATAATTAAAAATTATCAAGTGACTGTTAACTTTAATGTCATCAATTTATTAAATTTTTGTAACAAATTAATTATAATAAAAAAAAATAATTCTAAAGTTAGCCGACGTTTTTAATTTATGATTTTTTTTTTTCATTATTAAGTTAAAAATTATTTTTTAATAATTGCACTTACAGTTTTTAAAGTGTTTTACAAGTGAAAATTTTTTTTTTAATCATTTTTTCAATAAAAAAAAATTCTAAAAATTTTTAGATATCAGCTAACTTAATTTTCATTAAAAAATGCTTATAAAAATTTTCACTTGTAATTTTTATTAATTTTCACATGTGGAATTTTTTAATTAAATTTTTTTTTATAATTTAATTATAATACTAAAGTTAGCCGACGTTTTTAATTTTTTGATTCTTTTTTCAATAATTAAATTAGAACAAAAAAATATATTTTAAAAATTGCACTCTCAGTTTTTCAAATTAAATTTTTTTTTATTTTTTTATAATAATATTTTCAATAAAAAAAAAATTCTAAAAATTTTTAAATGTCAGCTAACTTAATTTTCATATTTAATTGCCATAAAATTCTAAAAAAAATTTTTAATGTCTGTCATAATTCCAATTAAGTTGCGCGCGCAACAGCTGTAAAAATTAAATCTCTAAAATTGAAGAAATAAATTGTTTAGTGAATAAAATCTGACATTTACTTTATTTGTTATAATTAAATGTTAGTTTAAAGTCAAAACTAATTATTTAATAAATTATTTTGTTGGTTATATAATGTCAACACAGATCTCTATCACAATATTCCATGCGATGCATTTCTTCTTTTTAAACTTTTAAACTTCATGCACATCCAAGCAAATTTTTTAATCAACCTAAATTAAAATAAAACGTCAATGTTTTAAAATATTTGACTTTAAACTAAAACTTATCGTTTAAAGTTAATTATTAACTATTAATTAATATTTATTCTACCAACCGAATTGCTGTTGAACCTCATTCAGTTGAAATAATTTGAGTTTAGTTTTTATAGAGTTTATTAACAAAGTGAATAAAAATTGACATTGACGTGAAGTAATAAATTGCGGCAATTTTTATTTATTAAATACAAAAGCTAATTGATTATTTGTGGCTAGAATTTTGTGAATAGATTCATTAAGCAATTCTAAAATAATTATTTTTTTTTTCAAGCGAATTTTTGTTAGTTTTAAAATAACAATCAAAAGCGTGCATGCAAGTCGTGAATAGCTGAATAATTGTTAGCAATTATTTTTAAATATTTATGTTTAGAATTATTAAAAATATTTAATTATTTTTTACACTTAAAAATATGAAAATTAAGTTAGCCGACATTTAAAAATTTTTAGAATTTTTTTTTATTGAAAAAACGATTACAAAAAAAATTTCATCTCTAAAAAACTTTAAAAACTGGCTATGCAATTTTTTAAAAATATTTTTTTGTTCTAATTTAATTATTAAAAATAAAATCAAAAAATTAAAAACGTCGGCTAACTTTAGTATTATAAAACATTTTACAACTATTAAAATTTTTCTAAACATCAATATTTATTAGCAAGGCATTAACAATAATAAAAAATGCTTTATAAACATAACAACAGACTCAACCACTCACGATACAATTTATTTATTTTCAAACTAATAAATTAATTTAAATTGAAAGTTATATATCATTTAATAAATTATTATTATCATTATAATTAATATTAATAATCGCCGTCGCTTTAACGTCATCAATTAAATATCAAATCAAGACTCCATTTTTTACCTGAGTTGAGAATGGAGCCTTGGGTGGGCCAAAATAGTAGTAGAAGTAGACGTAGGTTTAACAGAAGAACAGATAAGTAATACAATAAAATTAATCAAATATTTATAGTCTATTAATTATTAATTATTATCAGGTATTATGTTTTATAATTTTGTGTTATAGTTTGTTAATATAATAGTTTAAGTTAATTTATTCAAGTTTGTCTTGTGGTCTGATATAATAAAAGTGGTAGAGTTTTATTGTCCGGCTGCCAAAAATACTAGGCCAATTTGCCAAGATGACATTAGCCATGCTTTAATTAAATATTTATTTATATAATTAGAAAATTTTATTTTTTTCTTGTTATAAAAAATTTATCAGAATAAAAATTATAAAATTGTGAGTTAAGTGATACTAAGCTTCAGTATGCTTGCATTAGTGCAAGATACTTTTATTAAAAACATAACAAACAAAAAAAAAAATATGGAAAAGCTGTCATTAATTTTAACTATTTAATTTATATTCGTATCTATATTTATATACTCATTTTTATGTGGAATATAAATTACAAATAAGTAACTTTGTAAATTAATCATAGTCATCAAAGTTTTATAATTACAAAAGTTACTAATTATATCACGTTACAAATATCATAAGATGAATTATATATGTATATATATATATATATATTTTTTTTTAATTTAATTAAATATAAAAAAAAAAATTAATTAAATTTTTTTCCGACTTTTATTTGAACTAGAATAATTTGAAAGAGTAAACACGCCTATGATATTTGTAACGCGATGGTTTAATCTAGGTGGGTACATATCTTCTCATGTACTTCTGTAAATTATTTTCACATGAGAAATGCAAGTGCGAGGTGAATGAAATGATAAATTTTATAAAATAAAATAAGGTTTAAATAAACACGGCTTGTTCAAGATACTAAATAAATAATTAAAACTATTTATAGTAGAACCTCTATAAGTAGAACATCAAGGGAGACACCAAAAAATTTGACTTATAAATTTCGAGTTAGAGAGGTAGAATAAATAAAAAATTCAAGTTGCAGAAGTGACACACATTTTTTTATTTATTCTAAATCATCATTTCAAAATATCTGTAAAATAAAAAAATATGGCATTAAAAAAAGTCAGTAATTTTTTTTTTACTCCAGATAATCCGGTTGTTCTCTATCTATAGTATTATCTAAGTAAAAGTTGTAAAATAAAACATTACTATGTTCGAGATACAGAGGTAAAATTTAATTTTTCAAATTATGGAGGGAAAACATGTACCAAAATCATGTAATAACTACTCTTAGAGATATTTTTTTATAATACTAATAATTTAATTTAAATTTAATTCTATTGAAATGTTAATAATTTTTTTATTTTCTTTTTTTACCTATAACTAAATTTAATTGATGTAGATCTAATATATAAAACTGATTTGGAGGTTTTCAACTTATCGAGGTTCGACTTAACGAGGTTCTACTGTATATATATAATTAAATAAAACTATAATCAAACAAAAAAAAAATTGATATTAAATTTATAATTGTAATCATTATAATTATTAAGTTATCATAACAGGGTTAAAATTTGAAACACAGCATAAGCAAACATTTCAAAAACAAGCCGTTTAATTTATAAATTCAATAAATTATTTCAATATTATAATATTAATAAAAAAAGCATAATCAAATAGATGAATTAATGAAATACTCCTAGTTTCATTTTTTATTCTCAAATGCATTATTAAATATTCAACTGTTGAAGAAATTGACCTAATTTTTTTTAAATAAAATTTTTTCTTGAATTTTATTAAATAATTTTTTCAAAAGTTGATTATTTAAATAAATATTAATATAAAACAGTGTAGATAAAAAATGTTATAATTATTTATAAAAAATAGTGTATGATTCTTCTAGTGTAAAAAAGTGTCAAACGTTCGCAATAAGCTACCGAGCATGTTCATTTTTGTTTTATTTTAAAAATCAATGCTACCTCAAATTGGCAGCACAGCGTATTCTATCAATTAATATTAATTAAAAAAAAAAAAAAAAAAAAAAAAAAAAAGACCGTTTAATGAGAGTGAATGATAATATAAACACAATTTAATTTTATAATAAACGCAGCGCTGCCACGTGTTAACCAGTATATAATAATGCAGTGTATGCAGCAATTATAATCAAAGTGTTCAGTTGTTAAATTACCTTTTCGCTGCAGTACTTGTGTCACTACCGTTGATTTTTTTTTTATAACAAAAGTTGTTAGAGAAAAATATAATATAATATCAAAAAATTTATTTATACCCAGTATTAGTTTATTTAAAAAAAAAAAAAAATTTACGCGAAATTTTTTATGATATGAAAATTTACCTAGAGTAATTATATGTAATATACTATTATTAATATATGGATTGTTGGGGGAATAAATAAATAAAATTTCTTACCGATTCCAAACGGCTTTAACGGTGTGGTATTGAAAGGACTGTCATCATTTCTCGCGTGTCCGACGGACGCTCGTCTTGGATGAGGTAGGCCATTAAGTTCGGAATTGAGATCTGTTACACTTTCGGAGCGTGTAACGCTCAGCGCTTCCATCGAGGTATCGAATCTCATGATCTGGTTTTAAAATTAATAATTATTGTTAGTGATGGTTAATCGGCTGGGAACGTTTGCAACGTTTAATGAAAGTTTTAAGAAGAAAAACAGATAGACAGACCGACATGCCGAAGATAGGAGTGCAGTGATAAGAACAATTGATTAAATAAAGTTTAAAAATCAATGAGATAGAGCGTTAATTAAAATAAATTATTTAATTAAATTAAATTGTACATTAGAAACAAATTTCATTGATTCAAAAAAAAAAAAAAAAAAATTTTTTTTTTAATCAAAAAAAATTATTTAAAATAATTTTGTTGTCTTAAATTAAGAGAAAAATTTTTTAATTAAATAATTTTTTCTAAATTAAAAATAAATAAATTTTTTGAAATTAATTTTCTGGCTTTTAAGAATATTTTTTTAATCAAGTTAATTTTTTTTTTTCAATGAATAAAAGGCGAAATCATAAATAGTAGAAAATAGAAAGAGAAGATAATTAGGAAAAAAAAAAAATTATATAAAAATATAAGTATGTGCATTAATTAATAATCCATTGGACGATGCAAACTAAGTGAAAAAAATGCATTCCAAATTATAAGTAAGTGTTAATAAGCATTACAGTGCAAGCAAGACGTTGAAGAGGCAGAAGTACCTGCGAGAAGTTTGGTACGCTGGCTGTCTTGCGCATCAATGGTTGTCCCTGTGCTTGGAGTAATTCTTTCACTGCGACGTTTTGTCTCAATCGATCTAGCGTCAAGATACTTTCGACTGCCGAAACACCTCTTGTATATTTTTCTGAAAGTTTAATTGCATTTAGATTAAATATAGTCATTTATTTTAACGCTAAAGTTTTTGATTTATTGAGCAGAAAATATTGATATTGCATAATAAATGTAACTGAAGAGTTATTGAAGCGAATACATTAAAAACATCTGTGGTATTTTTAAGTATTATGATAATCACTTTATAAAAGTTGTAAAGGTGTTTGAAAACAGATTTATTGGTTATTTTATATCAATATTCAAATTTGTTAATTTGTTTAAGCTGTTTGAATGGATGTATTTATTTAAAGGAATTTTTAATCGTCATTATTACCGAATTTATGACAATAGTATTATTTTAGTGTCTCGATTAGAGTTATCAGAGTAAAAAAAAATGACAAATTTTTTAAATTAAACATCCATTCATGTGATAATAAACATTTTTTTTTCTTTCTAATTAAATTAAATAGAATCTAACGCTCTTAGTTTTTAATTACCAATAAAAATGTGAAATTAAATTATAGTTAAAAAAATTAAAAAATACACTTTGATATTAAACTAAACTAAAAAGTAGAAAATAAAATTTTTTTTAATTTAAAATAAAAATAAAGATAAATAAAAAAATTTTTTTTCATTAAAAAAAAACACTCCAAGCTTTTTTTTTTTTTAATAAAATAAATTTTTTTATTTGCTATTGAGTGTTTTATTTTTTTAAAACTATAATTTAATATATTCTACGTTTAGCTGTTAACTAAATTCAACATAGATAAGATAATACCCAACTACAAAAAGATCTTATTAATATTATTTTACATTTAACAAAACCAACTGATGACTTTTATGTTTTATTTCAAAGATATAAATTATAATGCTAATCTAAAAGCATAAAAAAAATCGTTCCGGTATTTGAATTCTCCTTTTGCTCAATATTAAATTTATTATCAAGAAAAAAATGATAAAGATTTAAAATTACCTATGTAAGTTTCGCCATCACACAAGCCACTGTCTTCTCCACTGGCAGCGATTTGGGCCAAGCTTTCGCGATCCTCGAGCTCTTCACTAGCCTTTGGTATATTAGAAACGACTTCATAAGTGACTCCAGTCTGAGTAAGACAATCAGTACGAACAATTCTCTTGAATAATTTATCAGCAAGGCTCTGTTTTTTGTAGATATTGAGCGCAAGTCTTTTTCTCAGTACAAGATCCATCTGCGCGGGGTGCGATAAGCGGACGGTTGTCTTGAGGATTAAAAACACCCGCTCGTTGGTATCAGTAGCGCGATTTAAATGCAAGTCGTCGTGTATACTAGAGTCCCAGGCGGCGATAGCACAGACGTCTTTCTCCAAGTGCCGAATTATCGGGAGGGTAAAAAATTTATTGCCATGCTCCTTAGAAATAATGGAATTCAATCCGGTAATGGATACTTCCTCGCCAGATTGGTGTGTCGACAAATCGTCGGCGTTGAGATCAAGAAATAGTACGGGAATGTGTGGCTCCATTCCAGGCGGGGGATTCCAGTCAGCGGGTGCTCCGGGAATCCCAGAACCCGCGGCCGGGACTAGCACGGCGTTTCTTTCTTCAGTCAGGCTCACCCACTGGTCAACCAAACTCTGCTCGCGCTCTACGTCTTGCTCGGTTTTGTTTTTTTTGTTTATCAGCTTCTGAATGTGCTGGTCTAGGTACTGCCGTCGCCTCATTAAAGCGTCGCTCCATTTTTCTCTCAGGACATTCAAATCCTCGTCTTGATAACTGTCCAAAGGGTTTTGGTACCGGTTGCGGACTGATACACTACCCACTGCGATGTCCAGCACTGATTGACAGATTATTGGCAATGTGCCGGAATTTTGAACGGGTTTCACTCGCACCTATAAAGTTTTAAATAATTAGATATTTTTTTATGGATAATAGTTGTTTTTATTATATAAACAATAAGGTAAATAAGACTTTTTTTTTATTAAAAGAAGAAATTATAAATCTTTCATTAAAATTTTACATTCATATTTTTTATTTCGCTGGTTAAAAATAAAAAATGGATGAATGTTTTGTTTTTGATTGATATTTTTTAAAAATTAATTTATTATTAACAAATTATTAATTTTTTGAATTAATAAAATCAAATTCAACCGCACCTAAAATTTTGAAAATTAAAATAATTAAAGTATCAATTTTTTTAATTGAAATCATATTTATGATACAGAAAATATGAAAAAATATCTTTCAATTGTGGATTAATGAGGGAGATCCAGGTTCGATTCCTGGCTTGGCAAACCAACCCCATTTATTTTTTCAAAGTCTGTCTTTGCTCTCATTCAAATTTTCTTTCACTATCTTTCACTTAATCAACACCTTTACAATCAGAACAGATACCACAAGCTTCCAGCTTTACTAGTATTCAAGTTCGATGGATATCCATCGAACTTATTGGAAGAGAGAATATCTTTCGAAAATAAGGGAAGATGAAAGCGTCCATCTATGGGCTTGAATCATATCTACTAGTCAATCTGACCAAAATGGCATGAACAACAACATTCTATATATTCAACTAATTATGTTAAATAAATTAATATCTAAACCTCTACTATCTCTTACATTTAAATTTATACTGTTAAAATGTATAATGTTGTATATTTCCGATTGGCATTTCTACCTAATAAATAAAAAATAAAAATTTATTGTGTCAAGTATTTAAGATATTTTGAATTAAGAAAAAATGACTTTGACCAAGAATACCTCAAAAATAACTTAAAATCTAAAAATCATAAAAAAAAACTTTTACCTGTATCCTACGCTGCTGTCCTTGTCTTAGCTGATAAACTCCGCCAGTCATAGCGTCAGGTTTAATAACAACTTCAACCGGAGAATATTCTCCTTGTTCATTGAGCTCTTGAATTTCGACCCACAGTTGAATCTTCCTCGTCAGTTCCGACCAGCGGTCAGCGAGGGATCGCGCTTTAGCCAGCTGCTGTTCAACTTCCCATCCAGGTTTACTGCGCGAAAAACCAGCGCTTCTGTGTCCCCAGACTTCGATGCTGAGCGCGCCTTCAGAACAATGTTCCATGAACTCTTCGGTGACAGGAACAGTCAAGTCTTTTGTGTGATTGAACTGAAAAGTCAGCGAGTCCCGTTGATTTGTGCTGTTGTTATTCGCAGTGTTGATATTGCTGACCGGTAAGTCGCTGTTGACCACCGGCGGCACCACGATAGGCTCAGGATGGCCCCAGAATGTGTACTGGCAGAAGACAAAGTGACTCAGCGAGAGCGGTAATCCACTGGCTTGCTTTATCGTAACGCGACAAGTTATCTGGCTGGTTCCCGTGTCGTCCTCGTGCTCAGAGGAGCCCGAATCCGAGCCAGAAGTTTCGGAAGCTGCCTCACATATTCTGTCCTGCGGAAATTGTCCACTCACGCGACTTATCTCAACCTGGAGCCGGCCAGCGACTTCTCCCTGTTGGCTGATTATCGGCGTGTGATAATCCAGTCTTACGTCGTGGAACAGAACCTCCAGAAATATATTAGCCACTCCAATGAGATTGTGGTTCTCTTGTGACTCGTAAAATGGATCCTGGGTTTTCCCGGGTACTTCGTCTTTAACTGCGGGTAATCGCGGCAAACTATTGTTGTTGTATTTCTTCTCTTCGTACATGTCCCGCATGTCGATTAGTTTGTTCTCCAGTTTCTCCATTGTCCATACTTGGCTGCCCATATTTGCTCGTTTTACTAGGATTGCCGGTTCACTGACAAATGCTCCTCGCTGAAAGAATACACTCTAAATATCCAGAGTGTGGCGAAAAAACGAAAAACAAATAAAAAACAACACAAACAAATAATAAAGACAAAACAAATTTTTTTTAATAAAAATAATCTAAGATATTTAGTACCCAAAAATTAAATTTAAATATAAATTTTTTAAATTAAAAAAATTATTTCTAGTAATTGAAACTTTTAAAAAAATAATAATATATAAAAAAAATTACAAAGGGCGTACAAGAAAATTTTTTTAATCTATATTATAAAGAGAAAAGCGAAATTTTGTGACCAGAATATTTATATGAAAAAATTGGTTTTTTTTTGTGAAATTTAATGTCATTGCAAAGGCCTTAACTTGAATTTGTGCATTTTTAAGGTTTCATTTAATTCTCACCAATAGTCAATTTATGATGATAAGTATTTAGGCTGCATTCGAAAATGCTTTATCTCTAGATACATAATTAAGAAATGACCTTGTATCTTGTGAACTATTGACATTTTTAAAGATATAAGCTCATCCCGATGTTACACTCATTGCGACTTTTCATTTGAGTACCCACATCAATTTTTCATATATATGTTATATATATGTATATATTATAAATATATGTATATATGAAAAATATATAAAAAATGCATGTGCGTACTCAAATGAAAGCTCTTGATGAGTGTAACATCGGGATGAGCTTATATCTTTAAAAACGTCAATATTTAATAAAGCAAAATTTTATTTATGTATAGATCACAAGTCACGGTAGTCACATAGTGATTGCAAGGTTGCTAGTTAATATAATTTTTTTTTAATTTGAGATAAATTTTAATATTTAAAAAAAAAATAAATAAATAAATAAAAAATTTTCCTACGGGTACTAAAAATCCTAATAAAAATTCAAAACCAAAAACAAACAATTAAATGAATAAATAAACAGATTGATTACCTTTCGGTTAGGACTTAAATTATACGGAGGTATCTGTAAGGTAACACTGAACTTGGTTTGCTTATCCATTTCCTCAGCCAGGAAATTGGCTTCTTGAACTAATGAATTCGCTTTGAGTATATCTGTTTTCAATTGTCCAAGACTGCGTTTGAACATTTCATCCCGCTCTTGGGCCCACTTTTCAACTCTCATTTGGGTTGTTGGTGTACAGGCTGGCAATTTACCACTGTGACTTCCGCGGAGTGGGTCATAAGGTACATAAGGAGAGTAGGGAGTAGACGGGGATAATATGTTGCGCAGCTGCTGAAATTGACGTTCGTACTCCAGACGCTGCTTCTCGAGAGCGACCTGAGCAAAAAGACCACCAATATTAATATTAGTACGATATATAGAACAAGATAACGTAAACTTAAGATCAAAGATGACAAGATAGCAAAAAAATTGAGTGTAAATTCAAAGTTATAAAGTGCTAAATATAAAAAAAAAAATTTCATTTGATTTGATTTTAGTCAACTTCACTAGACTTAACTCGGCTTCGCTTTACTTGATATAAAGTTACCTGTTTATCTTCTTCATGCTGCCTCTCCAGGCGTGCAATAGCCTGTTGGATGGGGTCGTTTGAGAGTTCATTTAACATCAGTTCCTCTTTCGCAAAGTTGTAGTCGATATTTTGAGCCGGGGTCTGAGGTTCGCTGCTGATAGCTGCAGTAAATGACAACATTCAGAAAATTTATTATTTATTCCCTATAGCTTGAATTTTTATAGAGAAGAGAAATATTAAAAAAAAATATTTTACCGGTAGCGCTGCGGGGACAATTTACTCGGAAGAAATGGTGATTACCCCACACTATTCTATCGCCGTGCAATAATGGAGTTTTTTCAACGACTTGACTGCCGTTAACAAAACACCTGGCTCCGTTTAAAGGTGTCATGTAGAGCGCCGAGTCTTCAATTGTTATTACACAGTGCTCTGGCAAAATACCCAGTCCGTGTAACTGAATATCCTGCTCTGTCGTCGCAGATCTACCGCCGACGAGAGTCCTTTCCTGAAATATAAATAAACCGATCGATCAGTTAAGATTTAAACCGAGACGTGCTATTGTATTCCTGATTTAATTATTGATAGTCACTGATTGCAAAGATAGATTATGCTAAATAAGTAATCACAGATGCTACCAATCCGCTTTTAATCATTCAAACTTTTTACCTAAGACTCATGTTTGAATAAAAGAATTAAGGGGTTGTATCCGCTTAAAAAGCCATTTTTTAATCAGATTTTTTTTTCTAAGAAATAAAGAGAGTTTATATGCTTATTTAAGTGACTTTAAATTTTAATAATTAATTATTTTTTTTTTTTTTTTAAATAATAATTTTTTTTTTTCCGATAGAAAATTTCCAGAAGATCTTTTAAGAAAAGAAGTGTTGCGGTAAAATCCTAAATAATTTCTCTTACATAAGATTTTATTGATTAATTGGAGGAATAATTAAAATATATAATTTTAATGAAATTACGAATTAAAAAAAAAATTTTTGATGAAAATTTTAGCCTTAAATTCTTTATAAAAATATTAAATATTTATCGAAAAAAAATTTTGTAAAAATTAGAAAAGCTCTTCAAAATCATGTTTTTGATTCAAAATTTTCTCTTTATAATTAAGTTAATTTTTTTATCAGTGTATATAATAATTAAATTTATTTATACTACAAAAATGAAATTTAAAAAAATTGATTTTTTTTATTATAATAAAATTGAAATATTTGATCATTTTTAAAAATTTTTTAACAAATAAATTATAGCAAAAAAAAATTATTTAAAAATTGCATCTCTAGAAACTCTAAAAAATTATAAATGCAATTTTTCAAAAATAATTTTCTAGGCCTGGTTTAATATTTAAGAAAAGTAAAAAAATTGTCGAGTCTGCTAATTTCAATATCATTTTTTTGAAAGTGTATATAATTAAATATAGGTATACTAAAAAAATTTAATTTAAAAAAATTGATTTTTTTTATTATACTAAAATTGAAATATTTGATCATTTTTAAGAGTTTTTCAACAAATAAATTATAGCAAAAAAAATTTATTTAAAAAATTGCATCTCTAGAAACTCTAAAAAATTATAAATGCAATTTTTTAAAAATAATTTTCTAGAAAAAAAAAGTACTAACCTTTAAATAATAAACTAAAAGCTCATTAAGACTGGGATCATCGTTTAAATTAACTAAATAAAATTTGTTCTTCTCGACTTGAATCCCCGAGGCCTGGACACTGATCCCCATCTTCTCAAGCGCGTGCTGTCGCTCGTGCTGCAATCGTTCAGTCTTGACTAATTTCTCCTCCCACGTGACGGACATTTCCTTCATAAGTTTCTCAGATTCAGATATTTTTTCAGTAATATCAGTGCGTCTCTGACCAACAGCCAGCCCTTGACCAGTCGCGTGTAACAACATCTCCTTGAGCGCCTCAACCTCCTGGCGAAGCTCTCGAATAATTCTTGCATTTGGGTCCTCATTAACAACCGCGTGATTAACTATTCTCTTTGCGCGATCGGCGTACCGCAGCGTTGATAATGTTTCCTCATAATTATCCGCCGCGGGTGAAATTGTGGCAACCATTACGGTTTTACTATTACCGCCCAAATTATCCTTCAAAAGCCATGTTAGAACAGAGTCACGGTACGGCACAAATTTATCACGATTTTTACCCCCTGAACTTTGATCTGCGAGTTTTGAGATGACTAGACCCAACGTCGTTAACGATTTGTTGATGTTGCTCCCTTCTTTCAGTCTATCACCTACGGCTCCAGTTTTAACGGCTCTCTCGCTTCCAGCTAAATCGACCAAACTCATACGTGACACTTTCTCACCGCTTACTCCGCTCCTCATGTCGGTCAATGTTTGCGTGAGAATTACTGAAAACACAGCATGCGAACGTGAGCTCTCGGAATTCATATTTGTAGCAGCCACTGTCCGAGATTTATTTCCCTCTGTCATTAAGTTGTCGATATCCTGCAAATATATAGTTCAATAAATATCAAATTTATGATTTATGTATTTATAAATATTTTATCTAATGTACTAGACGTACTTTATGTATTATTGGTAAAATGTTTACATTTTTTTAAGACTTTACACAGAAAAAAAAATTTATTTAAATTAAATAAATAATTTTTAAGAACTTCATCTTCTTAATTTGAGTAAAAAAATTCTTTAACTAAGAAATTTTTTTTGTTTGAGTAAATTTTACTTAATTTAAATATTTTTCGTTGTAATTCAAGTCAATGAAACTCTTCAAAATTATTTTCTTGGCTCAGAAATTTTTCTTTTTTTTTTTTTTTTTTCAGTGTATAGGCATTGACATGATTCTAAAATTTAGAGACATCTGATAATTTTTTTAATCTTCAAAAGCTCTAAAAAAATTATAAATGCAATTTTTTTGAATTTGTTTTTTAAAGCTAGTTTATTTTTAAAGGAAAAAAAAATTAATTTAAATCAAATAAATAATTTTGAAGAACTTTATCTTCTTAATTTGAGTAAAAAAATTCTTAAAAAAATATATACTTAAAAAATTTAATCTTTAGAAGCTGTAAAAAAATAAAAATTGCAATTTTTATAAAATTATTTTCTAAATCTAATTTATTTTAAAAGGAAAATAAAATTTTCGTGTCTGCTAATTTCAATGTCATACATTATCTAAAAATGACTGAATGTTTTGACGTGAAAATTAAATCTTTCGATTCAACATGAAATAAAAAAAGCTCAAGGCTGTTTTTGTTAATACAAAAGAAGTAAACAAATATCGGATGTTTACTTTTGTTTGAATGTACTTTACAGATGGTAAAGTTTGCGTTAAAAATTTTTTTTTTCATTTACCAAAAATATACAAATTTAAATTAATTAAAAATATCTTGAAATAAAATTTAAATGTTTCCATAAAAAAAAATGCTTAGTTAAGCAAGTTTAAGTCTACTATAAGATAGTGTGCATAAATAAACGTAATAAAGATAAAACAAGATTTAACAGCGTCTATTATTCCACCCCCGATTAAGAGTCCTTATAATTATAAAAGCTTTTTAAAATAATCTCTCTCCTTGTTTGAATTTAATGCCTACTAATAGCAAGTCGCAAAATAGCTACATTGTAATTAACGAAACAAAAATAGCTAAATTATCAATCTCATCAAGTTTAATTTGATAATTTTATCAATCAGACGTCAATAAAATTTAGTATGATACTAAAGTTAGCCGACGTTTTTAATTATTTGATTTTTTTATTAATAAAAAAAATTAAAACAAAAAAATATTTTTAAAAAATTTCACTTACAGTTTTTCAAGTTTTTTACAAGTGACATTTTTTAAAAATTTTTTTGTAATGATTTTTACAATAAAAAAAAATTCTAAAAATTTTTAAATGTCGGCTAACTTAATTTTCATAAATCTAGTTAAAATAACATTTTACCATTATTACATTTTATCGATTTATCTAAACAGACATAAATAATGTGGCAACCTGGTAAGCAGTGACAGCGAGTTGACTCAATCCATCAACGTAAGGTCCTAAAACGTTGTGCTCCCTGACTTTGAGGGATTGCTTGTTGGGCTTTGGATCCAGAAGATCGTGTACCTTTTCATTATAAATTTCCATATACGAGACCTCGACCTTGTAAGTTAATTCCGAGCTTTGTTGCTTCGCAATCATGTCAAAGAGGTTGTCACACAGTCGCGGGATTATACCTTTGTTGTCGCCACTGCCCATCATCGTGTAAGACTTCCCAGAACCTAAAATGAAATTATAAGTTGTGACTTTACAGTCTACGTTCTTTATTTTCTTATCGACTATATTTGATAGCTATGCTTATTTGAAAGTCCAACAGATGGCGCCACTGTAGTTAAACTTTTTAATGACGTCACTTCCGTCAAAAGAGCGGGATTTTTTGAAAAGTTACATTGGAAAGTATTAAAAAAACATGTTTTACATTAAATATTTTTTTTTTTTTCAATTATTTAACTAATTATATGCATTACACAATAAGAAAAAAAATTTGTTTGAAAAAAATGAACAATTTTGTAATAAGAAATTAATTTACTGAAACTTGATCAATTTTATTTCTTAGCTGAAGAAATATAAATTTATCTTACATAACTTTCTTGTTGATAAAATTTTTTTTGATTTGTAAAAATATATTTTGGCTAAAAATTTGTAAGTTGTTTATCTAAAATTATCTAAATTATTATGAGAATAAGCAAAATTTTGTGGTCAGAGTATTTATATGATAAAATGGGTTTTTATGGTTAAATTTGGTATCGTTAAAAAAGTTTTGACCTAAAGTTGTGCTTTTGCATTGTTTCATATTATTCTCACCAATAGTTGATTTATGATGATAAGTATTTAGGCTGCATTTGAAAATGCTCTATCTCTAGATACATAATTAAGAAATAACCTTGTATCTTGTAAACTATTGACATTTTTAGATATATAAGCTCATCCCAATGTTACGCTTATCAAGACCTTTCATTTGAGTACCCACATTAATTTTTCATATATTTTATATATTTCACAAATACCATATATATAAAATATATGAAAAATGTCATGTGGGTACTCAAATGGAAGCTCTTGATGAGTGTAACATCAGGATGAGTTTATGTCTTTAAAAATCTCAATAATTAAGAAATGACCTTGTATCATGTTAAATATTGACATTTTTAAAGATATAAGCTCACTCTGACAATACACTCATCAAGACCTTTCATTTGAGTACCCACATTAATTTTTCATATATTTATATATATTATATATATATATATATATGTATATATGAAAAATATATCAAAAATACATGTGCGTACTCAAATGAAAGCTCTTGATG
This sequence comes from Cotesia congregata, assembly GCA_905319865.3. Lineage (NCBI taxonomy): Eukaryota > Metazoa > Arthropoda > Insecta > Hymenoptera > Braconidae > Cotesia > Cotesia congregata. Next base: position 17,792,606 of record CAJNRD030001121.1, on the reverse strand, counting down.
AGTGTAACTTCAGGATGAGCTTATATCTTTAAAAATGTCAACAGTTAAAAAAGTACAGTGCAATTTAACAAAAGTCATTGTTTAATAAAGCAAAATTTTATTTATTCATAGTTTACAAGTCACTATAGCAAAGTTACTAGTTTTTTTTTAAAAAGAAAATTATAGTAAGAAAATTTCTATTTCTTCAGCTAATAATAAAGTTGTTTAAAACTTTCAGCAAATTAATTTGTTATTAAAAAATTGCTAATTTTTTTTGCTTATGGAGTACATCAATCGTGCTTATGAAAACTAACTAAACTTTTATTATTTCCAACACCAAAGTTAGCTTCATCGGAGCTTCTTGACTATTCTAATGCTTTCAAGAAGCTCTATAACTGTAATCTTATTTTTATAACAATGAAATACGACCTTTTAAAGTCGATACATCATTAAACTTAACTTAAATAAGTGCAGATATTTATAAATATCTTCTTTTAATATTAATATTAGTCAACTCTACAACTATACATATACTTTTAATTATATTTCTTCATTCCACATATTATATTTATATTTATATTTTAGTCTGTATAGGACAATTGCGACATTTAAAGTTCCAGTAATACAAAACAAGACAACAAAAGTATCGAGTATTCTCTTTTGTCTCATTGTTCCCCTTGTGCTGTTTCCAGATTGTTCAATTGAGGAGAATATACAAAAAGGCGAATTGGGGCGAAGTTATATTACAATAATATAAAAAGTGAGCGGCAATACGGAGCACTACCGAACTTTTTAGATTTTCCAATGCGCACATAAAAAATAAATAAAAGCAAAGTGAGTGGAGTAGAGTAATGAATAACTTACCGGTTTGTCCATAAGCAAAAATGCAGGCATTGTAACCCTGGAATGCATTGTCCAAAATATCACGTCCTAAAGCATCGAATACGACGTTTTGGCTCGCGAAATTTTCCCCGCCGGGATCCAGCGAAAAGAAGCAATGGTCGAAAGCAAACGTCTTGGGCTTGTTTCTGAAAGAAAATAAAAATAATCATTAGCTTGGATTATATTGAAGTAGAGTAGGAAGCAAAGGACAAATGTTAAATGGAGCATTAATATATAAAATAATGCATTAAAAAGAAGAACGAAAAGGTAATCGGTATTGACAGGAGCATTATCTCGATAGAACCAAGGCCATGGAAAGTAATTTAATTGGATAACTCAGACTACTTCTATCTGGAACAAGATTGAGATTGTTTCAAAGCGTAGTTACAAGTTTTCTTCTCTCTAACTTTAAGCTCTCCGTTCTAATAGCCCTTCAGAGTTTTACAGGTTCTATTTATTCTTGATTAAAGTAAACACAAATCAAATCATCATTTCGACGGCTATTTTATAATTTACTAGTCATTCATTGATCAAATTAAAAGTAACAAAAATATAATTTTATTTTAACTTTTGTTATGAAGATACGAACTTTCTAGACATGATTTATTGAAGAAATCTAGACAGATGTTGACCCTAAGGCCATTACCGGAACTTTCGGTTAGTTTCAAGTTTAAAGTGCTTAAAATTTGTCTATTTTTGGCGCTTTTTGTTTTCAAGAAGACTTTACGGAAAAAAAATTGTAGGAAAAATTACAATTGTTACATCGTAATCTAGGACCAGATTTTTAATACTCGCTTTGATAATTTTAATTTATTATCTATATTATTAAGAGAAGAAGCAAGATTTTGTGGCTAGTGTGTTTCCTTTAAATTAAAATACATGATAGTCTTGAAGTTATTGAAAGGTCGAAACTCGCAAAAAAACGGGCCACGATTCATTATTGGTTAAAATTTAGGCGCGCTATTCAAATTTCTAGTATATGATAAAATGGGTTTTAATGGTTAAATTTGGTATCATTGGAAAAGTCTTGACCTGGAGTTGTGCCTTTTCATTGTTTTATGTTATTCTCACTGATAGTCGATTTATGATGAAACGTACTTAGGTTGTATTTGAAAATGCTCTATCTCTAGATATATAATTAAGAAATGACATTGTATCTTGTGATTTATTGACATTTTCAAAGATATAAGCTCACCCCGACATTACACTCATTGAGACCTTTCATTTGAATACCCACATCAATTTTCCATATATTTATATATATTACATATATGTATACATGAAAAATATTTGAAAATGCATGTGGGTACTCAAATGAAAGCTCTTGATGAGTGTAACATCGGGATAAGCTTATATCTTTAAAAACTTCAATAGTTAAAAAAGTACAATGCAATTTAACATAATCAAGAAACGACTTTGCATCTTGTGAACTATTGACATTTTTAAAGATATAAGCTCATCCTGAAGTTACACTCATCGAGACCTTTCATTTGAATACCCACATCAATTTTTCATATATTATTTATATATATTACATATATGTATATATGAGAAATATATCAAAAATGTATGTGGGTACTCAAATGAAAGCTCTTGACGAGTGTAACATCAAGATGAGCTTATATCTTTAAAAATGTCAATATTTAAGAAAGTACAGTGCAATTTAACAAAAGTAATTGCAAAGTTGCTAGTGTTATATCATAAAACTGCGTATGAAAGTAGTAAATATCCAAATTTTTACGCTGTAACATGTAAAATGTAAAATTATCAAAAAGAAGATATTGAAAATTACAATAGTAATTTTTTATCTATATTGAAAATTATTAAAAAAAAAAAAGACTTTTTTTAATCAAGTAGTTTTTCTTTAACGAAATAATGAACATTTTAAGATTTCTGGAGGATTTCCAAATTCAATTTTTTACTAATCACAAACGGTCATAAATTTTTGAACCACTAAATTCAATTGATGGGGCTACTAGCATGAACAGAATTTAGCGGTTGAAAATAGATAACAATTTTACGTGTTCTTGTTTCATAGAACTAGATCATCTGTAGACAAAGAGATGACTAGACTTGACACAATATAATATCCTTTCTCTGGACTATATATAACTGGCGGTTGAGTCTTTTAGCTCCTATCCGTTCTTTGTCTTTTTCGTTTATTTGGACTTTAATGTCTCTCGAATAGTCGCGGCTCGCTGACAATCGAAAACTCGTTTGCTGCAAATGGAGCAGTAACTGTCGAATAAAATCCAAGTTCACGTCGTCAGACACGTGTTCCATTTATTTTGATGGGATGCAGAAATTAAAGCGCTGAAGTGATATTTTACTCTGAATTTTGAAGCGTTTCACTGTTTTTCACTTTGTTATTTCAATCATCATTTCCGGCAATAAAAAAGCGCTATCAGACCAATCGAAATGTCTGGTGTGCTATAAAACAGTAATGTTGATATTGATGCAGACTATTCACCAGTTTAATGTATTTGCGACGTCGTTGTTAAAAGTAGAGCTCATCAGAACAATAAACGTTTATTCCAACCACGATACTGGTATGCGTTTTTCATCAATCTCATTCTGAAAAGTATTTCCACTGAAAAGGCACCCACACAACTTAGATACAACGAAAACTTTTCTAAGCTTTTATTCAGTAGGTTTCTGTTTAATGGAGAACAATTGCAAATGAAAGGGGAAGTAAAGCTTTTTATTTCTCCGCTATGGTAAATATCTACCTCTAGTTTTTGTTGGTTTTGAATTTATTCAAATAGCTGACACCGTTTAGCCTCGGCCTCCGAGTCTCTAGTAGTGCAGTCTGCACTTGCATAATCATTGAATGACACATGCTTACTCAAGTAAATTAATTCAATGTTGACGTCGTAAATCAGTGATGATAAACCGCGCTATCAGTTATTAGTTATTTATATGGCTAAAGTGTAACTAATTCAAATATTCAAGGTAAAAAGTTATTTTTTTCTTCCAAATTTATGGAATTAGACATTCATTTAATACACTGATAAAAAAATTGACTTGACTCAAGAGCCAAACTCTTGGACTAAAAAAAACATTTTTTAGAAAAAGAAAAAAAAAATGTTAAAAAATTTTTAGGCTATTTTCAGATGACATCACAGTGACAGCTCCGGAAAGTTATTATGGAGCGTCTTTAAATTGTCTTAAATTAGTCTTAAAAAAATCTTAAAAAAAAATTTAGACTATTTTAAGATGGGTTAACAGCGACAGAGTCCCGGAACATTAAAACGGAACGTCCTCAAAAAGTCTTAAAATTGTCAGATAATAATTTTTTAACAATTTTAAATTCAATTTAAAAACATCTTACTCAAAAATATTGCGGTTAGAAAGTCGTAAAATCATCTAAAAATTAATTTTCACAACAAATTCGAGAACAAAATTTTCAAAAATCTGCTCTCGGAATTTTTCTTTTGGCGTCTTAAAAGAGTCTTAAAATAGTCTTAGTTTGTGTCACGTTTAAGATCTTAAACGAACGACAATTTTAAGAAAATTTTAAGACGATTTTTTTTTACACGGGTATTACGAGGTTGGTGATTTGGTCGATTAAAATTTTGAGTTTTTAGGAATTTAAATTGCGCGCCTTGATTTTTTATCCAATAAGGGATCAAGGATCATATTTTTGCAATAATTCGATACTTATAGTTAACTTCACACTTATTTTTATTTCATCTATTTAATTAAGAGGAACATTGTCATGTTATTATTATTATTTTTCCTTTAAAATGAGTGAAAATAAGAAAAATTGGAAATTTATTTAATAAAAATTCTGAAATTTTTCTTTTATAGGGATTTCATCGCGACTTAATTATTTGTGAAGGTTTACGATGACGGTAATAGCCTGTTCAACCAAAATTGCAATTTTTTATGGAATATTAAATTTTTAAAGGTATTTTCTTTCAAAAAATAACAAATAGATCTCAAAAAACGTATACATTGATTTAATATAAATTCTAGAATATTTTTTTTTTTACAATTCCGACATTTCAATGGCTTTTAGTGGTACTGATTGTTTTGTAAACAGAAATTCCTACTTTTTTTATAAAAAATAAAAGCTTCAATGTTTATTTTCTTTTTTTCAAATCGGTAGAACTGAATAAAACTCTATATTCATTTGATATAAATTGATACGAGTTGAAAAGTTTTTTCGATGGTCGAATTATTTATCACTTATTACAAATTATCCATTTGAAGCTAAAAAAGCTGTTAATTTCCCACCAGCTTAACTCATTGTCACTTAGCGGTGCTTTAAAACACACAAAAGGAAAAAAAAAACAAAGCATGAAAGAATATCAATGAAAGCGAAATATAAGCTCAAATAAAAGCATTTCTTTTGTTTTGTATCGCAACTCTATATTTTAAACTTGAGCATCAATTTGCTAATGGGATTCTTTGAGAAAAGAATCCGAAGAAAGTTCTTGATTTTATTTTAAGTTATTCTATTTTCTTATTAGCAAAGAATTAAGAGTCTGGACTCGCTGAATAAATTATCGAGTTTTTTACGACTCATTATTGCGTTTCAGACTCGACGTTTCAGTCTCTATATATATAAATATAAGTACGTCTGCTGAAGTTGAAAATAAAAGCTACTAATTAATAATAACAGAGTAATATTGTGGTGACCAGTGGACGAATATAGCTGATGATAGTCAGGAAGGTCGAGCTTTCGTCACGCGAGCTTGTACACAACTTTGCGTGCTGGTTTTGTGACCAAGATTATTTAGGCATCAGGGTTGCGATGCTAGGGCTGTTAATTGATCGTCAGAGGGTGGAATCAACCCTAAATGTCTCGTCTGGTTTAGCCTTAATACCACTATACTCGTTGTCATTAAAATTATCATTATCATAATAGTTTTCATTACCATCCTCTAATAATTTCAACAATAGCAAGGTCTTTTTTTTTTTTAAGATCATTAAAACTGTTTAAGTACCAGATTAAACCAGGAATTCTAGTACTACGTAGAACATTTTAATGGATATTTTTCCCTAATATTATTGCACTTTTGAAAGGGTCTTTTTTTAAAATAAGAAAATGGAAATTTATAAACTTATAATGATCATTGAACTAAATTAATTTATTTCTGGGTAATAGTTAGAAAAATTAACTCAGACCTTATTGATTCTACCCAAAAAAAATTTTGATATTTATTCAATTTTACAATTTGCGTTTTAAAAAGAGTTAAGGAAATCCTTTCGCTCCAGTTGAGTCAAAACAATTGTAGTAGTCAATATACGATAAATTAAAATAAAAAACCCATAAAAATTCCTAAAATTAAATAATAAATAGTATGAGGCATTAATCGTTGAAATTTTGAAAAAAAAAAAAAAAAA
>CAJNRD030001121.1:17737810-17785997 GCA_905319865.3 Cotesia congregata | reverse complement strand
GCAGAATATTACCTTAACCACGTTTAAGTTTTTTTGTCAGTGTAAATAAATAAATTAGTTTGAATTTATTGAATGGTCTGAAGTTCGCGCGCTACGCAACGTTGCCAAATTTTTTGACTCCATTTTAACGTAGGTTGCTTGAGAATTTTTTGTGATTTTTAATTATTAATTTCTCAATAAATATCTCGGTAATTGATATATTTTATTGCAAAAAAAGAAATCTGAATATTTCGAAAATCTAATTTTTAGTTTTTTTTTACTTCATTTAATCTATGACTGATAGTATAATTCGAGAAATACTGCAAACGTCTGACTTTCTCGTAAGACTCTGAACAAATACTAACATTTAAAAATTTTATTTTTTCAAAAATTTGTCCGGTAAAGTATAATTTAAACCTCACTATTAGATAAATAAGGACTTCAACTATTAGAAAAAAATTTAATTTACTCATAATCTAATATTTTTTATTTTACATTGGCGGCGAAAAGACCTCCTTAATTAACATTTTATATTTTTAAATTAACTGAAGATTTTGATCGATGAATATTATGACAATTATAAGTTTAGAAAAGGTTAAAGAGTAGTAGAAATCAAAGTAGATTTCTTACAGTCCTTAAAAAGTAACTAAATTTTAGAAAAGAATGTGTCTGCAAAATTTTATCGAAAATATAGGAAATTTTTGTCCTAAAAAAATTATAAAGATTGGAAATTAGAACTTGTTTTATAATCTCTCATATTTACACAAATTAAACAAATTATCAAGTTCAAAGGTCATTTAGAAGAGAAGCAATTAATGTACGAAAATTTGCATTTTTTTAAATTTCAAATTGATGTTATTAATATTTAATCTTGACTGATAATATATCTTCTGAAAAATGTATGAATTATATGACGAAGTGAGCAAAAATTGATTTAGTAGTTGATTAAACTAAAAATCAATAATAAACTTTTTTTTTTTAATTTAAAGGTCAATAGCTCGGACTAAAACTCTCTTATAAGGAAAAGATTCAGCGATTAAACGCCCTCTACTGGAGATTTTCAATATTACTTTAATCAAAAAGTTATTTATGGTTATAGATGACCATATTAGGTTTGATATAGACTTATCAAGTATTATCAGGCCATATCACATAAAAAATTATTTTTTATATGGACATATATGTACAGAAAAAAAATTAACTAGAATCAAGTATATAATTTTGAAGAACTTCATCTTAATTTGAGTAAAAAAATTCTTAAACTAGAAAATTTTCTTGGTTTAAATAAATTTTATTTTATTTAAGAATTTATCGTCTTGAGACTCTTCAAAATTATTTTCTTGATTTGAGAATTTTTCTTTTGATTCAAGTTAATTTTTTTTCAGTGTGTTAAACACTAAATCAGAATAATATTTTACGGATAGTAAGATACCTATGAAATTTTTTTTTCCATGACACATGATGTGATTTGTTTTATCATTTTATGTAGCAACCAAAGAATGAATCCATCCCCTTTTACAATATAAAGACCAACAATTAAAATCCCACATTAAAGAAGTATAATAAACCAACAACCGCGGTACTTTAATTACCCCGGGCAATTGTTTGCTAATTAGCGTAGCTGTACTTCTTAATATACTCTTTAAAACTTTTTTCTCTGTAAACATATATATACTTCTTAAGCTTTTTATTTCTTCGCCTTATTACTTTCTTCTATCCTCAAGTTTGGCTTCATTTTTTTATCCTCAAAGCCCAGTCAAAGTCACTTGTCCATTAGCACTTAAAAGTTTAGCCCTTAAGTTTATCGTCAACTCTTATGTATAAAATGAAATTAGAAATAGGTTTCGTGAAGTAAAGGAACTACCAAGATAGAGTAGTTACTTTAACACATTTTATCAACAAAAGGAGTCAGAAGTTTGTGTACTTTGTCGACGTTGTGTGTACATCCACTGAGTTACAAATCCATTATTACTGTTATCATTATCTCCACTTGTTTATTCCCTATTGTAATCATTGCACATAATTACTCGGCACTTTTGTCACTTGTTTTTACATATCGCGTGATATTGTCTTCTGCCGAGTACAATGTACAATACAAGTACTTAAACTTCACCGAAGAGCTTTTGTTCTCAATAAATCATCTTTTAAAAACCTGTTTACACTCAAACGCCTTTTAAAACAGGTTATCGTAAAACCTTTCACTTTATTATGCACTATTATTTAATCGGATTAGTGCACAGACTATTTTTTATTACGACATCCAAGCTCACCTATTATTGCATCTTACTTTCGATATTCTAAATGAAGTTATCGAGAAAATTATCATGTCTAATTTACAATAATAACATCTTATAATTTGTTTTTTAGTTTTATAAATATATAGGGTATTAACTGAAAAAAAATTACTTGATTCAAAAGAAAAATTCTTTTCAAAATTTTACTTTAGTGTCAAGATTTTTTGTTCGGATCAATTCAAAAAATTCGATCCTGAATCACGAAAATGAAACTTAAAGTTAAAAAAATGCTTGTCTTTCAAGAACTTTATTTATTTAACAAAGCACATTGATAAAAAAATTAACTTGACTCAAGAGCCAAAATCTTGAACTGAAAATACCATTTTGAAGATGATTTTTTTGAATCAATTTACTTAAATCAAAAATAATTTCTTGACTCAAGAAAATCATTTTCTTCAAAATGGTATTTTTGGTTCAAGATTTTGGCTCTAGAGTCAAGTTAATTTTTTTTATCAGTGCATTTAATTATTTTAAAACAGATATTATCGAATTGTTTAAAAAATACCATCAGTTTTTGGATTTTTCACTTTTTTCTTTTTGTTTCAAGTGACTTTTAGTATTTTAAAAGAAATTTTTTAAAGAAAAGAAAATAATTGTTAAAGAATAGAGTTTTTCAGAGTAGAATTTGATTGTATCTCAAAAAAACTAAAAAAAAATGAAGACAATATTCAAATATTTAATTTTAAAACAATTCAAATTGAAAAAAAATTTAAACACCACTTTCATGTTAAAATGATTAATCATTAATCATAAATAAAAATGTCACAATAGAAAATATCCAACTCGTTAAAACTTTTAAAAAAAGTTTTTTTTTTTTTTTTTAGAATAACTTTCAAGTTTTTCAAACATTTCAACTTAGCCAATATAGGTTACTATAATCGTGTTTAAATAGTTAATTACGATTTTCTTACTAATTAATAATTATTGTTATTTTTTTAAATAAATTTTTTCTTTGATGCACAATTTGATTGTCTTTTGTAGAATTCCCTTTTAAAAAAGTACTTTTTTCCAGTGTATAGAAATTTTTTATCGATAAAATCGATTCACTTCGACAATTGTACTGTTTTTATTTTTTACTTTGAATATGTCGTTATTCACTTCAATTTTATTATGGAATATTAATACCTTTCTTTTAAAATGAAAGAACTAATTCACACATTTGACAACTATAAGTTGAAAAAAAAAAAAAAAAACAAAATAAAAGAGTATTATTTGCATATTGAAATGAGGATTCATTGAAGTGGAATTCAAAAACATAAACTTATTTCGAGTGAAATATCGAAATAAAACCACCGCTTTGCACAGAAAAAAAAAACGGATAAATAGAAATAAAAAAACGATTCAATCGCAGACGCGGATAAAATAAACATAAAGAAATTTATTTAACATCCGTTATCAAAGAGTAATTGAATGTTATTTATCACGAATCATGACACCCCCGGCAGCATTTAGCCATCCATTATTCTCACAGTACAGAATCGCAAATGATAAGGACTGACTGCAGAATCAGCAGCAGCAATCAGTACTTGACACGAGTACCCTCGATTCGGGATCGAGTGATCATTCAAATGATCCGATTACTAATTAACGATTATATTTAATAAACTGGTAATTAGGTTCTAATTACCAGTAACCTCCACTGTTTCCAATTTAATTAACTCGTTGTATTACATATATTTGTTTCCATTTTCCAATTAACCCCGGAAAAAATAGAAACTTTCCCCTGAGCATCTATCGATTTTTTGTTAAGCTCTCTTCTATTTTTGTTTTATAATTCCGGGTTGTTGATGAGTACCTCGGTGATGCCCATGAGACAGTCGGTGCAATCAAACTTCCACTCGTACTCTGATAAACGCGGAAACTAAATCGTGCCAAGCATTAAATGGTAATGAGAGTTATCACTTCCTCTTACACACATTCAAAAAATTTTTTTTTATTATTCTATTAAATATTCAAGATTCTAAACTTCTTTAATTGGTCAAAGACTTTTTATTTCTTTCGCCTTAAGAATCAAATAGTATAAAAAAGTTTCTAGTTTTTTGAAAAAAATTTACGCCATAAAAATTGGATACTCACAAAAATTAATTCAAAATAAATAGTGCTGTTCTATAAAAATTATTTTAAAGATAATTAAATTTCTTGACACAAGAATTTTTTCTCTTGAAATGAATTTTTTTTTCTAAATTTGAGAACCTAAAAAATATTTTCTACACTCTTCTCCAGAATTAACAATAATTTAATTTTTCTCTTTAGAATTTTATGCGTTTCAAAAACTAAAAAATATTTTACTTGAAATTTTGGAATTATTGGAACAAGTCCGTAATATTTTAATTCAACGTTAATTTGTTTTTTTAATCTCAAAATTATTTCTATGAGCATTTATGAGAAGAAACTTTAATGAAAATTTAATAATTGACTTTATCTTTAAACTTTCTAATTTTCTTGTTTAAAAATCCCGCTTTTTTAACAAACAATGCACCATTTTCAAGTATAGTTCTATTAGAAGTATGATACTGGCGCCATCTATCAGAATTTTTGAAAACTAAACTAAAAACAAAGAAAATTACAAGGAAAATTACTTCTTTTTATCTTTAAGTTTTATTTTCTTTAGATTCGTGAATTTTTTTAATTAGTTTAAATTAAATGTCTTTGACAAGAATGATATTTTAAAGAAAATATATAATTTAAATTAAAAATTCTATTCAAGTGTAGGTTCAAACAAAATTAAATTTTTTTGATCTCCTCAAGCTTTGATAATCTACAATTCGTGTTAAATTCTGCAAAGAAATAGATCAAAAAGGTTATTATATCCATAAACTTGAAAAGGTATATTCATGCAAAAATGAATTTTAAATTCCAAAGTATTAGTTAAGGAAAAGAGCTTTTTTTTTTTTTATATATATGCAAACTACCTGTTTTATTGACTTTCACCTCTGCCCATATATTTCACTCCAACGTCCTACTTTCGACGCAAGGGTTCAAAAGTGCGCTTGCGTGACATAATACACAAGGAATGAAAAATCTAGTTCAAATTTTAAGAATCAGTGATGCTACTTAAATAGACCTAAAACTAGAACTAGATAATAAATATTATCGGATTTTCTCTCCATATATTGTAGTCCTTTCTTCCCATTAGTATATAACCTGTTATTAATTTCCGGAGAATGTAATTAACATTGCAGCATAATGTGTTTCATAAGACGGCAAAAAGCTCTGATGGATGTAAGTGGAAGTCGGTTGGCAAGTTACCTAAATTAAATTCACCGGTACAGCGGCAAGAGCGTTTGATTAAAATTAATAGACGGTCAGTAAATATCCTAAGGGTTTTCAGTCCAGGAGAAACTCCTACCGAAATTTTACCCCGGACAGAATGAGGAGAGCTATTAAAGCTCTACGAGTGCTTTTGATTATATTTCTGGGAATTCGTCGATATAGCAAAGGGAATTGCGGAAGTTCGTACAAAGCTTCCACATGAATTTTCTCGTTATCTTCATGACAATTAATCCTCAGGGTCACTGAAAGCTCCTCGGATCATAAATGTCAATAATTCATATTCCGGAATTTTATTTTTCATTATTAAATTCCTAGAATATGGCTTTGTATTTTTAATTTCATTTTTTCCATCGAAATACACGAGAAGGAACTTTAAAATTAACAACAATCGTAATGTGCTCGTAATACCACAAGGGCGTGCAAAATAGAAAAGGCAGAGTGCCAAAAAAGGGCTAAAACTTTTTTCCTTTTCGCAGACGTATCTTTATAGTTAATGCTGGCATAGACAAAAAGTTTTACGGAAAGTTCAACTCTTACTTTATATTACAGCATAGAAAAATCGACCGATATTGCTGTTTACGTGAGATTCAAGATTGTTCGCGGCTTTATTATTTATTGTCGAGCTCTTGAGGGTGCTTTTGATGATCATAAGCGACTTTTAACAGGCTTAAATTTTGTTATTTTTCATTGAAATAAGCCGTCGAGATTAGATTTTGATAAAAAAAAATTATTAGCTTTAATATAATATTATTTTCAATATTTTATTATTATAGTTTGAATTCTAAAAAGTTGACCTTAAAGGCTACCCCTGCAATTCCCGCTGATTTCATATCTAAGCTCTGTAAATTGCACTTATGACGTTTTTGAGCTCTTCGAGTTCAAAAATATAATTTATATGTTATGTCGAGCTCGCTGCACAGAAAAAAAAGTCATCTTGACTCAAGAAAATCTTTTTCTTCAAAATTTTATCTTCAGTTGAATATACTTGGATCAAGTAAATATTACTTGACTCAAGATGACTTTTTTTATCTTCAGTTGAATATACTTGGATCAAGTAAATATTACTTGACTCAAGATGACTTTTTTTTCTGTGTGGGTTCAAAGAGTTAGCTGTTGTAAGCTTTTGAGCTCAAGGGAATGATAGAAGTTTAATAAAACTCTATTATTTTAATTTTTAAACTGCAATTACTTTCTAATAAATAAACAGATTTTTACGCGGTTTATTGGCAGCATTCAACGCAGTTTTTCGAATCCTATGATTAACTTTTAAACATAAACTAATCAGATTTTTGGGCTCTAATAATTATTTCATTTCATCAAAAACGATCCGAAAAGAAATGTCGTATTTATGTAAAAAAAAAAAAAAAAACACTTTTTTCGAAATTTTTCATTTTCGATAACTCCCGAACGAATCAATCGATCCTGAAGGAACTGGCGGCAATCGAAATGGTTTTTCAAGTTTAAGAACGGATTAGTTTTTGGGATTGATTGGAGAAGCTGTTCAAACGATATTACGAAAAAATCTTTTTTTTTTTTAATTTTATTTTTAAGATTTCTCAGAATCTAGCATACGGAATTGGAATGGGATATTTATTAAAAGCTTCCGATAACATGACTAGTTCCATACTACAATGGTTACATGTCATTTGGTCATAATGAATGAAAAAGTAAAATCGAGATCTTTGGTAAATCTGAAGTAAAAATCTCGTGACATAATTGAATCTAAAATTAAAGCATAATAACATCGGGACTAAGAAAACTGCGCAGGTGTAATTTTACATTGTTGCAATAATTTTATTACCGGAACTAAATGTGAGATTAACTGTTTGATAGACTATTTATTACAGTTATTCGTGATGAGTTTCTGCAAATTATTTCATGATAATCGGCAGATTCTTGGGTATTTATATTGTTTCGTAAGTTTTTAGAGCTTATTATTACAATTCTTGTAGAAATTATATAAATACGCCTCTCGTCGTCATAAATTACTCGCAAAAATGATCATAAATGTACTGATTATTTTGGTAGCTCAACTTGTAAGCGTACAGGTAAGTACTCAAAATTTTCTTGATAATTTAGATCATGTATCACTTAAGCTTTTTCTGATTAGTTTTTACTGTAACAAATTAATGGTATTCTTGATTTTCAAGGGGGGCATTCAAATGACTTTCAAGTATGCAGAAGTGCCTTCTTATAATAAGGAATATGTAACAGAACCTGATATGTATATTTATGATGGTGATAAAGTATTTCTAAATTATTCGGTAATAAAACAGTTTCCACCAACAACTGAAGTAAGAAATCATATAAATAATCATTAATTTTCAGTATTAGTTGTTTTTTTATAAATAAACTGCGTTTTTTTTCTATTTCCATAGTTATTAACAAATCTAAAACTTTTTAAAATTACACTGAAAAAAAAATTTTCTGTTTGGTGCAGAAAATTTGGTGTCTGTAATAAATTTTATTCAAAAACTTACTAGTATGTGGATAAGACATTTTTAAAAATTAAAAAAAAAAATAATCGTGGTACTATTTTTTTGACAATCCAAAAAAATTTTACCGAGACTTATTACTTTATTAAGCTATCTGCTAAAAATTTTTATCAAAACTTTTTATTTTTTGATAGTTTTAAAATGCTTGATTAATGAATATTGACGTTTAGGAACATTATGTAATACTAGGCGCATCAATGGGTGAATACGTCGTTGAAACTGGATTCGACTTACAACTACCCTTGTGTGAATTTTTGGACTTAGGGATGGGATATTTCAGTGACCTGTTGGGATTTGATCAAGATAATTGCCCACCTAAGCCGGTAAAATTTTACCTTTAATAATTCGTTGAAAATATTTAAATCATAATAATTCATAAGAGTATTGATATAAGAATCATTTCTTTTTTTATTATTCCTAAAATATACCCGGAAAAAAGACCAGTTGAATGATTATAGTTTTTACGGAAAAAAAAACTGAATCTCGGTTTAAAACAATAAAATTTTTCAATCAAAAGGATTTATAGTTTTAAAGTGTATTATTAGTCATATATGATTTGAAGGCATTACTTTTTACTACTTTCAAATACTTAGTATAAGGTTACTTTTTGAACTATTTTATTTTCTGTGTAGTTTAATCAATTTGTAAAATTGATGCAAGCTTGGTCGTATTAATCATTAATGATTGTTGATTTTCTCTAAATATTTTTAGGGCGTATACGGAAATGAAGCTCATGTCTTTGCAGCAAACGACTTTACAGATAATTTTCCCACAAACGAATATAAATCATTTCTTGAATTTAAAAACAACAGTGAAGTAATAATGGCGTTGTGTACATTCCTCGACATTCAATAAAACTTGGTAAAATTTCAATGTAAAATATTTGAATTTTTCGCATCAACAATAATGTAAGCCAAACGTAAATACATAATCAATATATCATTAGCTGCCTTGAAAAAGTTTACAATCTCTATGATCCTGTGCAATACTAAAAAAGTTTGAAAAATCCAAAAGTACACAGTAAAAAATTAGGAAAACGGTTGACTCTGAAGGCCATTCCTGCAACTTCCCGCTAATTCCCTACCTAGGCACTTAAAATTGCACTTATGATGTTTTTGAGCTCTTTGAGCTCAAAAATGCAATTTATGTGTTATTTTGAGCTTTCCGAGCGTCGAGATCTGATGAAAATTCGATTTTTGCAAAATAGAGTAAAACCAATAATTTTCTAACTACGAAAATTTTCAATTTTCCTAGCAGAAAGTTAAAAATTTATGAATTGAATCAAAAAATAATCTTGAGAATGACGAGAAAAAATGTTTGTTATTTTTATTGGTCTTGAGTTTTTAAGAATTCTAAAATACAGTGCCACTGGTATACTTCTAATAGAACTATACTTGAAAATGGCGTTTTGAATGTTAAAAAAGCGGAGTTTTGAACAAGAACATTGGAAAGTATAGAAGAAGAGTTTAATTATTGAATTTGCAGATTTTTTCCGATAAATGGTCACCAAAAGGTTAAAATTGAAAACAATATAAAGATAAATCAACATTGATGCAAAATATTACTGATTTTTTTCAAGAATGAGTTCTGTTTTTTTTCTTCTATTTTTTTTGGTACATTGACTGAACAAGCTTCTTTTTGAACCAAGAATACTAAATTCTTGAAGAAAAACGAAATGGTTAGATTCTCTGTAATATAATATTCTTTGATAAAAAATATTTATTTTTATTAAAATTTTTAAATTCATATTTATATTAAATTATTCCTCTCTAATATTTTAGTTCATAAACATTTTTTCTGTACTTTCCAGAAAATTTTCAATTGTATACTCATAAAGTATTCCATACTACTAGATTAATGTTTATTTTGGCTTTGAAACTTTGTTTAACAACTGCAACATCTGTATAGAACCGAATAGATGAAACTTAGATTCCAGCGCACTGAGAAGTAGTTTATATTGCGATCAACCAGAAACAACTGGAGTAGAGTTTCATTGATAAAGAAGTTGATGGCGGAGAATTGCTCCTCGAAATTCGATACTAAACGGACAATTTGGCACAGACAGTTACATACTTTAGCTCTGTTGGTATGTGAGTATCTATACATGTGTCCGCGCAAAACCAATGCACAAGTGATAAACATTAATCTAGAGTAGTTATTCTCTGCTCGTACATTGGTATTATATCGGGCCAGTGGATCCTGATCGGTGACTGGTTATGAAGATTAATTATAATCACACGTTTCATTGGAATTGCCTTATAATTTATAATAAAATTCGTTAATTAACGCTCGCCATTCTCGTCCAACTTGCGTTTGATAAAATATTCATTAATAACCTCAATAATGCTATTCATCATTGAGTGTCACGAAGTATGCGAGATTAAATTTTCGGTTTTGCATTATTTTGCGCTCTGATATTATCAATCGAATTGTTATTAACCGCAGTGAAAAAGTTAAACTTCATTTGTGCGACATTGATATTTTTGGTGATTTATTAATATCCAACATTATTAAATGAAATATTTCTTTTGAAAAGAGATAATCTCTTTATACAAAAAAAAATTAATTTGATCTGAGGAAAATTCTCAACATTATTGTGAAAAGTTTTACTGTCGTGGAACGATATGAAAAATTCTTAGATTAAAAAAAATTTATTAAATCAAGAATTTTTTTACTTAATTTTAGACGATGAAATTATTTAAAATGATTTTCTTGTTAGAAGAATTATTTTTTTTCATTTAGAAATTCCAAAAAATTGCATTTTTTTCTATGTTTAAAAAATACAATATCTGGAGTGTAATTTGGTCAAAAAAAAAATAGTTAATATTTTAACTAATTCTCTTTATTATCGATTTAATTTTCAAAAATTCCGATAGATGGCGTCAGTGGTATAATTCTATTGAAACTTTGCTTGAAAATGGCGTTTTGTATGTTAAAAAAGTGAAATTTTTGAATAAGAAAATTATAAGAGATTAAAAAGAGCTAAATGATTGATTATTAAGATTTCTTTTTTGTAAACACGTAAAAATTTATCAAAATTGAGAATAATCTAGTCTTTAATAAAAAAATACTGCTCTTAAAATTTTCATATATTGTTATGGATCATTTCTATAATAAAAGAGTAATGTCAAGATTTTAGCATAATGCTTGCAATGTACATGCATGTTTATTCAAGCTCGACATTCAACAACATCCAGCCCGTTAGTTTACTCATGTTGTCTCAAGGACATCTAAAACAGTATTACATAAAGAGAAAATTTTCTATAAGCTTGCAGAGAAGGAGAAGGATAAGTAGAAGTTGGAAACTTATTTGAGGCAGTTTTCGATGAGTGGTGTTGACATTTAACGACGTCATTCATCAACCACCATTTTCATGATAAATTTACGATGGTTCATCAAAGTTTAACTAGATAATCTGCTGCATTTATTTCAAGTATTTTATCAAATATTTACTGTAAGGGTTCATGTAAATTAAATATTCACGAATATACTTCGACTTTCGTCACCCCTCGAACAAATATTACTTCTGGAACTATTAATAAGTAATAACAATTATTATGTAGATGTCGCTTAAATATTTAACGAAAAAATGTATTTTCAGCGCGGAATACATTAGCCATAAAGGTCAGAAGCGGAAAAACGAAAAGAATAAATTACGTGACTTTTATAAAACTTTGAAAAACAAGGACGAAGGGTGAAGCGCTGGAACAATTAAAATTAACCTAATTAGCATAATGCTCTGCTTGATATAAAGTTGAAGTGTGTAAAGAACAAGAAGAAAAAAATAGACAACAAACTGCGGTGTCTGCTAGGTGGATAATGATAAAGAGTGAGCTTTTGATCTTATATTATACGTTAATCCCACACCAGTTCAGAAACAAGACCCAGTGATCCAATACTCGACGGTATCCGTTATCCGAGCTACCGCAATACATGAAAATGCGCCTTCAACTTTAGAAATTTGGAATTACTATGCACTTCATTCGTCTCTTGGGTTTTGTACACGGATTTTAATCTTAACTCGGTTTATTTATGGGAAATAATCCATAGCCCGCAAAAGGATCCGAAGTTGCATCAAGGCTGAGTAGTTTACTTAACGGAAGTGTTATTTCTGGATAAAAAGTGTTACATCATGGAATTTGATACCAGACACAGTTACGGGCGAATAGAACTATATAAATGTAAATTATATAAATAAATAACTTTTCCACTAAATTAAATCTATTTAGTGCAGGTGTACTCTGATTACATAAATAAACAGCTTTGGAGTTGCGTAATGTATAAAACGTGTATCATACTTATGTGTTGTAGGATTCATTTTGATTAACAACACATTACCTTGTATGTTACACGTTAGTAGTACTATTATCGTTACGATTTTTAAACTTTTCTCTTCAGCAGTTCAAATATCCGTGAAGATGATTTATCTTCACAGAAAAAAACTACTTTTTTTTCCTCCGTAGCTAAAAAATTATTGGTAATTATTTACAAGTGGTCCACCCTATTTTTGGCCATATCTAGGTGAAAAATTAACATTTTTTAATTTTTTTTGCCCTCCGAGCGGAAAGTGGCAACTTTCATCCCGCTGCGCTAAATAAGGTTGCCGCTTTCTGCCTTCTTCGGACAAAAAAATAGCATACAGCCCTTGGAAATTACTATGCCCGTGCAATATACTATACTCGAGAAAAATGCTCTCTTTAAAATCTTACTGTTCAGTTTGAATTAATCTATAATATAAAGTTCACTTTTGAATGTACAAAATACAACTTGAAAAAAAAAAATGTTTTTTAATCATTTATCAATTTTTTATCACTGCATTTTTTTAATTAAACGGATCAAATTATTAAGCATGAATAGTTTATATATCTGCGCAGAATGTGAATTTTTTTTCTACGAGCTTTCGCTACAGTTTTAAAACTTTAAGAATGTGCAGCTTTTTTCTCTCTTTTTTCGTAACAATCGTAACTCTATAAAACTCTGACAGAATAATGATCATTTTACCGAAAATTTCTTTCTAGTATCATAAACAGTGTTTAGAGTAAATTCTTTTTTCCTAAAACCAGAAATCGTTGAATTTATGAGTCCACTCGGTCTTAAATTTCATTATTCTATTCCATTTTCTCGATCCGATTAATTTACACTTGAGAACGTCAGAATTATAAATTATACCTGACCCAACTCAACCGCGTCTTGTCATTATTTCTCTTGGGAATAATTCCTTGTACATTGCACCGTACATGCTTCATCCCCAGAGCATTTCTTCCATCAAGAAGTCTTTCGTCGAGTATTATTTTCGCTCTCAGCTCTGTTTGTAATTCCACTATGCGTAAGATCACATAATAAAAACGGAGGATGAAAAATTTCCTTTACGAACGACGCACTGGGAATTATGCATAATTTTCCAGAATTGTTTCGCTGACTTGTTTGCATTTAATTATTTCAACGTCTATTCGCTTGGAAGTCAAACATCTTATAAAAATTTTTTCACGATAGATAATTGGATGTTTTATTAATATAAATGTTTGTTCAAATTTGAAGAGTTGGACTTTATTCAGCGATTCTCTAAAGCTTTTGTACAAGCATCTGGGTTTGACAGTCAAAGAGAAAAAGGTCTTTTGTGAGTTTGATGAAAAGTAGGCGAAAAATTTACTAGAAATGTCGCGGTGGAAATAATCGTTCTATTTAGCTTTTTATTTCGCTATTTCTTCTTTCTCTGCATCGCGGATTACGAAAGAATGTGGGAGTGTATGTGTGATTATGAACGTAATAGAAGTACTAGCAGTGTCAAGTCATCTATATACATATCTATAGGTATGTGAGTATATAGGGAGCATTCAAGTGAAATGAACAATGAAAATGTACAAGTGTTATGGTTATTGAAGCTTCAAAAATAATTTTCCTGTCGTTTTAAATCCTGTGAAGTGGATCATTACAAGAACAAAAGATTTGCACGGACTAACGAGCATTGCTTCAATGGGAGTACCTAATACATACGCGCGTATTTTTAGTACAGATTTCTGTCTATTATGATTCATAGATACACGTATTGGGTAAACAATTTGAAAATGTATGCTATTAATCGAAAAATTTTGAATTATTTTCTATTTTAACGTTGTTCTGCAAGTTTTTATTAAAAAATACTTCAATGATCAATTAATTTTATGATTATGTTAATATTTAACAAATTATTTATTAGAGACGACTTTTTAGTATTAAACAAATATTTCTTAGTATTTAAAATGAATTGTTTGTAGTTAATAAATCTGATATTCATTTATTAAATATTAATAAATCTGTTTAAATACTAAGAAATATTTGTTAAGGACTAAAAAGTGGTCTTTAATAAATGATTTGTTAAATATTAACAAATATTTTCGACTATAAACAAATTCTTCTATCAGTGTACTTTTGAATGTTCTATTTTTCAAAAATTCCACCTATTTAACCTAATAAACGTCTCTTTCACCTATAGTTATACAATTTATTATTCCTGCCATTTACTAGTGAAGCATTGTAACATTTAAGTCGATTCCATACCAAATATTGAGTAAAATCCATTTTGCAAGAAAATTTTAATAATGAAACCATTTTTAGTTTTGTTCATACTTTTTAATATTCTACTAGAATTTAAATTTGCGCGCGCAAGCATAGACTTTGCATATATTTTCATGCTTATGATATATTCGATCAATCACGTTACAAATAGTTTTATGCCACATACATTTCATCTCTATTTTATTATAGGATTCAAAAAAATCCCGCCTTTTTAACTTGAAAAATTCCTTTTTCAAGTATAGTTCTATAATTTGCTACTTCTGCCATCTGTAAGCAAATAATTGTACTACTTAAGCGAAATGTATGTATACTAAAATCCATTTTAAAATTACGAAATCGATTCTTACATTTTAAAAGCATTTCCTTTGCGCTTAAGGCATATAATATAACATTTATATGTGCAGAATATAGATACAGAATGTGGATTGAAATGGAATGAAACTGAAATAAAGAGGATGTATTTGACACGCGTCTGTCTGTTTTGTTTAATCAAAGCAAAATCCACTTTTACGGACGATCAAATTTAAAAATGTGCTTTTTTGTTGTTGAGCTGTGTTTACTCGCGTTAATGCAAAAAAAAGCACAATTCTTTGAGAGCTCCAGAGAGGAATATAAAATAGAACTTTTATGGCATTGAAAATGGATTTTATAGAAATGTTATCGTAACAGCCTGGAAAATTAATTCAGTGGTGTGTAGACATAGATATATAAGTACATAAAAGTTCTTTTTACGCACATGTATACCTATGTGGATTAAAATAGATAAAAAATAAATTTGATAGATATATCCTTTCAGGTTCTTGAAAAATCATTGATATGGCGCCGTATTCGCCAGCAAATTTATATTTATTGCCCTATTTGCTGGCAAAAAGTAAAATAAAAAAAGGTCATCAATGTTATAGGTTATTGTTGAATTCTTGGATCATCTCCAGGGTTTTCAGTTCACATTCAACAAACATGTATACACTGGTTCGACGAACTTAAAACTCTCAAACTGCTCTCTGTATGTGCTATCATATCATACTATATTTATGTCTATATATCCGAGAAAAGTCAGTGGAAATAGAAATAACAGGAACAAGTAATTCTCAAAAGTGTCAGTCGTAAAATGAGATATTAAATTTTTATATAAATTGATTTTTAACATATCAGATAAACTTTTATTTGAATTCTGCGATGGTTAACAAGATACCATCGAATAAATCGATTTTAAACTAACGGAATTCCATTTTGCGCTTTTTGTGATTCTACATATTCAGTTTTATTAAATCCGACAGGAAAGTTTTTTCATATATTAGAAAAGTATTTCTTTTTTTTTTTTTTTATTTTTTTTTTAAGTATCAAACTTGATAGGATATAAACGACGTTTCATTTCATTTTCTATTACTGTGAAAAATTTTCCTTTAAGACATTTTTGAAAATCTTCATAAGTACGGTCTAAACTTTTTTTTTATCAATTCTTTGATCATCGATGCATAAAAAGCAACCCAACAGCCAAAAAATAACTCAGAAATCTTTCAAAGCTCCAAGAATTTCTTCGAAGTTTTATATCCGCATGAATTGCCACATTTTTTGGACGTAAGTCTCTTTCTTATCCGTACATAAAAAGAAGCTTACAACTCCTGCCATCAAATCGGACATTTTTGCATTCCATCAGCTCGAAAGCTTCAGAAATATCTGACGATAAACTTTAAATATTTATTCTGCAAACCACCTGAAATAAAGTAACCGACGCTGCCAGAAGATGGCCAGAAGACTGCCAAAAAATCCGTAACGACTACGAAGGGCTATGGCTAAAAATATATTCTTTGGCAATCACGTACTCTACGGCGATAAACTTGAACCAACCCTCGAACTTAAAAAACATAATTAACAATAATTAAAAGCTAAAAATACTGAGTGGAAGCTGATTCTTGACCCAGATAATGATTTAAATTGTGTCTAATTGAAAGCTTGACGAGGAATTGTTGAAGAGATTGATAGTAGCGCTTTTTACCATTTTCCATTGAATGTTTAAATTTAGTCAGTAAAAAAATGGAAATATTTATGAGTTTTAACAAAAGAGTGATATCGAGCGTGACGTGATGCTACTTAAATAAATAGAAGAAAAATTCCCAAGTACACGAGTGTTCCAGTTTTCTTGGATCTCTCGACGGAATAAAGAACCCAAAGAGACTAAGGTAAGAGCTTCGTCATTCTTCGTTCTGCACTGCTCACAAGGGATTCTTGATTAAAAAAAAAATAATCAAGATTTAAATACAAAAGGCTTTGGATCGTTGTTTGCTATTTAATTTCATGCGGACGGAATTGAGAAAAGTTGGGCTTTAATTTGAAATTTTTGATACGATTTTTTAGTTTCAATTTAATTATAACTAGCAACCTTGCAGTCACTATGTGATTACGGTGACTTGTGAACTATAAATAAATAAAATTTTGCTTTATTGAATAATGACTTTTGTTAAATTGCACTGTAATTTTTTAAATATTGACATTTTTTAAGATATAAGCTCATCCTGACGTTATACTACTCATCAAGAGCTTTTATTTGAGTACCCACATGCATTTTGATATATTTTTCATATATCCATATATATAATATATATAAATATATGAAAAATTGATGTGGGTACTCAAATGAAAGGCCTTGATGAGTGTAATATCGGGGTGAGCTTATATCTTTAAAAATGTCAATAGTTCACAAGATACAAGGTTATTTCTTAATTATGTATTTAAAATAGAACATTTTCGAATGCAGCCTAAATATTTATCATTTTAAATTGACTATCGGTGAGAATGATATGAAACTTTGAAAAGGTAGAAATTCAAGTCAAGACATTTGCAATTACACTAAATTTCACTTAAAAAAAACTGATTTCATCATATGACTATCCTGACCACAAAATTTTTCTTATTCCTCTTAATAATATAAATTTTTCGGTAGATTAATAATAGAAATAAACTCGATTTCTAAAAAATCAAGACTTTTAGGTTTACAAAGTCTTGAAAAACTTTTGATTAAAAATTTGAAGCTTCAACCACAAGTTTGTCCCAGATGGAAAATAGAAAAATTAAGAAACAGTAAAAGTTTGACACGAAAAAAAAATTTTATTTTTATAACTAGGCTAATGATAGCTTTCATAATGTTTTGGTTTCCGAAACTTTTTCTCGTCTTTCACTGACATCTTTGATATCGATGCTAGTTTGTCAGTGTCACTCATAAAAAGCTTTTGTTTTTGACTGAAATAATTCTTCAAGCTTATCGTAAGCTCTCATTCGAAATCCACATTTATTTATAAACAATACACCCCGGCATTTGGGACAAGACAGATTACAAGTGACATAAGGCAAGAGTCCAACGGGAAATCATAATAAAAGAATGACTAACGGAAATTGAGAAGAAGAAAAATAAGAACAGGGTACATAGAAGTTTAAAAAACTCTTTACTCAACTTTGCCAGCATCGAACTTATATTATTTTTGTACTTGGCATCTGTATCCGTATCCGCGACATTTAGGGTGCTGTCATTGTTCATTACCACCCATGGTTCAAGATTCCAAGTAAGATTCTGTCTTGGGATCAAATTAATGAGAAGAGATAAAAATATCGAGTTTAGACTCAAATTCTGCTGATAATGAATGATTGCAAGGCATTGGCACTTACTTGCTAATGTGTGTTTTGCTGTAATAGGTGTATTACATTACGTATGTACTGATTGCAAGTACATTCGAGGAACAAAAGAATAAATTAAAGACGAAGATTACGTATTCGTTCCACGTAGTAACGACAAGTTTATTTGAATCTTATATTATATTCTTTCCTTACTTCCTGTCATTTCTATTGTCGATGACTTTTAATATGCCTTGAATGGTCCTAACACGTAAAATCGCCACTAATTACATGATGTATTGCGTAAAATTGTAATAACAATTGGAAAAACATTCTGGTTTCTGTTTATTCAATGAATAGTGGGAAAATTTTGAAGGTCATCAATTTTTAAAAGTTTTAAGTTTAAATTTTAGGCTATATATTGAAGATAAAAAAATTATAAGCAAGCTTTTCTGTAAAGAATTGAATTCTTAAAAAAAACGCCATCAAGTCGGTTGTACTACACATTGCTTAAAAATGATTCAATTGCACTCTTAACTTTGAAAAAATAAGTAAAAATGGTCAAAATTACAATGTTATAAACATCAAATTAAAGGTGATATTTCATGAGCTTTCACATTAATTTATCAAAAATTAGCAATCTCTTTTCAATCGAAAGTTATACATCAATCAAATCACCGAAAACGTGATTGTCACTATTTTGATCATTTTGAAGAGCTACCATTTCTAAACTTATTGACGAATTTCGCTCATTTTAGAGCTCATGCAAGCTAATTGTCCATAGAATCTATATACTAAATTTCATAAGGATCTGTTAAGAATTCTCAATAGAATCACATTCATAAGTCTGTTGTACTACACGTTGCCTAAAAATGGTTCAATTATACTCTTAACTTTGATAAAATAACTAAAAATGGTCAAAATTTCAATGTTATATACGTCAAATTAAAGGTAATTTCATGAGCTATCACATGAATTTTTACAAAAATTAGCTATCTCTGTTCAATCAAAAGTTATACATTAATGAAGTGACCGAAAACGTGATTTTCACTATTTTGAAAATTTTTAATGGTCGTCATTTCTAAACTAATTGATTGATTTTGCTCAACTTCGAACTCGTTCTAGGTAATTACCCAAAGAATATGTGTACCGAGTTTCATCTAAATTTGTTGAGAATTGTAGAAGCTATCGTGTTCACAAGCCGCGTTATATATACATAAATATATAAACTTTTGAACCAATGGTAATTTTGAGCCTTACTCGACTACATAAGAGATAAAATGACAAAAGTCCGTATGAATTCTGACACAAGGGTCAATGTTCTTATCAATTTTAACGTACTTCGCATCTTTCAGGTAGAATTTGAAGATTAATTAAGAGGAAAAATTTTTTTTAGAAGTAATAGTGTTAAATTTTTAGAAATTTCTGCATTGATTATGATTAAAAGTAAAGAAAACGAAGTAAATTTGGTAAGTAGGAGATGATGAAGTTACAAGATAAAAAAAATTTGACTAGGCAAAGAAATTAAGTAAATAGAGAATAGAGTTCTGAATAAATATGAGATATTTTATTCCGTTAAAAAAACTAGGTAAAAAATTTCTAGGGAGGATTAAAGTTATCTCGGGCCGGGACTTCGTCCTCGTAAGCTCAAGTTTTGGCCTCGACCCACCATACCAAGTACTGGTCCCTATTCACTTTTGAGTACTCACCTACACACAATACAGACCCTATTTCTGCCTGTTCTATTCTCTTTTCTACAACCACAATCCAACTCCTCCTGAGGTGCTTAAAAACTCCTGAGAAAGTACTATATCACGATATACACATTTAGGACCCGACGAAAAAGGACACTACGATAAGAGCATAAAAGAAAATGAGCTATAAAAGTCCAGCACGTACGGTAGGAACCTCAAGTTAGAGAAATAAAAAAAAAGTAAAATAAAACCCGGCGAGATAAATAATCCCAGAGGATAGTTTGTCAACTTTGGCTAATGGGTAATTGTCAATAACGATCTAAGAAAGAGTTTTTGCAATAAAGTTAATAAGTATTGCGATAATAAAGGACAATAGGAATTCCCCTGAAATTTATTTCAGATGTGATATGTTATGATTTTTTGTTTGCTCGAATAAAATTGAGCGTTATTAATGGGAAAGATAAAGAAAATTTGTCTAGAAGCTTATGCTCAGAGATTACTTGAACCAGATCGATAAAGTTGCGCGGCCAGTCGGCAATTGTCGAGTCAGGTGATCGACACGTGTTTATATATATTTACGTAAGTGACATACTGACGTATTGGTATATATAATGGAAAATGATTAAAATCTTACGGAAGTTAGATAGGTGTGGTTACTTTATCGTTATCCAGGTTTTTAGGGCAAATTTATTGATCCCGCATTTGTATTACCTGCCTATATAGTCATAAAGATGTATAGATAACTTTATTAGTATTAGTACAGTAGAGATAAAAATAATAAACAAAATTAGTGTCGTTAAATATTAATGCTGCATTGATTTAGCATTTGACATATTTTGCATTTCAATACTCGCTTACGAGGCTAAAAAAAAACTTGCTTGAGTTCAAAGATGCTTCCTGGGTACAGTGAGTTGTCTAGTGCCGCGCAAAAGTCTTTGAAGGATTGTTTTGATTGAAGATAGCAAACTGATGTATAGAAGAATTTTATCTCGGTAATGATAAGGATGATTTAGAATGTGCTAGGTAATAAGGCAGTAAAATAAGGTGTTTTTAGTGCCTATTAGGGATATTTTTATCATTTTGTAGCTTTATATTCTTTTTATTGAAGGATATACACATCTTATACTTTATTAGCGAGTTCCAAAATGTTGGAACTTTTTCAAAAATGTTGGATGTGGCTTTATTGATTATGATTGTCCATATTTCGGAGTGAAATTGAAGTTTATTATAAATACAATTCTTTTTTTTTTTCAGTGGATTATAATTATTGATTTAGGGTGATAAAAATAAATATTAGGGAAAGGATGATTGAGATATTTTCTGTGGTAAAATAGAAACTTCACGAAACAAATAAGTGCTAAGGTTATTTAACTAAGTTTATTTGGACTTTGATGTCTATATAGAACTATTCAAAGGTACTTTATTTATTTATTGTAAATTAATTTTTATGAAATTTAATTTTTATAAATGATTGTGATGTATTTAAGAATTTAGATATTCTGAGATTGTAAAATTTTGAGATCTAGAAAAAATTTTTGTATTTATAATTTTTTATTTGTATATTGTTGACATGTAAATGATGGTTTGTTATTGATTTATAGACGCCTGATGAATTTGAGATTATCAACGAAATGTTGCCGGAATTTGATACAATTTAGACATCAAATAAATTACGGATCTTAAATAACCTGAGGACTTATTTGTTTATTTATTGGCTGAGATCTGAACATTACCTTCAATATAAAAACTACACTGATAGAAGGATTTATTTGTATAAAAAAATATTTGTCAATAGCTAATAAATCATTTATTAGAGACCACTTTTTAGTATTAAATAAATATTTCTTAGTATTTAAAATGATTTGTTTGTATCATGAAAAAAACTTTCCTTCTTAATAATTTCATCTATTCAACTCAAGAAACTTTTTTTTAAAAAAAGTAATCTATATTTTATTCAACAATTTTTGTCTTTTGTAACATTCATTCAAAATGTTACCTAATTTCTTTAAGAACATCAAAAATATTCTGATTTTTACATTGTTCGTTTAAAAACATTTTCTATTTTTTTTTTTTTTTTTTAAGATACTTAAATAGAAATTTCTTTTGATATTTTGAATAAAAAATTTATTTTTGAACCAAAAATATAAAATTCTTAAAGAAAAACAAACTTGTTAGTTTTTAAAAAATTTTATAGCATTTTACAAAGATAACATACTTTCAATTTTCAGATTTAGAATTTCTCTTTACTAAGGAAACTAGTTTTAAGATGAGAAATTCTTAAATTAAGACAACCGGTTTGGTTCAAAACAATCTTCTTGAATCATATAGTTGTTCTAAATGTATGATATTGTATTGCAATATATTAAAAAAAAAGAAACCTGTGCTTTTGGTTCCTAAGAAGAAACAAATAAAGTTTTTGGACCAAAAAATGAAACCGCAAAAAATCAT
The DNA here is from genome assembly GCA_905319865.3 of Cotesia congregata. Classification (NCBI taxonomy): domain Eukaryota; kingdom Metazoa; phylum Arthropoda; class Insecta; order Hymenoptera; family Braconidae; genus Cotesia; species Cotesia congregata. The sequence continues at coordinate 17,763,653 of CAJNRD030001121.1, read as the reverse complement.
AAATTGTACATTTTTAGGGACTCCCTAACTCTTGTATCAAACCGAAATATGCAAACTTAGTTTCCAAGTTTTGCAATCACAGATTTACTCTCGAGACGCTTAAATTCTTACAATAAAATATGAAAACAGGCTACAATCGTTTAATTAAAATAAACTTTTGGATAACACTATACAAATTGAAAAAAGCGATGACGTAAATTTATAAATAAAACAAATCTGAGTGATTAATGAATCTCAAGGTTAGCCTTGCGATTGTTGGCAAATAATAAAAATAAAAATGCGTGAAGAATATATTACATTGGTATGCATTTAATGATAATGTTTTAATTCCAGTATTCATATGATACAAACGCGGAAAAATATGTGCAGTAACACGAAGAAAAAAACTGAGGAAAAAGAAGCAACACTCGGTTAGCTCTCGTGTTGTAAAATGAGTCACAAAGAGTTCATACATTAATAATATATATTCTTTTGAACGCGATGAGAGAAAAGAGGGGTTGAAGGCCGAGGAAGGCAATAAAGTCAAGAGCATGGCATACATATGCCGGGTAGACTATATATACATGCTCTTTTCGCGATACGAGACTTTTGATGCTTTTTTGCTTTTTAAATAATTTAATTTATCACAGAATTATTTCAACTGTTTTTAATCTTTAAGGCAAAATGATAAAATGATCCGTCCCACCCCACAGCCATCACTGGCACGCTCGGGGGTATATTTCACGTCATAACGTATCACCAGGCTTGACGTTAAATTGAATTGGACATGATACAAAAAATATAAGAATCATCCACGAGGATTTTATCGGGTCTACCTCCTCTACTTGTACCTCGAGCACATAATACGAATACTTTACCAAGAATAGGGATCGCGAGCGTAAAACCCTGTAGATGTATCAAGGTGTAGGATTATGTCGATACAGACGAGCATGATCGATTGACACGAACTAGACTCTCCACTAGGCAGTGTGTTCTCCTATTTCAGAGAGTGGAGCACGCTGGATAGGGATAGGAATAGCGAGACACTCAGAAGTCGAGAATTGTCGGTAGGGTTAGGTCGTCGTTGCGTCACAGAATACTAGTGTGGGGAATATGAGCGATCGATATTATATAGGTATAACTATATCGTCATACATGCTTCAGTATATATGGAACTACATACATAATGCCTACATCTATCCATACATAAATATATACCATTCATCGTTTACGTCGAGGCTACTTACTTATTATAATTGATATTTATTGATTGAATTCTCTGATTTTCGATAAAATGCCACCAGGTTATTTTTCACCGCAAAAAATCTCAGTTAAATAGTTAAATGTCACTGATTTTTAGCTCATTGTATGAAAAATATACATAAAATTTATGCAAACTTTATAATTTATGATATTTTAGGTTTAAAAATAATTTTTAGTGTCTAAAATCATTATTTTAACGAAAAATAAGCTGTTTTTTTATCAACTTCAGTCATTAACTAGCAATTATAGTTTAAATTGCTCACGCTTATCGACGCGCTATCTATGTACGTCATTTTCCGTAGTGCCAATATTTAACCATACGTAAATATTTACCATTCATAATTTATTTCAAAGTTATTTGCCTATTATTATTGATATTTGTTGATTAAACTTTCAAAATTTTGATAAAATACAAGCAGATTATTTTACACCGCAAAAAATTTGTATACAATGATTTTTGAATTTTACTTTAGATTTTTGAGTCGTTATTAAAGAAATATAATTAAAATTTATGTTTTAAGATTTAACTAAGTTCAAAAAATATTTTTTTGCATCAAAAATGGTTATTATAACGCTAAAAAAGTGATTTTCTATCAACTATATTCATTAACTAAGTATTTCAATTTAAATTACGCGCGCTTATCGACGCGCCATCTATGTACGTCATTTTCAGTGTTGCCAATCTTTAAAACAGAAGAAAAAATGAAAATACTTTGTTTTAACGCTTGATTCTTGACCGATCATTTTAAATTGATATTTATTATTAAAAATTTAAAACTTTAATCAAAATTATTTAATCAATTTAAGAATAAGTGAATAAAAAAAGATTTTTGCTTCAATTTTTCACCTTATTTTACGACGATCCGAACTCTGAAATATATTTCACTCAAGAGGGATTGAATGAATAAAAAATCCTTCAACTTTTTCAGTACAACTATAAATCAATCAGTTCTAGGCATTTGTTATCCTCAGAATTATTTAATAAAAATGTAGAACAGATGCGACATTTTAGGTCATATCATTGGCACAGGTTATTGCAATAACGATGATGATCGAGTGGATACGGTATCAGAAACTCAGGGACAATATCCCATTGAATTCATTTCTCTTGAGCCTCAATCAAGAGTTTGGTATAAAAATACACATACGATGATATCGGATAATAATTGAACGAATGTATCCTTATATATATGTAGTTTCATTTTCAGTCCGTCCGTTAGTGCGGAGCTTTTGTGTATGGCAAAAATAAAAAAGTTTATCCTATATTTCCTATCGTGTATTATCCAGTAAGTAATCTATTCATTAGATTTTCATTCAATCCCTCCTTTTGATCGGCACGTTCACCTATCGGGGACGCATTATTGTCACGAGATGCAAAATCTACTCTGTAGAAATAAAATGCACGTGTGATATGTGAGGTGATAAATTAAATTAATATAAATGATACAGTAAATACCAAACGCTATCGATTCAGTAACACCAGTAGTTTTTTCCTCAGGATATATTATTGTACTCGTTTTCCTGCCGGGTAAATCCTATAAATTTTTTCTTGGGCTTCTGCATAGCAGGCTTTTATGGTAATAGAAAGATTTATTTCATAAAGACCGGGAAAAAAACGGGAGTATTGTAGACGTAGGTATTGTCATTATAACGATACTCAGTTACCGTGAAAAAAATCTATCTAAATTATTATAAAAAGCGTATATTTATATTCCTGTAAATAATAATAAAAGTGAAGTCTAAGCTACGTATTTTATGACCTTGTAAAACTTGGGTTTATATTATATTTTCTCTTTTTTCAAATAAACTTTATAACAATCACTTTTTGTGAACTACTTTCAACTTTTAAACATTCAACTTCTTCTCAAGAACAATGCCGGTATAATAGATTTATATACTTTTAACGAAATCAGTTATTAATTAATTAATTAAATTTAATTAAGAAGTTATAAGTAGGTAAGATTTTTGATAAATCTATTTTTTCTTAATTTTATTTTTGAAGAATAGAAATCTTTAATTTTAATTAGACAAGTATTTTCTCAAGTTCTACGCATACTTGTTAAACCAAATTGTTGCAAACGTTAAAACGCTTTTTTTGAAACTATCTATTTGTGAGCAAGATTTATCAAAAACTTTTCATCCGATCAATCTCCAATTTTTACACGATTTTATTAACTATATTTTCCAGTAATTCATCTAAGGTTTAATAATTCTGATTAATATTTAATATTTTAATGAGCAATTTAAAACTAAAATTTCTTTTGATATCAAAAATTTTTTTTACCATATCTTATAACCTCTTAATAAAATTTGATGATTGATAAATAACCACACTCACCTTTCGATCTTATCCATACTCGTAGGATGTTGTAGAATAGTTTGCTGCCCGGTCATTTCGACGACACATTGTGTGCCGAGCTCCAATTCTGCAACAAATAAAACCACAATTAATCATCAACAAAATTCATCATCTGAACTGGAATGTTGGACATTTAAGGAAGAAAACAATGTTTGTAGAAGATAACCCGACTGGAGACGGGAACGGATTAATGGAGGCAATTAGCATGAAATCAATTACTCAACAACGGACACACTATATCATAGGTATTTTGTGACTGAATATATGTGTGTGAAAATGGCGGACTAAAGGCCATTCTTGTATATTGGATACTGGAACTATGAGACAGATTAAACTATTAATATTCTATTCAAAGTGTAACGAAGGCACGTGTAGACGCGTAATCATATCAAGTGCTCCTGGCATGACAAATAGACCTTAATGTTGTTTAAACACGGTCAACTCTTGTACTGTTTTAGGATCGATGATAATTACAATATAGAAAGTTCATTACCGATTGCGACATCTATTTTCGCGCTATCAACTCTCACTCAATGTTATAACTTGTGGATTAATAGCTAACCAGTAATTAGAGTCAAAATTTTAAGAAATCCTTTTGCTAATTTTGGTCAAGGTTGGTTTATTTTTTATTTGAAGATAATATGAATGTAGAATTGAAATTAAGGGAGAGTAATTATATAGAAAAATATAATTTTATAATGCTACTTTTTGAAATCATATAAAAGTACATAATTATCATTTCAACACATGAACTTTTTATGATTCGTTGGATGATTAATTTCCTACGAAAATTTTTTTTTATCTGCTTATATAAAATATTAATCTATCTAGAGAGAAAAAAATTAGCTTTGAATTTCGATATTAAATGCATACTATTTTAATTTGGCTTTTTTTTTTTATTAATGCATATAAATAATGTTTTTTTAATTTCTTATTCTGAGCCGCTTTTATATTAGTGAAGTTGAATTTAAATTTTGTATTTTTTTCAAATAAAATTTTTATTCTTCTACTTTTTTAATGCAAAACGTGAAAATTCCTTCAGAAAATTGCTATCTTCTTAAAAAAGGTCCTTTGGTCCAAATATTTCTAACTGATAATCCGAGTACGTCATGATTAGAGCATCCGACATATAATCGTCGGGAGGTCAGGGTTCGATTCTCGGCTTAGTTCCAAGCCTCAAATTTTTTAAAGATAATCTTTGATTCCAATAAATAAAAGCTTTTTTAATTATTCGTTATTATTAAAATTGTTATACTATTATTAGTGAACCATAATATAAAATAATTTACTTAGAAAAATGAACTAATAGCATTTTCATCAACATTAAACCAAAAAAAGTTTTCAAATTAAATTTTGTGCATTGATGGTGCTTTATTTTAAAATTAAAAATAAAATTCACTCGAAAATAGTACATTCGTATAAATAAAAAGAGTACTAATATACTTGTATAAAGTTTAAACAATCGCGCCTACTTAATGATTTACTCAAACACTTTCATTTGTCTGCCTCTGGCTAATTCAATAGCGTTGAGATTTTCAATTGTCTGCAACAAGACTAATCTGCATTTTTATGTACGTGCTTAGTTGGTATAATAGATTTTGAAATAGTATACAGTAGAGATAAAAGAAAAGAAGGAGGTGATATACGGCGAGAAAGGATCTGACGACAATAGACTCGCTTTAGATCTGTGTATTGTGTAGAATTCGCTATCTCTCATGTTAAAATGATTTCGAAAAAAAATTCAAAGTAGCTTATACTATTTCTGCGCGATAGCGATAACGTTAATCTTATTTAGTCACAACAAAAAACAAAATTCAAGATATGAATATTAATACGAATATGAGTAGGAGTGCTAACACGAATACCGTCAAAGTAATGAGAATTTTGGGGATATTTGATACGGTGGAAAATTTTGATTGAAGAATATGAATTTTAATTTAAAAATATTGCGCATAACTTCACCGCAAATGCTTCGAATTTTTCCACAAGAATTTAACGAAGCAACGCTGTAAGCAAAGCGTTGTAAAAGCTTGTGCAATATTACAAAGAACGTTTTGATGAATATAACTGGAGCATTAGATTGATTTACTTTGATATCCTCGTAAAAAATGTAATTGAATTTTAAAATTTACCCATATCAGTTAATCTCCTCTTACACGTCGTTATAAAATTCAAAAACTCATTATGCTGACGTTATTCATGTTGCGATAGCTTTTACTTTGGATTATCTGGAATAGAGTAGAGCGCGATTGGCCCCAGTCGGGATTCGATCTCGGTCCTCCGTGTATAGAACATTACCGTCACCACCACAATTGCCTATTGCGTCCGTATGAATGGCATGCTATTGGAAATTGCTATTCGAATAGAAGTTTAATTAAAATCAATTCGGTAATATAATTCCGCCCTTTTTATACCAATAATATTTCATCAAAAAGGTAAAAAATACTCGGAAAAAAATTATTAAAATTTTAGAAAATTAATTTTAATCTTAAGAAAAATTTCATAGTAAAAAATAAAATTCTTTCTCAATTAATTAAAAAACAATAAAAAAATTATATTTAAAAATTTTTAACAATTTAAATTTTGAATTCTAATCTTAATAAAATTTTGCAATAAAAAAATACTGAAAATTTTTTTTTTAAAAAGAAAGATTGAAGAATTTTTTATAAATTTCTAACTGATAAAAAAACTGAATTATAAAATATTAACTTAATTAAATACAGCCGTCACGTTTTACATTATGTAAAAAAAATGAAGTACAGAATAAAAGTTATTTCAAAGTCTCAATATTTTAATTATAAAAAATAATTATAAGCTACTTTGCATCAGAAAACAATTAAAAGTATTAACAAAAAGAATCTCAGGATAATCCAAGCATTCTTACAACGAAAGATTTAATATTCTCCTTATTAAAACTGAATTTCATCAGCACCGCGCATTTATATTAATACTTATGTAAATTTTTTAATAACTATTATTGCTATAAAATCCAAAGACTATACAACTACTCACTTTCTTTTTCTATTTTTCCTCTGTATGTTCCTTAAATAGAACCTAGCGCATTGAAACTTTTTTAAAAGTGAGAATAAAAGGGAAGTGATGTGAATTAAAAAAAATAATCTCAGAGATGTGGAACATTAACTTGATTTTTTGTAGCAACCCAACTAAAGTTAAAACAGGTAAAAAAAAAGCCGGATCCGTTTTTTGCTCAGTAACCGAAACCTCCCTCGAGAGAGCCCCCCAGGTGGTTGTTATTCTGGCTCACACACTAGTGGTCAGTGCACTGTAGCTTTTACTCTGTACTGTATAGCATAGTGTGTAGTACTATATAATACTGACCAGCAGAAATTCCAAAGCAAATCGGACCTTAGTAAATAATTTATGATTTATGCATGATGCACATTGCCGTAGTAACATACATCACATTGGATATCACTATTTATGTTGTAGCAATAGTTATAATTCTACTATTTTATAGAGAAGATTTAGATAAGAATAGTTGAGGATATAACTGTAACTACACATAAACAGTAGGAAATAAATACAAGTACGGCTAAAACACAACACGTGTTAGCAATATGTATATATTAAAGTTAAAGAGCGTTCATATGACTAAAATTAAAAGCCCATTCAAGAACAGCTGCTGATAAACTCATACTCAATGTCGCTTAGTTGAGCCTTAGAGATGTCAGTTTATGTGTGCTATATTGTGTTATAAGTTATAAGTTATATGTTATATGTTATATGCATTTTCCCGGAACTTATACTATTCGTACTGTCAGTCTGACGCATACTACGCCTTCACGTGTCTATGACTCACATTCACAATTCATTTTTTCGTTCAAATACTGATATTTTGTGAGATCAATTGCAGAATTGGAATATTTGTATTTTTTTATCAATAATGTACACAAAAAAAAATTTGTTGACTTTAGAATAAATTTTGTAGACTCAGAAAATTATTTTTATAAATATGTTGGTTGGAGTAAAATTTTATTTTTGTGTGAACGCGCAAAAATTTGGGTTAAAATATTTAAATAAGGTAATTTGGAAGGAAATTTTTCAATTTTATTTTTTAAAAAGTAACTTTTTAGATTCTTAAATTCTTAAAGTAAGAAATTGAAATTCTTCTTTACATTTGAATAGGTACTATTATTCTTATAACTTCGATAGAAGAATCATCGTCTTAAGGTAGTTTTGTCGATACTTCAAGAGTCAAATGTCAAACACAAAGTCTCGTTTGATTTACGTACATGGTAAAGGAAAAAAATTACATTTTATACTTTAACATAGTGCTTCAAAAAAAAAAAAAAATGAAAAATTGCAATTTCACTTATGCAAAGTTTTTTTTTTCGAGAAAAAGACAGAATTTTTTAGTTTTTTATCTTCTGAATTAATTATTGTGATTATGGAAAATGTTCAGGATTATTGTTTTTTTTTTTTTTTTCATAATCTCAATTTTTAATAAAATCTAAACGATATTTTTTATAAAAAAAAAAATAAAGATTAAATTTTCAGAAGAATTGCTTCAAAAATTCAGTGAGAATATTATTTTACCATGCTAATATATCAAATTTCATTAAATTCCTCAGTAACTTTACGACCTTATATGAAATAAATTTTATAATTTAAAAGAAAAAACTAATTTCAACTTCATTGAACTTTTAAAATTTGAAAAATTTCTCTGTCTAAAAATAAAATTATCTATTTTTGTCTTTTCTCAGTGAGAGTATTTTTAAAAAATTTCCTAAATCTTTTCCAGCTACTTTTATACTCGCCTGTTTATCATTCCCAAGATCATTTAAAGAATGTTTGAAACTAGTTAAGCCTCATTTAAAGAATGTGTAATGTTTTCACTGTCGTAACTTTTTTTTTATCTAATTGATCTATTGTATAAAGTAATGTATATAAAATTATATGTAATCATACATCTAAATAGATACTAGATAAAATAAATAAATTTACAAATTAAACTTTAATTAAAAAAAAAAATAAATAAATTTAATAAAAAATTTCTAATCCCTTATTAAAAAATTGACGTTGCATTTTAATTGTTATTTTTCTTCGCTTCTATAATTGAACCATTAAATAAAATTATATCTTACATTCCATACAACAATAAATTATTTTCTATTTAAAAATTTCAAGTTTAAAAAATTGAATTTTGCTTAATGGCCACAAAGGAATTATTTATTTAAATTAATTAAGTGTCGGAAAAAAACGAATGGATTTATTATCAAAAGTTATGAATGTAAAGAAATGTATTTATTAAATAAATATTGAACTAAACATACGTTAACTTTCTGAATAAAAAAAAACAATTAAATTCAATGCAAATATTAACTTGAAATATAAACTCACGATTCACTTTATTATGTTTAATACCTGCAATTATCGCATGCGCGTTTATCATTCAAATTGTACGCATTTAATTATAAAACCTCTACGGTATTTAACAAAAAGAATTCTTTTAATCTCAATCGAAATTTCTATCATAATTATGAATTACAAGTAAAATTTTTATTTAAAAGTTAAAAAAAAATTAAACTTATTAAAGTTAACAATTTATAATAAAAAACTGGAAAATCCATAATTAAAACAGATAATTTTAAGTCCTTAAAAAATGAAACGCTAGGACGTTCAATTATAAATCAATTAATTTATTATTCATAATTATCGCGGCAGTTTCCAAGGTCGTGAAGCTCTATGTGTATTATATACGTATATAAACTGATACAATAAGGATAACTTTGATCGATTTTATTAATTGACATTCTCTCGATAAATTTTCTCGATAAAGCGGAGGACCCTCGTCTTAATCTGCATAAATTTATAAATTTTGCATTAAATAACTTAGAGTATTATTTAGAGGAACAAATAATGATGCATATAATTAAAATGCAGGAAAACAAACAAGAATTTAGAACATAATATAACCTAACGTAGTACGTAGCAGTATTAGTTTTAGTAACAGTAGCAGTAGTATAGCTTTCTCTACAACGAGTTGAGTCTAGAGCCCCTTTTCCCGGATCGATAAAAGACCCAGCACAGCTAGCACACCGAGTTTAACGCGTATCTCCTCTCTCGTCTCTATTCGTGGGCGTGAAAAACTAAGTTGTATGCGCGACATGACGACCAATTTATTATAAAATTTTACCATATTCATAAATATAACTATAACTATTCTTCTTTGAGTTGTTCAGAGCCATAACCCACAAAGCAGACTCTTTTATTATTTCCAAAATGACAAAAGTTTTGTCATTAGTAACGAAAATAAATTTTATAATTATTTCTTCTTTCCTACAACTATACTGTCTGACGTTTTCCAGAGCATATTTATCCTCTGCAGAAACTCAGACTCAGACTCAGACTCATAAAAGCAATTTTAATTAATTTGCTCAGTTGATACAATGAAGAAAAGTCTAGTTTATTTATAAATTTGCTTCATATTACTTGACCTGGGAGGTATATTCTGAGATTCTATACACTTATTGCCGAGAGGATGTCAAGCATGACAAGAAAGTTCATTCATGATTACTATAGGTTTAATGGCTTTTTTAAATTATTAATACTAACGGTATAACATAGAAAACATATATTTGTGCCGGAAGATAGTGTTTACTGGGTAATTGATGAGTGAGAAGACAACTATAATCTCCGGCATAATTATATCTTTGTTAATATCGAGGTTTCTTCGGTTTATTTTGATAAAACTAGTAATTATTGATTTTTAACTCTATTTAGATCACTAATTAAATGTTATTGATTATTAATTATTATTATTATCTGTTACAAAAAGAAGTTCAATTAGAACATCTGAAAATTTTTTTAAACTTTCTGCTATAAAAATTGATGATTTTCCAAAAATCGTGTGTGTGTAAGTAAACCTACTATAACTTTTGAACAGTTTGATTAATTTGAACCAAACTTAGATTTTAAATACTATAAAAAAATGTTTTTTTTTTAAATAACTTTCAGATTTAATGATCAATTATAAAATTTTATCAGTTCTTAAAAATAAAAATCGACATCATTGATGAAAAATTGAAAATAAAAGTGTTTTCTTCAAATAGGGTAGAAGTACCAGTTTTGGCCACTTGATATTTTAGTGAATTTGTAAAAAATTTAACTATTCAAGTAGAATTTTTATAGAATCTATGAATTAGTACATTTATTCGAATTCAATTCATAAAGTCTAGAAGTCTAGCGCTTATAGAAATATTTATACAATAATTTGAAAATAAAGTGGCCAAAAAAGGTACACTGACCACAAACCGTACTTCTACTCTACCTTTGAAATTTCTTTTTGGATCTTTTTTCATGTAATAGATCAATTGAAGAGTTGAGTTTTAAAAGGGTATCGTTTCGTTTTTGATTAATCGAGACAAAAAACTGGTTATCTTCAATTATAATTATTTTTATTGAACTTTTTAAATTTAGCTATAAAGTGCAATCTGTTATAAAGCTACAATTTGATTTTTATTTAAAAAACTTCATAATTCTCAAAGTAATTAATAGAGTAGAAGTACCGTTTTTGGCCACCTTAGCACTGTTCTTGACCAGTTAACATTTGAATTAATTTATAAAAAATTATAGTATTATAACCTTATTTTTGTTAAGTTTTAAAAAATTTATCTTAAAATAAATTGAGTTTGTAATGGTTTATTAATATAAATTCATTTCTATCGTTTATCTGAACAATAAATGGCCATAAACGGTACTTCAAAAAGCCATAAACGCTATTTAAAAGTTCAAAAAACTGCTCTTTTAAAATATAAAAAGAAACCTTCTTAAAAAACAGCTCCTCAATTACTAGCACATTTGAAACTAGCGAGAATTTGCAGGAATGGCTTGTAAACCATTTTACTAATTTTTTTTTTATCTCATGAACCACATTAATTTAATCAACTCTTAAAATATTCAGAACTCTTGATTAATTAATGTTTAAAACAAATTTTTTATGAGTGAAGATTATATTTTCAATAATATAATTAATTTAAAAATAATCGGTCAAGTATCAAGCGCTAAAACAATTTCATTTCTTCTTCTGTTTTTAATGTTGGCAATACGGGAAATGACGTAGATAGATGGCGCGTCAGTAACGCGCAAAATTTGAATTACATTTAATACTTTTTGTTTGTCTTTGCCATTTGAAGACTATAATTTATTAATGATAATTATTTTTTATATTTGTTTTATTCTCGCAGTAGTTTTATCCGTTGTTTAGACAGCTAAATTTATTACCTCTGTGCACGATATAAAAAATAATTGGTTGATAAATTTACGAAGAAAAGTGAGAAAACTGAATTAATTTGTTCGTTCTCACTGGTATGAATAAATCAAATAAAACTCCGTGTCGCATCGTTTAACGATAGAAGTGTTTTAATTGCACGTTCTCTACAATCCAGGACACTCAATGTTCATATATATATTTATATATCTATAGTAACATACACGGCAAGTTATGCACTCATCATCTTCGGTCACGCGTACTCGAGGAAGCGTGCTGGCCACACACGTACAATCTATAATACTCCAGAACAATATATAACGCTAGTGCAATTGGCCAATGACTTTAGAAAAGGAAATTAATTAATGTAAACGGAAAATTAACTTGCTATTTCCTAGAAAGAAAAAGTAACTTGCTAATGTCGGAGTAATAACTTAAAAATTAATGGAATTTAAGAGTTGGCGAAACGTGGTTACATGAGTTTGATTTATATTAATACTTCGTCTGAGTTTCTAATATTCAGAATTATTTAATAATAAATTATTGAATTATTTTACAGTTTAACTTTCAGATAATTTTATTTTTTTAATTTTTTAAGCGGTCAAATTAATCAAAATCACAAAAATAATTAAATAAATCATTAAATATCGTATATTAAATTTCAGGCTTGAAATCTGAGCGTTTAGAATTCAATAAATCAGCAAACAGTAAAACGATAAGTGAATTATAAAATTTTAGTACCAGCAGAGGATCGATAATAAATTTTATTATCAACTCACGGTTGAAAATAATTTATTTTAAAAACGGCTCTTTATATTTCAATGATAAAAAATAAATGAAAATTCAAAATCCAAAACTCACACAGAAAAAAAAGTCACTTAAGCCAAGAAAATATTTTTCCTAATTATTATCTTGAGCGAAAAAAAAATTTTTTTTTGACAAGAAATTTCACTTATTCCAACAAAATTAATTATCTTGCTTTAAAAAATACGTATCTTGATCCAAGAAAATTTATTTAAGTCAAGAAAATCTTGTTTTGGGAGAATTCAGCCTCTTGCTCCAAAAAATTTAGTTCTTGATAGATGTAAATTTTCTTGTCTTGAGAAAATTTCTCTTGCTCCAAAAAATTAAATATAAAGACAGAAGTAAATTTTCAATAATATTTTTATTGATCAACATGTCAAATGGGAAGATCACATAATATTTTATCATTTTTTTTTTTCATTCAATATGTATAATTGCACGCTAAAATAATATAAAATGGGTATTAAATATTCAAGAGCAAAATTTTCTCAAGGTTAGAAAATTTTTTTCTCAGCTGAAGTAGGTGGCGCTGCTTCCCTAAAGTATCCAAAAATCTTGATCAAATACAAAAAATTATTGTATCAAGTATTTATGATAATTTGAATTAAGAAAAAATTACTTCCACCAAGAATAGAATTTCAAGAAAAATTTTTACTTCGGCCAATACAACTTCAGTCTTCCTTCAGACACCCGAAAATTTTTAGAGCCAAAAATTTCGTTTTCGAGTCAAGAAATTTTTCTTTCTGTGCAGTTTAAATAATTTTAACCCAAAAAATTTAAATAAATTTATGCCTTTTATCTCAGCTAATAGTTTTAGTAGCATACATCTAAGATTATTTTTTCACAAGCCTGTCAGCGAGAATGATGTAGTAACACGAGCCTCATATACTCTCTGCAGAGAAACTCTACTAAATATAAATACAAAATGTACATTATTTTATTGGTAGAAAACTTAAAAGATTAAAATAAAAATAAAAATAATGCTTTATTTTTATCCGCTTTAATAACTAAGAAACTTTCTTCGCTCTTACGATGATTCATTAAGTATTTTTTAAACTTACAATTTCGAGCTCACGCAAATTCTAAATAAATTAACCGATAATTATGATTTATTCTTTAAAGAGGGAACATTTGCACAATTAATTCGTTTAAAAATTAATAAAAATTAATAAAAAATTCTCCTGACTTTAACGAACTTGATAAGATAAACCAAATGATATTTACTCCGACTTCAATCATAACTTTTAATAAACATTCAAACTCTTAGAATACATAATCGTTGATTATTATTAATTATTTATAAACAAATAAAGAAGAAACATGAAACCTAGACCCCACCGAGGGAATAATGCTCGTTAGATATTACTCAGTGAACGGAGTCTTGTGGTTACACACATATCACCTTTTCTATTCGTTCAATGTTCACTCACATACATGCTCAACATTAAATTACACATGTATATCAATATTGTTATTATCAGTATTGGTATGAATACAAGTATCATAACACCAATAATAATAATAGTAGTAGGTACAATAATAACAATAATGATTATAGCATATCTAGTTCTTACTAATACTAATGTATAAGTATAACCATTGCATCTTTTGTCACGCGGTTAAAACCAGCGAATGTCAGTCTAGTAACAGATGCTAATTGCGCTCTAGTACTTTCGAAGGTTCATCTAACAAATAAAACACTTTACTCGCATTGTATGAGTAGAAGACAGATAAAAAATTAAAGATGAAAAGAAGACAAATAATTTCCAGCACAAACATACAATGTGTCAAACGTGTTTTACTTTTTTTAAACAAAGATAAGAGCTTACTTGCTTAAATATTTATTTAACTATTTAACATTGAACAAAATCGCCCGGTATATAGCGAAAGTTGTAAAAAATTGTTGATTACTGGTTTTATCAAAATATTTTCCTTGCATAACTATTCATTATTTCTATTACTTGAAATACTACTTAAAGAATATTTAAATTATTACCTGACATCTGTCAGTTTTTTTTTTTTTTTTTTTTTTTTTTTTTTTTTTTTTTTTATAAAAAAATATGCGTAAAAAAATTTGTATGCAAATTTTATAAATATATTATTATAAAAATTTATTTTCTTGAATATTGTCTCGTTTAAATTGAATAAAAAATTCATAACGTTAGCCGACGTTTTTAATTATTAAATTAGAACTAAAAAATATTTTTTAAAAATTGCAATTAAAGTTTTTCGAGTTTTTTTACAAATGAAAATTTATTTTGCAATAATTAAAAAAAAAAAATTCTAAAAATTTTTAAATGTTAATTTTAATAAAAAATTCTGGAGTATTCTATGATACTAAAAAGAAGAAATTCGACAGTTTTTAAGATTTTTTTAATAAATAAATTATGAAAAAAAATTCACAGCAAATTGGAGTTTTTTTTTTTTTTTAATTTTAAAAATAATTTATTTACTGAGACAATTTTTAAAATAATGACATTAAAGTTAGCTGTCACTTTACAATTTTTTATTTAAAAAAATTTGCTCCAAAAAATTATTATTAAAAAATTGCAGTTTTAATTTTTTTTAATTTTTAGATGTCAATTTATTTTTAATAAAATTCTTAAAAATATGCTAAATTAATTTTTATTAAAAAATGACATTATAATTTTTAAATTTTATATTAAAAAATTTGCTCCAAAAAATTATTTTTAAAAAATTGCAGTTTTAATTTTTAGATGTCAATTTTTTTTCTAATTTATTTTTAATAAAATTCTTAAAAATATGCTAAATAAATTTTCATTGAAAATAATCAGATGTCTAGTAAGAAAAAAAAAGAGTCATTTTAATTAAAAAATTAATCACGTTAGTTTTCTTTATCTGGAAAAATGTGTCATCACAGATAAGAAGAAAAGAAATCTTAGATGACATTTTATGAGTTAGTAAATAATTTTTGGCTTAAAAGAAGAAATAAATGAGCAAGTGAGTAAGTAATATAAGTGAATAATTAAATGGGTGAATGTATGTAGATATATGTATGTATATATTAATTTAACATTACCTCGACGATTGAATGGCCTAACTCGTACGGCAACCTTTATTTTATCCGTAGCCATGATTCACACAATACGTTCACAATATCAATAAAATATATGTATTGATATTAATATCTAAAATAACAATAATAATAATAAATATATATAATTAAAATAATAAAACAAAATCACAATAATAAAAACAGCGAGATGTTAAACATTAAACACACTGTCTTGTAAATCACATTATTATTTTTACGTCGCATTATTTATTTAAAACTTCAAAGTCAACCCATACCTCAGCTTTTCATTTTATTTTCACGTTTTCCGATATTTTTAATTATTTATATTAACAACGGTTAATTGTTGTTCAAAGGCCAGCACTACGACGTCTAACCGTGCTCGTGACACACTTCGCCATATTGCTTTTGGATGAGATATTGCCCGATGCCCGTGCCCCGTGCGTCAACTTGCTGGTGGTTGCTTGCTTTACTTGTGTATCACTAGCACTAGTGTGGGCATTAGAGGAGTACAGAACTAAACTGAGGAGCGGAGAGAAAAGAGGAGAGGTTGCTGGTGGATGGTGCCTGCAAAACTATACCGAGAGACTAACTAGCGCCAGCACCAGTCAGTCCGGTCTTTTCTTCACTAATGATAATCCGGATTCTCGACCGCAGACATGGTGCGCCGCTTGCTCATTGGCTGAGCCTATTTTAGTTGGAATTTTTTACGCGCGCGCCGCCACTCTACGGCCTGTTTTTTTTCTCGCGTCTATCTATTGCCAGTAATAAAGTTATTCTTTTGTTTTTAATTGTAAGGAAGGATTTTTAAATAATTTAAAGAACTAATTTAAATTAATTAGAATTTGATGGAAATTATGATGAAGAAAATTATTGAAGATGTGAGAAGATATTTTAAGGTGATTTTTTATCCATGTGCGTCCGGCATTCACAGGTTAGAATTTTTTTTTTAATCTTAAATTTTAATTAATTTTAAGTATTTTTAATATTAATAAAAAAATAGTCATACTAAAATCAATGAACATTTTTTTGTTTTATTTAAAATTAACACTTGACAAATATTTTTATAAAATTGCATCAGATTGTTGGCGCATAAAATTTTTTTCTTTGTTAATAAATTCTAAACATTGTTGGTGATAATAAAGTTAGGCGATGAAAAATAAGTTAGCCGACATTTAAAAATTAAAAAGAATTTTTTTATTGAAAAGGTGGCTACAAAAAAAAAAGAAAACAAAATTGTCAATTGTTAAAAACTTGAAAAACTGTAAGTGCAATTTTTTTAAAAATATTTTTTTGTTCTAATTTAATTATTAAAAAACAATCCAAAAATTAAAAACGTCAGCTAACTTTAGTATCATAGTTAGGCGACATCTAAAAATTTTTGTGATTTTTTTTTATCAAAGAACTATTACAAAAAAATAATTTTTCATTTGTTAAAAACTTGAAAAATTATAAGTGCAATTTTTTAAAAATATTTTTTAGTTATAACTTAATAAATCAAACAAAATAAAAAAATCAAAAATCTCGGCTAACTTTATCATTATTAATAAAGTTAGCCGACATTTTTGATTTTTTAATTTTGCATAATTTATTGAATTAAAACTAAAAAATTATTTTTTTTTAATTGCACTGACAGCTTTTCAAATTTTTTACAAGTGAAATTACTAATAAAAATGAATACATATCATTTTTCTAATTTTTATACAATTAGTACCTTAAAGATACAATATGTTTAAAATATATAATTAAAAAAAAATAATGACTAAAACAATCAGAATGCTAATTCCAGTGAAATCTTTCAATATAAATATCATTATTTCTTCAAATAAGCCTGTAAATTCCTTACTATTCCATTGAGCGAATAACATTACAGGCTTTGTCCAATTGGTCCTGTGGTAATTAATCATTCGGAACAGGTATTTGAAGACTCTCAGGTACTTCACCCTCTTCTTCGGTTCATATTGATCTGTCCTGGATAACTCACAGCCGTGAATTTTGGCTAAAATAATTTATTATATTGAAAAGATGTTACTTGAATCACTCTCAAGAGGCAAGTTTTCCTACGAAAGATTTGTACGTAAATTTTTATCAAGATCTAGCAGGAAATATTGCTGAACTTTATTGTTTTTTCGGGGGGATGAGCAGGACCTTGGCACTTTTCCCGTGGTAGGCGATGTCATGGAATAATTGAATATAAATATTAGGGGTGTGCGAATATCGTTCGAATCGAATCGAATCGAATATTGATATTCGATTCGAAATTCGAACCGAATAATTCGAATTTTCGAATTAATCAACATTCGACGAATAATTCGAAACTTTTCGAATTATTCGTAATTTTTCGAATAATTCGAATTTTTTCGAATTGTTCGTCGAATTTCGAATAATTCGAAAATTCAAATTATTCGATTCGGAACGAATAATTTGTAAGTTCGAATTATTCGCACACCCCTAATTTTAAACCCTAATCTAGTTAACTCTTGATAAGTCTTGATAAGACTTGATAGCATAGCCACGCGGACATGTAAAAATGAAAACTCTAAATTTCTTCCAAGTTACTAATTTAATCAACTGTTTGGCCTAGAATCCTTGTAGAGAATGCGAAAACGATTCGATTGATGCATAATAATGACTAAAAATGAACTTATCGAAAATTTTAAACCCTAATCTAGTTAACTCTTGATAACCGTTGATAACAATAACCACGCGGACATGTAAAAATGAAAACTCTAAATTTCTGTTTGGCCTAGAATCCTTGTAGAGAAGGTGAAAACGATTCGATTGATGCATAATAATGACTAAAAATGAACTTATCGAAAATTTTAAACCCAAGTCTAGTTAACTTTTGATAACTTTTGATAACAAGAGCCACGCGGACATGTAAAAATGAAAACTCTAAATTTCTGTTTGGCCTAGAATCCTTGTAGAGAAGGTGAAAACGATTCGATTGATGCATAATAATGACTAAAAATGAACTTATCGAAAATTTTAAACCCAAATCTAGTTAACTTTTGATAACTCTTGATAACTCTTGATAACAATAGCCACGCGGAAATGTAAAAATGAAAACTCTAAATTTCTGTTTGGCCTAGAATCCTTGTAGAGAAGGTGAAAACGATTCGATTGATGCATAATAATGATTAAAAATGAACTTATCAAAAATTTTAAACCCTACTCTAGTTAACTCCTGATAACTCTTGATAACTCTTGATAACAATAGCCACGCGGAAATGTAAAAATGAAAACTCTAAATTTCTGTTTGGCCTAGAATCCTTGTAGAGAAGGTGAAAACGATTCGATTGATGCATAATAATGATTAAAAATGAACTTATCAAAAATTTAAACCCTTAATAATGAACTTATCGACAATTTCAAATACGGGTGTGTGAATATCGTTGCAATCGAGTATTGATATTCGATTTGAAATTCGAATCGAATAATTCGAGTTTTTGAATTAATCGAAATTCGACGAATAATTCGAAAGAATTCGAATTTTTTCGAATTATTCGTCGAATTTCAAATAATTTGAAAATTCAAATTATTCGATTCGAATTTTGAATCGAATATTAATATTCGATTCGAAACGAATAATTCGTAAGTTCGAATTATTCGCACACCCCTAATAAATATCTTTTTCAACTGCAATACATCATCGAAAAGTATGAATTTTTCATATAACAGCTCTCAATCTAATGTTTTGTATTGATTTCGGCGGGTTATCAAGCACTAATCTTGCTAGAACCGGTTATAGCATGGTACTTGAGTGTAATTTATGGCCAATCTTGACTAATGTTGACTATTACACCTTAAGTACCGTAAAAATAATGTTTTCGACTAACTATCTACGGTAATTATTGAGTAATTTAAAAGAAACAATCACATTTTTGAGGTTATCCAAGGCTCAGTGGTCTAGGGGTATGATTCTCGCTTTGGGTGCGAGAGGTCCCGGGTTCAAATCCCGGCTGAGCCCACTTTTTGGGATTTTTTGAACCTAATCCAAAAAAAAATTGGAAATTTTGGCTATTTATTTTGGAAATTAGCAAAAAAATGCATTTTTTATTGAAAAATTGATACTATAAACAGTAAAACTAGCAATATTTCTCTTGTAATGATGATGATTTTACACCAAGACGCTGTTATCAGGAGCTGCTGCTATCTACAGGAAATAATTCTAAGTAAAAAATAAAGAAACTGAAGAACAGCAAAGTAGGCCACCCTTATTTATTTTTATTGCTCATTATTTTTATTTCAAGTATGTGAGTTAGAGTACATATGACGCATTGGGATTAAGACAATTCGCCCCCAACAACTCATCTTCGACAAATCATCGAGAATGGAAACAACATTCCTACAGTTGCGCTAAAAAACCTGCTCGAGGATAAAAATCCAGAATTGTCGCAAAGCTATAGCCCGATCAATCTCACCATGAGCATTAGAGAAATTTTCGAAAGACGTATCAATAATCAGCTAGATATGGCTGATCAAAAAAACTCATCGTAGATAATCAATTCAATTTCATAAGCAATCATGCCACTTGGGAGTTATTTTTGATCACCCACTCCACGTGACTAAACATCATCAAGCACAGCTGACAAAAGTCAGAAATGCTATCAAGAGCAATTCCAGAATATTCTAGAACAGGAATATGTGCGTCAAAGCGAAGCTGATCTACTGCTAATTATTGATGAGACTCCTGATTACTTACGATGCAGTAGGCAATACAGAATGGCAAAAATTGATTATAAAGGATGTATCAGTATAAAACCAAGATCTATAATATGGCGAATGTTATCAAGAAGAACTGCTTTTTTCAATGACTTTGATATGAAAATTTTTAACAATTAAAAACTATATCATTTTTGATAATAAAATAGATTTTGGTACTCTTGTCTAAAAAAAACTTATCCTAAAAAAGCTAGAAGCTTAGTATCCTAAACATGATACAATTAAGAACGAATTTATGACACCAAACCGAAATCAAATTTAAATCCTCGAAAAATATTGTCAGCAATAATGACGGAATGAGTTAATAATACAGTTATAATAGATTTTATCCATTAAAGAAAGGTTGATGACACTGTATTATATTTATAATGATTCTAGACGATTTGAGACAGCTTTAGAATTTTTTTTATGAGAATTTTAGGACTCTTTTAGGATAATTCATCCGGACTTGTCATAAACGTATCATAAAAAAAACTTCTAAAGCTGTTCCAAATCTTCTAGAATCAATATAAAATGTAAAACAGTGTCATCAATCTTTCTTTAACTAATACAACTAATTACTATAACTGTATTAATAACTCATTTCATCATCACTGCTGTAGAATTTGAATAGCGCAATTAATGTCGAAAACTCGTCATTAACATGTTACAAAAGCGCTTTTTACAATATTTGTTCTGCCCTCCGGCCGGAAAGTGGCAAATTTCTGGCCGCTGTGCTAAACGAAATTGCCACATTCCGGCTATGTCGGGCAGAAAAATAGTATACACACCTTGGCCAGTAAAAAGTAAAGCCTCGGCCAACAATTACATGTGATCTGAGACTTTTCTTATTTTACTGGCCTAGGTATGTAATATACTATTAAAGTATTCTTATCAATTTTTTTTTTCTCTTAATTTTTAAACTTTTATAAAATAATATGTATTTTTAGAACTAAATAAAAACCATTTAAAAAAAAATAATCATAATTTTCATCATTGCATTTAGTTTATTTTTATTTTTTAAGACACCTAAAAAATGGCTGTAACCTTAACAATTAAATTACAAACTTAAATTTTAAGAGCAGTAAAATATAAAATCCCAACAATTATTTTCAATTTTAATCCCACCATAATTTTCTAAAAACTTCACCTCCCAAATTTAAATTTTCGCGCTCTAAACTTTCCCCCGCCATACTTGAAATAGCAAATGGCAGCGACGCATGCGCACAACTAGTGTATCCATCGGAGCCACAAAAACACAGCTGGTCTATGATCTCCCGAGCTCTCAATGATTCCAATCGCGAGCTGACGGTTGGATGCTGTCCATGTGATAAACCTTGTTAATAATAAATAAAATAAACCAAAAGAAACAACACAATCGACGGAAAAATCTAAAATACCACTGTGTAGTGCGATTAATTAAAACCATCGGTTAAGTAACAAAAAAATAAGTGATCTCGGATCTGTTAATGTGCATTGGTGAATGTGCTAAATGTTCTGGGCCCTTTTACCGCCCTGTCACCACGAGGATTTTTTTTAACTCCTCCAACACAAAGGAATCTCCAGAGCAAGCGTCCATTCGGTAAATTCTTACATTTAAAATTTTTCATTATAAATTATTCTGCTAATTAATATCAAATTCATCAAACAGGAGATATGTAAGCCTACAACCAGAACCTAAATAATTACCATAAAACACATACGTTCATATCCACGTATTTATTTTTCTCTTCGATAAGATTCTACACACTCACTCACAAATATTTGAAACTCGTACATAACATAATTATCATAAATTATATATATATTTTTTTTAATAACGTCTTCATCGTTATCTATTGAAACGTTCAGCTGTAGGATATTGTCTGAATCATCGTCATCATCTAACACATTGATGCTTTATCAATATATTCAATAGATAAAGTGTAAAAGTATAAAGCAATTTAAAAGTTTTTAGATTCTGGCCTCGTGCAGAAAAATCAACTATGATAAAAAAGACAAGCTTTGTGATATTTATGTCTTTTTAAGTGCATATTGAAAGGCTGGAAAGCCTCGAGTGTCTCTACAAGACTATTTCAAGATCATTTCTTTCTTCTTCCTGAAAAATTTATATTTTTTCCTCATTCTCAAATCAAGCTAAGCTAGAATTGGAGTTTACCTAAAAAATCTGGATTAAAAAAATAAGAAGTCGTTGGAACAAAAACACATCATATCACCTAGCTGGATATTTGTTCCTAAATCGTATCATAAAAAGTTAATTAAATCGTTTATTAGTTCTGTGATTAAACAAAGCTTAAGTTTAAGTATCGATTAAGTCAAATAATGCTTACCGATAACAATACGATAAATAGTAAACGATTGTATTTTAAATGCAGATAATACGAGTGCAGCAACAACGATAAGACATTCTCTTTTTTTAGATTCTCTATCGTTGTAAGTCGTTGTAACAAACACGAACAATCAAATCAAGCTTTGTTTAATTAATATTTATATTGTATGTAATTAAAAAAAAGCGAGTTTGCTTGAGTTGTAATTTAAATGTACAAGCAAATTAATAAGCTATTTTTTAGCACGGTATCGATTTGTGTACATGCAACTTGACTCAGCTGTAAAAGGTTTCCACCACGGCCACCATCTGTTCGTCATCTCGACATTCCTCTCTATCCTCTTCTTTAGATTTTTTTTTCTCCTGACGTTGTATGTATCTTTTATACCCACTTTTTTTTTACTTTTTATAGGTCTACTTTTCTTTTCATTCTTTCTGGCAACTAAAAACCGTCCGGACTCGCTCACATTCTTCTCTAAAAATGGAAATCAATATTGCGTCTTTAAATATATACATATATACTTAATACACTGCTTTAGTATAAATATTAATGTTAATATTCAATTAATATAAAATAATATATTATTTCTGATTGGTGTTTTAAAATATTGTGTGTAAGACACGTGAAAGTTTTTTAATGCGTTGTCACGTGAATTCACTATTTGTTTTTACGAATTTTAAATATTTCATAACTGAATTACGTGACAATGCATTAATTAAATATTATTTATTAAACTACACAAATTACACTTGTTTTTTTATTTTTATTTACTGGTAATAAGTATAAACTCACGATTTTATTTTCTATTTAAATTAAACGAAATTTTTATCTTATCTATAAATCTTTTGGAAAATAATTATTGTGTTTGAGGATATTTTAAATGAGTAATTATAGATGATATTTATTTTATGAATTGATAAAAAAAAATTTTAAGTGTTTACGTATTTAAAAGGGCATTAAATACCCTTTAAAATTATTTATCACTAGTCATACTTTGTTTTTAATGTATGAATGTGATATTAAAGCGTGTAAAAAAAAAAGATGACAAATTAATTTACTTAGAATGTAACTTCATAAAATATTAAAGGTTGCATCATTCTAAATTTAAATGTCCCATTTAATATTTTTATTGTTATAAAATTATTGATATCTGATCAATGCTTTAATATAATTAAAAAAATATTTTGTCTTACTTAAATAACAATTATAAATTTTTCAATATTTCTAAATATTTTACTAAAGCTTGAATATTAAAAAATTAATATGTATGTATTTGAGATCAATGAAAATAACTCATAGTTTTACAATTATTAAAAAAAAAATTTAATAAGATTAAATGTACGAAATTAAACTATAGTAATTGTATTTAATTCATTAGATATTTTTATTTTAATAAATTTTTTTTTGCTTTATAATGAGGACGGGAAGTTGTGATAATTAACTTGTTCTTTGAATCCGTAACTGCACTCCGTTGAAACCGTTCACTCTCAAAGGATTTACTAGTACAATATATATTTATTTCTCGAATGTATTTGTTAATATAAATATATATTAATAAACGGGCTGCGTTTATTAACGGGAGTATATTGTAGTTATATTTCATTTTTTTTATAATACAGTTTATATTTTCGCATTGAAATTAAAAATACTAAATAACAAAAAAAATAATTCTCACAAAATGTCACGTTCCGTTGTTAATATAATTATTTATTTGCTCGTTGCTTTGCTTCAAAATACGCTGACCTCGATATTTAGTTTACTTGCTATATTTTTAATTCAATTAATAATTTACTAAATAAATATTTTATATAATAACAATAATAACTTATTTTTAAATTATTATTATTATTATTATTATTATTAAAAATTACAAGTCAATAATAATAATAATAATAATAATCAAAAAAAATTCAAAAGTTGTTAAAATAATTTTTGTTAAAAAATTTTATAAAAATGAAAATAATAATAATAGTAATAATAAAAAAAATTTCAAAAATTATTATTATTGTTATTATTTTTATTTTTATTAAAATTAGACAAAAAAATGCATATTTTAATTGAATTTATAAAATAACGAAAATATTAATATAATTTTTGTTAAAATATTAAAATAATTTTTGTTAAAAAATTTTATAAAAATGAAAATAATAATAATAGTAATAATAAAAAAAAATTTTTAAATTATTATTATTTTTTTTATTAAAATTAGACAAAAAAATGCACATTTTAATTGAATTTATAAAATAACGAAAATAATTACAAAAATTTTAAATAATCAACCTTCATCTCTTCAAAAATCTTTTAAAAAATCTTCTTAATAAAAAATTATGGCCGTCAGGATTTTGTTATAAATTAAAAAAAAAAAGAAAAATATATCTTATAAGCATCTTTAAAATCTTCAATAAATATATTTTATGATCCAGATTCTCACGGCTGCAATGTGATTATGTTGCAACGACTTTAATCAAAATAAAAAAAAAAAAAAACAGAGTAACAATACAAGTGAATGACAATGGCAAAGCAAAGGTATCTGGTGAGATCTAGTCGACTGACTGCCATGACCTCGACACGACTTGCGTATCATCAAGTGTTAGTTAAGCTCTCTTCCTCCATGTAATATAACATCCAAGTAGTATTGTGAAGAATATATAAAAAGATTGGTTAGTATTAGCTTAGGTCTTTCTCTTTCTCTTTACCAACTCGGTATCTCGGCTTATTTATACTTACACTTACATTACACCGTCTTATACTCGTCTGCGGTCAAAAACCTGAAGCGTGCGAGAAGAAGGAGGAGCTGGGGGTGGTGGAGATATAAGAGTCTGCTATGTAAAGGTCGGCTATCTCCAAGTCTGCTAACTTCCAAGTTGCTCCTTATTCAGGCAGCTGCCTCCTGCTCCTTATTTCTTGCTTTTTGCTTACCAACTCTATATTAAATATTTAAAAGTTAGTTAATATTATTATATATTTAATTTTATATATAATGTTGAAGTTTAAATATTTAAAAATAGAATAGAAAAATTTTGATTATAGATGATGATGATGATTCACTTTTTTAGAAGCACTACTAGTAATTTTTATTTTCATGTATAATATATTATATATATATATATATATATATATATATATATATATATATATATATA
>CAJNRD030001121.1:17716297-17735613 GCA_905319865.3 Cotesia congregata | reverse complement strand
AAAAAAAAGCAATGACTCAAAAATTTATCAATTTAATATATTTTAAAAAAAATTCCATAATTAACAATTTAAAAGAATCTCAAACTTAATCAATTAATTATTTATTATACTAACAATATACATATTAATAAAATATCTTCTTTAAACAAAAATTTTCGTTATCATAAACAAACCGACTCTAATGTAACTATATAATCGGTATAACATACCAAGTAAAATTATTACGAAAAATATTTTCAAGTAGTTCGAAAGTCCGGTTACATTAATTTCGAAAGAGACAACGATGACTTACAACTACTGCCAACGAAATATAAAACATAACAGCTTTATTATATACTAATACTAGCAATATAGAGTAAAAACATCCTAGTCCGTTCATATAATAATATCATGCATATATATATATATATAATATTATATACATACATCGTCTCCACGTGATATGAGAATTAACTCTTTACTTTATTATTATTATTATTATTATTATTATTATTATTATTATTATTATTATTATTATTATTATTATTATTATTATTATTATTATTATCATATATAAACTCCACATGTGTGGATTTATAACTTATATCCCACCTCGAAGTATTACGTGTTCGCATGATGTGTACACTCTTATATTTTACACACTCACTCATAAACACAGATATATATGTTTACAACAAAGCAAAGCTTACTACAGCGTATAGTAGTAATATTACATAGAATCTGGAGAAAGTAAAACAGTCTCAGTGGTCGTTGATTTCCACCTATCCATTAAACGAGGTTAAGGTCTACCAATCGATTATCAAATCAATCCACGAGCGATTGAATCATGAATATAAATCACCAATCATATCTCACATTACTCATTACGCCCTACAATAAATTTAACTCTAACTCTTATTTACTTCTAAGGAAAATTTAATCCCTTTGTTTGATAACTTTTGATAACTTTTAATTACAATACCCACGCGGACATGTAAAAATGAAAATTCTAAATTTTTTCCAAGTTAGTAAGCTCAGCTTCAAAGGGCCCTCGGCAGGATTTTTTCAGAATTTTTTTAATGTCATAAGTGTTTGGGGTGGCTGGAGGGGTAGTTCCGGGGCAGCTAATGCCTTGGTGATTTTTTATATTGTGTGGGGGTATTATGGGAGTCCTACAAAAAATCGCCAGCTTCAAAGGGCCCTTGGAAGGATTTTATCTTAAATTTTTTTTTCCAAGTGTAAGTTTTTGGGGTGGCTGGCGGGGTGGTTTTTGTGTTTTGAGGAGCTAATATATCATTTTTAGGGCTCACTGTCTCTATTCGAAACTGAAAAACCATTTTCAGTTTCAGGAGCAAAAAAAATTTTTTTTCGATTTTCGTTCATAAATAAACGTTCGGAACTTCAGGTACATCTTTGTTTTCATAAAAATAAATTTTTTTCCAGGTCAGTTATTTTTATTCTAATTAGGCCTGACAACGAAAAGATTCGGTACGATTGTTACATTTATGCTCCACTCATTGATTATCTTTTCATTTATTTTCCATTTTTAAGGGGTAAAGATAATTGGATCATAGAAAAAAAAAGTTATTGTCCTTATTAAAAAAAAAAAAAATTGAATTTTTTATTTTTCCAGTAAATGAATAATTATAAATATTTATCTACATAGTGAAGAATTTTTTTACCAAAGTAAAATTTTTTTTAATGATTTGAATGTTTATCAAATAATTAATATTATTAATAAAAAAAAACAATGAATATTTTTTTTTACTAAAATTTACAATTTAAAACAATGACTTAGCATTCTGTATTAATTATACTTGAAAAAATATTTTTTTCATCATTTGAGCACTTAATAATTTTTTTATAATTTATTGCCAAAAATTCTACTTGAAAAAAAATTTTTAAACAGCTGAAATTAGAAGATACAATTTTATGTTTTAATTTTATTTAAAAAATAAATTAATACTAAGGAAATATTTAAAAGACATTTTTTTAAATGAATATTTGTAGAATTTTTTTAATCATTATTTATTTATTTGTTAAAAAATCATGAAAGTTAAGTTAACCGACATCTAAGAATTTTTAGAATTTTTTTTCATTAAAAAAATTATTACAAAATAAAAAAAAATTTCATATGTAAAAAACTTGAAAAACTATAAGTGCAATCTTTAAAAAATATTTTTTAGTTGTATTTTAATAATTAAAAAAAAATTAAAAACGTCGGCTAACTTCAGTGTTATAAAAAATCACAAAAGTTGTTAGATATATCTTAATTTCAGTATCATAAATTTTTATCTCTAATTTTTGATACAAAAAAATAAAAAATTTATTTAAGCTTCAAATCATACTTATAAAAAATTGTCTTGAATCATAAGAAAAAATTTTGAATCAAAAAAATAGTTTTAAAATTTTGAATAAAATAAAAAAATTCTTTAAAAAAAATTTTCTCCGTTTAAAAAACTTTTAAAGTAATAAAACCCGACGCAAAATTTTTTTATCAGTGCATGTTTTATAAATCATTATAACCGACACTAAAAATATGCTTCCACATTCTAATAAATAAATAAATAAATAAATATGTTTTATGAAAAGATGCAAGAAGATAAATTTTGCCTTTAAAATAAAATAAAATAAATTTACTGAATTTGAATTGATGATAGATAAATTTAGTTGAGTATCTTGAATGCTATTGGTATGCATTGTGGCAAGTGACTCGTGACCTAATCGTACCGGAATATTTCCATATCCGTTATAAATCGTCATAGATAATAGATTCGCGTATCAAGTGTATAGATATTGCATATTACATATAGATATAGGTATCTTACATGCAGACCCACGTCCGGTTTACGGCTACAACAGAATACGTATATTGGGTTTCATTTCTCATCTCGTATCATACGTGCATACACATACACACACATGATATAATATTATCCGATACAATATGTACCAGTGCCGGTGTACTGTTTCAAGAGCAATGTCCTGTGGCCACACAATGTTCAAGGAAGCGATTGAAATTTTGTTTTTTTTAATTAATATTCAATATTCACCAGCTCGTGTGATGTTTTAATCAAATCAACTCTGAAATTAAAATTTATTCGCGATACTGTTATATTGGCATAGAAAACGTTAATTTATTGGATCCGATGTTTAGGTGATTTAATTTATTAACGTTTGGTTAGTCAAGAGAAATTTGATGAATTATATTAATAGTTATGTGTTTACGATATAAATTATAGCATAAACTTCATATATGTGTTTTTTTTTCTAGAAACTTCTCTTAACTGTTTAATCTTTTATAACTCTGAGGAGACGTAAAAAAAGAAACCTCTCCCACGTGGTACATATGTTTAAGAATATCACTGAGCCGTGAGTTTGGTACACAGATAAAAATTATTTTTTCCATGTGTTACTCAAATGTGTTTATTGAATATTAAATATTCTGAGAATTTTTTACACTTTAACGCCTACTGGTGTTTGGAATTATTTGAAGAATTTTTTAAATTTAATTGATAATTTTTTTTTTAATATTATTATTATTTTTTTTTTATCAATGATTAAGAGAATAAGCAAAATTTTATGTTGGACATATATCAATTATAAAGTGGGATTCTATAGTGTCATCTGAAGGGTCGTAATCTGAATTTATGTACTTTCACAGTTTGATATTTTTTTAGAGATAGTCAATTTATCATCTTGGCCACCCTTTTTTAAAACACAGTAACTGACATTGCTTGGATTTTTTAAAATTTTCCTTTTAAAAAACAAGTTTACATTTTAAATTTATAAAAAATTGGATTTAGGCACAAAAGATATATCAATAATATTTAAAAGAAAAAAATATCAGATTAGTTACTTAAAATACTAAAAAATGCAATAATAGTTATGATAATCACAACGACATGAATAATTTTAAAAAATTAAAAAAATTTTATGACAGAAATTTTTATATTAAAAGAAATTTTTTATAATTGGATTTATCAGACAATAACAATAACAAAAAATTTCTAACAAAGTATAATCTAATCTTATAAAATGAAAACAGAATCACCAAAGAGCTTAAAAGTATTTTAGCTTACAAATAATGACTACAATATATAACTACAACTGCAACTATAAAGTTTCTCAAAATCTTTCTTAAGCTGTAAGCTTAAAAAATTCCCATCGTGCACTATTACTATTAATTGTACTTAGCTCGGTATATTAACTTGGAGGTTAATGAGATCTGGGAGACCATTTTCCGGCGCTATGACCTGTTATCAAGGAACTCGTCGTACTTTTGACTTTGACAACCGATCGTTAATGAGTTCATCGTAAAATATATATATGGATATGAAACACCGTTCAATAAACTTAACAAAGTGATTGACTTGGTAAAATAAATATAAATTGCAAAAATGAAAAACATTTTTTTGTACAACGCCTCCGCAATTCACTCAAAGTCTCTCTTGTGAATTTAGATTCTTATTCAATCTCCGTTCAATGTCCCAATTTACATAACGGTATAAATATGTCAACATATCATTTTTATAAATAATAATAATGATAATTTACAACGAGATGATTATTATTAAGAGAATAAGAAAAATTTTGTATCCAGGATAATGGTATATGATAAAATCAGTTTTTTTATTGAAATTTAGTGTCGTTGCAAAGATTTTGATTTGAAGTTGTGCCTTTTCAAGGTTTCACATAATTCTCACCGATAGTCAATTTATTATGATGAGTATTTAGGCTGCATTCAAAAATACTCTATCTCTAAATACATAATTTAGAAATGACCTTGTATCTTGTGAACTATTGACATTTTTATAGATATAAGCTCACCCTGACATTACACTCGTCGAGACCTTTCATTTGAGTACCCACATCAATTTTTCATATATTATATATATGTATATATGAAAAATATATCAAAATGTATGTGGGTACTCAAATGAAAGCTCTTGATGAGTATAACATCGGGATGAGCTTATATCTTTAAAAACATCAATATTTAAGAAAGTACAGTACAATTTAACAAAAATAATTTAGAAATGACCGTGTATCTTGTGAACTATTGACATTTTTAAAGATATAAGCTCACCCCGACGTTACACTCATCGAGACCTTTCATTTGAGTACCCACATCAATTTTTCATATATTTATATATATTATATATATGTATATATGAAAAATATATCAAAAATGCATGTGGGTACTCAAATGAAAGCTCTTGATGAGTGTAACATCGAGGTGAGCTTATATCTTTAAAAACGTCAATAGTTAAGAAAGTACAGTGCAATTTAACAAGTCATTATTTAATAAACCAAAATTTTATTTACTTATACTTGTATCACGGCAGTCACATAGTGACTGCAAAGTTGCTAATTATTAATATTATTACTATTAAATTCTTTTAAATAAAATAAAGAAACAATTTATAAATAAAATGACATTAGACATTGAGCGTTCAAGATTTAAAGTAGATCCAGTTAGTCGCGACCCAATTAGAGCAAGTCAAGTGACTCATACAAGATCAACATCTACATCAGAACCGACCGTTCATCTCAGCTTATACAGATTGACATATAAGGCTCCATCTCTTTTCATTAACTGCACAAACTCGATCACCGTCATAATTAATAATAATCATAACCACATTAATAATAATTATCAATCTACAAACATCTTCATATTAACAAACATCATTCGCCCACGTGTTCATCATCTGAGTCGACAGATCCAACATCCAAAGCAATAAGTCGATAAATTGCATGGAAACTGCTACTAGTGATTCAAAGGCCAATAAATATTATCGTAACATGTACAGTAGCTTGAAAGCGAAAGCTTTTCCAGCTTAGCTTATATTAATCCCGTGTATACATAACTCTCGATCTCCTGTACTGGATTACTAGTTGTTGGATTAATTAACTCGGCAAATGGATCGGCTATGCGTTTTAGACTTAGACTAACGCCCCTATACACACTTGCATCTATATTAACATGTATATGTATTTGTATTAATACATCTAAGTACGTTAAAGCAAAACAAGTTATATATTGCGCTAATTGGCCGCCTACTCTGCAATATTCCACGCTCGATTTTTCGCAATTATCAATGCCGTTTGCGCCAGACAATGAACTAACCGTTTTCTCTTTACAATTTCAAGTCTACGATATGTATATATTATATATTTTCATAAAACAGTAATAAAATTTTAATTTGTTTTTGGTTTTGTACTTTTAGTTGCAAAAATTTTATTATTATTATTATTATTACACTAGCGAACTTTTAAAGAAAATGTTAATTAACTTAACGTGTTAATTTGATAAAACCTTTGTGAACATACTCGCAATTTGGTTCAAGGAGACTATAGTTTCTCAATATTACTAGATTGTAAAACTTGAGATTTTTGTAAAGAAGAAAGAAAAAATACATTTTTTTCAATTATCAATTGTAAATTAGTGAACTTACTTTTTGGAACAGAAATCGATACTGCTACACGGAAAAAAATAAATAGTAAATGCAACATGATGCAGTCTTGGTAAATTAACATGATGAAATCATGTTTCAGTAACATGATTTGTCATGTTGCAGCAACATGATTTTTCATGTTTCGGCTACGTGGCAATCATGTTGCAACAACATGATTTGTCATGTTTCGGCTACATGACAATTATGTTGCGGTAGCATGAGAAAAATCATGTGGCAACAACATGATTTATCATGTTTCGGTTACATGACAATCATGTTACGGTAGCATGAGAAAAATCATGTGGCAGGAACATGATAGACTATTATACACTAATATTACATACAATATTATAAATCTTTAGTTGTTGCAGCTTAATTTTATGCTATTAAGGCTACATGAAAATCATGTTGCTGCCACATGATTTTTCTCATGTTACCGCAACATAATTGTCATGTAGTCGAAACATGATAAATCATGTTGCTTCAACATGATTTCATCATGTTCATTTACCAAGACTGCATCATGTTGCATTTACTATTTATTTTTTTCCTTCGATTCTAATGATTACGTGCGTTAATATTCTCGGACAAAAAATCACTGCAATCAAATATCAATAAACGAAATATCCCAAGAATTATTCTTGAAACGATCAATATCGAACAAGCTTAACATTTTATAAAATAAAAATTATTGTCTGCTATAAAAATTATTTTTATTAGCTTTTTATCGTGTTGTGCCCTTTTATCACGGATTTTGTGTATGTTTATCTAAAAATAGGCCAACATATCTACACAATAAAAAATATTATGTTAAATACGGTCCACACAAAATTATTTTAACAGAAAATGTGTTAAATTTTAACACTGATTTTGTGTGAGCCGTATTTAACACAGAAATTGTGTTAATTTTACACAATATTTTTTACTGTGATAGTCTCGAGGATATTTTGTCTGGAGATATTTTATCTGGGGATAGATATTAATGCGTGTCATTATTTAAAATATATAGGTCAAATAGTTTAATAACTACTTTTTAATAAATATTTTCATCCATTGAATCCCATTTAATCAATGTTAAAAATTATTCATTTTTAATGTCTGCTGTAAAATTTTTTAAGTGTGGAATACAACGTATTAGAATAATAGTATCGAAATAATTGATAGTTTTTGAAAAAATTATTAACGAATCAATGCTTTGGCCTTAAACCCTTGTAGAAAATGCAAAAATAATTAAATTGGTTTATAACAATCATTAAAAATAAATTTATCGAGTTTTAAAGCCTACACTGAAAAAAAAAAAAATTCTTGACTGGAGTGTAAATTTTCTTGGCTTAAGAAAATATTAAGGAAGATTGAAAATTTCTTGAATGAAGTCAAAGTTTCTTGAGCCAAGAAAATTTCTTGCTCCAAAATAACTTTTGTCTTCCTTAAAATTTTCTTGGAGCAAGAAGTTTGTTTTTTTGTCTAAGTACCAATTGAAAAAATGGACTCTGATTTCTTATTTGTTTAGGATAAGAACGCTAATGTACAGCGCGCAATTTAAATTTCTATAAGTTCTCATTTAAAAAAAATTATTCCCCGAAATTCTTGAATTGCAGATAAACTTAAGCGTTCATTGAATTCCCAGCACCGAAACATGAAACAACTGTTCAAACACACATTAATTATTGGCTTACCAAAATACGTAATATCCATTGTCACACATTTTTTCTTTCAACAAAAATTGAACCGTCACACTTTATTAATATATCATGTTATGCATAAATATTTTTTTTCCACCTACCGTCGGTATTTATAATCTGAGTGATATTTTTGACTTTATATTGTACATATATAAATATATAAAATATATTTACGCCTATTTGCTGGCTCGAATTTACTGCAACGTAATGCATTAACGTAGATCGTTCTGCAATGCAGTAAAAAATAAAATAATATCGGATAGAAGTTGTATAACAGATGAAAAAATACGGGAGTTGAGAATACCTAGGCTCTTTTATTATTCTTGCTTTAATTTTCATCCAAAGAATGAACAGCAAATAAACAAAAAAAAAATTGTTAATGATAAATATTGTGTCGGTAATTAATGTGGAAGTTTGATTAAAGGATCTTTATTTTTGGCTCTGTTCCCAAGTAATCACCCACCGGTGAAATGATGTTGAGCCCATCTGCAAACTTAGCCTCCATTACTGCACTCATTTTATTTTATTTCTTTAAGCTTGAAGTTTCTTTTTTATTTTATTATTTTTTCATTTAAAAAAATTACTTAAAAATCTATAGCGTTGATTACGTATTCATTTTTCTTCCTCTTCTTCACCACTTGCGCTTCTCTTTTCTCTCTCTTATTCTAGACATAAACTATGTACTAGGTACCGCGTAATTCAGACAGATATAGGTCACCTGGACAAGAAAAAATCGAAGCGTATGGTACATTTATATCTGACACTACTTATCGATTTTTTTAATATAACTTCAAGTCTTGCCAAACTTTAATTTCTGAAAATTTAAATTGACAGATGATGATTTTATTTTATTAATAAATTCATTAATTTTTATGAGCTTCTGCAGTACAAATTTAATTATAAATTTACATATTTTTTATTCATTATAAGTATTAAATACTTTTATTTTGTTCTTTTATAAGAAAATTTTCCTTTAATTTTAATTATAGTTGAAACCAAAAATTTATTACAATAATTTTAACAATTTTTCAATTTACTGTAAATGCGGGTTAAATTTAATCAAATAATAATAATAATAATAATAATAATAATACTTTAGAACAAATATTTTACAACACAAAATGTTTTCTCTAAGAAAAATACATTATAAATAATATATTACAATTTTTTTTGGAGCTTCTAAATAAATAATATAAATATTTATGAAAATTATTATGAAGCTTAATAATTTTTTAAATATTTTATTATTAATAAAAATAGACAATAAATTTTATTATATAATTAAATTCATTATAATTTTGAGTAAAGTTAGTGAAAATTCTAAAGCGGCCATGAAGTTTGAATAATCATTAATGATATTAAATTTTTCTTACTCACGTGATATTATTGATTTATTTTTCTATTATAACTTTTCGATATAATCAATTTTAAAAGATGTAATAAGTTCAATATAATAATAATAATAACAATAATAATAATGTTAGAAATATTACTAAGATCGGTGATTTTATTTATCAAAAAAGATTTATTATTTTTTTAAGCCAACTTATCTGATCCACTTGGAGACTATTCAATTTTTATTTATTAATTATTTTCACCACAATAAAATCTTAATAACATTTTTATATAATCTCAATTTAAAATTGTCTTAAAAATCAAAATTTTTAATTATTATATATTCATACCAACCTATCTTAGTGGTGCCCAAACCCACATTCTCCTTTGTAACAAAGATGTACTTATCTTTATATACAATAAATAAATACATACATATTCATACCAACAATATTGTGGTGAAAATAATTAATAAATAAAAATTGAATAGTCTCCAAATGGATCGGGTAAGTCGGCTTAAAAAAATAATAAATCTTCTTTAATAATTAACAATTATTATTATTATTATTATATCTCAAATTTTTATTAATCTAATTTTGATTAATATAAAATTAGCTTAATAATAATAATAATAATAATAATAATAATAATAATAATAATAATAATAATAGCAATAAAACATCTCAAATTTTTATTAACCTATCCCTATAAAAATTAAACTAAGTTAAATAAAAAAAAATTTTTTTGATGTTATCTATAAAAGCAAAACCAACCACCAATTAAATCTCCAATGCTAAAAACCTCAAAAGACTTGAAATAACCGTCACAACTTTTATTTTACTAAACATCAAACCTAAAATAAATTAAAATTCAAAAGTAGCCTTGTATTGCGGTTTCAACTTCATTCAACAAGCGCAATAAAAACTAATCGACTTTTCTAAGATTTTAACTTCCACCTTTTCTATTTACCTTCTTACCATAAATAAAACCAAAACAAATAACTCAATTTTCCATCAACCTCCACCAACTTCAATCTTCAAGATAAAAAAAACCGATAATAGTTATTAATTATTAATCAGACTTCCTGAGAAGCTTTTGTATAATTACCACAATGACTTTCATATTCTATAAAAAAAAGTTTAATCTAATCAAAAAAAAAAAAAAATAAATAAATAAACTTACCTTGATACATATAATGCATAATAAATAATATATATTAATACAAATACTGATCCATCAGTTGACTTAGAATATTTTAGTTGTTTATTTAACCAGTGAGAATACACGTTAACTAGGATCAATAAATAGTCGCTCGATATTTCGATTAAAGTCCTATCGCAGAGTACTACTACTATTATTATTATTGTACGTACAAGTACAAGTACAAGTAAAGTATCAACCACGTGCATTTCATACCCATACTCAGTACATACTCTACAGGAGTTTTGATAGCAACAGTGCGACAGTTCTTGCTCGGCAGCGATGATAAGAGGACTATTATCGCACCGAGACTCGCGGATTTTATTACAAATTTACTTCTATATTCCGTGTGAAGAAATATATATTACTTTATTATAAATATATATTATTTATAATCCAACTGATGGATTTTTGCACAAAAGTACTTCGAAAGTACTTATTACAAGTATTGCTAACTAAACGACTCGTACTTTGATATCTTCCTGAACAAGTAAAGCAGATACAAGTATTTTATCGAGAAGTATATATGTAATATATGATATGTGATATTTAATGGCAGTACATGTGATACGAGTAAAGATTTAACTTTGAGTCGCGTGTTATAAGGCTTTACCAAAGTACTAGTAGTGGAATAGTGTTTTCTGATGCAGCGATGGGGTGGGCACTGGGTCACCATTTGGAGCTTTTCGTGCCAGCAAAAGCAAAGTGCACGATAGTTATTCAGTGACTTTATCTTTTTATTTTATTGTTATTGTTTGTTACTTATTTTATTTATTTTTGATCAATGAAATTCCTCTGGATGTCACGTTACGTTCGACAGAAGACATCCGAGGTACGCTAAATTATTTATTACTTTATATTTATTCTTTAAATAATTTACTTGGACGGTAAAATTTAATGTTTGTTTATTTTTTTAATAATTCAAGATCATTTTTATTTTTTAAGTTAAATTTAATTTAGGTACAGATTATGATTGTAGAGAAGAAATAGGAAGTTTGATAGATAAAAAAAGGATTTTTAGATAATTTTTTATGAATAAGCTTTTCAATTAATTAATATGAAAATCAATATGTATGTATTAGTGAATTTGAGCTTTGAAAAAAAGCTTTTTAAATTTTTTGTAGCCCAATTTTTGTGCTAACGCTCTAAACAGTTTTACAAGTGTAAATATAAATTTGAAAATACTTGACTGACATAAAATTTCTTGTGTAGATATTTAAATATATATATTACAAAAATTAAATTAATTTTTGTAAAATTAAAACATGAATTAAATAAAAAATAAACAAGATAAGGCATCAAAAAAATTTGAAATTCAATTTTTATGAATGATTTTCTCAATTCAAAAATTTTTTTTTCTGTAAAAAAATGTGTAAATGCTTTTCAATTAATTAATATGGAAATTAATATATTTGTATTAGTGAATTCGAGCTTTGAGAAAAATTAAAAAAAATTTTTTTTAGCCCAATTAATGTGCTAATGCTCTAAATAGTTTCAAATATAAGTATAAATTTTAAAATAATTGATTGACCTAAAATTTCTTGTGTAAATACTTAAATATTTACATTACAAAAATTAAATTAATTTTTAAAAAATTAACAGATGAATTAAATGAAAAAAAAATAAATAAGATAAGGTATTAAAAAATGTTCTAATTCTATTTTTATAAATGATTTTCTTAATTCAAAAAATTTTTTTTCTGTGAAAAAAAAATTTTTAAGCCTTTTTAAAGAGTTTTTAAAAGCTCTACAAAATCCTACGTTATTTTTTACAAAATAATAAATCAAGAATGTGCAAATTTTAAGGAAAGAATGTGTGATATTATCAATAAAATTTTTTTTTTTATTGAAAAAAATTTTTTAGAGAATTTCTAAAACAAAAAACTATACAAAATTTTTAAAAACAATTTTTAAAGATTAAAATATCCAATAATTAACTATACTTTTAAAAATTTAATAAAATTTCTTCTTTAAAAAAAATGTCAATTTAAATTTCTTCTTTTTCGCTCTTTTGACATTTCAAATTTCGCAAAAAAAACTTTGTCCTTTTTTAAAATGAAACAAAAAAATTGGACTTTTTCATACTAACACAATTTCTTCCTCATATTAATTCCTCATTCCTCTATTACTTTCTGATGGTCGATCACGTGCAGCCTTGAAGGTCGCTGTTAAAAAATTGAGTATCTATAGCATCAGCTGCTCGTATGTACACACTTTAATTCATTTCCAACATTTCATTACAAACACTTTCTTTTTTCTTGACATGCCTATTTTATTCAATCACACTTTTTTCCTCTACATTTAATCTACCGCTGCCGTACTATTGAATTAAACTATGCCAGCAACAATACTAAATTATGAGAATAAATATAATATAATTTAATATAATAATAATACCACCAGAGTGTGAAAGATGCAGAGAAAGTGGTGAGCCGGGGAAATGAAAAATAAAATTATACTTCCTGAGTATGACGTCAACATTATTCTTCTCATTTTTCGTTTACGTCAATAAAAACAATAATAATATAATGTAATAAATATTGATCAATTTTATCATAATATTATTGCATGCTTGAAGCGCGGCTACGCTTCACTTGGTTGAAAATCTAATCGATTTCTTCAATCTTCGTTTTTAAATTTTATATTTCATATATTTAGAATTCTATTCAACATTTTTTTTTTTTCAAAATAAACACTACAAAAAAAATTGAAATTTTTTTACATTAATCTATTTTTAATAAATTTCAGATTCAAGATTAAAATTATTTTTTAATAAAATTTGTCTTGATTTAAAAATAAATTTCTTCATTGAAAATTAAAATTATAATTAATATGCTTTTCAACATATTTTACAATAATTAAAAAATCTGGAAATAAAAAACATAAATAGAAAAATTTTAATTTTTTATGTAATGTTAATATTTTAAAGAAATTTTTTTCAAACCTAATTATTGATCACTACTCATCATATTTTTTCTGACAATATCAATCATGTAACCTTTTATCTTAAAATTTAATACAAAGCCTTAAGAAATGACCTTTTATCTTGTGAAATATTGACATTTTTAAAGATATAAGCTCATCCGGATGTTACACTCATCGAGACCTTTCATTTGAGTACCCACATCAATTTTTCATATATTTATATATATGTTATATATATTATGTATGTATATATGATAAATATATCAAAACAACATGTGGGTACTCAAATAAAAGCTCTTAATGAGTGTAACATCGGGATGAGCTTATATCTTTAAAAACGTCAATATTTAAGAAAGTACAGTGCAATTTTACAAAAATCATTATTTAATAAACCAAAATTTTATTTATTTATAGTTCACAAGTCACGGCAGTCACATAGTGACTGCAAGGTTGCTAGCTTGTATTATTTGCAATAAATAATTACTAAAAATTATTTATCTTAAAAAAATTACATTAGCTGCTGAAACCTCATAATAATAGCAATAGTTAATAGTTATTTGGGGCACGTGTAATCGGTATAAAAATTGGCATGTTGCCTGTTGGCATCGACAAACCGTAGCATGTATTATTAATCGAAATTACCGCAAATTTAAATTACACACCCGGTCAATTGTGAAATCAATTAGCACGAGCGGGTATTCCTAGGATTAAATCCGTCGTGCGGAGCCTTCATCAGAATCACCCATTTCAATTAAAGCTTGAATTTCAATCATACTGTTTATTTAACTCCTCGTAGCTTTAATTTAAATTGTCAGTGTAAATATTTGAGGATGATCACTGAGGCATTGATTGTTTTTTTTTTTTTATTTCAGGATGTCGAGGAGTACAAAAATAATGCCGAGCCGGAACTAGTGATTCCCTTGGTGTGGACGAGTAAACGGAGCCTGGAGGTCGAGGAGCTTACCAGTGAAAGAGAATTATTATCACCAGGAGCAGCAGCAGCCATGGCCTCGACCAGCGGGCACAAGAGAAACGGCTCAAGCTCTAGCATGTTCGCCCACAGACGTACCGAGTCCGGCAGCGGGTTTATCGGACATAAACGCCCTGAAACCGGACACAAGCGAGCTGAGAGTATATCAACAGCCTTTGGCCACAAGAGAAATGACAGCTACGGTGGCTTTGGTCACAAGAGGTCATTTATTACGTCATTATTACATCATGTTCTTTTTTTTTTAACTCAATTCGCTTTTATCTAACATCTTTAGTTAATCTATAATCTATCGCTAATAACTTTTTTTTTATCTGAAGAAAATTTACGCCTTTCTT
Source organism: Cotesia congregata (assembly GCA_905319865.3). Lineage (NCBI taxonomy): Eukaryota > Metazoa > Arthropoda > Insecta > Hymenoptera > Braconidae > Cotesia > Cotesia congregata. Next base: position 17,720,706 of record CAJNRD030001121.1, on the reverse strand, counting down.
ATTTTACAGAGATTTATTTTTAACAGCTTAGAAAAAATTTGTTTTTTATTAGTACACTGAAAAAAAAAAAAAATGTGAAGAAAATTTTTAATTTATTATAAATTAATTTAATTTATAAAAAATTAAATTAATTTAATTTGTTATAAAATTTTTTTACTTATTTCATAATAATTTATTTGGTAGAAAAAAATTATCCAATGTTAATTTTTTTAAGACTCATTCAATTCAAAATTTTTAATTTTTTTACTGATAAAAAAATGTAATTTATTTTTAAGAATTTTGTTGTTTTAAATCAAGTATAATATTAATAATAATTATTATTATTATTATTATTATTATGTTATTAAATGCTCAGGGGGGTTGTCCCCGGAGTCCGACTCTCCGAGGGCCCAGCCTGAGCTCCATCCATTACTGCTGGACCACTCCGCACAACAAGGCGGTTAGTGATCACAGCAGGCCAAAGTCATTTTCCTAAGTAAACGGAGGGAACCTAGTAGCACAGCCTTCTGCATCCTGACTGCCAAGAACTCAGCTTTAGATGAGCAAGCTGGAACTCTGGCAAGTGAGGATACAAAAGACTGTTTCATCCCTCCAAGGACACCAACAATCAGGACGACAAGCTTGACACGGCAACCTGGGTAAAGTTTGCCAATTTCAAACAGGACATCCTGATATATTTGTCTTTTGTACTCTTCTTTGGCTGAGATGTTGTATTAAGCCGGGGCCGAAAACTCTATGACATAAATGCCACGAGTAGTCTTGTCGAAGAGCACAATATCAGGTTATTATTATTATTATTATTATTATTATTATTGTTATGTTATTAAATGCTCAGGGGGGTTGTCCGCGGAGTCCGACTCTCCGAGGGCCCACCCTGTGCTCCATCCATTACTGCTGGACCACTCCGCGCAACAAGGCGGTTAGTGATCACAGCGGGCCAAAGTCATTTTCCTAAGTAGACGTAGGGAACCTGGTATCACAGCCTTCTGCATCCTGACTGCCAAGCACTCAGCTTTTGATGAGCAAGCTGGAACTCTGGCAAGTGAGTATACAAAAGACTGTTTCATCCCTCCAAGGCCGCCAACAATCAGGACGACAAGCTTGACACGTTAACCTGGGTAAAGTTTGCCAATTTCAAACAGGAGATCCTGATATATTGGTCTTTTGTGCTCTTCTTTGGCTTAGATGTTGTATTCAGCCGGGGCCGAAAACTCTATGACCTAAATGTCACGAGTAGCCTTGTCGAAGAGCACGATATCAGGTTTGTTGTGATCTATCCGCTGGGTTGTTGCAAATGGCATGTTCCAATAGATTTTGCAACTGTCATTCTCAACAACCTAGGGAATATCTCCTGGCCGATAAGGCAGCACTGGTGTCACGTCAATACCGTAGCAATGACGAAGATAGTAGTACAGTACTCTTAGGGCAGCATTGTGACGCTGGATATATGCACCTCTCGCCAGCACAGGGCATGCTGACAAAAGGTGCATAAGCGTCTCCGGATGTTGTTTACACGCCCTGCAGGACGTGTCCGGAAGCTGCACCTGGAGCACCTTGCTACGGTACTCTAGAGTGTTAATGACACCATCTTGGCAGGCAAATATAAACCCTTCAGTCTCGGACATCATTATTATTATTATTATTATTATTATTATTATTATTATTATTGTTGTTGTTTTAAGAGTACATCCCGTATTAATACAATCGGTTAGAAAATATACATATACACAATAAATAATCATTTGAGAAGATTCTACTAAAATTAAAAATTAAAAAGATAAAAAAATAAATAAAAATAACCAGTTAAATTATTAGTTCAAAATAAGCAGTGAGATCATTAAAAAATGTGTAGACTTAATTACTATGTTATTCGCATAGACAAAAGGCTCTGAGAGTTTTAAATCAAGTAGAAAAATTTCTTTAAGATAGCTCAGTCGGTCATAGAGTTACTGTTTAAAAATTTAATTAAATTTGGTATATTTAGAGATTATGTAAAGAGTAAAAAGATAGTGAATTTTTTAATTTATGTGAAAGTAATATTAATTTACATATAATTTAGGTAAATATTTACAAGTGGGGTCAACCATTATAATTTTCATTTTTTTGAACGAAATTTCTATTTGATTTCATTAATATATTTCTTTTTAAAAATACATAAAAAAATGAACAATTAAAAAAAAAAGTTGATTATCAGAATTTTAACAAATTTTCAAGAAAATTTATAAATTTTTTAGAAAATTGTGATATTCAACATTTTTTTTTTTTTTAATTTAAAAAAAAAATATATCAAAAACCTCAAAAAAAGATGAAGTAGAAATTTTATCCAAAAATATGAGAGCCAAAATTTTTTCAAACTTTTGAAGGCAAAAAAGCTATCATCTTTATTTTTTTCTTGTACGATATTTTTTATAATTACCATCATTTACAAGCAACAATTGTTAAATATTGTTTTTAATTTCATTGTCAAAATATCTAATTTATAAATGTTTTTTTTTAAATTGATATTAAAATTATATTATTTTTACTAAACTTAGAATCTCTAAAATAACAATTTAGTGCTTTTTATAAAATAATTAATTAAAAATTTTAATTATAATTATTATTCAAACTATTACTATAACAGGAACAATTAAATTGATAAAAAATTATTTATATTATTTACATTCAAAATTGAAACACAAACTTAGCTATAAAATTTAAAATACAATTTATTCTTTCAACTTTAAAAACAAACAATTTGTTACTTGAAATAAGGTAACTTGATATTAAAAAATTTTTCTTTTTCATTGTACCAGTAAAACTTACCAACAACTTCTTTTACATTGCATTTGTTTGCTAATAATAAAACTATAAATTTTTTAATTTTGAAACTTGAAATAATTTTTCCCAAAACTTTTTTATTTAAACTTCTTATCAGATTGAAATTAATAATTAGTTTTGTTCAATTCATAGAACTAGAAAATAAAACTAAATTTTGTCAAAAAAAAATTTTCATAAATTTTTTATCAAAACAATAAAATGATTATTATTGCAGATCTGAATCCGGCAGCAATTACCATGCAGGACACCGCAGAAACGAAAGTATGTACGCGATGACTGGATTGTACGCTGAAAGCGCAGGAAATATTATCGACGACCCTCTGGACCTGCCTCAACTGAGCGATGGCAGATTAACACATGACACAGTGATCAGGTGTCACAGTAGGAATCCAAGTTCTGGTCTTGTAGATCACAGGTGAGCTTATCAACCACAAGCTTTAATTTAACTAATCAATAATAAATTCCAAATAAAACCAGAGCAAGATTTTCAATAACAGTAAAGTCAATTTTAATTTATTTAATCATTACGTCAATCATACATGGTATGGGAATACCTCTCACGTACATCGGACATTACGTAACTCGTTCAATTATGCTTTGAACAATGGAACAAATGCACCTACGCTGGGCATTGTTCTATGATTAAATGCATGGAAAAAATATACAAGACAAATGTGCCGTATATTTTTATTTTTTTTTTTTACTTATCTATCTTGTATTTCTATGTATTGTATGGCAGAATTCACTGCGAACAACTATTTTTTTATCTTAAAAATTAACAATAGTGAAACAGTAACGGAAAGTTGGATTTAATGCGGCACTGTCACATTCATTCATTACATTTTTTGCACTTTTACAGAGATTTTATCATCAAATGCCACAGCAGGAATCCAAGTGCTTCCATGGTTGACAGGTAAAATTTTTATAAAATATATTTTTTTAGTGCTATTGCAAAGGTCTTGGCTTGAATTTTTGCCTTTTCAAATTTTTATATCATTCTCATCAATAGTTAATTTATTATGATAAATATTTAGGCTGCATCCAAAAATGCTCTAGCTGTAGCTGCATGATTAAGAATGACCTTATATTATGTGAATTATTGACATTTTTAAAGATATAAGCTCATCCTGATGTTACAATCATCAAGACCTTTCATTTGAGTACCCACATCAATTTTTCATATATTTATATATTATATATATGTATATATGAAAAATATATCAAAAATGCATGTGGGTATTCAAATTAAAGCTCTTAATGAGTATAACATCGGGATGAGCTCATATCTTTAAAATATATATTATATATATGTATATGTAAAAAATATATCAAAATTTTATACTTTATTAAATTAAAGAAAAAAAAATTGCATTTTTTCATTTTTAAAAATTTTTTGGCCATCATTTATTTATTATAAATTTTTTATAATAATTAAATTTATGCTAAATTAATTTTTATTAATTAAGAAGTGATCTTGTATCTTGTGAATTATTGACATTTTTAAAGATATAAGCTCATCCGACAGTTACACTCATCAAGAGCTTTCAGTTGAGTGCCCACATGCATTTTTGATATATTTTTCATATATA
>CAJNRD030001121.1:17695250-17706987 GCA_905319865.3 Cotesia congregata | reverse complement strand
ATATATAAAAAATGCATGTGGGTACTCAAATGAAAGGTTTTGATGAGTATAATATCGGGATGAGCTTATATCTTTAAAAACGTCAATATTTAAGAAAGTACAGTACAATTTAACAAAAATAATTAAATTAAAATAATGTCATTACTTTACAGTGGTCCGATGACTTAAAAATGTTACAACAATACTTTAAGATATATATGTACTTTGAAAAAAATGTAAAAAAAAAATTTTTTTTCCTGACTTACAAACCAGAATGACCTTTTAATTAAAAATAAAATACGGAGTCTTAATAACACAACATTGTTATATTCCAGACATTCCTCGAAGCATGTGGCGGCTTGTTTGCAATCCCGTGTACGTGGTAACGTGCCTAGGAGCCTGCATGGAGTTAGTTATTGTCTCGGGTTTTGTGGTTTTTCTGCCGAAATATCTCGAGACCCAGTTTAGCTTGGGCAAAAGCCAAGCGAGTATATTCACCGGTTCGATAGCAATACCAGGTGCTTGCATTGGTATATTTTTCGGCGGGTGTCTTTTAAAACGTCTGGAATTAAGGCCAAAAGGCGCGGTACAGTTTGTACTGGTATCAAATATCATATGTTTAACTTGTTATGGATTATTATTTTTCCTCGGATGTGACAATGTCAAAATGGCTGGAACAACAATACCATATTTCAATAGCAGTACAAAAGGCCCTGAGCCATTTCAGGTTAATCTCACTGCCTCATGCAATTTTGGATGTGAGTGTCGTATGAATGACGTCGAACCTGTTTGTGGTAATAATGGTCTCACGTACTTCAGCCCTTGTCACGCTGGTTGCACTGACTTTAGCTCTAAGTCTAATTTTACTAATTGTGCTTGTAAGTATTTTTTTTTTTTTAATTAATTAATATATCTCTATTTAAAATTTTTTATTTTATTTTATACACGGAAAGAACAAGATTATACTGGATATAATCCCAGATTATACTGAGTGAAAAAAAATTTCAGATAGTAGCTAATATAATTCAGATAACAATGAGTATAATCCAGATTACAATGAGTATAATCGAAATATTATTCAGTATAATCTGGATTATACTAGCTACCATCTGAAATTTTTTTTTTTCGCCTCAGATGTCACTGAGTATAATCTGAGATGGTATCCAGTGTCATCTTGTTCTTTCCGTGTAATAAATATATAAATTTCAATCAAATTAATTTTAATTATTTAAGGTATACACGGAAACTTAGCAATTCCAAGATTACCAGCCGAAGTAACAGCAATTCCTGTTGCTACATCTGGACCCTGTACATCACCTTGTAAAACAATATTTCCGTTTCTCATTTTATTATTTTTCATGACATTCGTTGTAGCTGTTACACAGATGCCACTGTTGATGATTGTACTGCGGTAAGTATTTTTTTTTTTTAATTTTTAATTAATGATAGAGCATAGTAAATTTTGTAAACAATCTAAATGATGAAGTGGAATTTTACGGTGGCACATTCAATGCATTTACATATAAATTGTACAGTCTTTTTCTCATTTTTCTTTAATTAATTTTCTTAATTAATGTCATTTAATTTTATATATTTTCTTTTGATGTATATTGCCGATAGGCGAATGTTGATAAATAAATAAATTAATTAATAATAATAATAATAATACTAAATTAAATTTTAAAAATTAATTACAGATCTGTGGGCGAAGAAGAAAGATCATTTGCACTGGGAATGCAGTTTGTCATCTTCCGACTGTTTGGTTACATACCAGCGCCAATACTCTTTGGAAATTTAATAGACTCGACGTGTTTACTCTGGAAGAGTACTTGTGGCGAAAAGGGTGGTCGCTGTTTACTTTATGACATTGAACAATTTAGATATAGGTATGTTTATTTATATCAATTTTTTTTTATTTTATTTTTGTTACATATATATATTTAAGTATACACACGGAAAATTTTTTATTAATTGAACAAGTAGTTTAAAAGTTATACTCATATTTGTAAACTTTCTTTTAAGACTGTCTTTTTAAACTTAATGAGCGGAGTTATAAAAAGTGGCTGATTAAATCAGTCTTTAATTTTTATGAAATTTTTTTAACTACATTTTCCAATAATTGATCTAAGAATTAAAAATTTCGATAAATATTTTAATTTTATCCAAAATTCAAGGATAAAATTTTCATTAAAAAATCAATAATTTTTTTTTATTAAAAAAAAATGTTTTCTTAGTTGTATTTTCGAGCAGTTCATTGAAGGATTAAAAATTCCGATAAATATTTTTTTTGACAAATAATTTAAGGCTAAAATTTTCATTTAAAATCGAAATTTTTTTTATTATCAATTCGTAGTTATTTAAAAAAAAATATTTTGATAATTCCTTTGATTAATCAGTAGGAAAAATTTTTTTGGATTTTTTAATTTTCATGATTTAAATTGAAGATATTGTTTATGATTAAAATTGAAAAAAAAAATTATTAAAGTTCAAATTCACTCATATATGCATATTAATCAATTTAAAGAGCTCTTCAAAAAAAATTATTTTAAAATAGCTTTTTTCTACCTTCTAAGTGCGAATAATTTTGAATGTAAATTAATAAATAACATACTATTAAAATTCACAGATACGTTGGACTGTGTGCTGGAATAAAAATTCTAGCATTAGCGTTATTTTTAGTCGACTGGTGGTTGGTGAGACGAAGGCACCAGCTTGAAGAGTCGCCTAAAGGATTAACCGTTAATGATATCGTCGGCTCTATTATTAGTCTTGACAAACGTAATTACAATTTTTTTTATTCTATAAAAACAATTTATTAAATTGAACTAGACAGCATATCTAATATATATATATATATATATATATAATATTTAAATGTAAAATTATTTAGTGTTCGAAGAGAAGCCTCAGCATCTTAATTTAGCGGAGAATGATGCAATGACGCAGAACTCGACAGAGCACACACCGTCCTCGATCTCATCGCCAACCGAGCAAACAAAATCAACAAACTTAGAAGAAAGTGAGTCGACACACTTGACCCAAGGCTCGATGGACACGACAAATCACTCGAAACTACTCGCCGATTTTTCAGACACCAGGCAAGATGACGACGTTGAATTTAGGCCTCTTAACAGTAAATTTGAATCTAACGACCGTCACGTTTAATGACGGTTTCACTCTAGATACTAAATTAATTAATTAATTTTTTTTTTTTTTATTCAAATAAATATTTGTGGCAAATTTTTCAATCAGCTTAAAATTAAGCTCGACATTTTTTTCTACATTTATTTATAAATTAATATTTTTATTTATCACAGTGTTTAGTCGGATTAATAAATACAGACACAATCTTAATATACATATCATTGTCACGTAGCCATTATTTTGAGCTTATTAATTTATTTGTCACAAATTAATGCTGACGTAGCGATTACATACCTATATATATATATTAATTAAGACTCAATGCAATTTATTAAAGAGGTCTGATCGCTTTTATTTAAACTTAAATTTTCTCAAAAAATTTGTAATTAAAAATTTTATTTTTAAGTATTTTACTAAAATTTACATTTTTTTAAAATAATATTTTAGAAATAACCCACAAAATTTTTAATGTTTTTCTATCCATCTTTACAAACTTGCTCAATATTGATTAATTTTTTCATACATAAATTTATTTAGAAAAGGAAAAATTTAGTATAACTAAAAAAAAACCTTTTGAATTTAAGGGGGATAGCCACTGTGAGGATCGAAAAAATAGGGAATTTTTTTTAATGGGATAATAAAGGAATTTGGGAGTCGGGTTTTTTTTGCTTTATAAAGTATACATTGAAGATCGTTCTCCTAAATTTTTATTAAAAAATATCATGTTGTTACAAAGTTATTAACTCGAAAAATATTCGGAATTATCATATAAAATTCTAGGTACATATTCTTGAATATATAAACTTTGATTCAATAAAACAAAAATTTTTTTTAATTTCACAGTGGCTATCCCTCTTAAAATTCATAAAAAATTTTTTTTTATTTTTTGTTTAAATACTAAAAAAAAAATTTCTTACTCAGCGATAAGACCTCTTTAATCACTTCGTAATATGCAATTACAACTTCTAATTTTTAAATAAATTTATTTCCCGATTATCAGCTTGTCTCGGACGTGTAGCATGAAGTTTTGTGTTTAGCTTTTTTAACTTGAATCTCTGCAATTATTATTATAAAAAAAAAAAAAAAAAAATTGATGTAAGAAAAGCACTACACTATTTTTGTTAAAATTGTCGGGCTAATATTAATACTAATGACTAATAAATAAATAAATAATAAATTGAGAGAGATCCTGGAACGATGCACAAATATCTTCCTCGTCTGATTCAAGCTTCAATAACTAGGCTAATGAATTCGAGTTTTGAGGCGAGATTAAAGTTATTTAAATATTTAACTGTAAATATATAAATTCCTGCCTTAAAAAACATAAGACTAGACATTAATTAAATGTAACTATAATTGTTAGGCTAAAGGTATATATGATATGGGAATTTATAATAAAATAAATAATATATAAATATATATTATTTCAATGCAGAGATGGTTTGTCGTATATCCATTAAATTAAATGTTCTCAACAATTAGTCAATATTTAGTGATAGTAAATGAAACTACAAAAAAAATATTTAAAATATCGACTAAATATTTAACTGGGATTGTTTGTGTAATAGAATATCCAAAATTTATTTGTCTTAGTAAATATAATCGTACTTCCAAGTCTAAGATCTGTATTTTGCGTTTAATAGTTGAAAAGTAATTAGCTCAAGAGGCGGTCATGTACCTGAAAGCCTCTCGATTTAATCGAACAAAAAAAAAAATTTATAATTAACTCAGGAATGCTATTCATTGTGAATTGCTCGAACAATGCAAGGCAATGTTCTTAGATTTAACACTAAAGAAATATAATGATTATTTAGATTTAATAATCAACTCTTTATAGGCTAATTATTTACTATGGAAGTATTTTTTGGACTATTAAAAATTACATGTTTTATGATCAAAATTTTTAAATGTATAATTTAGAATTAAATTATTAATTAAGATTTTTTTAAATATCAATTTTTTTTAATTATTATTTTTAATAACTTTTGGAAATTTATTTTAAAGTTTGGTCCATTATTTACAAGTTGGGTCCATCATTTTAATTTTCATTTTTTTGAACGAAATTTTTTTTTGAAAATTTTGATATTTTTTTTTTGAAAAATACATAAAAAAACAATAAAAAAAAAAAAGTTTATTATCACAATTTTAACAAATTTTCAAAAAAATGTGATATTTAACTTTTTTTTTTAATTGTTCGTTTTTTTATGTACTTTCAAAAAGAATAAAATATATAAAAAAAAAAAATAAAATAGAAATTTTATCCAATAACATGAGCGCCAAAAATTTTTCCAACTTTTTCAGGCAAAAAAGCTATCGAATTTTTATTTTTTTCTTTCACGATATGGCCAAAAATAGGGTGGATAATTACCAAAAATTTATATTATATAAAATTTAATGTTTCTTCACATGAGAAGTATAAAATTTTGAAAAAGTGCTTGAAGGGTTGATTATAGATTCTCCTTAAAGTAACTATGAATTAATAAAATAATTATAATAATAATAAATATTATATAAAAAATACGATCTTCTGCATATTAATACAATCTGTCACTTTAGAATGTAAAAAAAACCTCACTGTCAATACTATTTGGGTGGTCGAGCACGAACTAGTGCGATGATAGAGCAATTATATGCCTTGTAAAAGATTTTCGGGTGCGTACTGTTATGGAAATTGTTTGTGATAAGTTTGATGTCAATTAAAGCAATCGTCTTTGAAAGAAATTTGAAATGATTGTATATTTTGTAAAAAATTTTTAATTATTAGACTTAGTCGGATTTGATCTAAAAATTTGATGAAATTTACTTTAAAATAATTTTTTTGATTTTAAAAAAATTGTCATGCAATAAAAATTAAAAAATTTTCACGAATTTAAAAATAAAAAATTGAAAAGATGATTGATTTAATTGAAAGAAAAGTTAAAATATAGAAACCGAAAAAAGTGCTGTGAAAATGGTAATTGAATGTTAGAAATATTATAATCAAACCGACTAAAAAAAAAACGGCTCAATATTCATGGTGTTGCGTTTTAAAAAATATATAAAGATATCTATTAAAAAAAAAAAATAAATAAATTAAATGTATATAAATGATAAATATATAAATATAAATTATAACAAAAAAAAACTACAAGTTTTTTTACGATGCGTGAAATTATAAAATTGTAAACTGCCGGCGCTAAAAGATCATGAGCCAATAATAATTTAAAAATTAACTAAAAATAATTTCATAAAAAATAATTATATGTATGTCATTATTATTATTACCAACAAAGTTACTTAAATACTCATTAAGAGAAAAAAATTTTTACCATTTTTACGCAGAAGTTTTATTATTACCGTGCGATTGTACTCTTTATTATTATTATCATTATAATTGTATCTATTATTACAGTAGTTAATTTTTAATTAAACAATAAATTAGTTTTTTTCAAACTATCAACTGTCAACATTCCAGTGTCAGCAGTAAGTGAGAAAAAAAAGAGTAAATAATAAATTGATTAATGAATTAAGGAATTATAAATTTTAAATAAAAATAATTACAATTAATAATTAATAATTATTAAGAAATGTTATGTACATAGATATTATTACTATATATTATAGTACATTGTAATGTAATACTGCTTATAGATATATATCTATATATAATATAACATAAATTAATATATATATATATATATATATATATGATATATGATATATGATGTAATGTATTTTTTGTAGGGACCATAATTATTAAGCTGAATAATTTAACGATACAATAATTATTAATGCGTATTTAATAATTAATAGTTGAATGGATATAATTGATTTATTAAGGGGGATAGCCACTGTTAGGATCGAAAAAAAAAAATGAGGGAATTTTTTTGACTGGGATAATAAAGAAATTTGGGGATCGGTTTTTTTTTTGTTTTATAAAGTATACATTGAAGATAATTCTCCTAAATTTTGATTAAGAAATATCATGTTGTTACAAAATAAAATTTTTTTAACGTCAATTTTTAAATAAAAAAAAATTAACATCTGAAATAAAATTTAAAGCTTCAATATTAATTGAAAAATTCATTTTCAATTGAAAGAAAATACAATAAAAATTTAATAATTTTTTAGGAAACTTCAGAAAATTCAATTAAAATTTTACTTGCAATTAATTTCTTAATTATAAAACGTTGAACTTAAAAATTGAACAAATATTTTTTTTTTTTAATTTCACAGTGGTTATCCCTCTTAATTTAATAGATAATGAGTTGTGGAAAAAAAACTGACAATGAATCGAGGGTTTAATAGGTACAAAAAAACAATTATTTTTATTTTTAGATTAATCTTTAGGCCAAAAATAAATAATTATTTAGCAATCGAGAATTAAAGGCCTAGAGAATTAAAAATAAAAAATTATTTTGTTTATTTGTAATTATACGGAGAGATTTTATTGAAATTGATCGTGAACCTGAATGTGAATTACGAGTTTCGTTTGTAGAAACTTATTGATGTGTGATAATGAAAATTAATTAAAAGTATGCCTTAAATGGATAAAATAAAATTGAGCTGATATTAATAATTATTGATATGATGATTAATGGAAATTTATATTAATGTTTACAGAAGACAAAGTGTAAATTAATTATTAATGATTAATGACATTGCATGTACGGATTATTGTCGTTTCGTAGATTTTTTTTTTATTGCACGCGCTATTAGTTAAGTTTATTAAATTAAATTAATAGTTCCCATGTATGTGGTGCGGTTATTTTTATTAAGGTTTGCTTATCTAGGTAACAAATTTATTATTATAATTAGTAATTATTTTACTTACTAAGTAATTACGCTAGTGATTTTATTTTAGGTAAATTTTAATTTTTTATAAACTTTTTAAAATTTTAATCTTGGATTTTTAAATACGTATTGAGTTTTTGATGTTTTGTAGATTCATTCAAGTATATTTGAAGTAATGAGTTTTTGGCTAGCATAATTACTTATTTTAAATTATATTAATTAAGCTACATATTATTAATACTGAAACAAGCAACTAGCTTTTTCAAGTTCGCCTTATTATTTTTATCTAAAACAATAAATTATATAAAATTGGTATAAGAAACAAATAAAAGTTTCAATGGCATAATTAATTATTTTTTTGGTATTTAATTATTCCTCCTGTTGTAATAATTATTGAACATTTATATCAAACCATTAAATTTAATTAAATATAAACAAGTTATAAAAAATTGTATTAATTATTTAAATAATTATTAATTGAAATAATTATTGCAAAAAAAATTTTAAAAAAATTCATTTGTAAAAAATTTGAAAAACTGTAAGTGCAATTTTTAAAAAATATTTTTCAGTTTTAATTTAATAAATAGAGCAAAATTAAAAATGTTGACTAACTTTACTATTATAAAGAAATATCATAGGTATTTAAATGCTCGAAAAAATTATGAAAATTTATTTAGCAGATATTTATTAAATATTAATCATTTTTTTAACAAATAAGTTTTAGAAAAAAAATGAAAAATAAAAATTGACATGTAAAAATTTTTAAAAATTAAAAATGCAATTTTTTAAAAATTATTTTTCGGACAAAATTTGTTTGTTAAAAAAAATTAAAAAATTATTAAGTGACTGCTTACTTTAACGTCATTAAAAAATTATAAATGCACTTTTTTAGAAATAATTTTATGGGCTTAATTTATTTTTATAATTTATGATTTACTCATAAATTTTCTAATTAAACACATTTTTATATAAATTAAATTATTACAAAACAATTAAGTAAAATTCCACATGTCAAAATCATTGTAATTTTTTAAAAATACTTATCAATTTATTTTTCAATGAAAAAAACTTATGATAAAAATTTTTAGAATTTTTTTTTATTGAAAAAAAAATTTCACTTGTAAAAAACTTTAAAAACTGTAAGTCCAATTTTTAGAAAATATTTTTTTGTTCTTTTAATTATTAAAAAAAAATTAAAATCAGCTTACTTTAGTATTATAAACTTATCAAGTGTCTGTTATTTTTAGTTTCATGATTCACTCACTCATTTTCTAACAAAACACATTTTATTATAAACTAAATAATCACAAAACACTTAAGTAATTTAAAAATAATACTTACAACAGATGTTACAAAAATTTCAAAAAACGTCAGCTCTGATTTCTCTAATTTAAAATTATCCAACAGTCTAACACCGTCGCGCCATCTGTTATTTTTTTAAACATTCAATTTTTCACCCTCCAGTCGTACAGTGGCGCCACCTCGCTCTATATTATCAATTACTAGATCAAGCGCTTAACTTCAGGCGACAAAACCCCTCCAAGCCCTCCGCCATTTCCATGTCCATGTCCATGATCAGATCAGTTGTTCACGGGCTCTTTTGTCGTGCGGACGTGTGTGTGTGTTGTAAGTGTCAGTACAATTCCGGAGTGTCGTTTTTAAAAACGAACCCCCCAACGTGCTCGCCGTATTCAATGTGTATGGCGATTCAGGTGAGTCCATATAATACTATTGTTTCACAAATCACTCCAAAACTGACCCCAAGATGATTCTTACTCCAAGATCTGCTATAAGCATAACAAAAAAGTACATACAGTAAAATGAAATAAAGTAAAACAATATTAAGTAGCATTCAGCTGAAACTCAAGCAACATTTGGCGTATCCGACGATTCGTGACTTGCGCGGACAATCAACTCTCTTAGTATACCTAAAAAAGCTTTTGATGCTCAGCAACAATTAATCATAGCCCAGCGGCTATGATATCTCCAGCTAACATAATTCTGCTCCAAGTTTATTTATTATTAAAAAATATTAAATAATCTCCGCTGAGTATATTTATAACTCTATATTATTTATTATTATTTTTTTTTATAATTATTATTATAATAATAATTATTATTATTATTACCAGGAAGAACAAAGAAAATATTATAATTCATCATTAATTTATGATCGTTACGTTTCACCGTTCTACTTCGAGACTAACATCCGGTGAACAGTCGACACTCGATGCTGAGGCTCCGAGACTTTCACGCCCGTATCCAACCCACTATATCTCAAATTCACTGTATATATATATATATATGTATGAGTATATTCTTCTTCCATTATATATCAACTGCTCCATTTCTTCTTGCTAGTTTTAATTAATGCTAATTCATATTCATATTAGCCCACGTGTTCTGATAAATATATGATTTTTATTGAAACACGTGAGTTTTAAATTACACATATAAAAATCTTTTATCAAAGAAATTTTGAATAGAACAATTTTTCTTCTATTTAAGAAGCCAGTTGATGCAAAATGTGACATTTAGGAATGACATTAAAGTTAGCAGTCACTTAACTATTTTTTTTTAACAAAAAATTGCATTTTTTTTATTTTTTTTTAATTTCTACAGGTCAATTTTTTTTGCCGCAATTTATTTGTTCAAAAAAATTATAAAATATCTGCTAAATTAATTTTCTTCTTTTAGAACCAAAAATATCAGGATTCAAGTAGAATCTTGACTATGATTTTATTAAATTTAGTTGAATTTATTTATGTTAAAAATAATTACGGTTTTTATCCTGGAGAAATGGAAAATTGTGCGGTAGATTGAAAGAAGAAATGTGAAGCTATTATGAAATTTCACCATGACATTCAATTCATTGGATATATTTTTTTAAAAATAATTCTTATTAATAATATGAAGAGAATAAATTATTCTTTTAAATTTATTATTCAATTTAAAGCTTCGAGAATTTTCTAGTTTTTTTTTCATTTAACATTTCACATTAGTATGCAATATATTTATAAAGATAAAAAATTCATTAATTTTTCTTTATAAAAATTATTTCTTCAGTATTTACATATTTTTTTCCAATTATTTATTTTAATACCTTCATTTAAACTTATTTTTTATTATGAATATTTTTATAAAAAAAAACTGAAATTACTAAAACTCATATAACATTTTCATTTAAAAATCTTTCTAAATTATTTTTTTATAAAAAATTTTAATTTGTCAATAAATTATCCATTATCTTTTTTTTTAAAAATTCTAGCTCTAAAAATTAATACTATTAATTATTTTCTCAGCTCATATAATTCAATTTGAAAAAAAAACAAACACAAAAAAATGTTATTTGTATATTTTTATGTTATTCCTACTTCTCAAAATTATCTAATAATTTAATAATTATAATTACTATTGATATACTTATGCATTGAACCATCATAGGAAATATTAAATATATTAGCATTATAAAAAGAAGTAATAAATTGAATGTCAAGTGAATAAAAAATAAAGACTTGTAGATGTTTATTAAATTACGTCCGTAAACACTACTCTTAATAAACGTACAACGTTCAACAAGAGTATCTAATGCCTGGAGCTATTTCTATAATAATAATAATAATAATAATAATAATAAAAACAAGAAGAATAATAATAATAATTTCAAATTAAGTTATTATTAAACAACTTATTATTGTTATTAAAAATTAAAAGTTAATAATAATAATAAATAGTGTAGATAGAGTTGTCCTTTCATCAATAGGTAATTAATATTCAATGTCAATAAAGTTCTTATTTATATAACTCTAGATATATATATATATATATATATATATATATA
>CAJNRD030001121.1:17561196-17694058 GCA_905319865.3 Cotesia congregata | reverse complement strand
TATATATATATATATATATATATATATATTAAAAAACATTTGGTCTATAGTCGGAGATATTTAGTATCAAAGGACATAATATCACATGATAATTATTATCTTTATACTTTATACTTATAGTTTATTGTTATTATAATAAAGATTAGTATAGCGAAAACTATTGAACATGAGACTGATCAGCATCTTGTCGGGTGGTCGGCTGGAATTAATCAACCATTTTTTGTTCCTCGCCACGTGTCTGTGTTGAATTACTTAAACTGTTTGATTGCTCATCATGATGAGTCAAGACCATGCATATATTGTATATGATATAATATTCGTATTCTTACAATATGATGCTATTGTGTAGTCAGTTTTTATCTTTGCCTATTTAATACGTCTGGTTTAATACTGTACACTGGTAAGGACATTAACAGCGATGCTGAATCGTCGTAATATATTTAATTATTGCCTCTATGACGCACGTGGACTCCAAACACACGTCATTCGTTATCCGACACTTGTCGGCACTTCATGTCCATGTGAATTGATAATACAACTCTTTGCTATTGTTGAAAAGAAAATACACGTGGAAATCAGTCGATAGTTTGTTAGGAGTTTTTTTGTCGGAGTTCATGATTGTATTATCTAGTGATGAAGAAATTTTAGGGAGTCGGAAAATGATTCATAAAAGGAATGTTATTATAATTGAAAACTTAAAATAAAAATAAGTAACTTTATTAATATAAATTATTTCTTCTTATAAAGTTAAAGATTTTTATAAAAATTTTTAATTTTCATTCAAATTATTTATTTTTCAAATAATAAATTTTTAAATAAATTTATTTATGAAAAATTTTGAATTAATTAAATTACTTTCATTTTTTTAACATAAAAATTTAACTTAAATTTTTTTTAACTTACTTTATGAAAAAAAAAATTTATTCAGACAAAGAAGATATATTAACTTAAAAATAATTAAATTACTTACATAAAGTACTAAAAAGTGCAACCATACCTTAAAAAGTAAAAATTTGGCAGCTTCTGCATTTTTAAAATAGGACAGCTAAATTAATCTTGAAACTTTTTTTATCAATAGAATCTTAATTCATTGTTAATAATTTTTTTATACCATGTATAAATTTTATAGAAATTTAATTTATAATTTTGAACAGTTTGCTTCTTTTGAAATAATTTTAATTTGCATTTTAACTTTTAAGTTATAATTAATTTTTTCATTCCTAAAAATTAATTTATTATAAATTGTTATTTTTTATATAATCTGATTAGTTAATTAAAATTACAACTTTGTTAAAAATAATTAACAATAGTCATAAAAAAAAATAATAATAATGAATTTTTAATTCTATAATTTAATACTATAAAACCAGTCTAGAAAGAATAAATATTAAAAAAAATATGAATTTAAAGAAGAAATGATTAAAAAACTAAAAAGTACACCATTACAATAAATTAACAATTGTCATTACACATAATAAATGATGAAAATTAATTTAGCAGACATTTGGTTATTTAAAAATTTTTTGAACAAATTTGTTTGTTAAAAAATTGTCAAGTGACTGCTAATTTTAATGTCGTTAACAAATGAGTATTTTAAAAACAATAATTATTATTCTTACGTAATTATAAGAAACAATAATGATAAAAACGACAGTATCAATTTCGGGGACCACCAACCGTGACATTGCGTCCGTCTGTACAAAAAAAAACACAATACGTTAGACAAAACATACGGTGACATAAAGCATCCGTCATATCTGTATCTACAATGAAATTTACTGTGTATGTTATATATAATATGTAATATGTTATATGTTATATACAATGTCGACAATTGAATAATAAGTACAAGGAAATAGCCGAATAAAATTACCAGACAGAAATACAGGTTATAAAATGTTAATGTCCTTAACGTGGCCTGGGCATGTACTTTAAACATAACAAGGATTTTAAATAAAACTGGTACGGTAGAATAATATGTATAGAGTCGTCGACCCTGCTCTGGGTTCGAACCTGCCCCCTCTGAAAAGGCGATGAGTCCCCCGTCTAGACGGCGCGCACCTAAAGGACGCCAGCAGTGAGCAGGACGATTGACCAGCACGGGGTGGGTTCTGGGTTATAGTCCTTTATTCTTCTTTGTTTCTTCTTTTATTCCCATTTTATTCGAGCCCGGGACCCTACCTAACAACCCACAACCGGTTTAGAGAGAGTTCGGCTCCCTTTGCCGAGCGAAAACGCGGGAAAGAACTCATACTTTTTTACTTTTTGCTAAGTAAGAAAAAGTCCGTGAAACAGAGCTCGAGTGGATGATAAATATTGTGTATCATTATCAGGGACAAATATTTGCCTCGGTAAAACGATTAAATGCACTTGACTGTTCAACAGATAGGAAGTGGATAAGCTGAGCGGAATACTAATGTAATGAGTCTTGATCAATTGTCCCCGGCAGCTATTCTAATGCGCACATCCGTTTTACGGTTTCCTTTAATCGCGCTTCAATTATGCCATCAGTCGGGGTTTTAATTAACTGCCCGGATTCTCTCTTACGATCCTCATCCTTCTGGATCGGTTTTGTTAGCGAGGTAGTGAAGGATTTTGGGGGATTTGTTCACGCTGTCAGAAGTTGTTTGGTGGAGATTGTACATTGATAAGAAAAAAAGAAACTATTTTTTATAAAAATTAAATTCAAACATCTGACAATTTTTTGAAATTTTCTTATTAAAAATAAACAAAAAATTCCGCATGTAGAAGATTTGAAACACTATACAAGTGCAATTATTTAGAAACATTTTTTTCTTATTTAATTAATTAAAGAAAATTCAACCATTTTTTAATTTTATTTTATATATTTAGAATTCTATTCAATATTTTTTTTAAAAATAAACTACAGAAAAAATCAATTTTTTTTAGACATTTACATTAGTCTATTTTTAATAAATTTAAAGAGAAAACTAATTTGATGAAAGAAAATTAATGATGATTTAATTTAAAAGGAATTTTAATGTAAAAATTATTCTATTTTTGACACACTTTGAGAAATATTTTTAATTAAAGATTAAAATTATTAAAAAAAATTTTGTCTTGATTTAAGAATTAATTTCTTTGTTGAAAATACTTAAAGTATTTAAACAGTTTCTTAAAAAAAGTTTCTAATATTTTTGACAATTTTTGCAAACTAGGAAAAAAAAGAAAATAATAAATTTTGAAGAACATCTTCTTGATTTAAGTAAAAAAATTCTCAAATTTATTGCAAGACAATTTCCGTAATAATAATTTAATTTTTTTTTAATACTATGTTCGATAATTTATTAAAAAAATTTTCCATCTTTATAAATGACAATTAGTAATTATTATAAATTAATTTAATCTAATTTTACAAATTTAATGAAGTAATAATATAAAAAACCGCTTAAATTAAAAATTTTATTTTATCAAGAAAAGTTTTGGTTTAAGAATTTTTCTCTTGACTTATTAATTTTTTTTTTATTGCACTTTTATAAAAAAACCCCCCTAAAAAATTAATGTTCGGATTTTTTAAGCCAGCTTAATGATTTAGTAATTTTCAACAGGTTATGGGTAGTCTTAAAAAAATTAAATTTTTTTGAAATAGAAACTTTAAAATATAATTTTATTAAAAAATTTCTAGTTAATTTAATACACAATCTTATTTTTCTAAATAATAATTAATTTCAATATAACAATAGTAAATAATATAGAAAAAATTATTTCTCTTACAGAATTATGTTTGTAGAGAAACAATTTAATATTCTTCTGAATAATATTTGAAATTAAGGTCTCAAGTGAAATTCTACCACGAGAAACTTATAATTATTTAGGGTGAATATTAATGAATTTTTGACAATGTTTAAAATAACTTTTCAAGTACTAATTTATTAAAGCTAATAATTTCAAGTCCGTACTAAATTATTACTCAAGCGCATGTGCTCTGTCTCTGCGCAAGTAAATTCAGAAACTAAATAATTATTCATTAAATACTTAATAACTCAAATTATTTATTCAATTTTTTACAATAACATTAATCAGCTAAAAATTAAAAAAATAAAAGCAGTAAGAAACTACACTATTTTTTTTCATTAAAAAGTTTTCAATTTAAATATCATTTATTTAAAATATAATAGAAAGATTTCTTCATTAAATTTTAAAGCAATAAATTTCTTTAGAACCAAAATAAATTTTCCATCAAATAAAATCCATCACAATAAAATCTATTGTCCATTTGAACTACAAAATAGATATTAAAATACAATTTTAATAAAAATAATTTTAATAGAAAATAATTTCCAATACAAAGTAAAATCCAGTATTATGAAATCAAGACTTGCAATTTATGATAAAACCTTTCTTTGCAAGAATAAAGAGATAGATACGAAGGTGGTATTATATATTGGTTGCGAGTGGGTGGTAGTTCGATGCAGGAGATACACGACGCTGCCAGACGGGGTCGCTGCCCGATGTCACTGACCTTGGCTAACGATCGCCGACGTCTGGAAGGCTCGAGGGCACTTTCTACTAACCTTTCGCCACATCACCGATAACTATTACATTAGTCTTAGTCCTTTTCGCAGAAATCTAAAGTTCTAAAAAAACCTGACCTCAAAATCCCATCTTACCGCTCAGTGCGCCTCAATAAGAGCCATGAAAGCCGGAACCCCAATAAAATGAAGGTAATTACCCAATTGAGCCGAAAGAATTAATTGATTAACAATTCTCTGCGTGAAATATAATAGAGCCCGGTTATTTAGCTGATGGAGTGACCTCTCGGCCGCCATTTTGAGAATCGTTATCAAAACGTATGGTACAACCCAGTGACCCGGATGAGATATCGATTTTAGTAGAGAGTGAACCTAGAACTGTGTATTACTCTCTTACTCTCTTAGAGCTTATTCTTGCCATACCCCATTTTCTTTTGTTATTTTCCGGGCCGTGGAATACACTTACTATAACTATATCTATAGTTGCTATCTAACGCCGTTCTATAGCGCACTTTAAGCGCTGAATTGTGTATGACCCGGAAGAATATAAAACTCTATTCTATTTCTCAATTTGTGTCTTTATACAGACCTATAAGTGACATTTTTCCAGTTCTAAAATTAAATAAAATTACATTTAAGGTACGGGTATTGAAGCAATATTTTAAGAAATCCTCGAAACTTTGAATATGAGTCATTAAATTCATAATATTTATGCTGTTAAAAATTGAAGACGATTTACCTCACCTAAATTGAGATAATTGCAATTGAAAATCACATTATTTTATTTTATTTTATTTTTTTACAAGACTCAATAGTAATAGCCAATAACAGGGTGACTAGAGAATAAATTTAACGTTCTTTTACAAGATCATATTTTAGATATAAAAGAAAAGGTATAAACAATAATATTTTAATGTACTTGCATTTTGAGAAAATGAAAAAAAAAAAAAAGAAAGAAAACTGAAAAATTTGTGTTTTTTAAACATCTTTTAAAACTTAGCCAAAAGAATTTTAATTGGTAATGATACGTTACTTAGTCGAATAATATAATTTAATATCGAAAATCTTGGAGGAAAAGATATTTTACATGTAACTTTTTTTCAATTTTTTCTATCGAAGGAATTTCACCACTCTATCGAAAAACTAGTAGATTGAAGAATGAGATATTTCAAAGAATTAAAAAAAAAAATCAAAATTATTTACTACGTAATTTTCGTGATTTTAAGAAAGAAAGAAAAAGAGAAAAATTACATTATATAATTTAACGGAACGTTTCATATAAAAAAAACTGGAAAAATTACAATTTAAGATTGTAATTATTACAGATTTTATAAGAATGACATTGTAAAATGTAAATATTACATTGAAAGCTCTGAAAATTAACATTCAATTTGAATTTATAAAAATGTTATTTCGATCTGCAATTTTTCTAGTTTTTTATATGAAGCGACGCTTATTACTATTTATAGTGTAAGTTTTACATTTTTCTTTTTTGCGTGTCATTAAATAAATTTCACTTTTAGAGGATTATTTTTAGGGGCACCAAAACAGTCGCTAGCCACTGAAACCGTAGTTTAGGCTGAGAAAAAAAATTACCTTGAATCAAGAGAAAAATTCTTGAACCAATAAAATAATTTTGAAGAGTTTCATTGTCTTGAATCAAGACGAAAAATTCTTCAATCAAACAAAATTTACTTAAACCAAGAAAAATTTCTTAGAGAATTTTTTATAGAGAATAGAGTCGTCGAAGAGTATAGTAAGGTTTAAACCTATTACCTTAGCTTTGTCGGAACGCATAACATGGATAGTGTGCCAAAATTTTTTGTCTGGACTGTCGCGGAGAGCAACATTTGATATTTGAAAGCGACGTTTGCCACGCGCTCTTTCGAGAGCGTGGGTGAACCAAATTCACCTGTTACGGCTGTAAACCCGGGAACAACCACTATTTATTCTATCTACTAGCAGTATAGTCACTAGATTTCTTCTTTGTATCGGCGTAGAATTTTCCCATGACGTATTGTGGGAACTGAAAATTTCCAGATTAACTTCCCACGCAAGCTACCATTCAACTCTTGTGGACTATTTAATTTTCTTCCCGATATATTAAGCTCTGTAGAGTAGCAAAGCAGATGCTAGTGTATTTTATTACTGTATCGCTCTACTCCAGATTCTACGGGGGTGGAATATAAATTGCAGGTCTTTGGAAACGCGTTGGCGTACACTCTATACGCTGGGCTATAAACCCCGCAAAAGGTCGATGCTATCACATTAAATACTCCAGTGCCAATCGATAATGTGGAATTGTATTCAATAAGTTCTTTCGGTTTGAACTTTTGTTCAATTGGTGGTAATTTTCCGCCTATAATTATACTCCGAAGTAATTAACTTAAATTAAGCGTTCTTCTTAATTAATAGTGTGTAATTAATTATTTTGGTTTTTTAAGACCAGAACAAATTGTTATATTAAATTAGGTCGATTTTTGCAGATAATAATTTTGAAAAACATTTTTAGCTCTTGACTTTTAAAACATTTTTAAGGAATTAGTAAAAATATACAATAAAAACAAATTATTTTACTAAAGAAAAATTTTTTGGTCCTGTTTTGAAATATTTACAATAGATATATTCAAAAAATTCAAGAATTGAATCAAAAAAATTAATTCTTGGCTAAAGAAAATTTGACCTTTAAGAATTTTATAAAATTAACAGAGCAAAATTTATAATTTGATACATTTTTTTAAAGGATTAAAATTCAAAGTAAATTCGTTTAAAAAATGACAATAATTTTCAAATTTCTAGTAATTTTTACTCCGTCAAATCAAAAATAAGTCCCAAGTTTAAATAATAAATTTATTTTTGTTTTTTTAATAAAAAAATTGTTTCTTAAATTAAAAATATAAAATTCTTATTCAGAAAAAAATGAATTTCTTGCGCCAAAAAAATTCTAAAGAAGAACGAAGTTTTTTTTAGAGCAGAAACAAATTTTGTCAATTTGTGAAAATTTGACTTCATTCAGAAATTTTGACTAATGTAGAAGAAATTTTTGTTTTTCAATGTATGGTTAAAAAAGTTTACTCAAAAATTATTCAAATATTAAGATTTTTTAATCAAAACATAACTTTATTTGATAGAAATTATGAATTTCTTTTTATATCAAATATTTTTATTAAAATTTTTTTGTTTTATTAAAAAATTTTGATTCTTATTTATTAAAAATTTTTATTAATATTTTTTTTTCCTCATAAATTTGAAGAAAAGTCATATCAATATCATATGAATAAATTATTCAAATTTGGAATCATCTTATTAAATAAATCGAACTGAAAGACACTGAAAAAGAAGAATAAACTCTTACAAACACAGAAAAAAACATAAACAAAAAGTATGTATAGTAAATAAACATATATATAAGTTTTTATTTGAAATTGACATGACGGCATGACCCTTTGTTCGTTTACGACATCGACGACAGTCGAGACATCTCAGAGGTTCTTTCAAGTTCGTCAGACCGCTTAATTGTTTAAGCGAGGACCTTGGCAGGAAAAAGACGACAGTATAACAGCCTGCTTTATCTATTTACCATTTAAAATTTTTTAAATCGTTAAATTTAATTGCAAAGTTAAACAAATTTAATAGAATTCACGAATTTGAAAGACTTAATGGAATAAAATTAAAGAACAAAACGTAGAATATAAAATATAAGATTTTAGAGTGGAAGATGATGTTAATTTTTCTGTTAATAAAAACCGCGAGTTGAATGACAAAAAAGACCTTCACCCCTTGAGCGAGGCAGCGGATGACGTCGTAATTTACCCTCTGGGAAATTTCACGCAATCTTGTGCAATATCTCGTCATGTTATATGTTCGCCGTGCTTGTTCATGTTGTGTTGTCGACACATTTAATAAATATATTAAATCAAGACACAGAATTTACAATTGAGGGTGGATGTATAGGTAATTTTGAGGTTGTCAATGCTCAGAATAAATCAAGAAGAAAATTACACTGTGATTTTTGTTGAGATTGAAATGAAACCAACGGGACAGAAGAGGAAAATATATAGGTTAAGGCTAGAGAAGCTTAAGCTTTAGATTTGAATTTTATTTTCACGGATTTATATGAAAATATTGTATTATAGATATTTATGGATAATAGCGTGTCGTTTATTCAATGACGTTCAAATATATGAGGCTAAAAATCGCAATTACTTAGATAAACACAATTGTTTAGTGATTCGTGATATTCCAAGGTTCGTTTTAGTTATTTTTATATCTGAGTATAGAAATATCGATCACTGTAAATATCAAGAATGTAACTATTTATTATAATAATAATAATAATAATAATAATAATAATAATAATAATAATAATATCAATCTGAAATGATAAATGAAAATATACTAATCTATATAAATAAAATAATAAGGAAAATTTTGTTTCCAGGGTATTTGAATGATAAAATGGGTTTCTTAGTTCAATTTAATCTCTTTGAAAAGGTCTTGACCTTAATTTGTCCCTTTTCACAGATTCATATATTTATTGGTGATGAACTATCTTTGATATTAATTTATTGGAAAAATTTTGAATAATTTATGAGTGTTATAATTTTATTCCGTAACACTTGTTCATTAAATAATTAGTAATTTATCCAGTGATAGCAATATTACTTTCGGAGTACTCGAATAATGTGTATTATGACTAAAAAATTCCAAAATTCATTGAGTCAAAGTTTTTTTAATTTATAATTCGTGATTGTTGGTAGTCATACCGTGACTACAACTTAATAATAATAATTATAATAAACAAACTTGCAGTTACTATGTGACTGCCGTGACTTGTAAACTACAAAAAATTAGAATTTTGTTTTATTAAATAATGACCTTTGTTCAATTGCACTTTACTTTCTTAAATATTGACGTTTTTGAAGATACAAGCTCATCCCGATGTTACACTCATCAAGAGCTTTCATTTGAGTACCCACATGCATTTTGATATATTTTTCATATAAACATATATATAATATATATAAATATATGAAAAATTTATGTGGGTATTCAAATGAAAGGTCTCGATGAATGTAATGTCAGAGTGAGCTTATATCTTTGAAGATGTCAATAGTTCTCGAGATAGCAGGTCGTTTCTTAATTATGTTCAATTGTACTGTACTTTCTTAACTATTGATATTTTTAAAGATATAAGCTCATCCTGATGTTACACTCATCAAGAGCTTTCATTTGAGTACCCACATGCATTTTGATATATTTTTCATATATTCATATGTATATATATAAATATATAAAATATATGAAAAATTGATCTGGGTACTCAAATGAAAGGTCTCGATGAGTGTAACATCGGGATGAGCTTATATCTTTAAAAATGTCAATATTTCACAAGATACAAGGTCATTTCTTAATTATGTATCTAAAGAGAGTATTTTCGAATGCAGCCTAAATACTTATTATAATAAATTGACTATTGGTGAGAATGAAATGAAATCTTGAAAATAAGGCACAAATTCAAATCAAGACCTTTGCAATGATACTAAATTTCACTAAATAAAACCGATTTTATCATATGACTATCCTGATAACAAAAATTTTCTTATTCTCTTAATAAAACAAATAGATCATCAATATAGATAATAAAAATATAAATAATAATGATAATAATAATAATGCATGAGGTCATATTAATCCTTTTTCTAGTGAAACCCTCACCAAATTCTTGACAAAAATAATTCATCTTTCAAAACTTAATTTTCCAAAAAAAAGTCATAAAAATGTTTAATTTCCCATTATTATAATTAAAATCAAAATAAAAAAAAATGACAACAAAAGTTACACAATTAATTATTTACAAGTTCAATTGTAAGGAAAACGGAGCTTTAATTGTCTTGCGTGACATTGAAGTTGAGGAACAATTGCACTGAAGTAAAGTTTATTTCTGAAGAAGTCTGTAAAGCGAGTCGTGAGTTGGTTTATATCGAGGTTAGTTGGATGCAATCTAATGATTAAATCGTTACGTCCAAACTAATTTATAGGCACGTGTAGAGTAATGTAAGAGCGTTATATTACTTGTTAACGCTGGTTAGTTATATATTACATGTTCTGGATTATATTTGAGATTGAAATTATACATCTAAACTTCGCGTATTGTCTTCATACACACGATTTGATGATACAACGGATTCAAGTACCAGCGAAAGTTCTAATGAAAGGTATAGAAATGATTAATCGAGGTCACGACTCACTTTCTATACCATATAAACTGATAAAATAGACATACAAGCCCAGTTTGCCTTTATAGTATTTTAATTACTATTACTGTTTGTGTTTCGCTTTGCCTTTAGGCTTTTTTTTTTACCTAATTATAGTTTATCATTTATTTAGCTTCAGAGTCTTAAAATGACTTGAATAACAACAGAAAATTTTTGAATCATTAATTAAATGAATGTAAATTCGTAGATTTTTTTATGACTTATTAATGATTTTTTAATTTACGATTTTGAATTACGTTTCAGTTATTTTTATTGTTGTCATAAAGTTAAATTAAGGTATAATTAATAATTATTTAACCTTGACCGTATAATTATTGTTAAATATAGTCGAAGTCATATTTTTTTTTTATTTTTATTTTAATTTTGATGTAAGTGTCAATTTTAATTATTGATTAATTTTTTTATTTATTTTTTTGATCGTGATATTTTTTAGTTATTTTTTTATAACTTCATTTTTATTATTATTATTTGTCAGAAACATATATAATTAAATTTTATATAAATTTAAATACAATAATATAAATTATTAATAACAAATCAAAATTACAATAATTGTAATTTTTATACGTAATTATTTACTAAATTATTCAAATAATAAATAAATTTAAATAGAAATGATCATTAAAGATTGCTTCAGTAAAATCTATATTATTAAGAGATATTAACGATGATCCAAGTAAAGTTTTTAATTAACTAGTTTTTCTCTAGAGCAAAAACCGGGTGATTAATTTGTAAGTTGGTAATTAAAGTTAATGACAAGCGCCTGTAAAAAGTTTATGGAATGACCAAGTTTCCAGCAAATTAATTAATTCGGTGGAAGCTGGAGCTTGATTTTTATTTTTTAGTTTAAGAGACACTACTTCAAGTTTCAGTGATTAAATTCAGGCTCGTCTGTAATATATTAATATATGAATAAATATATCATCATCATATGTATAAATATTGTATAGAGAGTGAAGTTCGATGAAACCGTACTAGTGAATACTAAACGGGCTTTCTAGGTCAGGTTAGTCGGTTGAATAACTTTGATGCACCTCAACTTCTCTCACCTTTCAAAAATCCAAGTTTATATTTTTTTTTTTTGTCAATTTACCTTTTATGCTTTTTAAGGCATCAATATAAATGTACAACCTGTAGCCTGATTAATTTTTACTCTGAAGATTATACTTCATTTTAATAGCGCTTTTTATCTGAAAAGCTTTTTATTTTTTCAAGTGACAACGACTAAAAAAATTTAAAAGCGTCCTTGGAAAAGATGATGAAGATATTTTATTTCAAGAAGGCTTTGAATTTTATTAGTGCGAAGGGCATTTAATGAAAAATTTTTCAAGTACTAGAATTTTTAATGAGTTAATACTATAATAGCAATAATTAGTGAATTATAAATAAATAAAATTTTGCTTTATTAAATAAGGACTTTTGTTAAATTGCATTGTACTTTCTTAATTATTGATATTTTTAAAGATATAAGCTCATCCTGATGTTACACTCATCAAGAGCTTTCATTTGAGTACCCACATGCATTTTGATATATTTTTCATATATACATATATATAATATATATAAATATATGAAAAATTTATGTGGGTACTCAAATGAAAGGTCTCGATGAGTGTATCATCGGGATGAGCTTATATCCTGAAAAATGTCAATAGTTCTCAAGATACAAGGTCATTTCTTAATTATTGATATTTTTAAAGATATAAGCTCATCCTGATGTTAAACTCATCAAGAGCTTTCATTTGAGTACCCACATGCATTTTGATATATTTTTCATATATACATATATATAATATATATAAATATATGAAAAATTTATGTGGGTACTCAAATGAAAGGTCTCGATGAGTGTAACATCAAGATGAGCTTATATCTTCAAAAATGTCAATAGTTCACAAGATACTAGGTCATTTCTTAATTATGTATTTAGAGATAGAGCATTTTTGAATGTAACCTAAATACTTATCATCATAAATTGACTATTGGTGAGAATGATATGAAACCTTGAAACGGTACAACTCCAAGTCAAGACTTTTTCAACGATACCAAATTCAACCATAAAAACCCATTTTATCATATAAATACACTGCTCATAAAATTTTGCTTGTTCTTTTAAGAATATAAATAATAATAATAATAATAATCACTTTATCTTTGATTATTTTCAAATAAATCAATAATAATAAAGCAAAAATTTTTTAAATTTGGTCATAGGTATTTTAAATTTCTATGCTTGTTAATTTTTAAAATATCTTCTTTTCAACATTATTATTATTATCATCATCATTACTATTATTATTATTATTACATTTAAAAAAATTAAAACATTAAATTTATGCTAAACTTAGCTTCTAACAAATGTCAAATTTAAAAAATAAAGAATAAAAAATTATTTAAATTAAAAAAAAATGATCACTCACCTGCAACAATCACTATCACTTTAAAAATGAAAAACAATAAACAATAAACTAAAAGAGAATGAAATTTGATGTGTTAAATGACGTTCGCATTCGACGTCATCAGTAACCCACCATCGTCACACTGACAAACACATCTACAATCCCGTTGATTAGGTGGGAGTGAGATGGGATGAAAAGTGCGAGATGGTAACTGGAGAGGACCCCACGCGTTTCAAATAAATGTATCGTCGCAGTCGGTATTGGTGAGTGCGTGCAATCCTATCGAAGTAATTGAAGGTGGGGGGCAATGTCTCGGTGACGTGATTTAGTTTCACATTCACCGTGCTCGTCTGTCAACGCGTTTAGCTTTAGTTCTCTCTAGTTCTCCACCAGGACAACCAGCAGTTATTACTATCACTCATTAAAAATTCTATATATACAACAAGTCGCGACTAAACTCAACAAAACTATCGTATATACTTCTCAGTGCTATTTTCATCGAATCGAATGGTATCTTCACCAACCGCTGGCCCAGATTCAACGCGACCGTCAAGCCGTCACAGTCGTTCGCGGTCTCTTTGTTCAAGTTTAAAAAAAAAATACTTTTTTTACGTCTGCATACCTTATCTTCTTTCCTTCGCTTTTATTTCTTCTTTTCTTCATTGATAAGTTTAAATATCTTCATTGATTTTTATTAACTCATCAATGATCTACGTATCGTTTGTTACTCAATTATTTTATCAAAGTCTTCGCATGTCTTCTTTGGAGTAAAAGAACAAGTTAATTATCAAAGAAGAAATAACTAGTGTGTGTTTTTTTTTTGTAAAATGTGACTGTCTGGTGATGGTGATAATCCTGCTCGGATTCCGAGTCGTAGATTTGTGATAAATTTCTGTTTTTTTTTTTTTAAGTAAAACGTAATTTAATTATTTGTACAGTAAAGAAGAAATCAAAATAATTTTTTACGCTAACATTTAGAACAAAGAACGTTAATGCGCTTGATATTCAGCGATCACTGACATTGAGGTAAAATTTAACAAATAATGTATGAGTAATTTTATTTAATTATTTAACCGGTTAATATAAAATATATGAATTATTAGATACAAATTTATATAACTGGCAAATCAATATTAATCTAGAGATAAGAGTATCATTGGTATGATGCTAAAATATGTGAATATACGAGCGAATTAGTTTGAGTGTTCTGGAAGTTTAGTTTGACGAAATTAGTTAATTTTTTTTGCGAGTACTTACATTTTTATGTAAGTTTTTTTGTGGTGTTGAAATTTATGGATGTATTGCTTTGAGTTAAATAAAAGCAATCTGCTCGTAAGCGTCGGAAATAACTTAAAAGCATCATGGGCACTCGATAATGTAAAGATTAAAAATTTATAAATTTTTTTATTATCGGCAATCGAGGTCACACTAAAAATAACGCCTTTAAGTTATTTATTTTCAAATAAAGTTTTTGCTGGAGCTTTTTTTTTTTAGAAAAGCAACCTGTTACACAAACCGGTTTGATTTTTAAATATTCGATAGAGTTTTTAGTTTTTGATAAATTAATTGGAGAATTAGATTAAAAAATTGGGTAAAGTAATTTTTAAAATTCAAATGTTTGAGAGGAGGAATTTTTGGTATCTCTGGTGTGTTATTTGTGAATTGTGTTTAATGTTAGGTGTATATATGAGTTGTGGGAAACAAAGGAATGATTTAATAGAGGTATCAATTACTGAAAATTGCTGGTAATTGTTTAGATCCGACGACTGACCTTGGCCATAAAAATACTGAAAAATCAATTGTTTTTGTTTTGTTCTTTGAAGTTCACGTTTTTTTCTTCTTTGAATTATTCATTTAAATGGAGCAACAAGAAATCAATATTTTCTGCGGATTTTTTTTAGATGAATAATTCAATTTTATTGCATGGAACCATAAATTTATATGTATTTTTTTTTATCAATTTTTTGAGGGAATTTTTGTTATTTATTTCAATTATTGGAAATATTTATAGTTTTAGATTTGTAAAATTATTTTTGATAAAAAATATTGTAAGGAATTTTCTATAATAATAATAATAATAATAATAATAATAATAATAATAATAAATATTGATTAAATTTTTTGCAAATATTTGAAAATCTTTTCAAAATTATTATTATTATTATTATTATTATTATTAGACACTTTTACAATAGTAATAATAATAATAATAATAATAATAATAATAATAATAATGAAAAAATCATATAATTTAAAGATTTATCTGAATTTTTTATAAAATTTGAATCTAAAAAAAAAAGAGTCAAAAATTTGGATAAAATTGATCAAAATATTATTTTTAATTTATTATTTGGGTTTATTTCCGGTATTATGTGATTGCATTAGATAAAATATTAAAAAATTTATTTTTGTCAAAAATATTTGCTCAAAAAACCTCATAAATCAATAACAACAAAAATAAGATTAAAAAGAAAAAAAATTTCTTTAACAAGCTGTATAAATATTAAAAAGTTTTTAATTATATTTATCCACGACAAACCCCAATAAATAAAAAGGTTCTAAAGCATACGCGTGTCACTGTTATACCGCCATAAAATAATATTTATACATAGATCATTTTTATATATCACATAATATAAGATAAACAATATTAATATTTGTATAATAGCTATATCTCAAATGATAAACCAATATTTTACAACTTCTTATAAATTATTACCACCTGGCTAGTATTAATATTAATATCTCTAAATCGTAAACACATAACATTACCATAGTAAATAACATAATAACATTAAATAAAAATAATTACCAGCTATGCAAAGATAACAAATCACCTAACATATAAATACAAGTATGTAAGGTAGGATTGATCTAAAGCGTCTAATATGATGAAAAGAGTTCTAGTCTATACTAATGCGAGTACGTAATAACTAAAAAAGGAGATGCTTGCAAGACGATCGACATGTTTGCGTAATCCTTCAAAACTTAGCTGCGCATTTATTATTGTTATTATTGTGGATGCAACATGATCATCTGACCAAGCACGCGGATATGTCTCACTGCCAATATCGTCAAATAAATTTAACTGTTTTTATTTTATAATGGATTATTTATTTGCGTTATTAACTTTTATGATCTTTTAAATTTATTTATTTAAATTAATCGCTTCTCATTTTTCATTTTGAATTGTTATTATTATCATTGTCATTGTCAAAAAAGTCAATTGAAAGACATTTTTTGACGTTGACGACAGTCATAATAATAATAAATTTCAAATCTCTTAAATTTTTTTTAATCAATATTTATTATTATTATTTTAATAAATTATAGGATTAATATTAATAAATTAATAATAAATAATTAATGTTATTCAATTAATAAATCATAAGACCATTTATTCAATAATAATAATAATAATAATAATAATTATTATTATTATTATTAAATAAACGGTCCTATGATTTATTAATTTGACCTAGAAAATATCAAAACAAATTAAGAATTAGTTACAGTATATCAAAATTAGTACAGAACAATTTATTTATATTCATACTCACATATAATATTAATCCATACATATATATATCATACATCATAGTAGGTTACCTTGAGATCAAGGGCAGTCGAAAATTATTGCACTTTTTCTGGCATTTTAAATTCTCAGTAAAAATTTTAGATAAATTTATTTCCTAATGCACTTATTACCTCGCTAATTTTATTACTGCAGTTACGACAAAGTAGCATGTTCATTTCGTAGCTAATAATTATTTTTAGTACTTACATTATTTTTTTATCATGAAAAATAACAAATTAATTTTTTACCAATCGCTCAGCTATAAATACTTTTTGAAAGCTTTACATAATTACAAAATTTTTCGACGTCAAACACAAATGACTACTTTGATTTTTTAAACGTTTGAATCGCGTGGTTAAATTATTTATAACTCAAACTCGTAAAAAAACGGTAATACAGTTCTTTAAAAAACAAGAAAATTTAATTATAAATTATCTAAAATTTACTGTTGATTTAAAAAAAAATACTAAATCTTTTTATTATCAATGTAAACTCTATAATTTTTTATTAATATTTAAATTATATCAATATAAATATTTATTTAAACCATATTTAAATAATCAAGTTTTTTATGACATAAATAATAAATAATTCAAGAAGATCAAGTTTAATTCATAAGAACAACTATTTATTCAATTTTTTTTCTCAACAACTTTAATAAATAATAACCAAGACTATAAACTGAATTCTTAATTTTTTTTTTTTTAAACACAAGAATTATTTTAAATAATTAAATTTTTTTGGATCAAGAAAAAAAATTTTGAATCAATTTTTTTTCCCAAATTTTTTTGCTTGGTTCAGAATCAAATTAAAAATTATAATCATTATAAATTAACAGCCAATTTCAATTTTTCTCTAACTAGCAGCAAAATAAATCACATTTCAAACTAAATCCTAAACTATTAATAAAATTTTCCACTTTCTAGTTGCGAGTACAACAATAGAAGTTTATTAAAAAAACAATATCGGAAGACTAGAAGACTATAAGCCAGACTTACACTCGATAGAGCGCGATTATTAATGCTAATGATAAAATTATCCGTGTCCAGGAGTAGAGACCATCAAGGAAGAAGTTGCGGCAGTAAATGCTATAAAAAATGGATCATCATTGACCAAGTTGATATCGATTTGATCTTGGACTTGCAAAAATACATCTACTTACGTACAATGTACAATGAAGATAAATTTATAAACAGGCTGTGCAATAATACGTATTGTTGAGTATCAACAATTTAGATTAATTTTCAGTATCTTATTTATCATATCCGTCAGCAAGCAGTCAACTATGACGCATTATGTAAACTCAGCATAGTACTCAACACGCGAACACAGCCAACAAACCTGCCTGACTTAACTTTATTTACTTACTTATATTACCAACTTTACAAGGATTCTTGTATTATCCAACATCCAACAACGCGTGTTTTGTCTCGACTAATATTATTTATGTACATGACTAAAGATATCGTGAGATTTATTGTTTTTGGCAAAATACCCTACTGAAAAATCAATTTTTAACACGCTTTTATTAGCTTCATTTCTATCTATCTATCTATGTATCCAACGGAATCTTTGAACTCAATTTTCGGGAACTTCAAAGCTTCAGATTAAATAAAAAATTTGTACACTTATCAAAGAACGATGACAATACAATAATTTGATAAGTTTGTCTCATTATTCTAACCAGGATCTTCAGGATTGCTGATTTTTTATATCCAAAAACTTGCACTAAGTACTGACAAATGTACTAACACTCAAAAAAATAAATTTACTTAAATTAAGTAGATAATTTTGAAGAACTTCATTTTTTCTTCACTTTATCTTACATTTGTATATAATATAACTCAATACAAAATTAATTAACTAATTAATTAAGGGTTTACAAATAAATTTAATTTTAAATTTTAATGAAATACAGATAAATTATTTAATACAAAGAAATAATTTAAAGTGATATTTTAACATTGCTAATAGAAAATAATATTTTAAATCAGATCAAAGTAGAAAAATTAGAAGAGTTTACACTTTTTTCTCTCTCGCCTTGATGGCGATCTATTGGACAAATGGAAGTATTTCTGTCATACTTGTACAACAAATGCATAATTAAATGGAAATTTTTCAAGAAAGCACTTAGATAAAAATAATTTAATTATCTATTGAAGAGCGAAGCGTTTTTTTCGAAATTTTATCCTATTTATGAGCAAAATACGTTTGAAAATTAACTATCATACGCTCAAACTAATTTTTCTTGAAAAAAAAAAATTATTTGAATCAAGTAAATAATTTTGAAGAACTTTATCTTCTTGATTTAAATAAAAAAAACTTCTTAAGCTAAGAAATTTTACTTGATTTAAGAATTTTTCATCTTGGCTCAAGTTGAATTTTTTTGAAAATAAATAGTATAGGTTAATCTTTAAGACAAGCCTATGACTAAGGGCAGGATCAACCAGGGAATTTACTACGTTTTATAATTAAAAAAAATTACAGTTTCAAAACGTAAAATGGAGGTCAATCGAAGTTATAAGTAGAAGATAAGCAATAGTTTGAAAAAATTAAAAACACTGTTTAATAAAAAATCAAACTGAAAAGTAGAAAATAATTTTTAACGAGTTCAAAATAAAAATAGAACGGTTTTTTTTTTTTACAATAAAATTAATTTGTTTGTTAATCACTTTTATTTTAAAGTCAATGAAAATTATTTTCTACTTTTTAGTTTTTTAAAGTGTTATTTATGAATTTTTTCAAATTTCTATTGACAATATAAATTGATTGTTTTTTTTTTTAATTATAAATTTATTTGAAATTTTACGTAATTGAACTTGAAATTTGATAAGAAATAACAGCATCACGTGGAACCAGAAAGTTACGTAACGCAAATAAGGGATAATTGGTTGAAAGCTTTTGCGTACTTGGTTACGTTGCGCTAATTAATATATTGTATTAATTAACCTTCAACGGTGAACCTTGCCATTAATTAATTGTTTTGTTATTCATTAATAGTCATTTATAGCATTTATAAATTGTTTGTTTTTTGTTGTATTAATTGACTCAAATTACAATTAATGTGAAACTTATGGATGGACGGAAAAATAATGAAGAGCTATCTTCATGAAGTTTGTTTGAGAATATTGACCTAGACATTCTTGTGGGCTTCAATTGTAATATGTACTGTAAAAGAGCGGTAACTGTGAGCCAAAAGTCTGCTATCGCGGAAATTGACTGACGGGAAACTCCTTGAATTCGTTGTTTAAACTTGCTCGTTTTGGCAAGCTTACAGTTAGTATTAAATGTTATCTTTATTAATAGAAGACAGATGGTAGGAAAATTTTTTTTGCAATTATTTTAATATTTTATTGTAAATTATGATTGATTTTTTATTTTCAGTAATTAGAATTTTGAAAAAAAAAATTTTTTTTCAAAATTTTATTTAATGAAAATAAAGAATTGATTAAGAAAAATTAACAAAAAATTTTTTTTTACTAAAATTAATCATTTTTATTTAACCAATTGATTTATTTTAACAAAATTAATAAAAAAAAAATATATTTTTAATAATTCTCAGAAAAATTTTTTTAATAAAAAAAATTTTTGAACCAACCACAGCTAAATTTTAATTATAAAAATAATAATTTTTTCTAAAAAAAAATAATGATAAAAAGAAATTAATCATTATTTAAAATAATTATTTAGTTATGGAGGATAATATTTATAGACATTAAAAATTTGGCAAAGAATTCAAGTTGGCGCCGGTATAAAATAGCCGGTCTATACAATAGTCTTCTTCTCCCCCCTGAATATAAAATCTATTTATAAATAAACGATTTTATTTTTGTATCAGGAAAGAAAGATCTGACAGTTGAAGAAGATTAATCGTGTAAATTATTGACTAATTTAAAAATTTTAAAAAAGATATTTGCAACCGGTTACGAAGGTACCGGGTTCGAATCCCAGCTTGGGTAAATTATAGTCCCTGAATTAAAAACTTTTTTCCAAATAAATTTTTGAAAGTTAATCCATTCCAGACAAGCAATCTAATGATTTTTAATTTTGCTTTCAGTTTCCTGGTGAGTGCATCCTCACATACATGGAGTTTCAGCTGGATAGCGCGGAATACTGCCAGGCTCAACACAAATAGAGAGACACGCCCCGTACGTCCTAACATCATTGACTAGATACTTTTTTTTTTTTTTGAGGAACGGGTTAATACGAAGAAAAGTTTGAGAGAGCGAAAGAAGAAACGAGTGAGAACATCGGATTACGACATTAAGTATTTAGATCACGATCAGAGAGCCTGTTAAGTAAATCACAACTAGTCATCACTGCAAGAAATAGTTAACAAATTTATTATATTAGATAAATTTTAAATCTTCATTGTCATATGCAGACTTCGTAGTTACTGCGTGCGCTTTGTCATTGAAAAGTGCCCAGTGCCAAATAGGTAATTGCTTTTTTTATTATTTTAGATATTATATATTCTTCTCTGCTTATCATTATCGCTGTTCTTTTAATTATTATCTTCTTTTATAGTCAGAATAAAATTTTTTAATAAGTAATTACATTTTTATGGTACTTATAAAAATTTTTAATTCATCATTAAATTTTTAGAAAAATTTATGATGATCTTAGTAATTTTTTAGTTTTATAGTCAATTAAACTTTAAAGCGTAACAATGATATTTAAATAAATTTTTCTTTAAGTTCTCTAATAATAGAACTAGCAACCTAGCAGTCACTGTGTGACTGTCGTGACTTGTAAACTATAAGTAAATGAAATTTTGCTTTATTAAATAATGACTTTTGTTAAATTGCACTGTACTTTCTTAAATATTGACGTTTTTAAAGATATAAGCTCATTCCGATGTTGCACTCATCAAGAGCTTTCATTTGAGTACCCACATGCATTTTCATATATTTTTCATATATACATATATATATAATATATATAAATATATGAAAAATTGATGTGAGTACTCAAATGAAAGGTTTTGATGAGTGTAACATCGAAATGAGCTTATATCTTTAAAAATATCAATATTTCACAAGATACAAGGACATTTCTTCATTATTGATATTTTTTATGATATAAGCTCATCCCGATGTTACACTCATCAAGAGCTTTCATTTGAGTACCCACATGCATTTTGATATATTTGTCATATATACATATATATAAATATATGAAAAATTGATGTGGGTACTCAAATGAAAGGTCTTGATGAGTGTAACATCGGGATGAGCTTATATCTTTAAAAATGTCAATAGTTCACAAGATACAAGGTCATTTCTTAATTATGTATCGAGAGATAGAGCATTTTTTTTCTTATTCTCTTAATAATATAGATTATCAAAAAGAATGTTTTTAAATTTTTTATGCAAAAAAAAAAAATAAAGTAGTTGATTGTACAACTAAATAATTATCAAAAAAATTTGAGTGATTCTTTAATTAGTAGACTTTTTTTGATTTTTAATAAATTTTTAATAAAAAAAATGTTAATTCAAAATTTTTATTTGAAAAAATAATAAATTTTAATTTATTTTTAATAATTTACTGTATTTAATTAATTATAGAGAACACAATGCGATCAATCATGTCAATATAATATCAAATCTAATTATCATTGATATTGTCAACATGAATGCACTATTTGCGGTGTATCTTGTCGATATTTTAACCTAATAAGCACTCGGTATTTAATTACCAACAATATATAATTAAATTAAATAATAATTAAGGAAACTGACGTTAAACTGAATTATAAACTGAAACTAACATCAACTATGTTTCTTATTTTTGTTTCAGATAATCTTCCTAATAGCGCATATCACCGTCTAATGTAACGTAAATAGCAAGTTTAAGCGAATTTCGCACCCCTTTAAAACCCTTCCCGAGGTCTACATGTGAGAATCCATTGTTCTATCCTCTGTAAAAAAATAATTACTTTATTAAAAATTGGTTATTAGTTAAATTTAATTAAGATCAAGGAGAATTTTGTTAAACAAATAGCAATTATAAGACTGACATCTAATGGGCTAAAGAGTTAATTCAGCCACGACACGGTGCAGTTAATATTTTGAACACACGGGAACCAGCTTCTTTTTTTTTTTTTTTTTTTTATTTTTATTTATTAATATTAATTCAACATCAAGTTCTGAAGAAAATAAATAAGAAGAAAATATTTAAACAAACTAGGGATTTTATTTATATTTATTGTTAGTTTTTTTTTCTTCAGTTTATTCTGTAAGAAAAAAATAATTTTATACTCGTGTTGTTCAAAAGGAAATGAGCAACATGAGAGTCAAGGATATCAGACCGGCACCTGCCGAAATTGAATACAAAAATATGAAATTCCTTATTACTGATCGGCCCAATGATCAGACTATTCTTACCTTTATTCAAGTAAGTTTTTATAATTTTTTTAATTATTTTAAAGGAACTTTGACTTAAAAACAATTAAAATTTTTTTAATTAAATCTACTATAAATTTTATAGCTGGTTCATTTCAAATCAGTTTTTTTTATTATTTTACTGTAAAATAACTTACAATTTAAATTAATAATTAATAAAAATTAATGAAAAAATTTTTTTGTAGAAAAAAAAAGTATTTCATGTAACAGTTCCTTTCATTTATTGTAATTTTAAAGAATATTTATTAATAAATATTGTTTAATTTATTAGGAACTGAAGAAGCACAATGTAAAGGAGGTAGTGAGGGTCTGTGAACCAACGTACAAAGTCGAAGAGCTTAAATCTGAAGGAATAAATGTTTTGGATCTGGTTTTTGATGATGGCACATTCCCACCAAATGAGGTAATTTTTTTTTTTATTAATTTTAATAAGAAAAAAATTTTTTAAGAGTTTTCAAAAACTTTTACAATTATTTTTAATGTATAATTTTTACTAGCAACTTTGCAGTCATTATGTGATTTCCGTGACTTGTGAACTATAACTAAATAAAATTTTGCTTTATTAAATAATGACTTTCGTTAAATTGCACTGTACTTTCTTAAATATTGACGTTTTTAAAGATATAAGCTCATCCCGATGTTACACTCATCGAGAGCTTTCATTTGAGTACCCACATCAATTTTTCATATATTTATATATATTATATATATGTATATATAAAAAATATATCAAAATGCATGTGGGTACTCAAATGAAAGGTCTCGATGAATGTAACATCGGGATGAGCTTATATCTTTAAAAGTGTCAATAGTTCACAAGATATTTGTTCAATTGAGCAGTACTTTTTTAAATATTGACGTGGTTAAAGATATAAGCTTATCCCGATGTTACACTCATTAAGACCTTTCATTTGAGTACCCACATCAATTTTTCATATATTTATATATATTATATATATGTATATATAA
The DNA here is from genome assembly GCA_905319865.3 of Cotesia congregata. NCBI lineage: Eukaryota > Metazoa > Arthropoda > Insecta > Hymenoptera > Braconidae > Cotesia > Cotesia congregata. Next base: position 17,669,938 of record CAJNRD030001121.1, on the reverse strand, counting down.
AAAATATATCAAAATGCATGTGGGTACTCAAATGAAAGCTCTTGATGAGTGTAACATCGGAATGGGCTTATATTGTTAAAAACATTATTAGTTGACAAGATAGCAGTCAGTTCTTAATTATTGACATTTTTTAAGATATAAGCTCATCCCGATGTTACACTTATCAAGAGCTTTCATTTGAGTACCCACATGCATTTTGATATATTTTTCATATATACATATACATAATATATATAAATATATGAAAAATTGATGTGGGTACTCAAATGAAAGGTCTCGATGAGTGTAACATCAGAATGAGCTTATATCTTTAAAAATGTCAATAGTTCACAAGATACAAGGACATTCTTTAATTATCTATCTAGAGATAGAGTATTTTCAAACGCAACCTAAATACTTGTCATTATTAATTGACTATTGGTGAGAATAATATGAAACCTTGAAAAGGCACAACTCAAGGCTAAGAACTTTCTAATGATACCAAATTTAACCATAAAAACCCATTTTATCATATAAATACACTAACCACAAAATTTTTGTTATTCTCTTAATAATATAGATTTTAATTATTTTTTTATTAGTCATAAACATTTAGAATTCATTAAAATTCTACAAACTATTATTATCATCATTATTTAAAAAAAACTCTAGAGTATAATTACAGTCTAATAACTTAAAAGTAAATTTATTTTATAATCACTAAAAAAATACCTCAGATAAGAATATAAATACTGATTATTAATCTAATTAATGAATATGCAGGTGGTTGACGAGTGGTTCGAATTATTAAAAAACCGATTCCGAGAGACACCCGATGCATGTGTAGCGGTACACTGCGTCGCTGGACTGGGTCGAGCGCCTGTGTTAGTAGCACTTGCTCTAATTGAACTTGGACTCAAGTACGAGGATGCCGTTGCTCTTATCAGAGAGTACGTATACACATTTTTTTTTTTTCAATTACTCTAATTACTTGCTCTCAAATTGAATTAAATTTCCAACAATTACTATTGATATTAATTTTTACTTAAATTTACACACCATCTGAATAAATTTTAAATTAAAAAAAACTAATTAATTTTTATATCAATCTAGGAAGAGACGAGGCGCTATCAATTCAAAGCAATTATCTTACTTGGAAAAATATCGTCCCAAGTCTCGACTCAAACTCAAGAACGGCCAGAAGAATTCGTGCTGCGTCCAGTAGATACTTAATATTTTTTAAAGCGGGGTTCTCTCTTAAATAATTCATTAATTAATTAAATAAAACTAAAAAATTAAACAATCGATAATTAATAATTGGTAAAAAAAAAAAAAAAAAAAAATTTATAATAATACATTAATTGCACACATGTGACAAGTGACATATTGTATCAATTATTTACATACATACATACATATATGTATATATATTTATATAAATATATATCTATTTTCAAAATGGCCTATCAATGGAAATGCAACCGGCTTGTTTCATAAAAATTTTGTAAATTGCATTCACTAATTTGTATATTTTTCATTATCATTATTATTATTATTATTATAATGAATATAATTGCTATTATATTTAATATAAATATAATAAATAACAAACTTTGGAACTGATTAATTAAAAAAAAAATAATTAATTTTTGATACTACTTCTGTATCCTTGTACATTTAATTATTATTTATCATCGCGGATTTTATGTCCTCATAAATTACCTGAGTTTAAATTAACAATAAAACAAACTTGTAATTGTTACTTTGTGATAAAATTATTTTTTCGACATTTAAATCGTTCCTACCCAATTGAAAATTTAATCATTCATGGCTTTAATTTTTTTAATTATTTTTCAATTAACTCGCCATGGAGGTACTAAATAAATTCGACAATAAAATTAAAAAAAAACCTCGAGCTTATAGTTATTACATAGCAATACAATTACCCGATAATTAAAGGCTTTTGATAAATATTGAGAGCCTTGGACCGTGCAATTATTCACCAAACATCACAATAAATATATTAAATAATATGTAGATAGATAAAACGTTTTAATAATCTCGAGGTTTTTCAGATAATTAATTTAATTTTATTTTATTAATTATTTATCATTAAGAGTCGTTTGCATTTCCACTGGCATGCCGATTGGATCTTCTTAAACTTTCTGGATTCTGCATAACTCGATCTTGTTTTTTTATAAGGTTTTTCGTGCCCTTTATATTATTATATGAGCTCAATGGCAATTTTATAAAAGCTACATTTTATTTGTAAATTTTAATTAATAATCATTATTATTATTATTGTGGCTGAAAAAAAATAAAAAATACAAATCCCCGTTCGATAAATATTTAAAAACCGACTGCACTTTTTTCACCGTAATAAAATTTTTATTTAAGAGTAAATTTTGTAAAATTGTCAGTGACACTGTGCGCCACGCTAAACTGTGTTCAAAAACTAATTACAAAAAAAAAACCAAATAATACTTATATATTTCACTTGGATATACATCTCGATCATCTTTTTAATTGTCTAATTGCTGTGAATGTACTTGAGGTATACATTTAGTGTAAAATATAAAAATAGTTCTGATTAATAATTTTTTAAAAATTTTTTCTTATAATTACAAATTATTAATAAAAAAATTTTGTTATTTTAAAAATATGATAAATTTTTTTATTTTAAATTTTGAAAATAATTTTTTTTTTAATCTTTCAAATTTAAGAAAAAAATTTTTTTTTTAATTAATTAATCAGAACTGTGTAATTAAAAAGTATCACTTAGTCGACATAATTTATACATATTATTTAAAAAAAAATATTTTTATGAAAACCGTCCGTTGAGTTATTTTTAAAAATACTTAACAGTAAAAAAAAAAAATTAGTTACATAAATTACAAAAAATTTGGTAAATATTTACAAGTGGGTAATTTTTATTTTTTTGAACGAAATTGCTATTTAATTTTATTGATATATAGTTTTTTTGAAAAATAAATAAAAAAAAAAATTGATTATCTCACAATTTTAATAAATTTTCAAAAAAATTTATAAATTTTTTACAAAATTGTAATATTCAACTTTTTTTTTTTAATTTTTTATTTTTTCAAAAAATTACAATTTAAATTGTTCATTTAAAAAAAAAAAAAAATTATCAAAATTTGAAGGCAAAAAAACTATCAAAATATTTTTTTTTTTCAAACTTTTTATCATAAATGCGCCGTAAAAACAAGCAGAAAAAAAATTGTAAATAATTACCAAAAATTTTAATTGCCTTATCAAGTTTTATAAAAAATATTTGTATTTTTTTAAGAACAATTGTCAAATATAAATTAAGTTTTTGAGCGGTACATTCACTTCAATAGACTAGTTAATTAAAAAAAAAATAATAATAATAATAAATACTAATAAAATAAATAAATAAAAATAAAGTACATAACAGGTAGACTTTTTGTTTTTGTACAGTTTAAAACTGCAATATTTTTTGTCAGAGGATGGGACTATGGACGTTCATAACAACAAATCGTATTGAACCTTAGCTTATACTTTAAATAAATAAATAATTGATAATAATAATTATAAAAATTATTATTAATTTAAATAAAATATATTCAAAATCAATATAATCTTTTTCTTTGAATTGTAATGCCAATTAATTGCGTACAATTAATTTTTTTTCAATCATTAGCTTCCTTATTAACTGGAAATAATTTTGTTTAAAAATAAAAAATCAGTAATTAGTTACCAGATTTGTAAATTTAAAATAAAAATTTTAAATTTTTATTAAAAATAATGATAATAAAAAAATGTTATAATTTTAAATAAAATAAATCGCGCATCCATTAATCTCTGCAAGCATTGTCAGGTCTCAAAAGTAATGAGTATTCTGTGTATGCGCGACTGTGATATATTATTTTTTCGCTTAATGTCGAAAAAAAAATATTAATTAATTAAATAGAAAAAAAAAAAAAATAAAAAAACTAAACAAATGTTTAATGTTTTTTTTTATTTTAAATTTAAAATAAATTTCATACGTTTGGTAACTTCATTAATTATATTATTGATAAATATCATTAATAGTGAATAATTAATAATATTTTGATGGATAATAACTCTATGAGCTGAAAATGTTGATACAATGCGCTTTTTGCAACTTTTTTTTTATACATTTATTTTTATTTGCTATTTAATAATTAAGAGCAGATTTTCTTAGTTAAAAAAAAAATAAACAATGTATTGTGTATTGATTTAATAATTATCTGTAACTGTTTTTTTTTAGATGCTGTAAAAAAATTTTCAACTTACAATACTGACATTAAAAACTTTTTTTTTTTTTTTCAATAAAAATATGTAAATTTTTCAACAAGCACAATTTATATAATTGTTGATGTTTATTTATTTTTATCCTTTATTTTTTTTCCTAACAAAATTATTCTTACAAGATATTAATTAAAAAAAAATGCAATTTTAAATTTGATAATTACAAGTAATTAAAAATTCATAAAACAATTTGTATGAATTTTTTTTGTTTATTAATTCCATGTTTTTAACAATATAAAAAATTGTGAAGTTTTAAGAGAAAAAAGACTATTACATAAACATATCATCGTATCCAGGAGGTGGAAGATGGTCATGATCAGGATTTCCACGTGGTGGACGTGGTAAGTTATTGTCTGGTGGTCCAAATGGGTCAAATCTTGCACCTGGTGGTATTGCGCCACTGAAAAAAAAAATAATTTTAATTATTTATGACCTGGAGCTGTGCCTCTTCATGGTTTCATATCATTCACGCCAATAGTTAATTTATGATGATAAGTATTTAGGCTGCATTCGAAGATGCTCTTTCTCTAGATACATTATTAAGAAATTACCTTGTATCTTGTCAACTATTGACATTTTTAAAGATATAAGCTCATTTCGATGTTACACTCATTGAGACCTTTCATTTGAGTACCCACATCAATTTTTCATATATTTATATATATATTATATATATGTATATATAAAAAATATATCAAAAATGCATGTGGGTACTCAAATGAAAGCTCTTGATGAGTGTAACATCGGGATGAGCTTATATCTTAAAAAATCTCAATAATTAAGAAATGACCTTGTATCTTGTCAACTACTGACATTTTCAAAGATATAAGCTCATCCTGACATTATACTCATTGAGACCTTTCATTTGAGTACCCACATCAATTTTTCATACATTTATATATATTATATATATGTATAATAAAGCAAAATTTTATTTATTTATAGTTCACGCCACGGCAGTCATATAGCGACTGCAAGGTTGCTAGTAAAAATTATTCTCAAAATTTTTGATTGTTAAATAGTTCAAAATTACAATTAAATTTTGAAATAAATGAAAATATAAATAAACTAATTTTATTTTATCATAATTATAGACGATAAATAAAATTTGATCGTATAATAGCAAAAAAAAATTTTTATTCCATTAAAAATATATCACAATGACTAATTACTATTACTATTATATAAGTTCAAGACTACCGTATATATTTCTTAATTAAAAAAAAATAATAAATTCTTACACATGTCATACATACATTACATAAGTTATAGAAATCTTTTTTACAAATCACATATAATAATAAACAATAAAAAAAATACTCACGGTGGTAAAAAAGCAGGACCACCAATCCCTCCAGGACGACCGGGAAATCTTGGATTGGGTAAATTCCGATCTGGTTGAAACGGGTCGAAGAGCATGCCACCACCACGAGGACCAACACCAGCAAAAGGATTTAAATCAGCACGACCTACCGCCCGCGGATCTGTCGCAGGATCCCTAAAAAATTAAACCAATTAATTATGAAAGTTCCTTGACTAATTAATTAATTCCGTACAACTGGACAATTAATGTCCAGACACTCTGATAAGAGAACCAACATTAACTATCAATGTCATCCTCAAAGTAATTTGTATTGTGTATATTTATCAAAAATCTTGGACCCAGCAGTAGATTTAAATTTCAGAAAAAAGGTTTATTATTGATGATATTTAATTGAAGGTCAGGATTGACAAGAGAGGATCAGTGGTAAGGAAATGACCATAAGTCTGCAAAGACATCTGAATCATGGGATATCTGTAATATTATATATTAATTAAATATCTTTACCAACGTGGTGGTCGTTGAGGAATATGAGGAGGTCCTACCCTCAGTGGATCGTTGTCAGGATTAGAGGGTCTGCGACCTTCGCTCTGAGATGTCTGGGTGGACATCTCTCTGGCAGTTCCTGTGTAGACAGGCTCAACAAGATCCTCACGGATTTTATTCATTACCTCTTGATATGTCGGTATCAGAGTTGACAGTCCTCCGTGGATGCTGTTCACTACTGTCTCTGTTTGGAATTTAACGTTTGATACTCCATTATCATCTACTCTCTGTGAAAAAAAATTAGTTATTAATTAAAAGAAATTTTAAACAAAAAATTCAGTGTCACATTATAATGAAACTAAAATTAAAAGACACTAGAGAATTTTTTAATTTAAAAAAAAAAAAAAAACTAAGCTCAGAAAATTATTTTTAAGAAATTGCATTTATTTTTTTTTTAGACTTTTAAATATGGAATTTATTTAAATAAATTTTCTTTGATATAATTTATGTCTAAAAATTTTTTTTAATTAATTAGATTTCTCTTAATTTAAGGATCATCTTATAATATCATTATTATTATTATGAAATTCTAGACTGATGAGGATAAATAAAAAAAAAATGTTATATTTAAATTATCAGACATTTGATAACCTTTAGAATGTTTTTTTAATTAATAATAATAATAATAATAATAAATAAAAATGATAAAAAAGTATGAATGGAATTTTTTTTAAATGATTTATAGAGCTAATTTATTTTTAATTAATAATAATAATAATAATAAATAAAAATGATAAAAAAGTATGAATGGAATTTTTTTTTAATGATTTATAGAGCTAATTTATTTTTAATTAATAATAATAATAATAATAAATAAAAATGATAAAAAAGTATGAATGGAATATTATTAAAATTATAGAACTAATTTTTTTTTTAACTAATAATAATAATGTATGAATGAAATTTTTTTTTAATTAATTATAGAACTAATTTATTTTTAATTAAAATAAAGATAAAAATGATAAAAAAGTATGAATGGAATTTTTTTTTAATGATTTATAGAGCTAATTTATTTTTAATTAATAATAATAATAATAATAAATAAAAATGATAAAAAGTATGAATGGAATATTATTAAAATTATAGAACTAATTTTTTTTTTAACTAATAATAATAATGTATGAATGAAATTTTTTTTTAATTAATTATAGAACTAATTTATTTTTAATTAAAATAAAGAGCGCGCAGTAGCCTATCGGATCCGGCCCTTGCTACCAAAGCATTGGACCGGGTTCGAATCCGGCGTACACCAATGAATATTTTCAATATTTAAGTGTATTATTCTGCTCAGCCCAAGAAATACAAACGAGTTCCAATCTCAAAAGTTTATCCCCTACCGTAGTCGCTCATGACCTTAGTAGTTTGTGCGACTTTAAACAAATTAAAAAAAAAAAATTAAAATAAAAAATTAACAGATGTCTGCTTATTTTAGTATCATTATAAAGATTGATTTAGCAGATATTTGATAATTTTAAGAATTAAAATTTTTAGATATGGGCTAACTTTTGATCAATTTTTTTCATGTTTTTTTGCCATTATTTATTTGTGGCAAAAGTTTTTTTTTATTAAAAAAATATAAAAAACAATAATTTAATTTTTATAAAAACTTGAAAAACTATAAGTGCAATTTTTGAAAAATAATTTTTAGTTCTAATTTCATAAATAAAAAACAATCAAAAATGTCGGCTACGAAAAAAAATATTTTTTAAAAATTGCTCATAGTTTTTAAAGTTTTTTACAAATAAAATTTTTTTTTTATTTTTTGTAATAATTTTTTTAATAAAAAAAAATTCTAAAAAGTTTTAGATGTCGATTAACTTAATTTTTATCCGCTAACTATAGTACTATAAAAAATTGTCAAGTGACTGCTAACTTTAATGTCATAAATAATTAAATAAATTACCAATAAATTAAGCAGTAAATTATTATCAGATTTTCTTCCCAGCAAGATATATAATTGACCTTCCTTTAAATATCTCAGTGCATAAAAATCTTTGTGATTCCATCCTTCAGGCAAAAATTCATGACCTTCTGTGTTCGGTTCAACTGTTTTCTGCAAAAATATTAGTTTTTAGGTTATGAACTAATTGATAAATTTTCTGCAATTAAAATAAATAAATTTACAAGAAAAATTTTATTAATTGACAATAATCTGTAAATAAGTTACCTCATCACCAAGTCCAATGCATTTGAATCCAGTTTTTATAAAAAACCAATGAGTAAACAGAATCAGCACATCTTCCTTTTTAGTTAGCTGATTATCTACCAATTTATTGAGCATCTCAAAACCAAAATATTCGGCGGTATTCGCCATCGTTTTTATTTACTTATAATTAGGCGTTTACGTTAAATTGTTGGTGAATTTATGACCAAACTTGATAAATAAACACAATAGCTTTTCACAATGTTAGTATAAAGTCGCAATAGTCAGTTTTAAAACATGGACACCCGGTACTGTTTTAATTCACACGATGACTTTTAAAAACACAAGCAAGGTATTAATTAAATTTTTAATGAATAATTTTGAAAGATAAATTAATTTCTAAACGGAATTTTGAATTTTTTTTATTTATGTCAAAATATTTAAGCCAAAATGAATTTTTAAAAAATCAATTTTGAACCGCTTTATAATGGTGCTGTCATCTGACAGAAAATTTATAAAACATAAGAATAGCAAAATTTTAAATTTAAAAGTTTATTATAATTATTATTTTTTACAATGAAAATTAAGTATACTGACAATTAAAATTTGTTTTTTTTTTTTTATTGAAAAAATTATTACAAAAAAAAATAAGAAAAAAAATTTCATTTGTAAAAAACTTGAAAAAAGTGAAAATTTTTTGTTTCAATTTAATAAATGAAAAAAAAAATAAAATTAGAAACATCAGCTAACTTTTGTATTATATTCTTTTTACAAGTAATTATATTACAAAATTAGAATATTTAAAAATTATCTGCTATCATTTAAAATTTAACTTCTTAAATTTATTTTTTATCATAAAAATAAAAATTAAATTTTATAAATAAAGTAACAATAATAATAACTTAAAATGATTTAATAATTAATACCTATATTTCAAAAATCATTGATTTATATTTTAAGTAAAATACTCCTTGATTTTATTCTTACATTATGTACAATTATTAATCAATAATAAATTGTAGTCTTCTTAATTCAGAGTATCAATTTATCAAAATTAAATTATCAATCTTTAGACTTACACGTTTTTTTTTTTAATTAGCCAGAATTTGATATAAGTTTATTTTTTTTCTTATTCAGAAACATTTAAATCATTATGATGAATAAAAAAAAGTATTGAATTGACCAGAAAATCAATACTTTTTTTTTTTAATCAGGGTACTGCTATAGTCTTCTTAAGTATTCTTATTACAGTATATCAAATTTCTTGCTAATTAAAAAAAAATCTCAATTAACTTCCAAATAAATCAGTATTTATTTTAATAATTATTATCATCATCAGTATCAGAATCAGTTTCCTGTTCATAAGGATTTGGTGGTCTTACTGGTGAAGTTGATCCTTCAATTTCTTCTTCACTTTCATCAGCTTTTTTGTCTTTACCACTTAATGCGTAACGTCTCCAAGGGTATCTAAAATAAAAAAGTACTACTCAACAAAAATTACTCAAAAAAAAAATTATTTCTTTATCAGAAAAATAATCAAAAATTGAAGTAATTTTACACAAACTTTACAATCAATTTGTTCCAAATAAAAAATCTCAATTTAACAAAAATCAATCTCAAATTACCTTTTCTTATGATCAAAACACTCCTCAATAAAAACATGTGAAACAATTTTAGCATGTCCTTGAAGCTGCTGATACTTAGGCGTATTTTTAAAAGCACAAATCAAGTGCGTGCATTTATTATCCGTGGTATTAGGATCAGCAACATACTTAGCACCCATCTTCAGAGCTTTCCTCCTGACTTCATCCCGCTGAGGATTAACATACCCACTTAACGAGAACCTGACATCAACTAGCAGCTTAGAAAACTCTTTCTTAACAGTCCTAACTTCCTTAACCTTAGCTTTCTTCCTTGGCGGAGACTTATCGGTTTTCGGAGCAGGTAACTTCTTACAAACTTTGCAAAATTCATCAGGACTTCTCGAACAGACATTACACTTATCCTTAGCCTTATCTTTACTGACTAATTTACCCCCATCAACCTTTGAAGTAAAAGCTCTATCAACCTTCTTCTTGTCAACTACTTGCTTAGGAGTTTTCTTCACCTCAGGCGGGATGACATCACCAAAAGGCGTCCTAGCAACGTCAGTCAACCTTCCATTGTCATAATTATGATTAACATTACTAAACATACTACTGTTATTACTATTATCAGAATTACCAGAACTAGACTCAGAATTATTTTTTTTACCAAAAACCTCGTCGCTCTTACCAGCCTCGAGTTTTTTTAACAGCGGCCTCTTCCTCGGTTTTTTTTCTTCGCTCTCCTGTCGCTTGTTAAAATTACTCAGCCGAGTTTCCTTCATTTTCTCCAGCAAGCTGTCTTTGTAGCTCTTCTGCTTGTCAGGCAGCAGTTTCATGAACCGTTCCTTGAAATTTAGCATTGAATCACTCTCACTCGAGTCCTCAGACTTGAGCTTGAACCTCCCAAAGACGTCTATACCTGTATCTAGAATAACTTCCGTGCGCAGGGTGATGAAACTCAGGCCAAAAAGCTCCCTTAAATTAGCAGACTGCAAGCACGTGACTTTCACCCTGTCAAATTTAGTCTTGATTGCTTCCGCCTTGAGCTCTTTTTTTGTAAACAACTGGACCTGGTCCTTGAACTTGCTGTTGGCTGCCTCCTCGTGGGTCATGAACTGGTGATTCACCAGCGGGACCCAGTTGTCCGGTTCCTGGGAGGTTGATGCATCCACTATCACTACGCAGGACCTGTAATTGCCTATGTCAAGGCCGATTATACATGATGACTCTGGAAGCTCGAAGATCACTGTTGACAGCCGCTCGCCGGGCTTCGCACACTTCCATGGTCCTGGTGGCGGATTGTGCAGGAGGTTTGATGCTGGGTATGAAGGGTGTTCTGAGGAACAGCTGATTATTTTTTCTAGTTTTATTATCATTGTTTTTTTAGTTGTTTATTTTTTTTGTGGATAACGTGCTGGATAAACCATAACCTCAAGAGCACTTTTATTTTTTATAGTCACTTTGTTTTTGTTTTTTAAATTAAATAACTTTTTTTTTTCCACTGATAAAAAATTGAAATATACTCGGTTATTATTTTAGTCTTTGAATTTAGTTTTTTTAATTAAAAATTTTTGGGAATATTTTTACATGTTAGTAAACACAGAATTACTTGGCGGGAGAATTTTATGGCCACTTTTACTTACCTCAATTTTGAAGACAATTTTTTTAAATAATCCACGACGGCTTGCACATGTGCAGAAGGTAGTGTATTGTTGATACTGCAAGAGTCAAATATCAAATAAAAAGTGTGATTTGTTTACGTAGTTAATTTTTACCTGTGCAATTTTTTTTTTAAATAAAACAGAGATAATTTTTTGACATTGAAGTTTTAGCAACACTTTAATTTTTTTTTGATTTTATTTGACAAATTTTTTCCAAAAAATTATTTCACAAAAATTGCATTTTTAATTTATTAAAATTTTTACACGTCGATTTTTTTTTGCCATTATTTATTTGTTACAAAAATTTTTTATCAAAAATCTGATAAATTAATTTATGATACTAAAATTAGCTGACGTTCAACAATTTTTAGTTTTTTTTCAACAATTAAATTACACTTAAAAATAATATATTAGTATACTTATACTTAAAAAAAAATTTCATGTATAATTTTTCAAATTTTCTACATGTGAAATTTTTTATTTTAATTTTTTTGTAATAATTTAATGAAAATAATTAATTTTAATATAATTTTTGACACTTTTTTCGTTTATTATTCATGTCACATACTTTAAATCTGTATTTTAAATTATTTCTTCTTATTAAAATCCGAGGTTAATTTTTATGATAATCTTAAACTGTCCAATAAAATTAAAAAAAATTTTTTCAAGCAAAATTTACAAATTTCCTGAATCACTACTTAAAAATAAAAAGTGAGAATTAGCATCAAGCCGCCATATTGGATTATTCTCACCATCGCTCGGTAATTAAATTAGGCGGGAAATGTTCCCTAACTACTAGCGCCATCTTCAGTAAATTTTTAAAACTAAAACTTACTGCGCGCATAAGTAATTTTAACCTCATGACTTATAATAACTAACACGTGTTCGTAATGTTTACAACAAGTAGTCCTTAGTAAATAAAAATTAAACTCCTATTTTTTAATGATATAAATTAAAAAAAACTTATAATGGCTTCCTATAAAATTCATAATGTTCGTTTCTACAATCTTGAACCAAGATCAATTGTGTGTATGTGCTACGACAATGTCAATGAAAAATTAGCAGTTGCTAGGTTAGTCTATTATTTATATTAAAATTTAATTAAAAAAAACCTTCCAAATTTTAATTAAAAAATTTACAATTAATTAATATTCCCCAAAAAATTGTCAAATATAAAAGACTATTAAAATACTCCAAAATTTTACATTATTAATTTAGCACATATATTGAATAATTTTAAAAATTTTATAGCAAATAAATTGACATGTAGAAATTTTAAAATATAAAAAATGTAATTTTTTAAAAATAATTTTTGAAAAAAATTTTTTTGATAAATAAAATTAAAAAATTTTCAAGTGACTGTTAACTTAAATCTCATAATTTTACAGAAACGACAACACAATAGAACTATGGAACGTGTCTTACGCTCCATTCCTAGAATCAACAATCGTAGACCACCTAGAAGAGTCAATCGAGTCAATGATATTCATCAACCAGAACCGCCTGCTATCAACCGGCTTGCGAGGTTTCGTAACCGAGTACAACTTATCAACCCTGAGTAAAAAAAATGAACTAGCAGTCACCGGGGGCGCAGCCTGGTGTCTGGACATCAACCCCAGCAAAACTCGAGTAGCAGTCGGTACCGAGGACGGCTACATAAATATTTTCACAGTTCTACAAGACTTTCTCCGCTACGAAGGTCTCTTAAACAAGCAAAAGGGCCGAATCCTCTGCATAAAATGGGACATTACCGGCGACAAGATCTTCACCGGGTCTTCAGACACCGTGCGAGTTTGGGACGCGGTTTCAGGCCACGTGATCCACAAAATGACGACAGCTCGCAAGGAAGTAAAAAAAGAAACAATTGTTTGGTGCCTAGGAGTCACCAACGACAACCAGATCGTCTCCGGAGACTCTCGGGGCGTTTTATCAATCTGGGACTCAGTAATGGGGACTTTGATCGAGTCTCACAACAGCCACACCGCGGATATCCTTGCGTTGACGATAACCCAGGACTCTAAGGTGATTTACTGCGCTGGAGTGGACCCAGTGGTCCGCAGTTTTGTAAAAGTCGTAAAACCCGGACGTGGAGCAGCCAGTTGGGTGAAAGGGATCGAGAGGAGGCTTCACTTGCACGACGTCCGTGCTCTGGTGGAAGCTGATAACAGGTTGTACTCCGCTGGAGTCGATGGGTACCTCGCACAGTCCAGCTACCCTCCGAAGATGCTCGCCAAGTACCCGCCACTCCTCCAGCCAACTTGCGTGACAGTTTGTCCGAAAAAGCGACGAGTCTTGCTGCGCTATGTTGACTTTTTGGAGCTCTGGGAGCTTGGAAGCGCCGCTGAAGACTCCGCAGTCACTCCTGGAATGTTTCACTCGCTAGAAAATGAGCCTAGGAAGCTTTTGGAGCTCAGGACTAAAAAACAGGAGACTATTACTTCGTATGCTATTTCTAGAGACTCTAAATTAATTGTTTATTCCACGGAGACTCATATGAGGATATTTAAATTCAAAGTTAATGGAGATGATGCTCAACTTACCAAGGCTACTGCGGATAGGATGTTGAAGCGGGTTCATAGGATGCTCTTTAGTCCGGATGGGAAGCTGTTTGTTGCTAATACTAATAGCAGTGATGGAGATGAGAGTGAGGAAGTCGGGAATAGGATTCATGTTTATAGGAAAGGTGATGATTCCTTGATGCTGGTGAAGTCTTTTTGTACTGCTGAGCAGAAGCTGGATAATATCGGGCTGATGTGCTTCTCTCCGGATAGTAAGTACTTGGTCTGCTCGGATCGGTCCGGAGGAATCGTTGTGTATGTTGTTGCTGAGCTGGGGTCGATGTCACCCGAATGGTGGTCGCTGCCCAGGTACTCATGCCCTCCAACTGCTATGGCTGTACAGAAGAGCTCCTCCAATCTGGTTGTCGTCTACGCTGATCAGAAGGTAATTATTATTGTGATGGGAGTTAACTGCCGGTTAAAAACAGGTTTAGCGAGATAATAATCGATTTTTGTTTTACCAGATAATCGAGTATAATTTACCAAGGAGGCTGTTCACTGAATTCTCAATGAACTTGCAGAGTAAATTACCTTCCAACTGGCTGGCAAGATATTTTCCTATTACAAATGTCACCTTTGATCCTAATAATGAGAGTGTGATTATTCTTAATGATGACACTACTGTTTATGCGTTGCATAAAAATAGAGATTTTCAGATTGTGGATAAGGCTAATAAAGTTATGAAACTTGAAGAAGATAATAGTAGATCTAGCTCGGGATCCAGTTCCCAAACGCAATCTGTTTGTCAACTTATTAAAAAGTATAAGGTATGTTTTTATTGTTTTTTTATCTGAAAAATTTTTATAATTAATTTTAGAGAATATTTTTATTTTTTATAGAATTTAATAATTTACTAGCACCCTTGCAGTCACTATGTGACTGCCGTGACTTGTAAAATATAAATAAATAACATTTTGCGTTATTAAATAATTATTTTTGTTAAATTTCACTGTACTTTTCTAAATATTGACGTTTTTAAAGATATAAGCTCATCCCGATGTTACACTCATTAAGGGCTTTCGTTTGAGTACCCACATGCATTTTTATATATTTTTCAGATATACATATATCTAAAATATATATAAATATATGAAAAATTGATGTGGGTACTCAAATGAAAGGTTTCAATGACTGTAATATCGGGGTGAGCTTATATCTTTAAAAATGTCAATAGTTTACAAGATACAAGATAATTTCTTAATTATTGATATTTTTAAAGATATAAGCTCATCCTAATGTTACAAGGTCATTTCTTAACGATATCAAATTTAACCATAAAAACCCATATCATATAAATACACTAGTCACAAAATTTTGCTTATTCTCTTAATAATATAGATAATTAGTAAAAATATATATTTTTTTAATATGTAATTTATTTTTAAGAGAAAAAAAAAATTATAATAAAGTTTTTTTTTTCAACAGCATTTAGTACATCTGGAATGGTTCAATAATGAAGAAATGGTAGCAGTTGAAGTAAACCCAATATCATTAACAGAAAAGCTACCACCGACGTTAAAACAAAAATTTTTCATAATGTAAATTGCAATAAAATTAATTTTATAAATACTTACTGGTATTAAATTGAAGTAATATAATAACAATAATTATAATGATAAATTATAACAGATAAATTCATCCAAGAATAATGAATTTCTGATGAGTAAAATGTTCTGGCAAAGACGTAATAATAGTATTTTTCGGCGAGATATGCAAACGCCCGAAAACTTCCAGATTATGCTCCGGTAGTGATGATCTCCAGCCAACTGTAGCAGAACTTGTCCGGGGAATAGCTGGCGATGGGTTGACTGCTCCTGGCGGTATTAAGTTCCGCTCAAATGATTTATTTGCGGGCAATAATTTATCCTTAAGCTCACGGACTTTCGATTCACCGAGATATTCTTCAACGAGCTATTAATAAAACCACAACATGAACGGTAAAGAATAAAAATCACTACAACTATAAATATAAGTATACAAAGCTATATATATATATATATATATATATATATATATTTTTTATAGTCATTTGAGTATTGATTTTTTCAATACGTACCCTCTTGACATTTTCACCAGACAGATGATCAAATCGCTTCCAATTTTTTTCCGCTTTCTTTTCAATGCATATCAGTTCCTTACTGACGTAGCGGTATCCCGCCAGTCATAACAACAACAATGATTATTATTATTATTATTATTTAATTAAAAAAAAAAGCAGTAAAGCTAGCTGATTAAATAATAAAAAATTAATGTCGTATCACTACCTCGTATTATCAGAACTCACGAGATCCTGACATCTGTCTGCTGTCGTAAGTTGTTTGCTAACATAAACTTTATCACTTTTTTTACTCTCTTCCGCGTTAGTTTTCTTCATTAGTGTGTCGCAATTATTTTACAAGTTTTAGGAGTGTAAGGTGTCATCACCTCGATAATAGTGTTAAATTAATAGAAGCTCGGTGCCTAAAAAAAAGCTAAATAAAGTAATCTTAAAATAAACAAAACCACAAGTTCAAGTATAGACGTCTAGCCGGTGAACATTCAAGAATCACTCAGCGATTGTTTGCTCGATAAGACCGTCGTCACGTCCAAAATCCGAATTACCCTTCTTCTTCTTCTTCTTCTTCTTCTTCTTCAGGTACTTTAATATCCGCTGGTACATCTGAAGTTTAAAAAATATAAATTAATTTTTTTTTATTTAAAAAAATTTAATTTGTAATTATTAAATTTTTTTCTTCTTAGCATTGATAAAAAATTTATTAAAATTTTAGTCTTCGCTTAAAAAAATTTTTTAATAAAATAAATTTAGGATATTAATAATAATCTTTTAAAACTAAAATGAAGTCAAGTGAAGTTTTAAAAATATAAATTAATTTTTTTTAATTAATTTAAAAAATTTAATTTTTAATTATTAAATTTTTTGTATTCTTAGTATTGATAAAAAATTTATTAAAAATTTTATAGTCTTCGCTTAAAAAATTTTTTTAATAAAATAAACTTTAAATTACTCAAATTAAAATTCGGATAATAATAATAATCTTTTAAAGCTAATATAAATTCAAGTGAAGTTTTAAAAATGTAAATTAATTTTTTTTAATTAATTTAAAAAATTTAATCTTCAATTATTAAATGTTTTTTCTTTTTAGTATTGATAAAAAATTTGATGTTAGCTTAAAAATTTTTTTTAAAAAACAAAATTTAAATTGCATAAAATATTAATAAAATTTTTTTGCAAAGTTTAAAAAATTTTTTATAAAAAAAATTTAAATTACTTAGAATAAATTAAAGGTAATAATAATAATCTTTTGAAAGTAATATGAGGTCAAGTGTAAGTGTTTTGGCTAGCAAACTACCTTAACATAAATGAATAAATATACGACATTAAATAGTGATGTAAATCAGGAATTTTTCGGGCATCCTCGTGTCGCTAAAAATAGCCAAAACCTAATACTGATATAAATAAAAGCATGGTGAGTAAAAAAGCGTGAATAGTATAGATACAAATAGATTACGTCAGAAAATTATCCCGGCGCTTGGTACTACTATACCAACTAGCAACTACCACCCATCCCCCGGGCCGCAGATCTGGACGGGGACGGTCTGAGCCAGTGTCTAGCCAACACCCCCTACCTCGCACCGTCGGTAGTCCGCACTCATACACATACACACATTCGCACAAATAAAACAGACACCTCCCCTGCGTCTCGGCTCTCTCCCCGTCTAGCCATGGCCATATAGCCCACACCTCCGCGACTGATGACTGACCCTCGTGTTATAGTCCAGGGGTAGCTGTAGCTGGAGGTAACAGCGGTCTAGCCGTCCAACTGTATACATTTTTTTTTTACATGTTACTTTATTTTATTTTACGATAAATATATTTTAAATAAGCTAAATTTATATCATTATTATTATTTTGGATGTAAAAATGTCTTATAATAATAATAATAATAATAATAATAATAATAATAATAATAATAATAATAATAACAAAAATAAAATTAAAATTTTTTAACAATATTTATTATTATTATTATTATTATTATTATTAATATTGAAAAAATTTAATTTTTGTAATTAAAAATTTAATTAAGTGATTTAAAAAGTCAATTTTAATTTTTTATAAATGTTTTTAATAAATTTTTGAAAAAAAAAAATTTTTTTTTAATTTTTTAATCACATTCATTAATTTTTTTTAACTTTTATATTAATTTTCAATTTCTTCAGAATAAATTACATCACTTTGATTAAAAAAACGATTATTAAATAATTAATCAAATTAATATATCAAAAATAATTGACAGTTTAAATAATATTTTAATAATAATAAATCATTAATCATATATAATTAATTCATCAATTATCAATTAAACAAAAGCTTATTATCGACATAAAAAGAAGAAAAAAAAAAGAGAGACTAAACAAAACTCTTAATCAACAAATTGTTAAAAATGAAAAAAGATAATAATTATTGTCATAATGTGATAATCAAAGTGAGTGTCCCAGATAAATTTATAAAACAAAGGTAGACATTACTTACTCACACTCAAGGCTGCTCTGAATATCAACAGACGAAAGATTACGCAATAAAAGTTACACACTAGAGAAACCTCGTGTATGTTCAGGTGGGCAGAAATCGGATAATTGTCATAGGTCAAGCCTCGAATAAAATAAAAATAAAACAAACTCAAGGATTTACGCAAAAGTAAATGCCTCTGTCTTTTTATTTTTTATTCGTACTTTTAAATAAAATCTCGTGTTTGCTCTCTTCTTCTTTAGTAACACCACCGAGAGACTGAAGGAAATCAGCCCGCATAACTCTATGCGTGAGTCAACCTCTGGAGCTTTAATAATAATAATAAGTTCTCTTGAAATTAACTTTGGCGTTCCAAGTAGTCAATTTCTTCATTTACGGAATCTGAAATAGTAAAAGATGAATCACGATCATTGAAAATCAATATTATTAAAATTCTATTAATAAATCGTACTTTGATTCATTACAATTGACATTTAAAATACTATTCTAATGTAGTACAAAGGTCGTCAAAAATATTTGTTCAATTTTTAGATTTAGGATCTGTAATTTGCATAAATATGAACCGATTTGCAACTTTTTTTTCCGTATTCGTCTATTCAGTAGCTATAGTTGCACGTAGGGGATTTTGAAAATTTTGATTTTTAAGATTTTTTTGGGCTGTTTGAATCCAAAAAATGAGGAAAAAAAAACGAAAAAATTTTTAATATGTCGCCTTTTTTTTTTTAAATCCAAATTTTCAAAACCCCCTACGTGGAACGATAACCACATGCATGCAGATTGCAACGCAGTTTGGTTTTTTTGTTTTAGATAATCCGTTTTTGAGTTAGAGATCCCACCGTGGTGGGGGAAATTTTTTTGGTGCTCCACAAGAATCCTTATAACTTTGTAACAACGTGATATTTTTTAATAAAAATTTAGGTGAATTATCTTCAGTGTATTCTTTATAAAACAAAAAAAAAACTGATCCTCAAATTCCTTTATTATCCCAGTCAAAAAAATTCCTTATTTTTTTGATCCTCACAGCGGCTATTCCCCTTAAATAAACTTCAAGAAAAAAATTATTTAATTAATAAATAATAATAATAATAATAATAATAATAATAATAATAATAATAAATATTGATTGAAAAAAATTTGAGAGATTTGAAAATTATTATTATTATTATTATTATTATTATTATTGTTGTTGTTGTTGTTGTTGTTGTTATTATTATTATTATTATTATTATTAAAAAAAATACTTAGTCTTATTTTTCTCATAATTATTATTATTATTATTATTATTATTATTGTTGTTGTTGTTGTTGTTGTTGTTATTATTATTATTATTATTATTATTAAAAAAAATACTTAGTCTTATTTTTCTCATAAAAAAAAATTTTATAAATTTTATGAAGCTCAGTAAAAAAAAAAAAATAATTTAATCATTTAAAAATTAAAAATCAAATAATTAAATAAACTAAATATTCTGAACGACCTCTTGTGTGCTTAAATGACAAAAATCATTGCATAATTAGTGTAATCTAGATTACACTAAGCGAGTGAATAAAAATTGGACGTTATTAAACGCTTAAATAATGAATGTAAAGTTAATCCGTGGAGCGGGTGAATCTGGATGTAAAGCTGGAGCTGGACCCGGAGATTTATCCGTTAGCCAGCGGCGGAGCTGTTGGTATCCTGAATCGTGAAGTGATGCCCGGCTGTAACTGACTCAGTATCTCAGCTCGGCTCTCATCTCTACTCGGGTGGATGGAGGATTGAAACCTCTGGTTGAACTGTACGTGTATCTCTTCCTCTTCCTCTAGCTCTCTGTCTCTATCTGGTCTCTTTTGCTCATACTCATCTGCGGTGTGGTGGCCAAAGGGGGAAGCCGCTGCTACGTACTCGTGACGTTGCGTCTAGACGCCCCCTCCAACGTGCGCGACGACGTCGTTCCTGATATGGTGAATTTGGTACGGATATATAGGTAGAATTTTGCGCACACTCTCTCACTGGATCTCCATCGGTGTTACCTCCACACTGTTACATCTACAGAACAGACGAAAGAGTAAGTATAGAGGCTCGAGGAGTTGGAGATAAAGAAGAGCAAGGTCCGAAGTAGCATCACTTTGTCAACGACTTACCCCTCTTTCTCAAACACCTTCGCGATCTCCAGCTTCGTCTTCTTCTAAGCTCACCACCACTTATCCTTATCTTTCTTCTCGCTTCTTACTGTTCTCTTTAATATCCCTCGTCTTTTTCCACGGTTACTTCCAGAGAAACATCCACATGACCTTGACAAGGCTATCTATATGTTAACAGTTTTATGCTCAAAATTATTATTTAAATTATTACATACTAAGCCAAAAAGTCCCGGCTTTTATTTATTGTCTTGATATTTTTTCCAAGCATTGAGATGACAACGTGTATTATGAAATACATTTTAATTCAAAAGGGATTGAAAATACGATAAAGTGGTGAAGAAATTTTTTTAAGGAAATTTAATTTTCTACAAAAAATGTCTCTTATGATTTTTTTGTATCTTTTATTTTTGACTCAGAATTTTGAATTTTAAAATTTAATTTATATTTTTTTTTAAATCTTGTTTTGAAGTTTATTTTAAATTTAAATTACAAAATATGGGCTAAGGGTTGGAGATACAACAAAATTGAGACCTTTTTTGTAGAGAATAAAATTTCTTAAAAAAAGGTCTCTTAAGTCTTTTCGTACCTTTAATTTTTGACTCAGAATTTTGAATTTAAAAATTAAATTTATTTTTTTTTTTAAATCTTGTTTTGGAGTTTTTTTTTAATTTAGATTAAAAAATCTGGGCTATGGGGAAGAAATACAAAAAAAATAAATCAGAATTTTTTTGTAGAAAATTAAATTTCTTAAAAAAAAAAATGTCTTGTGATTTTTTCGTATTTTTAATCTTTGACTCAGAAATTCGATTTTATATTTTTTTAAATCTTGTTTAGGAGTTTTTTTAATTTAGATTAAAAAATATGGGCTAAAGGTTAGAGATACAACAAAATTGAGACCTTTTTTCTAGAAAATAAAATTTCTTAAAAAAAATTTCTAATGATTTATTCGTATCTTCAATTTTTGACTCAAAATTTTGAATTTTAAAATTAAAATTATATTTTTAGATTTTTTTAAAATCTTATTTTGAGTTTTTTTAAATTTAAATTAAAAAATCTGGACTAGGGGTAAAAGATACAAGAGAATTGAATCAGACTTTTTTTCTGGAGAATAAAATTTCTTAAAAAAAAAGGTCTCTTTTGATTTTTTCGTTAAAATTAAAATTATATTTTTAGATTTTTTTTAAAATCTTATTTTGAGTTTTTTTAAATTTTAATTAAAAAATCTAAGCTAAGGGTAAGAGATACAAAAAAAATTGAATCAGACTTTTTTTGTAAAGAATAAAATTTCTTAAAAAAAAAAAAGTATTCTATGATTTTTTAATATCTGTAATATTTAAGTCATAAATTAAACTTCAAGGATTGAAACTGATTATTTGGTGAAGATTATAAAATAATTTACAGCTCACTGAAGATAATTTAAATTATAATTCGTGGGTGGGTTTTAAAAATTTTGAACGCGTAAAATCGACATAATAAAATGAATGATTAAATATTTAATAACAAATAATTCACAGCTGAGGGATTAAGTCTGGGAATTTATAAGCAAATATTTAATGATAGTGATTGTAGTTAAAGCTTAGAGCGAGTAAAACGCTCGCCAGTAGTAAAACCAGATCTGAAGGTATACGGAGTTTAGTGAATGCGCCAGGATGGAGAATAGAGGATAGTGAAAAGTGGTGAATTTTTAAACCTTGACAAAACGCAAATGCAATTTAGGAAGATGCAGTTTAACAATCCTCTCTGGTCCGCGACTAATACACAAGCTCATACAATACTTCTCCGAGTGAGTCTGTACTCTGTATTCTTGTAGTTAGTCTGCAGTCTGTAGTCTGCAGTCTGCCTCCTATCCACTAAAACTCCACGGTACAGTATAGTAGTAGTTGGTATTATGCAGAGGCGGTAGGGGTGAACGTTGAGGAGAGTAAGAGAGTGAGTAAAGTGAATCGGGGGTCTCCCGTCTAGACTAACCCCCGCCGAGACACCCTTCGCATCAGACATCAGACCACAGTATATAACCAAACTGTTGCAGTCACTCCAACTCTCTCTTTCTCTCTTTATGTTTCGTCTCTCGCTTGGAACCTTTTGAAAAATTCAAATATAATACACACCGTGTCAATTCGACATCATATATGATTGAGCAAGTTAACTCTCCTCTGGACGGCTGCTGGCTCTGAAAAAAAAAAAATTAAATTATTCAATTTGATTAATATATTAATTTTATTTAAGAAAAAATTTATTAAAGTTTTTTTTTTTTCTTTTAAATTGATAAAACATTTTTTGTTTTTGTATTACGGCTGAAAAAGTTAATCTAGAATTAAACATTTAGCGTTTTTTTAATCTTATCAAAATACTCGAGTGTTTTTTTTACGTAATCGATAAATTTTTTAATTTTTTCGGGGCATTCAAGTTCAGAAATTACAGTTTCAGTTTTTTTTTTAAGAATTAAGTATAAAAATTAATTAAAATAATTCAGGAGAAATTTTATACATATTAATTTATATAATTGATAGATTAAAAATTTCTAAGTAATCTATTGATTAAAAATTGAAGAAAAAAAATAATACAAAAATTATTTTTTTATAAATTATTTTTAAAAATAAACTACAACACTATCCTTTGATAAAATACGTATAAACTCCTAAATGTATTAGAAATATGATCGAGTGATAAGAAACTTTTTGTAAGAAAATTCAATTTCCTATAAAAAAAAGTCTCATGATTTTTTATATCGTTATTTTACTCAAAATACTAGAATTAAAAAATATGAAAAAATTGATGAAATATTTTTTATAAAAATTAAAATTTTTTTTATCTTCAATATTTGACTCAGAATAAAAAATTTAAAGTTTGAAAATTTTTCAGTACAAAAATTTAAAACAATTGTTTGAAGATATTTAAATTAAAATAAAAATTCTTTAAAAAAAATAAAAACATTTTTTGTCAGTAAACAAAAAAATTTAAATAATTTACTGATAAAAAAAAGTTGGAAATTTTTATTTTATTTAATTTAAAATGAAGAAATAAAAATAAAAAGAGAAACCCAAGACTTTGTTTAAAGATTTTTTGAGCGAGTCTAAACAGCGAGTCATCTTATTTCGCAAATAAAACCAGATATAATACCATGTGCAATTACATATACACAATGACGGCGACTTACTACACTTAAAAGCAACAACGGCCTCGCAATGACGGCGGTGGACAGCGAGGTAAGGGGGGTTCAACGACCCACTGACAGTCAGACAAGCGGACGCGGGCCAGACTATACTACTCCACAACTCGTGTTTTATTTTACTCATACTGGTGCACGCGAGACCCTGTACTATATACAACATATAAAACGCATAACCAGACCCACCACCAGTATCAGAGCATCTACCTACATACACATATGTACTGCCAGAAGGCATTCTGTCTCTCTTCTGTATGCACCGACACTGTATACCAGTATCAACGCATTATTATCCCCATCGACTTTTATCACCGGACGATAGAGTATAACTACCGACAACAACGAGTAGTTTCACTCGCTTATATGTTCTATCCATGGTTATATATCTGTATATCTGTATATTTGTATGTCTGATAGACTCATACTCTTCAACACATATCTACATTACACATCACACATATGTGTATGTATGTGTGTGCAATAACACAGACGCGACACGAGCCCAGGGATTTTGCGGGTTTGCTATCACAGTCCAGTGTCCATCGTCGCCAAAGAGTGTATGTACATACTATTAAATGCGGCGAGGTGCGATGGGACTTGATGCTACGGTTTGCCATTACCTAATGTGTCTGATCATCAGTCTGAAAATAATAGTCCTATATTATTATTATTTCTTTAAAAAGAAAATAAATTTTTACTTATCTGTTATAAAAAAAAAAAAATTTCTCGACTGGAGAACAAAATTCTTAGCTCAATAAAATTTTCGGGTGCTTGAAGGAAGACCGAAGTTGTGTTGGCTGAAATAAAAATTTTTCTTTAAATTCTATTCTTGGTGGTAATTTTTTCTTAATTCAAATTATCTTAAATACTTCATACAATAATTTTTTATATTTGATCAAGATTTTTAGATACTTTAGGGAAGCAGCGATACCTAAAGCTGAGAAAAAAATTTTCTCACCTTGAGAAAATTTTTCTCTTGAATATTTGATACCCATTTTATATTATTTTAGCGTGCAATTATACATATTGAATGAAAAAAAATATTAATCAATAAAGATATTAATGAAAATTTACTTCTATCTTTATATTTAATTTTTTGGAGCAAGAGAGAAATTTTCTCAAGACAAAATAATTTACTTCTATCAACAACTAAATTTTTTGGAGCAAGAGGCTGAATTTTTTCAAAACAACAAGATTTTTTTGGCTTAAATAAATTTTCTTGGATCAAGATACGTATTTTTTAAAGCAAGAGAATTAATTTTGTTGGAATAAATGAAATTTCTTGTCAAAGAAAAATTTTTTTTTCGCTCAAGAAAATAATTAGGAAGAAAAATTTTTTTTCTAAAAATGTATTTACTCTAAGGCCCATCCTGAAGATAAATTAAAAATTTTTTTATTTTTAAAAATAAGTTTAGAAAATTATTTAAAAAAAAATTTTTTAATTATCAGTTGTCTCTAAATTTAATTATCATTTTTTTTTTTAATAAAAAAATGTTAAATTTCTAAAAATTTGACTGATAAAAATGATGAAATATTTGGAAACTTACAAATAACTTCCCATTATTTTTAAAACTTATCATACAGAAAGTTTAGAATTATAAAGTTTAACAATTATATAAAGCATTTAAAAAAATAAACAAGAAATATTATTAATACGAGCTTGAATAAAGTTGGGTGCATGAAATTATAAATTAAACTTACTTGTTATTCGGTATTAATGATAACAATCGGCTGGAATTTATTAACTTGCGCAGGTGTGAGCAGTAGTTGTTGTGGATAAGCCGGACTGGCATGCAGAGCAACCGGAGCAGAATCAGCATCAAATGATTTTGCAGATAAATACTGGGTACCGGTACTGAATACTGGTATAGGTATACAGGGGAATGATAATTAATGATTTATATCTCTCTTAAATTCTTAGCACACTCAACTCAACCAATGTAAGTCCAACCGAGTAATTTATTCGAGTGCTTCCGTTGAACGCTACAAGACAATTTTACTAGTCTGACACATTTAACTGCAACATCTAAAACATATTAATATCATAAGTACTGTTTCAATAATAAATAATTGTTTCGTCGGGACAATAATGATAATAAAAGTCGGTTTATTTATAATTCCAATAAATTTAAGAGCAAGGTTTGAATTGAGTACTCAAATTTAATTTTTTTAATGAAATAATTTATATTCTTCGAGTTATGAATTTTAAATAATAAAAATAAAAATTATCTTTCTTTTTTTAAATAATTTCTGAAGAAAAAAAATTCCAATAGAAATTTTAAAAATCAATTAATGCAATTTTTTAAAACTAATTTATTTTTTAAATAAAATCCAAGTATGAAGAAATATCTGTTAATTTTAGTGTAATTCTAAAATCTCATTAAATAATCTTTAATTTGTACATCTACTTATTTTTTTAGAAACATAATTATATTTTATTGTATTCGTTTTGAGGATCATCCAAATTTTTTGTAGCTCTAAACAAATTTCCCATTTTAACAGCCGGGTATTATTTTAAACTTCTGTATTGAAAATATTGAACTATAAAAGCAAATACTAGTGTTCAACCCTCTATAATTCACCAATAAAGCAATAAGTTGTTTACAAAATAACTGGTTTTATGGTAAATTCATCCAATCAGTGAAAATAAATGAATATGTCGACCTATCATTTTGTTAATAAATAACAGGAGGGCTGGTAAAGGGCTCAAAGGATACTTTACCCTATAATGGTGTTATAAAAAATCGATGTGTGCTTTTTGGCAATTTTTTTATAAAAACCTGACTCTCTCCGTGAGTGTAGGGTGAATTTTTTAAATTAATAAAAATATAAATTCAGTAATTTGATATTTAGACTCAATAAGTATTAATGATTTTAATAAGTAATCTCAGAATATTAGTCATATAATCTGATATAAAACAATCGTGGATAAGCATAAAGTTTTGGAATTGAATTTTTATAAATAAATTACGGCAAAAAAAATTGACATGTAGAAATCTTAAAAAATTCAATTTTTTTCAAATAATTTTTCGGAAAAAATTTGTTTGTTAAATAAAATTAAAAAATCGTCAAAATGCTAACTTCAATATTGTATTAAATTATACAATAAATTTATATGAAAATTAATTTAGAAGATATTTGATGTTTTTAAGGATTTTTGTAACAAATAAATTATGACAAAAAAATTGACATGAAGAAATCTTAAAAAATTAAAAATGCAATTTTTAAAAATAATTTTTTTGTTAAATAAAATTAAAAAATGATCAAGTGACTGGTAATTTTAATGTCATTAAATTTACATGATATTAAAGTTAGCTGTCACTTCACAAGTTTTTAATTTTATTTAACAAGCAAATGTGTTCCGAGAAATTATTTTTAAAAAATTGCATTAATTTATTAAAATTTCTACATGTCAATTTTTTTTGACTTAATTTATTTATTAAAAAAATAATCAAATATTTACTAAATTGATTTTAATTAAATTTACCTGTATTGAAAGATTTTTTCATATCTTCACCATTATAACCTAAAAATTTTTAAACAATTTAAGAGCTCCATTCTTGCAAAAAAATTTTACCCAGGATAATAAAATAAAATTCATCTTAACTCCTCTGAAAAAAAAAAAAAAAAAAAAGTATTAATAAAATAATAATAATAATTTTCTCGAATGAGAAAACGCAAGAAAAAAAGAAAGGTCCAACAGAGTAGTAAGCGTTAATTGTATAAAAGCATCAGAGACAGACAAGACGCTGGTCCCTGGTACATATCTCTCTAAAACAAAATAACGACGATAAAACTGACGCCGTGTTGGCGGTCGAAGGGCCCGAGAAGAAGTATATGGTAAATAATAAAAGTAAAGCATCATCAGAATAATGCCATCGGCACAGTACCAGTACCCAGTTTCTAACCCAGAACAGTAGAACTCAGTCCTCATCTTCATATCCGAGAGCGTATATCAGCGGCTCCCGAGACTAACCGAGCGCCGGCGAATCTCTCCGATAATCACCGAGAATAAGCGGAAAATGTTGGTGAAGCGTCGCGACGGCGCTGAATGCTAGCTCTTAGCCCAACACACCAGTGCCATTCTACCACATACGACAGCTAACTGCTGCATATCCACCGGGTTTACGTTTTTTTTACACTCGCGGCCGCGACTTGCCTTATATTATTATTTTTTATTACAAACAAGTATCGAGTTTTAGTTTTTAGTTTGTGCTTAACCTCTACGCGCACGGACATTAATTTTTTCATTTTTTCCACCATAATATTTGTTTATTTATCATCCTGGATCATGAAGAAATTAATAATATGCTTATAGCTGAAAGCATTTAATATTTTATCTGTTGTTACTTGCTAACTAGTAATACTGGGCACGTATGTACACATTTATATGCATATAAATATATTATGGACGCTGTATAGTCTTGTTCAGCACACATGGTGAAGTTACACTGTGCAAGATATCATCATCATTATTATCATTATTATTATTATTATTATCATCAAATAATATAATATGAAGAAATAATTAAACGTGACACCACCACGAGGAAAATTTTTTATTTTATTTATTACATTATATTTTTTTTTAAATATACAAATATGTAATAATAAATAATTAATATGAATGTACACACTGCCGGACGCATGCGCGTTGAAGAAATCTCAATTTCCCCGCATACTTAACTAAACTCTTAAAATGATACTTCGTAAATAGGAATTGTTTTTTGGAGAGAAGAATTTTATTTGAGAGTTTTTAAATTGTTAAATATATATTTTATAAATCAAATGATACACTGCAGAAGGTGGAAGAACTTGGGAAGAAGAGATAGAGGAGGAGGAGGAGAAGAAGAAGAAGAAGAAAGGTGCTTTGAGAAGGAGATAAACTAGAGAGCAAGTGAGTGGATGACATCAATGAATATATATGTATGCTCCATGTAATGGATTAAATTTATATATACATATTATATGTATGTATTAGTGAAGTCAGCATGGCCGACCTTTTGATGACTCGCGAGAGCTAAGGCGTAACGACGCCTAGGCCGGTGACGCGAACATTAAATGCCGGTATTTTTATTATTGATTTTTAGCTGGCTAAATACCGAGAGTAGTGTAGTAGGCCGAGAATTATTTTGTTTATTACTAGTTTATCATCGAAAATATTTTTAGAAGTTTCGTGGGGAAGAAATTGGTTAAGTGAAAAATATATTGTTGATTTTTTTGGAATTTTAAAAGGTAAATTTGGAGTAAAAAAATTATGGTAATTTTGGGAGAAAATTTAATGTGTAAATAAATTTTGAGTTTTATTAATTAAATTGTTTTTTAATGAGATAGTTTGAGGTTATGAAGTTTTAAAGATTTTATTTTATTTTTTTTGAATAACTTATGACTGTTTGAATTAAACATGGTTTCTTTATCACAAATAAACTCACTGGAATAATAATGTTATTTGTTTCTAGTATTGTGTTTAGATGTCGCGAATTGATTGTTTGGAATTAATTGTTTTCTGTGATGATATTCGCAGTAGAACGGAGCACAATAGATAATATTGTATTAATAAAAGCAATAAACAAATTAAAAGTTATAATTAGAAAAAATTATGCATGTAAAAAATGAGAAAAATTTAAACTACTGTTTTAATTTTTTTTTTCAACTCCAAATTTTTTAATGAAAATTAAGTTAGCAGACATCTAAAAATTTTTAGAAAAAAAATTTCATTTGTAAAAAAACTTGAAAAACTATCAGGACAATTTTTTAAAAATATTTTTTAGTTTTAATTTAATAATTAAAAAATTAAAAATGTCTGCTAACTTTATTATTATAATTTTTTATGAAAATTAAATTAGTCGACATGTTAAAATTTTTATAACTTGTTTTATTCAAAAATTATTTAAAAAAAGTTAAAAAAAAAAATTTCACATAAAGAAAGTTTGAAAAATTACACGTGCAATTTTTTAAAAAAATTGTTTTAGTCTTAATTTAATTAATAAAAAAAAATTAAAAATTGATGAATGTCGGCTAACTTTAATATCATTAATTTTTTTAATTATTTCTCGTGTAAGAGTCTAATCCGCGATTTCTGGCTTTTTAACGAATCTGTGCCACATAAATTAATTTTTTGTCGTATGTTCTCTTTTACTAACACTGTATTTGATTTTTCAGATTTTCCGGATGAAGACAAGAGTGGAGAAAGAAGAAAATATTTTTTATCTCCTTTGCTCTTGAGAAATCGTTGGTGTTTTTACTCCACTAGGGGAATTGACTAGCAGTGAAGAAGGAACTTGCAAGTACTTGGAAGAGACTTGTTACAGAGTTTAAAATAATATAAAGCGGAATGATGCCAAGAACAAAGATAATTCATGTTTTGTCTACTGTTATTTCTTTTTATGCAATTATTGTAAATTAAAGGCTTAATTATGACGACAACTCGTTGGGAATTGAAGCCGCTTGTCACTTGGTCCTTCTGCCAAGTGCCATGATGACAGCCACTAAATTCAGACCTGGTAATGATTACTCCACGTGTATTGATTACTCAGGTAACCCTTGGTGTTGATGCTGAGGCTTATAAAATCCAGGAAACTCTGGTGGAATTTCCAGCTAGCGAATCTGAAACTCGGCATTTTTATTTGAGTGAAGAAATGCTGGGACTTGCTGCGATTTTGACATAAAAATATCGTGCGTGTTTATTGAAAATAAAAGTGCCGTCGGTGATGGCGATAATCGAGCTTACTCCGTATCTGGTGATGAAAAAAAAATACAGTGAATTAAAATAATTAACCCAACAGTGCTCGTGGTGGTGCAGAAGAGAGTAGTAGACGATAGTCGCCGAGCCGATGTCATCACGGTCGACTTATCCCGATGAGCCGGGTGCCGCAGGTCGTGCTGGGACCCGCCCGAGGGGCCCGAGTAGTCCCATAGAAGGTGGGAGAGGAGTTGACGAAGAAAAAGAAACAAAGAAGAGAAAGAAGAAAAAGAAGAAGAAGTCGGTAGTGGTGGTGGCCGTCGCGAATAACGTCGTGGATACCACTGAGGTCAAGGTCACCGGGAAGGACAACAACCACGGAAGAACTAAGACGTCGACGACGCCAGGCACCGCCTTTATGGGCGCACGTGAGTACTTTGTTTTTTTTTTTTTTTTTTACTTTTATTTTATTTAATATTATGGATCTATTAATATTTATTTGGAATTTATCAAAAAAATTATTTTTTTTTCCTTTTAAAAATTACCTTAGGTTTTTCACTTAAAGGATTGAATCTTTATTTATTTTTATTTTACATTTATTAATAGCCGGTTTGTTGGTACTTGTAATTTTTAACTACCGAGTTGTGTCAACTTCAACCTTTTTATTTTTCTATCCGTAATATGTGAACCCATAAACATTAATGCGTATCCGTACACATAGGAAGGAAGAATGTCGTAAATAGGCGCTTTAAAAGCAAATGTGGTTGTTGCTGTTGTATACCTGGTCTGTCTAACCACCGTGAAATTACTCTCTATGAATTAGTGCAGGTGGAAATAACAAAAGTTTGGTTATATTAATCGGTGAGAGTTATTTAACAAATAAATTTGTTCGGTGTACGACCAAAGAAGAAATTAGGACAAATTTTGGAGAAGAAAAATATTTTACTTAGTATCAATAATTGGTACCTAAAATTTGAATATTGACAGATAAGTATAAAGATAATTATATTTTTTTAAGTATGATTAATCTATATTATTAAGAGAATAAGAAAAATTTTGTGGCTAGTGTATTTATAAGATAAAATGGGTTTTTGTGGGTAAATTTGGTATCATTAGAAAGGTCTTGACTTGAATTTGTGCCTTTTCAAGGTTTCATATTATTCTCACCAATAGTCAATTTATGATAAGTATTTTGGTTGTATTCGAAAATGCTCTATCTCTAGATACATAATTAAGATATGACCTTTTATCTTGGGAAATATTGACATTTTTAAAGATATAAGCTCATCCCGATGTTACACTCATCGAGAGCTTTCATTTGAGTACTCACATCAATTTTTTATATTTTTCTATATATTATATATATTATATATGTATATATAAAAAATATATCAAAATGCATGTGGGTGCTCAAATGAAAGCTCTTGATGAGTGTAACATTGGGATGAGCTTATATCTTTAAAAACGTCAATAGTTAAAAAAGTACAGTGTAATTTAACATAATCAAGAAACGACCTTGTATCTTGTCAACTATTGATATTCTTAAAGATATAAGCTCATCCTCATATTGCACACATCGAGACCTTTCATTTGAGTACCCACATCAATTTTTCATATATTTTATATATTTATATATATATGAATATATGAAAAATATATCAAAATGCATGTGGGTACTCAAATGAAAGCTCTTAATTAATGAGTATAACATCGAGATGAGCTTATATCTTTAAAAACTTCAATAGTTGAGAAAGTACAATGCAATTTAACAACAATAATTAAGAAATAATCTTGTATCTTGTCAACTATTAACATTTTTAAAGATATAAGCTCATCCCGATGTTACACTCATAAAGAGCTTTTATTTGAGTACCCACATCAATTTTTCATATATTTGTATATATTATATATATGTATACATAAAAAATATATCAAAAATGCATGTGGGTACTCAAATGAAAGCTCTCGATGAGACTAACATCAGGATGAGCTTATGTCTTTAAAACCATCAATATTTAAGAAAGTACAGTGCAATTTACCAAAAGTCATTATTTAATAAAGCAAAATTTTATTTATTTATAGTTCAAAAGTCCCAGGAAGTCACATAGTAACTACAAGGTTTCTAGTTAAAATAATTTACTGTAAAAATAATTTTTTTTTTTTCTTTAAAATAATTAAAATAACAAATAAGTACTAATTTTGTATACTTGATTTATTTTATTCAGTTCACCAGATTAATAGCGCGTGTTAAAGATGTCAATAATTGGAGCGACAGTATGTAATTAATTAGATCACAAGGTTTCGTTTACACGTCAATAATTGGTGTGTAAAATTATAAATACTTTTTTTATTTTTCAGATCATCAATTAAAGTGATTGAAAAGAATTGAGAGTTATTGGTCTCTCCCCCATTTCTCAAAAGTATCTTGCATCTGGTCGTGTCAACTGAACTACCATAAACTAAACCGCGAGCAAGGATGGTAGTGAGCCAGTAAATAGGGCTCACACTGAATTCGAAAGGGATGCAATGGATAAATGAAAAAAAGCGTAGACTGAGTAGAGAGCCCCTCGACTACTTAGCCCCGTATATAACGCACTGCACGATACGAGGGTCGCCGGATTGGGGTAGGAAAATATGGTGCCAAGTGCAAGCCGCACTAGGGCATCGACCATATTAAGCATCAGAGCGCGCATTGCGCGTTACTCATCATCAACAACATATCACATGATACACATGATACACATGTACGGCGAACATCCATCCAGGTGTGTTTACTCGCGGGCAAGTGATAGACTCGCACACTACATGCTACTTATTATCTTTACTTAGTAAGTCATGTCACATGTGTGTATTTACATATATAAATATGTCTTTGTTTATATTACTCATAAGTATAATTATAATTATAATTGTAATAAGTGTAAGTATGATACTGTGATACAGAATACGCACTTGTGTTGTAAGAATTTTACGGAAATTGCGGCATAATGTAATGTAAGATTTAAACACGAGGCGAGAACTGAGGCCGACTCACTCACCAGGAATCGCAATAATGTATTTGTATGTGTATGTGTCTATATAGACCGGCTAGTACACTAATATATATAACCCTCTGGTTGCTCTCGTATGGTGAATTGAAGATATTTTTAGCAGCGCCCACTCAACAGATATAATTTCATGGGAAGACACACAATGTATATTTATTTATAAATACATTAGTATAACATAAACAAGCGTGGCTACTCTAATGCATGTATGATGTATTTACGCATAATAGATGTATATATAAATTATATTACATGTAAAAGGAATTTTTTCAGACTCTTTAAAGTTGTAATTTATTAATTTTGTAAAAATTAAAAAATTTTTGAATTAATACTTTGCAAACATATTTAATTTTATTAAATTGATGAAATTATTAAAATTTTTTTTTTGGTATTGATTATATTATATTATATTGTATATCTATAAAAAATAACAAGACTTGAAATTTTTACGAGCGTCTGACATAAATTATTCAAAACTACTTTATATTCAATTATTGTTTTCATAAAACATATCTTCCGATAAAATGTCTTGTTATAATATTTATTTTTAAAATTTATTTTTTATTTATAAAATATGAAAATTTTTTTTATTAATTTTAATTAATCATTTTAAAATTATTTAATTTAATACACTAATTATAAACAATATAACTTGATTTTTTCCACTAAATTTTTCTAATGTTTTCAATCAATCTATTTCAAGTATTATAACTTAAAAACATTAAATTTCTATAACAGAATAACCAACGACATAATAAACCGGGGACAAAATAACCGACGTCAAAATAACGCTCCAAACCAATATATAAGTTAAATATGGATGAAAAAATTCTAACTATTATACAAATATAAATTATACACAGAAAAAAAAATTAATTTGAATCAAGCAAATAATTTTGAAAAACTTGATCTTAATTTGAGTAGAAAAATTCTTAAATTAAGAAATTTTTCTTGGCTTAAGTAAATTTTACTTGATACAAAACAATGAAACTTTTCAAAAAGACTCTTTTATTTTCTAGTTTTTTTCTAATTAATTTTTCTTTTAAATTAATAAATAGATAAATAAAATTATTTTCTTGATTCAAGAGTTTTAATCTTAATTCGT
Organism: Cotesia congregata; assembly: GCA_905319865.3. Taxonomy (NCBI): domain Eukaryota; kingdom Metazoa; phylum Arthropoda; class Insecta; order Hymenoptera; family Braconidae; genus Cotesia; species Cotesia congregata. The sequence goes on along the minus strand of CAJNRD030001121.1, from coordinate 17,635,173 downwards.
TGAATTTTTTTTAGTATAATAATAATAACAACAATACATTCTCAAAATTGATGAAAAAAAATGAAAAACAAAAATAACATTTAAAAAAAGTAGCAACATGCTCCAGTTTCTCTGTTTACATGACTATTCTTCGCCTACAACAATTACTCCAGAGCTGTTTTCGGAGCGCAACCATGCATTATTGTTAAACATCCATACTCACACACATATATATGTACATCCGAATTGTAAATAGTCTTACCGACATGCTTTCGGTCTACATATTAATACATAGAACACGTGTGCTTAGCCGAGAGTTAACACGATACAATTGGTCTTGCGATATGAGGTGAACGGACTCGTAAGATTCAAGTGTCATTGTTCGGCCTCGGGGCGACGCGACGTGGACATATAGCGTATATATACATACATAAGCTATAGACATATAAATATGTACCTACATGTCATATATATTTATATATTGTATTTAGTTTCTCTACTTGTTTTATTTTTTATTTTATTATTACAGGCTGTATATAGAAGTAAACTCCAACGAATCACGTACGTGGTTCAATAACAGTCAAATATTGACCACATATGTATGTAAAAGTCTTAGCGGACATATATGTAGCCCTATATGATACTACAACCATAATACTCGACACGATACGAGTGGAGGAAACAAATATAGCCGGCCACGTACGCTGGCATACATGCGAGTACGTTACCGCAGAGTATGCGAAAGTATAGCAGACCGAGTGAGAGCCTTCTGTATGTTATATGTTGTGTGTTGTATGCTATATATGCTATATATTGTATATGTGTATATACTATAACTACATATGCTGGTTTAGTTGGTCCTCTGGATCTCTATCTGCGTCCAAGAGAGACGGAGAATAAATGATGTCTGGTGAAGGCAAGCGGTAAAAATAGTCGAGACATTGAAATATTTGGATGCCATGGAATGCAAAGCGCGTAATCCACAACTCTCTTAAAATTTAGTTCTCTTCTTGTCTCTTCTGTATTTGTATGTAGTTTTGCCGTACCAGTGCCGGGTTAGGTGGCAAATACAAGACAGGCAATCCACTTTTTGCAAATATAGACCACGTATTTGTGTTTTCTTGGGTTTATATACATCAACTATGGCTATTACTGGTACTGGGAGTAATAGTACTACTACTGAGGCTGCTGGGGGTACTGCTTTGACTAAAACAGAAGTCATGGACAAATCTGTAATGGAAAAAAACATTTTAGAAATTTATTTTAGATATTTTTAGTGGAAACAAATATTTTTTTTTTATTTTAACTTGAAATTTTTGGAGATAAGGTTTAAATTGGAAGAGAGAATTTAATTTTATGTTGAAAAAAAGTTTCTTGTTGGAAATAATTTTTTAAGGTAATTAAGGTAGTTGTGGTTAAGGCATATCGTCAGAAAATTATAAATTTTTGTGTACTTATTGAAGACATGATGATACAATTATCTTTAAAATTTGAAGTCAATTGGACTAACTATAACTAGAGATGAATTCAATTAAAAATTGGATATTTAAGATTGATTGCATACGCTCACTGCAGTTCTGTACCAGTTTCTTAGTTATAAAAAAAAACTAACTGTCAGAAACTTTCAAAAAACTGACAGTCTTTTAATGTATTTGTTTTGAGTTTAAAAAAAAATTTTTGATAGTCTAATTATTAATAAATAACGGATTAAAATTCAACAATTTATGAAAAAGTATATTTCTACGGAGTCGGACAGGAACAATTATGTGGGTTGCGTCTCCACGGGTACAGTCTTACATAAAAATTATGGATTACTTAGCTACAGGTTCATAAACTTTTGCGGCAAGTATAATCTCTAATTTTTTGACATTATTGTACCATGATAACTACCTTAACTTAAAATTTTAGAGATACGGTTAAATTGTAAGTGAAACTTTGGTAATTATTTAGAAGTGGGGTCAACCCCATTTTAGGCGATAACTACGTGAAAAATTAACATTTAAAAATTTTTTTTTTCTATTTTGCTTGTTTTTACGGCGCATTTATGATAAAAAATATCATTAAAGAAAAAAATAAAGATTTTGATAGCTTTTTTACCTTAAAAAGTTGGAAAAAAATTTTGGCTCTCATGTTTTTGGATAAAATTTCTATTTTATCTTTTTTTGATATATTTTTTTTGAGAAGTCTGTAAAAAAAACGAGCAATAAAAAAAAAGTTGAATTTATAAAATTTATAAATTTTTTGGAAATAATTTTATTAAAAAAATAATTTTTTGAAGTAATTAAAGCCATGTTAAATTTTTTAATTCTGTCTCAATTTAGATAAATATAATCCATCAAATCCTATCTCAACAATAAACCATTCTAATCTCTTAAAAAATTTCTGAAATGTCATGTGATATTAGAAGATGAGTATCGATATGCAATAAATTACAACATATGTTTCTGGCCGTATTTTCCCGTGGGTGAGCAAATAAATAAATAAAAATACATGCAATATTGGAGATTGTAAAGTCCGTGTGATGAGCACGCGGCAGACACAGGTCGTGGCCTCGCCGGCTGCTGATAGTGGTCGATTTGTCTGATGTACTCTGACATACACACTCTTTTTTATCCCTCCAAACTACTCTCTACTCTCTACTCTCCATTCTATACATCCATAAACCGTTAAAATACAGATATCCACATGTGAATATCAAGTACGCCATACTCACTCATCGTCAGACGGATTTATCCAGCAAATAACAGTATCAAGTTATTAAGGGTGTCAGTGTAAACATGTTTAAGCTTCTGGTTCTGTTGCTAGTATGCTGAATATATCATGATCTGCATGTGGGATGTTATATTTAAAATTAATATATGACAGCAGATACCAGCTAGACCTAAGTGGGTGAGCTTCAAGTCTAGAATGAAAAATTTTACAATTTAAAATGGGTCTAGAAATTTTCTTATATTTTTTTTATATACCTGATAACTATTTTTGATTAAATTAATGTTTTCTCTTAAAAATAAAAATTATTTCATAATAATAATTAAATTTTATAATTTTTTAACAAATAAATTTTAATTTAAAAAATTCCACATGTTAAAATTGTGAACTATTTTTTTATAATTTATTTATTTTTTAAATAAAATCTAAAAATAGTAAAATGTCCTAATTTTATTTTATATTTTCCTTTTTTTAATCAAATAAATTACGTCAATTTAACAATTATGATTTTTAATTATTCCTAAAATTTTTTAAATTAATTATAATTAAAAAAAACTTCAAAATACGCTTTAACATTAAATTGAACTAAAAAGTAGAAAATAATTTTGAAATAAGAATAAAACAATTACAAAAAAAATTATATTGTTGAAAAAATAAGCGTGGGGTGTTTTTTAACATACGTGTGTCCTAATTCTACTTTTACAAATATTTACAATAATTTCATCAAACACCCACGAATTTTTAACAATAAAATAAATTATTTATTAATCACAAGCTTATTTCAAATTTATTAAAAATTATCGCTCCTTTTTAGTTAAACTTTCTATCAAATCTCTCTTTTAATTTAAACTATAATAATTAAATCATAATGAAAATTAATTTAGCAGATATTTAATGACACTGAAGTTAGCAGACGTCGAAAAATTTTTGATTATTTTTATTAATTCAATTACAACTAAAAAGATATTTATAAAAAAATGGACTTATAGTTTTTCAAGTTTTTTACAAGTGAAATTTTTTTTTAATTGAAATTTTTTCAATAAAATTTCTAAAAATTTTGAAATGTCAGCTAACTTTATTTTCATGATATTTAATAATTTTTTATACAAATAAATTATAGCAAAAAAAAAGTTTTAATTAAAAATGCAATTTTAAAAAATAATTTCTTACACTGATAGGATTTATTTGTATCAAAAAATATTTGTTAATATTTAACAAATCATTTATTAGAGACGACTTTTTAGTATTAAACAACTATTTTTTATTTATTAAATATTAATAAGTCTTTTTAAATACTAAAAAATATTTAATCCTAAAAAGCGGTTTCTAATAAATGATTTGTTAAAAATTACCAAATTATTTTAACTACAATCAAATCCTTCTATCAGTGCAGCTAAAAAAAAATAAATAAAAAATGGTCAAGTGACTGCTAACTAATTAAATCAAAGTACAATCTCTTCCTCGAAGACCCGTGACCTGACCTATGGATAATTTTCCAGGAAAAACGATACGCATACAATAGCTCTAAAGAAATTGATTTCTCTGACGATTAATCACTCCCATTCGTCAATGGCATGTGCATGAGTCGGTGCATCGCGTCTGTAAGTCTAAAAAGAGACCAAATAAATAAATAAATAAAATAAGAGTACGGGATGACACTATCGTGCATCTGCGCCGCGGATATTCTTATGAAAAAAGATCTGAAAAGGGTAAAAGAAGAAGGTTTTCGAGTGAGAACAAGAGGAGGTGTACGAGGTCTGTGAGATATGATAGCTGGTTATCATAACTCCATCCCCTTGTCCTCTGTTTCGGATAGGATCCTCTTACTCTCCTCTCCTGGCTCCTATATTATCATTTTCTCTCCTCGTCTCTTTCTGTCTATCTCTCTTACCCGGGGATCTTTTACTCCATACTCTCTCTCAGTACAGCAAACTGCTTCGACATTTGCCCCTACCTCAACTCCTCGTGTCTCGATCGCCACTTCCACATTTCCCCTGTCCCCTATAAACCCCCCGTCTAGACGGCGCGCACACAGATTCACTATATACAACTCGCCAATGCCTCTTGCGTTACCACGTGCTTTCGCCGTCTCTCCTCCTTATATTGCTTTTATATATCTGTATACATATACACAGCGTGTCTGGTTCTTCTTGCACTTTAGTATACATGTTTATTATTGTACGAGTGGATAAAAACCAACAGACGCCGCAACGCTAGAGCCGAAAGAACAATAATTATTATTGATAAATTATAAAATAAAATTATTCTTACCTTTTATTTATTTATAAATTAAAATTATTAAAATTACACACTAGGTAGATTAATTTATTAGCGTCTGGGTGTTATGTCGCTAAATAATATCAGTGTATTATATTGACGAGTAGCTGCGACAATAAATGGGGACGCGGGGCTGGGGGCGAGTTTTCGGGCCAGTCTGGCTCCGAAACGATCGTGGTCGTTAAACGAGCCGCGACCTTGGCCGAGGGAAGGTTGCCCGCGCGTGCGGAGGTTGCTCTGCACTCGACGAGACAGACAGCGTTATAGTATATGGTTGTATACACCAGTGTCGCCCACCGGCTAGCCGCGAAGAGCATCTGCTATGCAATTTACTATCTATATGCTTCATTATTTAAACATTTGCTGGTTGCAGCTTTTTCTGAAAAAAAAAAAATATATATATATTAAAATTCTTATCAAAATATATTAAAATTATTATAAAAATATATTAAAACTTTTATAAAAATTTTTTAATGATTTTATTTATTACTGATAAATTTTTTGCTTGTATATTAATAAAAAAAAATTTTTAGTGCAGCTTTTTCTGAAAAAAAAAAAAAAATATATTCATTAAAATTTATGACACTGAAGTTAGCAGACGTCTAAAAATTTATAATTTTTTTTATTTATTAAATTACAACTAAAAAAATATTTTTTAAAAATTGCACTTATAGTTTTTCAAGTTTTTTACATGTGAAATTTTTTTTTTAATTGTTTAATTGAAATTTTTTCAATAAAAAATTTCTAAAAATTTTGAAATGTCTGCTAACTTGATTTTCATTAAAATTTTGATAAAAATTTAATAAAAACATTTTTTAATGATTTTATTTATTACTGATAAATTTTTTGCTTGTATTTTAATAAAAAAAAAACTGTTTAGTGCAGTTTTTTCTGAAAAAAAAAAAAAATATATATATATTTATAAAAATTTTGTAATGATTTTATTTATAACTGATAAATTTTTTGCTTATATTTTAATAAGAAAAACTGTCTAGTCATAATTATTTTCTGTCTGATAGAGAGTTTTAATCGCAATAATTCTGATAATTTTTCTATTAATAACATCAGTATGTTTTAATACTATAAAGATTAAAATATCATATTGATAAAAAATTAAACATAGTTTTATTGAACAAAAATATTGAGGATAAATATGGAGTAATATTTTTTGATAAATTTAAATTAAAAAAAAATTTTTATTTGAAAAAAAAAAAATTTCAAATTGATTACAACAATTATGAAGCTTCTGGAAATTAAAGTCCGTCTCATACTATCGCTCTTTTGTATTACATACATATTTAAACACTTAAATGCAGACTTATCAATGAGGCTAAAAGAATTATTTGCGTATATATATTTTTTGCAAGATTTTATTATTGCACACACATGATCACGGGCGTGTATTTGGTACGAGAAAGAGACGAGGGGAGAAAAAATTGCACGCTCGTTATGGTTGAAGGCAAGGGGACATATATTAATGCCAACATATCGTGTTACTAATATTAAAATATATATACATACACTTATGTATGTATATTTGTACATGGATGCATTTATAATAGTTTTATAGTGCAGTTGCAATATAACTCCGGCTAGCTGCAAGTGGAAAATTATCTGATTATTCGCGTGCAACTCCATTGATTTTATGTCTTACGTCATTGCATTGTGTAACAGCCTTCTGACCAAGAACTCACTAATATACCAGCATTGTGATGTATAGATATACAGATGTAGATATGTGCACATGTAGAAGAACTAGCTAGCTACTATATGTTCATACATTGGTACTGAGAAAGAAAGAAAGACTGAGAAAAAGAGAGCTACCGAGAATGCGCGTGTTATTTCGTGGAATTCTCATTGGCTCTACTTTTAACCTCATGTTTTTATAATATACCTCCATATTAATCCTCATTATTTATAACTTGTGCATTAGATATTAATGAAATGGTTTTTTACCTGGATTTCTTTGGAAATCGGCTATTGCACAAAATTTTATGTTGCAATTATATTACATTATATGCACTTGGATGGCTAAAAAAAAATGATTTTTTATGAAGAAATTTTTCTAATGATTAATATGAAAATTGAAGTTATTTTTTTTTTAATCAGCTGTAAAAAATTTTAGTAATTATTTACAATTGGAGTCAATCATTTTAATTTTTTTTAATAAAATTTCTATTTGATTTTATAGATATATTTTTTTTTTTGATACATAAAAAAATGAACAATTAAAAAAAAAGTTAATTATGACAATTTTAACAAATTTAAAAAAAAATGTATATTAAAAAAAGATAAAATATAAATTTTATCCAAAAACATGAGAGCCAAAATTTTTTCTAACTTTTAAAGGCAAAAAAGCTATAGAAATCTTCATTTCTTTTTTCACAACATTTTTTATCATAAAAGCAGAATCAAAAAAAAATTTTTTAAATGTTAATTTTTCTCCTAGATATGGCCAAAAATAAGCTGGACCCTACTTGTAAATAATTACCCAATATATTTAATATTTATCCCAAAAATAATTCAAAATAAACTCCGTCGTATTTGGTCAAAAAAAAAAAAAAAATAAGTATCTTATTAAGTTTACATATTAAAAAAAATGTATTAGCATTAAGTAAGTAATTACAAGTAAATAAAAAAAGTAATTAGTAACTTAAAAATATAAAAAAAAGTTAATTTTTCACCTCGATATGGCCAAAAATAAGTTGAACCCCATTTGTAAATTATTACCAAAATTTCCAGGAGATCCTTTAAAAAAAGTGTCTTGCTTAAGCACAATATCAGTTTGAATTATCAAGATTCAAAAATCCAAAAAATTCTGCTTACTTATAATATTATATTATCTGATCATTATTTAAAAGAATTATCAACATATCTTTTTTTTTTTTAAATAAAATAAAGGCTTGATAAAAAAAATTGATTTTTGATAAAAATTTTACCTTTAAATTGCTGATAGAAAAATATTTATTAGAAATATTAATCCTTAGATCACTTACTAAAAAATATACTCCAAAAAAATTGTGCTAACGCTCCAGCAATTATAATTATACCTTCTAAAAAACTTATCCAATTGACATAAAAATTTCCGTGTATATATATTAAAATATATGGACATAACAAAATCAAAATAAAAAATAAATATATTTTTTAAATCAATTCTAATTACATGAAAATCCGCTCCAAAATTCTTCGCCTAAAAATAAATCTCCAATAAAAATTCTAAAAACTCAACCCATAAAAATTACCACGGACAATCCAAAAAAACATGATTATATGACCGTGATCGTGACTGGGCAGTCTGGATACCCTGAGTACTACAAACCCGGTTGGTTTTACACCCAACAAATCCTGTTGGTGCTCCTATATACATATACAGTATAATATCCCAAGTTGAGTATTAAAATGAAATGCAAGGACTGGATTTTTCCGTATCTCGGAGTAGAGGTCGTGCAGCGAAAAAGCGCATTCACCGGTCCGGCTGGTGGCTGGTGGCTGGTCCAGTCAGTAAAGGCTCTCCTTTACTATCCTTCACTCCTCGCCGAGTAGAGCCTCCTTCTCTGGTGGAGCTCCAGAACTCCGGCTCGTGCGCACACGTGCAAATCATTCTCCATAAACACAACAACCAGGACTAACACCAACACCACCAGCTTTACAGTCTCCAGTGTACAGTCTACAGTCTGCAGGGTGCTCCAAGTAAAGGAGTGGTGATATGAGCTGAAAGAGAAAAAGAGAGAGTCAATACCGTGGAACAAAGGGGAGAGAAGCAAAGGGTGCTGGCGCACACTCTAGACTCTACTCATACATACCTAACCACCTATACATTAACCTACACTATCCAGACACTGCAAACTGCATTCTATTCTCTTCAACACATCCAACCTTTCCTTTACTTCGCATCATATATATATATATATACTTAGCTTCACGTACTTACATATACATTTTTACAGTTCTCTCACACACAGACAAAAGACGCTAAGCCAACGTCTGGCTGATAGATAGACGGTGGGTCGGTCGGTGGGGCTCTACTCGCCAGTCTGTCGGCTGTACTGTGGGCGGCGGGGGATGTCAGACAGTATTGCGGGCGCAGGACTCAACTGCACAACTGAGAGGCAAGGAGGGATCTGGCTGCTACACACACACACACACACTCTCTTCTGTCTGGTGATATTATCAACTTGTGTTAGTGCAATTACATATATATATATATATATACCAACCTTTGAATTAATACAGTAGTGGTGACATGACGGTGTAATGGCGGCCACAGCTTGAAAAATAAGAAGAAGGGGAAGTTGACTGTAGTGAGTGTGACAGGCATTGGATAGACGACGGTGCTGCGGCCTCGCAGCCACCGGATGAGTTCAGTCTGCCGCTGGACTTGATGTGCAATCAACGCCCACGCTGCAACTGTCACTTGCTCGTTACTCCCAGTTACGTTTAAACCCAGTACAGTGTGACATTTGTTACGAGCGGCTTTCAATCGACAACATTCCATTCCGGGTGTCGTCCGATACCAATAAAATAATATAAAATAAAACACCGGGTATTTTTTTTATAACAAATAAATAAATCTATTTTTTTAACTATTTATTTTGTTTGTAAATAATTAATTTAAAAAAAAATAAGTGAAGAAGAAAATAATTAGTGTTATTTTTAGTGAAGAAGAAGAAGAAGAAGAAGAAGAATAATTGTTTTAATTAAACATAACCTAAAAGAAGAAATATTCATTTAAAAGTCAATTGGGACAAATTCTTATCAGTGTTGGTTAACTCTTGCCAGTTTAGTAATAATATTAATCCAAAGATTGTATTATTGGGTAATAGTTACTAATAGCGACGACGACAAAGAATAACAAAATCAGTGATCTCGTCGTCTCAAGTAGCCTCTGCCAAACTTGGTCGTTAGAGTGTCAGAGTTACAGTACTTGTTCTTTAACCTCACAGCCATTCCACCTGAAAGAAGAAATAAATATTTATGTACATATTAAGAAACAATATCAAGGAATGATATTAAGTGAAGTTACAAGTGTGTGTGTTTTTTATATATACAGTGTACGCTGTTATTTTATTCTTAATCGGGCAATAAAATAGCAGAGAAACAAGAGAACGTCATCATTGACTGAAAATAAGAGACCAAGGGCAAACGGCGCCATGCTACTGGCTTGACAGCTGACAGACGCTCTGTTGCAACTATACTACTTCAATTTCTTCTTCACATCACATACTTTTATGTATTTACTTCTATTGATGCTTGTATGCAAGTATGCAGTGAGCGCTATTGTTGAAAGCTAAGGTAGTATTCTGGAATAAGCATTGAAAAATTGAGAAGAAAAAAATATAATATATTATATTTTACAACCAGCTACAAGTCCTGGTTGGTAATTAAGGATATATTCTAACCGTCAATCTGGCGTCATCATCATTCAAATGAAGCTGCGGCGTCGCTGCATTCAGACGCTAGGCGTCTCGGTTAAACAATTGAGGAGAAAGTTGGTCGAGTTGGGTGCTAGAATTCTCCACGTTCATCAGACATCCAAATCCAGTGACATGGCCCTAATGGTAGGTATTGATGAATTAAAAAATTTAATTTTTTTGAGGCTAATTAGAGTGTTTTTAGGTGAGATCTGGTTTTTGGGGCTTGATAAATAAATTAAACTGAGCTTTGAATCAAAAGGAAATTAATGTTTGAATTTTAGAAGCTTGGAGTTGAAAAGAAATATTTTTATTAATTGGATTCAAATTTTTTGGAGTAAATGATTAAACATCTGACCATTTTTTATTTTATTTAAAAATTAAATTAGTATTGTTAGAAAATTATAAAATTTGTCATTGAAAAATGTTTATTTTTTAACTTCAATATCAAGTTTCATTTTAAAAGTATTTCGGCGGTCTAATTAGCAATTAGTCTAATTCCTTATTTTTTAGAAGGTGATTTTTTAACATTTTAATGAAGCACTAGTCCAATTATAAATTATTTGAATGATCCAAACCAAAATATCGACGTTAGAATTAACAAATTGTCTAACAAATTATCACTTTTAAAAACAAATTATTATCTAATAGAATTTTATAATATTTTGGTTTGGATCATTTGAATAATTTATAATTAGACTTTTGCTATATCAAGATGTTAAAAAAACACCCTCTAAAAAATAAGGAAGACCAATTGCTAATTAAATAGAAGATATTATACCTTTATTAGATGTTAAATAGTTTTTTAAAGTGATAGTAAATTTTGAACTAATTGTTTTTTTGTGTAAATGGAAAAATCTCTAGAATGGACTTTATGAATTTTTATAAAAAAAAAAAATTTTTGATTGGAGAAAAAAAATTTGTAACAATTAAGTTTATTAGTTAATTGTTTGGATACAAGTTTTTAAATATTTCAACCCATCAAAATGATATTTAGAATTTTTTTTAAACAATCACATATTTTTCTTCTTAAGATCAGTTTTTCAATCCGGTATAAAATTTTATCCGACATAATTATTGTCAGTATATCTACCTAAAATATATAGATATATTTTAGCATTGAATAAAATTTAATCTCGGATTAAAAAACTGGTCTAAAGTTTATAAAAAATAAAATAATTTGAAAAAAATATTTAAGGATGTCAATTTTTCAACTTCAAAAATTTTTTTAATATAAAATATATTTTAGGACTCAAAGCTCTAAAATAAAAAAATTAAGTTCTCCAAATTTTCATAAAAGAATAATTAAAAAAATTTTATAAAACTAAACAACCATCAGCTCAAATTTTCATTAAAAAAAAAAAAATTCAAACTGCAAAAAAACTACATCTAACTTATCTCATAAACTTTTATTAATTTACATATCTTTATGATTCAAAAGCCGTACCCTAAAATTTTCCATTGCGCCTAACAGTGCTTAAAAAATGAAAACAAATATCTATTTGATATTTATCACTAATAACATCTATAAAACAAGGAAGAAATAAAAGCAACCTGTGCTAGTAAATAAATAAGCTATCAAAAAAAGGTTTTAATAAAAAGTAGAACGTAATCTTACCGGTCAGGTATTTTTTATCTTTCTCTACTCACATGTACAGACACGACATGAGTGTATTATTTAGAACACCTGTATTGGCAAACAACCGAGAAGCAGCCAAAGGGAAGAGAGTGGGACAGTCTTGCACATGGCTGAGCTCGTTGCACTTTTTATAGGCCATAAACGTCGGGTTTAATAATATTTTTTGTTGAGTTTGATGCAGCACTCATCCCTTGGCTCCCCCTGGAGGTAACCAGTACCGGGCACTAACTGCCCGAAGAAATCCGAGAAGAAATAATCGGGGAAAAAATTAAAAAGCGAGAAAATTTTCCCGACAAAAAACCCTTTGCCTCAGATGAGAATCTGTATGTGTAGATATATTTTACTGGTGGTTGTGCCATACACCCAGAAAAAATATAAAGGCCGTTAAACCTTATATCTTATATATTACAGCGTCGGCACGGACGTCTCGCGTTTCTTCCGTCTGGCCCAGAATGCGATTCCGTGGCTGCTTTCACTGCAGTTCATTGCGCTCGTCATGCTTGGGTCGTGACTGTCCCGACCGCGTTGCGCCGGTCGATATGGACTTTCAAATATTCTACTAGCTTCTTCACCCCATCTACGTCGTGTCTTTTCACGTGTACGTCTGCCACCGTCTGTCTATACATTCTATATGTCTATCCTATATACTTATTACTCCATACCGTCTGCAGACTGTCGGCTGTACTCTGCACTCTGTACTCCGGTGCTCACTGCACTCTATGTCCTCATATATATGTATGTGCATGTGCATGTTCTTGTTCATGTATAAGTAAAGCGTTGAATTGAACTGGAAAGAAAAGAACAAAATATAATAATAAAAAAACGCTGTTCAATTGTCTGATTAACATGCAGAGTGCATTGAGAAGCAAATGCATTCACAGCTCTTTCCCTTTCCTTACATCCTTGACACACTAGACATTGTGCACGTGGGAAAACTCACGTATTTATTTAAAAAACCACACACTAATAATAAAATATGGATAATAGACTCTTTTATTAAGATTTTGGATGGAGTAAATTTGTCAGAGGATGAAGAAAGACATTTTTTTGAGAAATTTTTTGTATAATTATGAATAATACTTTTTTATAAATCATATTGTTTTATATTTTAAAAATTAAAGATTTATTATTGTAAAAATATGAAAAATTTTTTGTCTTGAGTCAAATTTGCAAAAATTTACAAGTATTTATTTTTACGTTGAGAAGAAATGAAAATTTTCAGAAAATAAGTTTGAAATTTTAACTTATTAAAATTTTTTTTTCATCCATTATATTGTTTTATATTTTTAAAATTAAGATTTAGAATTTTTTTTATTCACTGTCAGAATAGGAAAAATTTTTTGTAATAAGTCAAGTTTGCAGAAATTTAGAAGTTTTGATTTTTACGTTGAGAAGAAATGAAAATTTTCAGAAAAAAAAAGTTTGAAATTTTATCTTGGTAAAGATTTTTTAAAAAAATTTGCTGCAAAATAAAAAAAATCATTTATAAAATTGTATTGCAAATTATATTGTCCGATATTTGTGTTAGAACTTTCTATTTTTTATAATTTTGTTCTTACCAAATTTATGCTCATATTTCTGAAGATCAATTTTGTAGAGAATTAAATTTTCTATAAAATTGTAAAAAATTATTCTCTGCCATTATTAAAGTTATTTTTTAAATTTCGATAACACTGTTAGTAGAAATTTACAAATTTTTATTTTTATATTAAGAAGAAATAGATCATTTAAAAAAAAAATACTTAAAGAGGACTTATTTGTTGAAAGAAATTGACTGAAAAATGAAGAAAGTATGTTATAATACTGAATTATAAATCACATTTTTAAAATAAGAGAGATTAAGTATAAACTTCAATTGACAAAACTCATAAGGTTATCATAAACTTGTCTTCTTAACTTCCGATCTTTGTTACTTAATTTTTATCAAATTTAAGCATATGTCTCTAAATACTCCTTTTGTAAAGAATTTAATTTCCTATTAGATTATAAAAAAACTTTTATCTACTAAATTATTTTGTAAATTTTTATAACTAAGAGCTGAAATTCACAAGTTTTTATTTTTAATCCAAGAAGAAATAAATGATTTAAAAAATAAAATTTCTGCCGTAAAAATTACAAAAAAAAAAACTTGTTGAATTAAAAAAACCAGACATATTTTTTCCAACAAGTAAAAAAAAAACTTAGACAGCAAATAATGAAATACTACAAGGTAATGACAATTTGTTGTATCGCATGTTGCGAAAAGCGTATGCAAAGTATAAAGAAAAATTCAAGTATGCATAAGCAATCGACGTCTAACGATTGTTATTATAATGTATCTGTATATTTATATATTAATACAAATACCGCGTATTATTGTTCACGATCAGGCGATGTCATCGGTGAGGAAACAATAACACAGCAGAAAACAGAAAAACGATGTAACATATGTAACATACAATCACAATTGGAGTACTGACAAGTGAAGTGTACGTACATGTAGAGAGACAGTGCGTCATTTTGTCGGAGGAAAAAGGAAGGAAAATAAATTTTCTGTAATCGACGGCATTATGCATACATAATAGCAGATATTTATATGTATATGGCAAACGGCGAGACGTCGATCGATCGGGAGAAAAATAAGATTCTAAAATAACTTGTTAACTCTCTCTTTCTCTCTCTTATCGTCTGGTGTCGTAAGTTTAAACGACCTTGATGCGATTGCAGATAGACGGTACATCGATAATTAATCTATTGATTAATACTCATACTTATACAGTGCAAATAGTTTTTTATTTTATTTGTGTTACGTATGATGTGATCTATGCACTTGTATGTGTGAATGGATACCAGCGACAATAGACCAAGACGGCTAGACCAACACTAGCCAATTGTCTGGTTATTTTCCGTCGAGAGTCTTGTTGATCTATAAAAATAATATCATTGACGACGAGTCTGCTCGATCGATGGCCTATCAATGCCAAATCGTCTGGGCAACTGTCTGTATGGTATTTAAATAAATACCCTGATTAATTGCACACCTCGGATTCTCATCAGTTACAAAGCGCTCTTTGTTAAAAAAATCCTTCTTTTGATTTTTGTCTCAGACTAGAACTCAATTTCTTCAAGTTAATGAGAGATGAAAAATGTTGAATGATTTTTGGATTAACATTGTTTTTTGGCTGCGTTTCAATCTTTATTGCAGTGCCAACCAAAGTGTTTTATATATTGAAAAATTACATTTTAGTTTCAATAAACAAAACACTCCATTCATGAGAAATTTCTTTCAGAATCGCTCAGTGTTATGTGTAGTTAACATTTACCTTTTTGTCTTTAAGCTTGTGTAATCTTTTATTTAAATTTAACCTAGTTTTTTAAAAAGTGATCATTAATTTGCTTTTTGTACACCTTGGTGATCTATTTTTGAGTTTTGAAATTTTTTTTTGAAGTTATGGAGGAGGAAAAGATAGAAATATTGAAATTTTCAAAGAAAAAGAAGATAATTGTTCAAGTTTAAGTTTAGTACCATGCAAATTTTTATTTTTGTGCAAATTTTTGAGATATTATGAAGAATTATTTGTGTGGTGAAGAAAACTACTTTGTTAATTCAAGATCAAAATTATGTTGAAGAAAAACAGTTGTCTTCATTCAAGATCATCTTTTTCTCTACACTGAGAAAAAAAATACTTTTACTAAGAAAATTTTTTTGATACAAGAATTCATGTTCTTGAAAGTTCTCAAGAATATGTGTTCTCAGCTCAAGAACTTGTTAAATAGATTGAAATAATTTTTACTTAATTTAAACAGATAGATCTTTTAAATCAAAAGATAAATATTGATGCTCTTCTCTTCAGAAATTAATAATTAATAATAATAGACTATTTGATAAAAGTATTTTTTTTTTCTCAGTGTAACAATAATTTTGTTTTCTTTTAAAAAGAATATAGAAAATAAGAGAAAGGACTGTTTTTGTTCGTAAAACAAATCGGTAACGTCTCAGACCGACGTTACCATATGTTTTAATTCTAATTTGAAGAAATGATTGGATAAAAAATACATTATATTGTTTAAAAGTAGCCAAGTGGTTGAAATGGTCAAATTCTTAAATAGCAAATTTTTTTTATTAAACTTTTATTTTATTTTCTTGAAATTCGTGAATGAATTCATACGAAAGATTCTAAAAAAAAAGCGAAATTTTATAGAACATTTTTTTATAAAATCAAGTCAACTTTCTAATTAGCAAATTGTCTATACAATTTAAAGAATCTTCCATTTGTACGAAGAAACAATTTAAAATTTATTGTCACTTTAAAAAACAATTTAATATCTAATAGAGGTATAGTATTTTGGCTTGGATCACTCAAATAATTAATTTATAATTGGACTATTGCTACATCAAAATGTTAAAAAATCACTCTCTAAAAAATAAGGAATTAAACCAATTGCTAATTAGACCGTCGAAGTTATTTCTTCCGTATTTATTGTATAACTTATAAGTGCGGTACTTGATCAGTAGCGCCACCTAGCGAAAAAATTACAAAATAAATTAAAGTCTATTCTCTAGAATTTGAAAATTTTTCTTTCATTACATTTTTAAGTTAAAAATAGTGATTTGCTAACAAAAATTTAGTTAATTATCAAGTAATATGCATTTCTTCTTTACAAATAAGAAGAAAAAGTTTCTAACTGTTTACACTTATAAAAAATTAATTCTACTGTCGATATTGCGGAAAATTATCATTTTTTTTTAGTAAAAACAGATTAATTACTGAAATTTCTTCTCAAAAGATTGAAAAAAAGTATTCAAGAAGAAAAAAAATCTTTTACAAAGAGTGTTTGGTTTAATTGGAGCAACGAAACGGTAAAAATACCTCGCCTTATTTATAATATTAATTGTGGACGTATTTAGCGCGTCTATATTTTATGATACACATAAGTGTATGCAGATTACACACTCTCGTGATCTTTATGACGGCGTATAGTGTGACTTTATCTGAAACGTTCAGGAGTCAGGAGCTAAATGCATGGAACGATTTAATGAAGAACGCCTTGTATAATCAACTGTCTAGACTCTCGACGTTATTTATCAGGGTCTCGTTAGCTTTATCTCCGGCAAACGGGAAATATGCACTAAGCAAAGTTACGCAAGTATGTCCGTTCTAAAGTATTCAATTATTCTTTTTTTTTATTTCGCAAATATTATTATTTTAAACCCCAGTTATTGCCTTTCATTCACTCTACTGTCTATATCCATGTCCGTGTAAAATATACATTTATATTATTATCATATATTACTTATTACTTATATTTTTGCGCCTATTTCGCAGTCGCGTTTACACACGCCGTATATTTAATAACAACAAGATTATTAACCAATTCAACCGTTACGATATCAAAAATAATATTTAACTTTTATATGACATCATATCTTTTACTCTTTACACGCTCCACTGATTACATATTTATATATAGATATTTCTCTGATCCACTTATTGTCTCGCTAAAATGTCACGTTTAATTTTTTATTTATAGAATCACAAAAGAAACTAGTCGCTGTTTTATTATTATTATTATTATTATTATTATTTTGATAATTATTATTATTATAAAGAAAACACTTTTTACTTTTATGTTAATAAAAATTACGGAAAAAATTATAAGCGCTGATAATTAATCAGATAATTATGACTAGCATTAAATTTAATAAATTGAAGAAACTTTCAATATTTAAAATTGATTTTATTTTTACAAATAAAAATAATTTTAAATCATTATTAAGTAAAAGTTTCAAAAGATCCGCCATTTTAAAAAGATTTATCACCTCACAATTTATTTCTCTCTTTATTTTAATTAATTAAATAATAATTACTATCACTACTATTAATTTAAATCTATACTATGGCAAGATTGTCAATATATCTTCCCTAATTTAATTATCGCTTAAGATATTTTGTAATTGATAATTATATTGAAGCTTTTGAAGAAAAACTTCCTAGTATCTGAAAATCAGTTCATTTTTTTAAAGTAGATGGCGTCGAAGCTTGTTCTGTAAATATTAATACTTAAAAATCGCAGCTTATTATCTTAAATGTTACATTTTTATTTATAAAATTAAAGAAGGAAAAAAGTGCGGTTTTATTATTATCGTTGTTTTCATTTTTGATGTGAGGAAAACAATTTTAATTCTTACGTCAATACAGAAATTACAAGCGCTGATAATAAATCAGATGATTATGACTTATGACAACATTTTTCAAAGAAAAATTTTCTAAAAATAACCTTCAATATTAACAAGCAAAAAATTTTGTTAATAAATGTAAATACACCCGCCATTTTTAAAATGCATCTCTTCTCATGATTTATTTTTCATCTTGTATGTAATTACCAATTAAAAATTACTGTAATTAATATTATTTTTAATCTAAATCATGGCAAGATTGTAAATATATCTTCTCTATAATTTAATTTAATTACTGTCTAATTATTTCGTAATTAACGAAGTTTTAAGGTTGAATCCGCTACAAACTAGAGGGCGCAACTTGAGAATTCTCTCGATAAATTTCAAATTTAAAAAAAAATCAAACTTTAATTTTTAGTTACTTTTATACTATTAAGAAGTAATTTTGCAAGCGTGCATTAAAAAAAAAACCGCAACTTCATTATTTTAAATGTCACGTTGCATTTTTTATTTATAGAACCAAGTCTCAGTTTCACTACAATTATAAATGAAAAAACGACGAGTGCTGATAAAGAATCATAAGATTATAACTAACGTAATGATAATAATAACAATGACATTAAAAATAAAATATGAGGCGATGTGTGCAGTCTACAACTATTGGTGCACATGCACCAATAAACTCAACTAAAATATAATCAAGTACTTATCTGTGGTCAAGCGCGACGTCCTCCGTCATCGGTCTATTTATATTTATATTTATATAAATGTATATGTCTGTGAATATAATTTTTTTTTGCATATCGTACAAAGACATGACAGATATCGGCATCGTAAAAGGCCATTGTAGCTATAGCGCATTGTCTCCCTAATCCCTCTTTCATTGTCCATTCGATGGACAGAAATAATAACAATAACAGTTTGTAATAATTGTTATTTTTTATATTATTATTATTGTAATAATGAAAAAATAAATGTTATTGTCTTTGTTAACAGATGCTGTCGGTGAGCGCAGGCATGGATGTCGGCTGTGGGGGTCACGGTGGCCTCGAGAGTGCGACAGCTGTTGGTGGCGGTGCGGATGGCATGCAGGAGGCAATGGTCGCGGCTGCGAGAGATCGAGCTGTTCGTACTGTGAGTGTACGACAAGATCTCGCTCTTGACTTACCACCGAGGCTCCAACTCCCCGATGGCGAGGAACGGCCTTATGGTGCTCACGCCGGGCTCCACCTTCGTGATCCTGAACAGGTTAGTTGGTTTTTTAATTTTTTTTTTTATTCAAAAAATTATTAATCAAAGTATTTTTCCGCTTTCAGGCAATTATTTTAATGTACAGCTCCGAATTTTTTATGATTATTTAGAAAAAATCATTCGATATTTTTTTTTTTTCAAACTAAATTAATACGAAACATAAATTAAATAACTATGCAAGTAATTTTTTATTCATTTGTCATTTTTAATATTTTTTTGAATCAGTTTTTTTCTTTTTAATATGAAATTGTAATTGCGATAAAAAAAATGTAAGTTTATTTTTCTAAGTTTTTGTTTTTAATTATTGGTGGTTTAAAAAAAAAGGTAATTGTTAAGTTTCAAGATCAATCAATTTTTTTTAGTATAAAAATTGAAAAATTAACATTTTTTTTCTTTGAATTTTTTTATTTTTAATTAGCTTTGAGAAAAAAAATTGTAAACATCATTTTTATGCGGAACTAAATAATTACCAAAATTTTTTTATACTAAATAAGTAATTTTAAAATTTTATTTGTAAATTTTGATTTCTAATCTTTTCATTTATTCAATTTTTTTTATAAAAAAAATTTGAAATTTATCTTAAAAAAAAAAAAACAATCAACATTTTTAATTTTCGCAATTAAAATATTCAATTAATGAATTACAATAAAATTTCAATTTTTATCATCAAAAATAGGAGTTGTAGATTAAAAAAATTACCAATAAAATCTACAATTGTCGATAATTAAATATGACCTTTAAAAATGATCTATAAAAAAGAAACTCAATTATTCTCTAATGGATTAAAGTTTCCGACATAAATGTATGACTAATCTACGTCAGTTATTTGACGTCTTTGTCAATAATTACCTTGTGTTTAGAATCAATTAACTTGAAACCTTAGTCATAGAAATAATAGAAATATGTAAGCTAAAAAAAATGTCCATATACTTCAAACAATCAACATTAATAATTTAAAATAAAATACAAATTAGTGCTAAAATTTAAACTGAAAAAAATTATTAAAAATAATATTTTATTTTTCAGGAAAGTGAAATTTATCAGAAATGCGTACGACCACCTCCAAATAGAACGATATTCGACAGCGAGAGTCCACCTCCCTACA
The DNA here is from genome assembly GCA_905319865.3 of Cotesia congregata. Lineage (NCBI taxonomy): Eukaryota > Metazoa > Arthropoda > Insecta > Hymenoptera > Braconidae > Cotesia > Cotesia congregata. The sequence goes on along the minus strand of CAJNRD030001121.1, from coordinate 17,614,642 downwards.
GCAGAAGCCAATCAACGATACTGGACACACCAGATCGGATAATAAGATGCCATAGCGCTGGTAGTTCACTGTTAAGGGTATTTAGAAAATTCCCAAGTAATGTAGGTGGCTCGACACCGGTTGTGGTGGTGCCGCCATCGAGGCGGCCTAGTCTATCAAGCTACTCCGAATCTAGCAGTAATTTGAACAATTTATCAAGTCTGACTGTGGTACCTTGCGAGGCAGATGAACACAACCATCACCATCATCGGGATCACGTCTGATCCAAGCCAACGTTGACACGTTGTCAACGCGCGCAACAGTTGTGAAATCCCAACAAATATATTAATATGAATATAAATATATGTGTGTATATATATATATATATATATGTGTATATATATGCATACATTTATTTAAATAAATAATTATTCACCGAGCGACAAGACATAAAGAATTCTCGTAAGCTTACGAACAAGCTTGGCTGGCTCATCGTTCATTTTATTTATTTATTTCTTCTTTTTTTTTTTTTTTCGATTATGTTGATTGTATTTTATTATTTTATTTTTATTGAACCTTGATGGCAATAAACCAGCGTTAGTCATCGAATTGTTTTATTGTTTGCGCCTACGAGCTTACTCGTCTTCGTCGTTGGGGATACGGATGAAGGAGTAGGAGATTCTAAAGACTGACTCGTCGAAGATTAGTTAAAAAGAAGATGAAGAAGAAGAAGAAGAAGAAGAAGATAGACATGAAAATTACAGGCGACATTTTATTTAATTATGAATAATTAAAGGATCATTAAATTGTCGTCTGGTTATTGATTAAACTTGATTTAAAAGTTGTACACAGTGAAAGTGATAAATGGAGGACACATCAGTACTGTGTCGTATAGGACATAAGTAATAATGGAAAGTAATAGAGATGTTTATTGAAAACAATCTTAAATAATAAACTAACTAAATAAAATAAATAAAGAAAAAAAAATAAAAAGGAGAGCTGAAAGTCTGAAGACTTAAGAGATGTATTCGAGATAAACGTCCAATACAGCAATTGTACGATGATGCATACGCAAAAATAAATAATAATTATAATATTAATATTGATAATATTAACAATAATAATAATAATAATAATAATAGTAATAATAATAATTATAATTATAATTATAATGGTAATGATAATTATTAATTAAACCGGAGAACGGTGTAAATATCAGAACATAAAGATGAGAGTTTCTTCTTTATGCTCACGACTTATGTATGCAGACAACGAGAGCGTAACCGAGGGTTAACTTAAATAAAGTTCAACCAAGTTTTGTTCTTCGAGAAAAGTATATTAAAAAAATTTTTAAAAAAGTATATTATAAATGATAAAAGTAAAAAGACTTAGTAAATTATTTAGTAAACGATATTGCGATGTCTTGCATGTTTTGCGGATTTATAATAGAGGAAAATTTAAGGCGGATAAATAAATAAATAAAAGTATATTATATATATTAGATGAATGGATAAAAAAATTATTTGAATGCATTTTGTGTGGTGATGGAGTTTAATTTTTTGATGAGTGTGTGCAAATTATTGTGTTAGAGAGAATTGTGTGTGCCTGACTATTATTTTATTATTGAGGATAAAAGTTTTAAGAACGAACGAATAATAGTGCCAATTTGGTGAATAAACATTATAAATTAAATTGAAATTGTATATATTATTAGGTAGTTAAATATCGATATTAATTGTAATAACTCAAAAAAAAAAAAAAAAAAAATACAATAATTATTGTGCTACGTATCGATGACGGAGAAAAAAATAATTAATTATAGGACGGAATAAATTTTTTTTTTTTATGGCAATTGATACAATATAATATATTATTGTACTCGAGTCAGAATATTAGAAAAATAAATTGTCTCTGGCACGATAATTTATATTGATAAGTCAATTCGTTTTGTTATTTTTTTTTCTTGTAATTTAAAGTTTTATTTTAAAAAAATAAAAATGTGTATTATAATTATTATGATATATAAAATGAATTACTGCGTTTTTGAAAATAATTTGACGTCGTCGTGGCAGAGATTAATTAAAATTATGTATAAGAAAAAAATTCTAGTGAAAAAAATTAACCAATTATGATAATTAAATTAGATAAAAGAAAAATTTTTAGGTCTCGCGACTCAATCTCCATTATCATCGTGATTAAAATATATATAAAAAAAAAATAATAATTAAAAAAAAAAGTAAATCACGACGACAATTGTGTATGTATTTAGGAGAGATGTGTAAAAACGCAGACGCAAATCAACGATAGTAAAAGTTTTTATGATAATATTTTCTCAAGGCAATGTCCGGCCAGTTATTTACGCAATAATCCGACCGTTAATACTTGTACGTGCTACGTCTAGCCGAAAGATATAACGTCAAAACTACAACATAATTTTAAAATTATAATAATAAATAATAATACAACAATGATAAATCGCGTTACAGATGCCATGAGGGCGTATAATAATTCTATTTTTTTTTTCTAAGTCCAAAAAAATTTTTAGTTTGAAGAAAAATACGTCGATTCCCAAAAAAAAATTTTTTTTACGCTCTTAAGCAAGAAAAAAACAAGATGACACTGGATAAAATCCTAAATTATACTCAGTGATATCTGTGGCGAAAAAAAATTTTAGATAGTAGTTAAAAAAATCCAATATAAACTGCGTGATATCTGGATTATACTAGCTACTATCTTAAATTTTTTTTCACTCAATATAATCTGGGATTATATCCAGTGTAATCTTGTTCTTTCCGTGTAGCTTTTCACCAGGATCTTTTGCCAGTATACACCCTTTTGGCATCTGGAAAGTGAAATAATGTTCCCTCAGTATCTTGTAATAATATTCACGCGGATGCAATATTGGGGAAGAAATAAAAAAATTTAATGCTGATAGTTTAATTCCAGAGGGTTGTGAGGGACGTTAAATATTATTTAATTTAATAGGCGGGGTACGGTGAGTTAGCGGGAATTGTTAAAAAAAAAAATTAAATTAATTAAAGTAAACTAATTAAATAAAATAAAATAAAGTAAATGATTTAATTGTAATGGGTCCTGTGCAAAATCTTAATTGATTTATTGACATTATTCGAGTTTTTATAAACTTTTATGTAATCAATGGCGCAAATTATAATGTAATTTATTTTTTAGATGAATTTGAGTGTATAAATATTATAATTATTATTATCATTATTAATATTAATATTATTATTATTATTATTATTATTATTATTATTATTATTATTATTATTATTATTACTATTATGGGGTCAAGAGAAACGTAGTGTGGAATCGAGTATTTGTCATTAAAGCTTTCTTTATAATAATTATAGTTATAAAATTATTTTTATCACGATAATTGTAATCAATAATATTGTATTATAATAACGTATTATCTATCGTTGAATTTTCGTTAATCGTCAGTATCATCACTACATTTTATTTTACTACGACAATTACTATTTAAATAAATGAATAAACGATAGAGTTAATTTAAAACATATCGAGCAATTTAACAAAATTATTAATATTGTAAATTATTTTTAAATTATTCGGGTTGACCGAGAGAAAAAACGGGACGATGCAACTGATGAGATATTAAAAAATGTCTCTAAATTTTTAAATTAATTAATATATCAAAGACAAATTGGTAAAAAAATAAGTGCGTTTCTCCTGCCAAATCTAGTTTATTATTTCTTCTTTAATAAGATATGACAATCGGTGTCTAGTCTTTCGGCAATTAATCCGAACGAATTTTTATTATAAATTATAATTAATGTAAATTTATTAATTTATGTAATTCGCTCGATTAAAGCGATTAATTAAGGTGATTATAATTAAATATATGGTGTTTACGCAAGACAGCGAACAAATAATTTAAGGTCTCACCGTAAAATTTGTCCATTTTATTTAATTAAAATTATTATTAATTAGTAATTATTTTTATGTTATTGGTGTAAAGCATTGTCAGTATAAACCCAATATATCATACTATTGAGCTCCTGAGACACCTGGGGCTTACTGGGTTTGCCTCGTAGCTCATTAGTACGCAATCATTGTTATTAATAATTGTAATACTGTAATTCTAATTGTAATTAAATAATTATGTTACTTTAGTTAGCGACCAAAAAAAAAAAAAAAAAAAAAAAAAAATAAAAAGAAACGTAAATCAATGCACAGATGACCCACAGACTGATCGATATATCGTGTATTTTAAGAATCAAAATTTTATAGATTATTGATGTATTATCTCCCTCGTGATACAGTGGCTTACGGTTAATTGATGATTTTACCTAGTTACAGTACTTGGTAATTCATGGGAGAAAATATAAATTAATTAATTAATTATTAATGTGAATAATAAAGTGAAAGAAAAATTAAAAAAAACGTAATTAATTAATTAAAATATTTATAATTAATAATGAGTATAATAATTAGTGAAAATTGATAAAATTATTATTGAAAATAATTATAATTATAATTAAATAAAATAATAAAGAAGAAAACAAAACTGATATGATCTGTAGAGCCAGTGTCGTTTTATCGAGGTCGCTTTTACTAAAGTCACCCGCTGAATGTATTATAATTATAATAATAATAATAATAATAATTAAATACGTCTCTTAAAAAAGTGTTTAAATGTATATTTAATAATACATAATTAAATTATATTAATTAATAATAATCGCTGTTAATTAGCGATTTAATCCTTGTTGGTAGCAAAAAATTGTTGGTATATATTTTTTTTTTAATATATATTTATTTTTTATTGATATACTTTATTTTTATTAGGATTTTAAAATTATTAAGAGCTTTTAATTTGTTATTATTTTTTAAATAAAGATAATAAATTTACCAACAATTTTTTGATCTTCACAGCTAACAACTATCCCCGCCACATTTTTAGTAAATTATATCATTAAAAAATAATAGAATTAATATTTTTTAATTATACAAGCCTAAAAAACAAATTCATTGGTGTTTAATAATAATTAATTATTAATTATTCAAACAGTTGTTTTCATTTTTACAAATTCATCTATTTTAAATGCATCGTATAATTATGTAAATAGTTTATTAACGAACAATCAATAATAATAATAAATGACACATTGGATTTTTTAAAATGAAAAAAATAAAATTTATAAAAGATACAAAGTAATTTATAATCTAATTATACTATGAAGATTAAGAATCACTGGTGACTTGTGGACCTCGAATTTTTTTTATTCACTCAGATCAACACTCATTAATTTTTACTTCATATCACCATAAATTATTTTTTCTTTTTTTTTTCATTAAATTATTGGTGTACTTACCATACAATTTTCTATAAAATAAAATAAAACAAAATAAAAAAACTCTTAATTGCGTATTTGATTTATCTAATATTTAATTTTTTAACTAAATAATTAACGCGTTTAAAATAAAAAAATAAAAAATTCATATTCATTAGAAACCATGAAGAATAAACTTAATACAAAGAAGAAATAAAAAATTATTAAATGAGATTCTTGGAAAATTGTCATTGATATAAAAATTTATAAATTCTTAAAAATCTGACAGCTTAAGTAATTTTGAATAGTTTAAAAAAAAAAAAACTTGACTGTCTCGGAGCTTTTTTTGACACATTTCAAAATTTTAATAAGTGTTAAAAAGTTAGGTTTTTAATTTTTAGAACTTCGAATACTTCCCACCAGAGGCGCGCATATTTTAGAATAAATAGAGGTAAGTATATTTGTAGTTTTTCATCATACTGAAGTTATTATAGATGAAAATTAATTTAGCAGATATTTGACAATTTTGAGAAATTTTATAACAAATAAATTATGACAGAAAAAAAAAAAGAGAAATAAAATTGACATGTAGAAATTTAAGAAAATTCAAAATACAATTTTTTAAAAATAATTTTTTGGAACAAATTTGTTTGTTAAAAAACATTAAAAAATGGTCAAGTGACTGCTATTTTTGATGTCATAGTTAACAGATGTTAGAGATGTTTTTATAATTTTACAGCAGTGAAATTATTATGAAAAAAAAAGTTTCTAAAAACTTCTCATGTGAAAATTAAAAAAAAAAATATTAATGGAAATTTTTTAAAGCATTTGTTAATTGTCATTTATTTGTTATAAAAATTAAAAAAATTGACAGCTGTCAGCTGACTTCAGTATCATAGTTTTTTCCAATTAAATGTGAGCATTTTCGTTCTTAAATAGTTAAGTAGTGTTGACAGTTTTTTAAATTTCTTCCAAAATAATTAACCATAAAATTACAATTAAAAAAACTCAAGTTTTTACAAACTAGCTTTGTTAATTTGGTTAAACTGACAGCGAATGAAGATATAGATAATTGTAAATAATGTTTTTATAAATATTGTCATTCACTGAAATAGTGCACATTAAATTAAAAAAAAAAAAAACGAATCATAAATGATTATTAGTACTCAATAACATAAAAACCAATTGTATTAATTTTGTTCAAGTGTTTTTTTTATTTGTTCTTTAATAATAATTAATTAAACTTTTTGTGTGAATTCATTAATTTTTTTTCAATTTACTTAATGAAAATTAATTTAGCAGATGCTCAATAATATTTTGTAACAAATAAATTATAGCAAAAAAAATTGACAAATAGAAATTTAAAAATGCAATTTTTAAAAAATAATTTTTTAAGAACAAATTTGTTTCTTAAAAAAAAATTAAAAAATAGTCAATTGACTAAATTTAAATTCATATTTACTTAACCTAAAAATTAATAAATTTAAATATTTCAAAATCAGTCAAAAGAAATTTGAACTTCGCGCTTTTGCGAATCTCACCAGAGCGCGCTTCTTTAAACGTACGCGCGCAATATCAGTGCCGCCATTGTAAATAATTAGATATATATTTTCGTAAAATTTGCGCCCATAAAAAAACACACACACTCGTGGTTGACCAGTGCCCGAAAAAGTTCCTAAAATCATAAAAAATAAAAACAATTGACAGCCGAAACAAAACATATTTAATAACAATTGCTAACTTACAATTATACAATTATTAGACTCATAACAACTCAGCGAATTGACTTCCGGTTTTCGTGATAAAGACGCTACATTTTGATGAGCGTATTTAAGCATACTCGTACCCGCTGAAGCCATACTGGGCATGCTTATTAGTATATGTTTTAATATACCTACATATAATACATACATTCATCATCATCATCATCATCGGCGAAATTTATTTCAATAGTGCGTGTCTATTGTAACGTATATTACTTTTAAAATATTATTTTTATTTATTTACTTTTTTATTCTCAGGCTTTAAGGTGAAGGTGGTAAATACTATTCTGTGAAATCGTGGATATGACGGTATTTTATTGGACAACTGTGAGCTTGAGCGTAGCTCTTACTACGGAAATAACAATTGCTATTAGATTGTGGGAATAACCACTAAATTATTATAAAACTTCTTTAGCTGCATAATATTTTATTTTACTCTTGTAAGTACAATTTATTTATTTTTTATTTTATCTTGTGTGTAATTAGTAATTACTAACCTATAATTAATTTTATTTATTAAAGTAAGGTTAGTAATTTCGTAAATATTTTTTTTATTTTTCTATTTATTTATTTATTAAATTTTAATCCTAGAGCAAGTGCTCCTTAAAGTACCATTATAATTATTAACATATTAAATTAATATAATATTAATTTTTAGTGAGAAAAGAGTGCTTGAGGGTTTGGTATTGAAACAAAAGGCAAAAAAAGATAAAGCAACGGAGCACGCGATGGATGTCGTGGCTGCCGATTTAAATGGCGGGAATGGCGAGGTGGCGCGTGACCATTTGTCAGACCCAGGAGCAGACGTATGTAAATCTCCGATAACCGGCGACGTCAACACTAAAGATTCCAAGAGCAAAGACAAAGATGTTGACGATGTCAAGGAGAACCAGGACCTAGATCAAGACACTACCCAGCAATCTGATGTAATAGACAGTAAAAATGTCAAAGACAAAGTTGGTGATAAATTAGTGTCAGACGAGGTGATTTTGATAAAAGAATCAGACAGTGCAGTACACGATAGTAAAAAAATGGACGACCAAGACAAAGAGGTTAATGGTGATGTTAAGGGAATTAGTGTAAGTAAAAAAAGTATAGTAACTCCTGTGGGTAAGCGAAAACTTAGAAAAGTTAAAGCCAATTCGACGAGCGCTGTTGAAAGCAAGCCCCAGGATTCGCCGATGGTCAATACTAATTCCTCCAATAGAACGCGTAATCAAAAAAGAAAGTTGTCAGAGCCTGATAATCATTCTTCTGATGACTCTGAGGATTTCTTGGGGTTTGATAGCAGTGAATTCTTAAAACCAAATCCTGCTGTTGAGATACTCAAGAGGTTGATTGCCGAAGCAGAAGCTGAGATTTCAACGCCTCAACCACCGGCTAAGAGACAGAAACTCTCGGTGTCCAAGGTACCGCCGAAGAAGAGTGAGTTGAAAACTGAAGAACCACAGACGGGTAAGTTTATTAGTTATTTTTCCGGGATTAAAATTTATTATGAAAATTAAGTTAGCCGACATCTGAAAATTTTAAGAATTTTTTTTCATTGAAAATATTGTAAATAAATTTCATTTGTAAAAAACTTAAAAAACTGTAAGTGCAATTTTGAAAAATTAAAAGTGTCGGCTAAGTTTAGTATTGTAAATTTATTTATTTATTTATCTGGTACATTGAGAAAAAAAAATTTTTTTTGTCCAGAAGAAAATTTCTTGGTTCAAGAATCGTTTAAAAATAATTTTCGTTTTTTGACAAAAGAATATCAATATCTATCATGATAATAAAATGTTAGCATACATTTTTATAGATTAACAAACGAATAGATTCACTTGAATTAAACAAAAAATACTTCGATCAATTCTTGAGGCAAGAAAACATATTCTTGAAAATTATCAAGAATATATATTCTTGTGACAAGAAAGGTTTCTCAAGAATAGTACTTTTTTTTTCTCAGTGTGAGGAATTCTATCGAGGTGTAAAAACACCTGTGTCTAGAACCAGTACAAAAAACAGTTTTATTATACTCTTTTTTACAAAATTTATGTCTATCATATAATTCAAAGAGAAAATAAGTACAAAAAGTAATAAATTTTTAGAGAAAGAAACACAAAATTATAAATAATTATTAGAAAAAGAAATATCCAATTAAATACTCGCATTTTCCAATACATTTTTTAAGCATATTAAGGTAACTTAACTTTTTTTTTAACAATTTTTTATTACAATACATCGACGTTCTAATTAGCAAATTGTCTAATTTCATTTTAGAGAATCTTCTATTTGTACGAAAAAAAACAATTAATTCAAAATTTATTATCACTTTAAAAAACCATTTAATATCATTATTATCGAATAGAGATATAGTATTTAGGTTTGAATCATTCAAATAATTTATAATTGGATTATTGCTACATCAAAAAGTTAAAAAATCACTCTTTTGGTGGTACTAGCAACTTAAATCTTCTAGGGTAAAAGACCCCATTACTGACACTTTCTTTGATTTTGGTACTTATTCAATTAATGAAATCATTAATTTCAATAATGAATATATTATTTCTAATTTATAGATCAAAAAAATTTTTAATTTTTATTCCAAGTAGAACATTTTTTCATTAAAAGAAAAAGTGTCACTAATAGGGGTTAAAGGTGCCATTAATGGGGTCTTTTACCTTATATGTAAGTTTTTCAGAGTACCGGTTTCTACATGATTCTCTTATTACCAAGGGCATCGTGTTGTAATTATTTATGCATAGCTTTTTAAATATTTTACCGTGAAAGCTGTTAAAAGTTACCCAGGTTGTCTTTTTCGCTCTTGTTAGTGTTTTATGATAAATTGAGACAGAACGACGGTAACTTTTAACAGCTTTCCCCTGAAAGGTTTAATTGAATTGTCATAGGCTCCTTCCGATGCAACAATGTCATCATAGTTTACTATGCTAAACGTTCAAATAAATTAATACCTAAACCTCTATTATCTCTTATACTTACATTTATACTGTTAAAATGTATAATATTGTATATTGCCAATTGGCGATTTTACCTAATAAATAAATAAATAAATAAATAAATGTTAAATGGTCATTTTATGATTAATTTTTTTTTTTAGAAGCCAAGGGTAAGAAGAAGGTGGAAAAAATAGACCAGTCTCCAGACATAGCCATTATTGCTACGGTTAAAAATGACGCGTCTGGAAAGTCTCCGCCGTCTGCCAAGACTCCTGTCGCCAGAAGAGGTGTGCGGAATTCTCACGCTTCACCGGCAGTGAGTATAGTTCCTAAACTTAAGGTTCCTTCTGATGTTACTCAACCGGAGTACAAAGAGCCTTTCAAGTATGGATGGAAGCGCGAACTTGTGTACAAAAACGAGAGTGATCCAGCGAAAAAGACTATTGAAGTTTTTTATTACACACCAAAGGGCAAAAGGGTTCGAAGCTTAAGAGAAGTCGCTGAATTCCGTGAGTATTTGTCCCGTTAAATAAAATTTTATTAGGATTGATTTTATTTTATTTTGTTTAAATAATTAAATTTTTTTTAACAGTGAGTACGGAGGATCTAACGATAGATAATTTCATATTCACCAAGGAACCCACGGGTGTTAACGACCCTCAGTGTGAAATAATTAAAGATGAAGCTACTGCAGTAGTTTTTTTTTTTTTTTTTTTTTTTTATTATTTTTATTAATTATGGTTAGAAATTTTCAAACTGATTTTTTTTTTATGATTTTTACAGGTAAGCACACCAGTTAATGCAGGTTCATCTAAGAAACTTGTAACTGGAAAAAGAGTTCCCGTTCCGAAAAGACTTAGTGGAAAAACTTCGCCTTTACCTGTTGCTAAAACTCTGGCTAAAGCTTTGCCTATTAAGACAAGTACTCCTGGACTTAAAGTTAAGGTTCCTGTAAAGAGAGGAGCACCGAAAAGTAAGATATTGCTTATTTAAAATTAAAAATATTTTTTTTTTATTGTATTAAGGGATTACATTCTGGTTCCGGAGCTCGAAAAAAAACATATTCATTTTTTTTTACCCAGAAACTATTATATATACCAATATAAAATTTATTCAGCTCACTAAATTCTTGAATATAACAAAAAATATCTAAGTTTATTTTTTTTATATTTTTTATATGAATAACGGGTGAACGGAACTCTGATAAAAGTTAGCATGTCGCTGATGTACATGATAATTTGGTAAAGGCTCATCTAAAATACAAAAACCAAAATAATTTACTTTTAATATATAAGTAGCTATTGCATTAGCTAAAGAGATTAATATTTATTGATTAATAACAAAATGGCAGAGATTGAAAAAAAAAAAAAGAAAAAAAAAGGAGATTTTTTTTTTCACAGTTTATAGTCCTAAAAAAATAGTAAAAATTAAAATTTTGATTTGGTTGTAGCTGATGCAATAAATACTGCTATGTAGAATATGTGGTTTAAATTTCAATAAGGTCGAGTCAGTAGTTCCGGAGGTATCATAAACGTAAACTGGAAAAACAGTTCTGAAATAAACGCATTTAAAGTTTTTTTGAATAAAAAAAAAATCTTACAAATCAGAGACGCCGACATCATTCAAAATCCCTTCAGCCTTTTCAAAAATTTGACTTTCTTCCTTTTGAACATCCACATAAACATCGTAAAATAATATATTTACAGTGGTCTGATCACTTAGAAATTTTAACACAATACTTTTAGATAAAGTAAAAGACCCAGTTATTGGCACTGGCCTAGTTGTTTAACACATGCAATTTTATTCTAAATAAAAAAATAAAATATTCTCAAAAAATCAATTATCTTAAAATTTATAATTCAAAAATTATATTTATTTTATATATATTTTTTTAATTAAAATAAAATTGCAAATGTCAATAACTAGGCCAGTGTCAATAACTGGGTCTTTTACCTTCTATACTTTTAGAAAAATTAAAAAAAAATTTTTTTTCAAATGTTACAAACCAGGATGATCTCTCATTTTCAGTTTTGTAAAATTTAAATATATTGATATTTATTAAATGTTTAATTTTACAGAAGAGATATCACCGCCTAAGGAGACAGAAGTTCACACGTGGACAAACTCATCAAGCATCACAAGACGTACGCAAGGTGGAACCGAAAAAGCGTCGCCATACAAATCAAAACGCTCATTAAAGTAAGTAATAACATACCTTTTAGCTTATTTTATTTTTCATTGTTTCTTCACATTCATACATATGACACCACTAGTTACTAGCATAAATAATTAAACTACCTAAACCGACTATGAAAAATTAATAACAATTGATGACACCTCATACCGATCCCATTAAAAAAAAAAAAAAAAAAAAAACTATCGCCCTTCTTATCTTTTGCTTAATCTATTGTTCTCTCGATCCCATCCCCTACCAACGCACGTTTACAGGACGAAGCTTCAGGAACCGTGCAGTATTCGTTGTGCTATGAGTATGGGACTGATACCGAGTCTCCAATGCCGCGTCTGCCTCTGTCTGTATCATCCCGAGTGCGTAGGTCACGCTGAGAATTCAGTCACTGAAGATTATGTTTGCAAGGTAACTTGATGAATGAAAAAAAAAAAAAAAATTACGAGGATTCTAATATTTAAAATGCTTTTAGAACTGCCGGCAAGACAATGAAGAAAGTAGAAAAGTGACAATTACACCACCGCCTTTGATACCAATCAGTATGATAGGAACAGAGACTGCCAAATCACTCTTCCCAGCAATTGATCGACAATCACCTTTAAAAGCTCCAAAGAATTTAAAACCTGATGATTACTTCAAAAATTCACGAGATTCATTTTCGACGAATAAATTAAACACTGCTGCCTGGTACTCGAATAGAGATTCAATGCAAAGGCAAGACGGCTCGGAGCCTAAGCCAGCTCAAAATATCGCAATTGTTAATGGTAAAAAATTTATCGTTGTACCTAAAAATAACGCGGGATCAGTTCAACCAGCAATCAGGCCTAGAGTACCCAATAGATTGTCTATGATTGACGACAATGATAGAATTAATTTAATAAATTATCCAAGAGACTTAGAGAACAGAGAGTCTAGAGTTCTTAAAGAGACGATGGTTAATTCCAGAGAAGAAATTAGAAATTTAAACAATGACAAGAGCAAGGATTCTGCTGCTATTATTGACCCTGACCAGAGACGGAATTCTGGTGAGGCTAAGACGGATGACACTCCTAATCTTGGAGAAGAGACGCGAGAAACAGTACCTCAACAAGTCGCTCAAGAAGTAAAAGAACTTGCTTTAAATAAAGAACAGGAAGATACCTCTAAGGAAAATCTGAATGAAATTGTGGGCACTGATGAGAAAGTTGAAAAATTGAGTAATGAAAAAATTCTTGAGATGATTGAGGAAAAAATACTCAAGTCAAGTGTAGAAATGGCTGAGCGGATGGATCTAGACGAGCCAAATACTTCTGATGAACAGATAAGGGATGAGTTCGATGGGTCGAGAGAAAATTTTGAAGCTATGGAAGTATCTGAGCAAAAGAGCAAAGAGAATTTAAATGACAAAAAAATTGAGGAGAATATTGATAAGAGTGTCGATAGAACACAGGTGGAGGCAGATAAGTAAGTTGAGATTTGAAATTTATATTTTTTACATATCTCTCCTTTATGAGGTTTCGGCAGTTGCTTTATTATACTTTTATTGAACCAGATTATTTTTTTTTTTTTTTTTTTTTATAGTTTGTGATTTTTTTTTTCTATTTACAATTCCTCTTTTTTACTATTTATAGTTTTGTGTTCCGCAGAGCATATGTTTGCTTTGTAATTGGAAATATAAAAACGTCCTACCGATAAAATGAATTTGATTTTTTCCTAAGAAGCACACTGCCTTAGCTTCGAAAAGTGGCAACACAATTGTAAAAATAATTATTAGTTTACATGTTTTTAGAATTGAATTCTGAAATTCATTATTCAAACTCTTGTAGTATCAACGTAATTTACTTTTATTTTAATTTATTTAAAATATTTATTTATAATAAATAATATTTTATTTTAATTATAAAGAAGAATGAATTAAAAATGCATTTACATTAATGCTACAAGGAGTAAAATATTAATTAAGTGCTTCAAATTAAAAAAAAAAAAATCTAATTCATTTTTACTTTTTTATATTTGCAGATATAAAGGCATGTGCGAGCGAGAACACAAATTTAAATAATAACTTTGTTTAGTGCGTTCCTTCGCGATTATCCCTCTCCCATTTCAATTTCCTCTGTTCCTTATTCTATTTATTTTCATACAGTGACCAATAAAAATTATTGCAATAATGAATAAAATTACACGGCTGGAAAAAATTGGGAAAAAATTTTTTTCGTCCTTTCAAAATCAAAAAAAAATTGGTAATTATTTACAAATGGGGTCAAACCTATTTTTGGCCATAAAAAATAGATAAATTGATGGATCATCATAATTTTTTTTTAACTTCGTTTTTTTACGGTAGATTTATGATGGTGATATCGAAAATATTACAAAAATTATTAAATTTTCTGCTTTATTTTTTCCAGTCTTGTATTTTAAATTATTTTAAAAAATATTAATCATAAAAATTATTAAATTACAATTTAATTTAAATTACAGAAAAAAAGCCGTAGTGCCCATGGTGGAAGTGGATCAAAGGCAGTACTTCATGGCGACAGTCTGTTCAGGCTACAATGCACTATCACGAGTCTTTCAGTATCTGAAAGTCCAAGAATTATTACGTGCTGCGCGTGTATGTAAAATGTGGCGTGACATTGCGGTGCATCCATCGCTGTGGAAAACAGTGCGTATGAAGAACAGCCAGGTGACCGATTGGGATGGACTGGTAGCAACATTACAGAGGCACGGAACCCAACATCTCGACTTGCGTAAGATGCTTGTAGCTGCTGAGTCTGACAGTATTTGGGAAAAATTCGTCACGGTAATTCCCAATGTAAAGACTCTTGTTAAACTGGAGCTGTGTCGCTGTCCCGTTATGGTAGTTGAAGAAGTAATAAAAGCCTGTCCTCAGTTGCAAGTGCTCACCGCAATGTCAATAAAATGCGACTGGCTAAACTTGAACAATATTGACAATTTAAAATCATGTGAAGAGCTGAGACTGAAAGCGATTACTGGTATGTCGTTGTACGGAGATTTAACACCACTCCAAAATCTCTCTCAGCTATCGCACTTGAGTTTGACGTCGGTGAAAGAACTCGGTAAGAAGAAAATAGAAATTTTAGGGTCTCTTGCTAATCTTGAGTCACTTGAACTGGGTGAGTGCTCTGATTTCCCGTCAAAGTTCGGAACATCGGTGCTGTGCAAACTCACCAAGCTCGAGCGACTGAGACTTGAAAAAGGACAAGGCAGCTGTTGCACTTTCGATATACTGAAAGGCGTTGCTAAGCTTGAAAAATTACACCAATTGGAGTTGGTAAACTTTGATGTAAAGAATGGCTTTGATAAACACTTGGCCAATTGCAAAAATATCAAGAGGCTACTCATCATTCCGACGTACATTTCCCAGTCAGCTACGTCGAATAATATGGTCCTAGGAGGTGTTTGCGAATTATCTAACAGCCTTACGTATTTTGTATGGGGTGTCACGCTTGAACTTCTGAGAGTCACTCAGCTGTTTGTCGATCAATGCAATCAAATGGACAAACAAATTTCTGGAGATTCTATTCCAGTGTTGAAACCAGTTCCTTGTTTATCGCTGATTGAAGATCCAGATGAAGCCCAGAGTTTGACTAAAGGTAACTTATTTTTGATTTTAGAAGAAATTAAGAAATCATTCTGGTTCCGGCGTTAGAAAAAAAATAAATATAAACATAGATATCATCGATGTCAACCAGAAAATCATAGTTCTGAGATGAACGCGTTTAAAGTTTTTTTAATTAAAAAAAAAAAAAAAAAAAAAAAAAATAATCTTAGAGATAGTTTTTCAATCCGAGATAAAATTTTATCCAGGATAAAATTATTATTACCAGTATATTTATATATATATACATATATATGAAATATATAGATATATTTTATCATTGGATACAATTTTATCCTGGATTGAAAAACTGGCCCTTAAAGTCAATCAGGGACACCGACTTTATATAAAATCTCTTCAACCTTTTCGAAAATTTAATTTTCCTTTATTCAAAAATTAAGATAAACATCGTAAAATATATACTTACAGTGGTCTGATCACTTAAAAATTTTAACACAATAATTTTAAATGATGTACTTTTAAAAAATGTAAAAAAATTTTCCTAAAAGTTACAAACCAGAATAATCTCTTACTATCTATCATTTAACGCTCATTAAGTTATTTTTAAATTTGTTTAATTTTTCAGAAGAAAAGTCGTCGAATTCTACAAATCCACAAGTAGACATTCTACCTCTACCCCAATTAAAGAAACTCCTTGCGGCTGCACTACCGAAGACACGAGTGAAAATATTAATGATTCCTTTCCATGCCACCTGGAGACAGAGTATTTCAGACTCTGCGTCACAGTAATCGGCTAAATAATTAATTGTATAATCGCACAATTTTTTGATGCACGTCATCCTTTAATAACCCACGAGGTATGTAATAAAGGATGATGCGACACCGAATGAGAGCCATTTTAAATCGTTAAGATGCACTAATAATGAGACGTTATTATTATCACCCTGACTTTCCAGTCCGTCTGTTATTATAAATTATTACGATTTGAAGTATTTTTTTATCGAAAGAAAAATAAATTTATTTATTTTTGGATTACATAAAATTTGGCAATGTAAATAATTTTTTCAATTATAAAATTCAACTAAAATATTTTAAAATTAATATTTTGTTTAAAAAAAATTTAATGTTGGAAAGTTGATGCTCAAATTGGTGCGAAATTATTTTCGCTGATGTGTTAAACAAATAAATATATACTGAAAAAAAATATTTTACGGAAAAGATAACTGTCTCTACCAATAATAGTAAAAACAATTTATTAATTCATGATATTAATATTATTAATTAATTAAGATTTTTCAGCATTATGACTATGTTGTATAAATAATTACTAAGTTGTCTTTCTTATCTTTTCTTAAAAAGTAACTTTATATAAAAATATCATATATATTTACGCTGCAAATAAATTTAACACGACTAAAATCTGAGTCGTTTATTATTTTCATAAATAATTATTATGATAAGATTTAAATTATTTTTTTTAAATCTACGCATAATAATAATAAAAAAAAAAAAAAAAGATATAGAAATATTTTTTCATTTATTGAATAATGTAAAATGAATTTTTAATTAATTACTGCAGCGTTAATCCAATTAAATTTGTGTTACTATAATTTTATAAAATTTATTAAACAAAATAACAGATAATTATTTCTTACTTAAGATATTTTTTTTTATTTCTGAGACAAGAATTGAACTTTAAAATCAAACAATAAATAATTATCTATTAAAATAAAATAGAATAATCGTAGGTTGCTTGCTGAACTATACAAGTGTTAGTATAAGTTGATAGTTTTTGTAAAACATCGGTTTTTTTTTTTTTCTGGTTAAACAGATTTATTAGTTAAAATATGTTGCAATTTGTTTACACACTAATTATTCACAGAGTAATAAATAAAACAACTTTTTTTTAATTGTAATAATTAAAATTATGATTATAATAGCTTCGTATGTTCATTTTTAATATAGATGGTAAATAATTATAATTTTTAATTGTTAAATAAAAAAAATCATCAATTTGTCAAGATGGTTATTTATATGTACAAATAAATAAATAGTAATGTACGTTTTTTAACTAATTAAAATTTAATAAATTAATTCGCGATATTTTCACCAATTATTGTTAAATTAGTAATTAATAATAAGAAAAATTTGGCTTAATTATTTTTTTATATTTATAATCACACTATACATAACTTTAAAAATAATAGTACTTTCACAGGATCAATTACAAATAATTTAATGGACAAATGTGACGGAATACATTTATAGAACCAACAAACTGTTAAAAACTCCTCCAAAAACTAGACAAAAAATATATTAGGAACTAAAAGGAACTAATTTTTATCAAGACCTTTCTGGTGATACCAAATTAAACTATAAAATCTCTTTTGAAAATAATAATATGCTCGTCACAAAATTTTTCTTACTCTCTCAATTATTTAAATCATAAATTACTATCGCTGAAAAAATATCAAACTCAATTTATGATGAAGATTAATTATATATAATTAATAATAATCTTTGTTATTTTTTATTTTTAAAAATTAATAATAGAAATACAATTTAAGCTATGAATATTTTTAAACACAGTAATGAATAATTTATTTTTCTTTGAATTAATGATCATGATTGATAATTTTTGTTGGAAAATTTGTAACCCTGATGAGACCTAGACTTGATAAATAATACAATGATGACGTAAATATCAAATGTACGCATGTGCTATCGTATAATTGCAGTGACTACTTTTCCATTCATAAAATCGTTAAATCAATATCGAAGCATGATTCAGCGTACTACGTCTTAAACAACTCAGTTGCCAAGAAACTTTATGAAATTAATGTAACTTGAGCTCTAAAAAAATTTTCATGTACTAACAATGTAATTTGAGCTCTGGGAAATTTTTATTTAAATGTAAATGACATGTAAAACTTGCGGACATGCCGAATGAACCAACAGCTCGGTGGATCGTTCCTCTGCATGATGGAAATCGTGTGGTAGAATTTGAACACGGTACTGCATCTGGTAAGCGAGTAGTCCGTGTCAATGGGAAGACAATTATCAACCGAGAGTGGATGTTCCGTTTAGTTGGCGATGAAGAATTCATGTACGGTGATACCAAATTCACAATACGTGTAGATCCGATCCCAGGTATTATTATTATTATTATTATTATTATTATTTTAATGTTTTCTAAATAAAATATTTAAAAAAATTTTGCTACTTCCTGAATCAGCTCAGCTAATTTAAAAAATACAATTAATTAAAAAGTTAGAAATTACAGCAATTGTAATTTTTAAAAAATTAAGAAAAATTTCAACTTTCACTGTCTCTCCCTACAGTAACTATTAAATGAGATAACTTACTAACTTGCTGTAAATTTTATCTGAAAGCTCATTAAAAAAGCTTCAATTTACATAGCTTCATAATTTCCTAGATCAATAATTTTCAAAGTGACAGCAGTTTAAAAGTTTCAAAATTTTGGAAAATTGTCAATTTTACTAATTCTTGGCGCAATTACTATTCATTTCGATAACTAATTCAATTCTTGCAAACTCCATCCGAAAGCTTATTAAATAAGCTCTTATTAATCTATCTATATATTTAAAAAAAAAAATTTTATATTTTCCGGTCTATTTGATGAAATTTAATCTTAGCATTAGTTTTTACATTTTATTATATTAATTTATTAATGTATTTTCTATGCGTTAGTCTTTATATTATCAGGGTGATTTAATTTTAATAGAAAATCTACTTTCATTTCAGCTGCCAAATGGCACTTTTTTATTTTATATTTAATGCTTGTAGTTATAAATTTATCAACAAGTGTATAAAGTGTTTATTTAAAGGCACCTACTTAATTTATCATTATTATTACAATAAATAAATAAAATTAAATTCTAATTAATTGCTTTGATTGAATCGGTGTTGGATTTAATAGACTGCAAGCGTGATTGACGTTTTTTAAAGGCACGTAATGTAGATTTTTGAATGTGTTTATGTCTCTCGATGCGTTTGTAAGTTTTCTTCATTTCTTCTAGCTCTAACTGCACCCGGATGAAATCAATTACGTCTGGCATCTGTAATTAAATAAATAATTAACATTTTTTCTCAATAATTAATGCTTCAAAGCTACAAAAAATTTTTATTCAAAATAATTTTAAAAGTATTATTTTAATTTTTTAATTTATTAATTGTCTATTTAATATATTTTTATTATGATTTAACTTCAGGTTTAAAATACTCTTATTCACTCTGGGTCAATGGGAAAACCTTCAGTAAATTTGTTCAAGCCCAGTCGAAAATTCTTGAGACATGGATTGCTAAAATTGGTGACAAAAAATATAAAATTATCTTGGATAAAAATTCACTCTCGGTTTGGATGAATGGAGAAGAAATTGAAGTTGAAGTATATAATTATTAATTATTAATTATATTTTAATTTATGACCCTGAAATTAAAAGACATTTGATAAATTTTAAAACACTTTTTTAATAAATAAATAAAAAATTATAAATACAATTTTTAAGAAAAATACAAAAATTCTCAAGTGTGTCTACTATCATCAGTGTCATTAAAATGTATGAAAATTAAGTTAGCTGACTTTTACAAATTTTTAGAATTTTTTTTTATTGATAAATGATTACAAAATAATAAAAAAAAAAATTTCACTTGTAAAAAACTTCAAAAACTGTAAGTGCAATTTAAAAAAAATATTTTTTTGTTCTAATTTAATTATTAAAAAAAAAATTAAAAACGTCGGCTAACTTTTTTTATTATTTAAAATGTCTACAATAATTTTTTTTTTTTTTTTTTTTTTTTTTTATAGAATCAATTTGTCAACGACGGAGCAGAAATGCTTTTTAATATTGAAGGTACACCAGCTGTAATAAGATCTTACAGTTCTCAGCAACACGGTGTTGGTATTAAATATATTCTTTATGTCAACGGAAGTGAAGTTTTGGAAAAAGGCATGCTCTCTGACCATTTGACTCAATAAATAATATAAAATATAATTGTCAATTGATAAATCAACACTTACATTCTTAAAATTTTTTATTCTAAGAGTGCCATTTAATTAAACACAAATAAATAGACTATCTTGAACATATCTAACAATCAGCATTCACTGTCAAATGTCTTAGTGATTTTATATATCTGAACTTTATTTATAACTCTATTGATTATTAATTACAAGCTGAAATTTTTAATTATTGAAAATGTCATCGATTAAGAGAGCCAGCGGTCTGAGCTTTACATCACGAACAACCTTTGGTATTGAAGAAGAACCTCAGTACGATGGTAGTTATTATTGAAATTTAAGTACTTTTTATTTATTAAGTTACTTGGTTATTTATTGTTTTCTTCCTTATTTTCAGATATGACTGATGAAGAATTGAAATCATGTCTAGAGTTATCAATACGGACTAATAGGATATTAAGCTTGGAAAATGATGTCTTTGAACGGTATCTAGCTCATCATGATCCTCAATCTTTACAAAGTAAGTTTTTTTAAATAATAAATTTAGATTTTTTTTTTTTAATTTTAGTCAATTTTTATTTTATAAAATTAAGGGTAGTTATAATTTTTACAATAATTATAAATTTAATAAGAATTTTTAAAAAAATATGAAATTGTTTAATGTGTTGATGAAAATTAGAAAATTGAAAAAAAAAAAATTTTTATTCAACCAAAAAAAAGTAGTGAATTTTTGAAAAAAAAAAATTCAAAAAAATTGAGATAAAAAATAAAATTAATCATAGTTAAGAAATGACCTTGTATTCTTGTGAACTATTGACATTTTTAAAGAAATAAGCTCATCCTGATGTTACACTCATCGAGACCTTTCATTTGAGTACCCACATCGATTTTTCATATATTTTATATATTTATATATGAAAAATATATGAAAATGCATGTGGGTACTCAAATGAAAGCTCTCGCTAAGTGTAACATCAGGATGAACTTATATTTTTAAAAACGGCAATAGTTG
This sequence comes from Cotesia congregata, assembly GCA_905319865.3. Lineage (NCBI taxonomy): Eukaryota > Metazoa > Arthropoda > Insecta > Hymenoptera > Braconidae > Cotesia > Cotesia congregata. Next base: position 17,592,906 of record CAJNRD030001121.1, on the reverse strand, counting down.
AGATAGTACAGTGCAATCTAACATAATTAAGAAATTACCTTTTATCTTGTGAAATATTGACATTTTTAAAGAAATAAGCTCACCCCGATATTACACTCATCGAGGCTTTTCATTTGAGTCCCCACATCAATTTTTCATATATTTATATATGTTATATAATATATATGTATATATGAAAAATATATCAAAAATGCATGTGGGTACTCAAATGAAAGCTCTTGATAAGTGTAACATCAGGATGAGCTTATATCTTAAAAAACTTCAATATTTAAGAAAGTACAGTACAATTTAACAAAATTCATTTTTTATTTTTTTATTTTTTCCAGCAATGACTCAAGTACTAGAAACAGCAAAAATAATATCATCCCAAATGACACAATCATCACCCCGAATCCAATCAAGTGCCGACAGTACTGCAGGAATAAGTCTAACAAAAGCAAGTTCACCTGTATCACCAACCAGCAGCAGCAGTATAAGAACTTTCAGCGGTAGCCGTGGATTTGCGTCAATACTCACGACGAATCCATCACCCAAAGGTCTGCGGTGAGTAGCATTATTATTTTTGCATTGATCCCCAGGCTCGTTTTTCCTCCACATGTGTCTCACATGTCAACTAACTCATTTTTCGATATTTAATGTAGCATCACGCTGTCGCACCGGATTGAAATGGCGAACAAGGAGATAGACGAAATGAAAAAGCAATTGGTGGCATGTGAGAAACAAATTACTAGAAAAAAGTCTAATTTTACTGCCGAGCTGGAAGAAATCGAGCTAAGAATACGAGATATTGATGAAGCGAAAGAACAGTTGGAGATTCATGTTGTTAAAAAAGAAGCTGACAAGACTGGTAAAATATCAGCTGATAAATTTTTGAGGTACATAGAGACCTGGACCAAGGCTGTAGACCGCGTGATTGACAAGCTGAGATTGAAAAGCTTGACGATCAAAAGCCAGATCAAAAAAGCTAGGCTGCAATTGCGTCAGCGAGAAGAACTTGGTGAGACGCTTCATCTGATTGATTTCCAGGCTTTGGCTATTGAGAATGAAGAGTACTTGAAGAAAATTGATGATAAAAACCGCCAGCTTGGTCAGTTGAAGAAAATAACTGGAAGGTATAATATTGAGCTGAGTAATTGCAAGGAACAGTTGACTGAGCAGCAGGCGAGCTTGAAAAATACTCTCAAAGAAATTGATGTAAAAAAAAATCAGATTGAAAAATTGAAAAAGGATTTAGAATTGTCCCAGTTGCATATACAGCAAATGGATGAACAAATTGTGGAAATTACTAAAGCGCTTGATGGTTATAAGGTAAAATTTTTTTTTGAAAATATAATAAAATAATATTAAATAGACAATTAATAAATTAAAAAATTAAAATAATACTTTTAAAATTATTTTGAATAAAAATTTTTTGTAGCTTTGAAGCATTAATTATTGAGAAAAAATGTTAATTATTTATTTAATTACAGATGCCAGACGTAATTGATTTCATCCGGGTGCAGTTAGAGCTAGAAGAAATGAAGAAAACTTACAAACGCATCGAGAGACATAAACACATTCAAAAATCTACATTACGTGCCTTTAAAAAACGTCAATCACGCTTGCAGTCTATTAAATCCAACACCGATTCAATCAAAGCAATTAATTAGAATTTAATTTTATTTATTTATTGTAATAATAATGATAAATTAAGTAGGTGCCTTTAAATAAACACTTTATACACTTGTTGATAAATTTATAACTACAAGCATTAAATATAAAATAAAAAAGTGCCATTTGGCAGCTAAAATGAAAGTAGATTTTCTATTAAAATTAAATCACCCTGATAATATAAAGACTAACGCATAGAAAATACATTAATAAATTAATATAATAAAATGTAAAAACTAATGCTAAGATTAAATTTCATCAAATAGACCGGAAAATATAAAATTTTTTTTTTTAAATATATAGATAGATTAATAAGAGCTTATTTAATAAGCTTTCGGATGGAGTTTGCAAGAATTGAATTAGTTATCGAAATGAATAGTAATTGCGCCAAGAATTAGTAAAATTGACAATTTTCCAAAATTTTGAAACTTTTAAACTGCTGTCACTTTGAAAATTATTGATCTAGGAAATTATGAAGCTATGTAAATTGAAACTTATTTAATGAGCTTTCAGATAAAATTTACAGCAAGTTAGTAAGTTATCTCATTTAATAGTTATTGTAGGGAGAGACAGTGAAAGTTGAAATTTTTCTTAATTTTTTAAAAATTACAATTGCTGTAATTTCTAACTTTTTAATTAATTGTATTTTTTAAGTTAGCTGAGCTACTGTCACTTTGAAACTTATTGACGTAGGAAATTATAAAGTTATGTAAATTGAAGCTTATTTAATGAGCTTTCAGGTAAAATTTACAGCAAGTTACTAAGTTATCTTATTCAAAAGCTATTGCAGGGAGAGACAGTGAAAGTTTCAATTTATTGCTGTAATTTCTAAACTAATCGACTGATTTATTTATTTTTCAAATTTGACCTTGTAAATCCTCCTCAAAATAAGTATTCTACTTTTTCTAAAGATTTGATAATAATTGAACGAGTTATCATAGAAACAAGTCCGGTTCTCGCTTATATAAATACATTCATATACTTTTAATAGTATTTTTTGAAGCTGAACTGAGTCAAATCTTTTTAAATTGGCATTATGAAGAAAAATGCAATAACTTTCTCTGAAATCTACCAAAATATTCGAATGATCAAGAAGAATATTCTTCTTAACTTATAATTTGTGTTTGCCTTAACATACTCTGTTTATTTCAACAATGAACAATGATAGTAACAAGAGGATAATGCAATTATCCCAACGGTAGCTATTATCACAATATTCCACCGTCACAAATTGCACTGACAATGTGTCCAAGACTTAAGTAATAAAGAGCTGGCGATGTCCATCGTGAGCGGAAGATCCCACAGGAAATAGACATCGAGAAGTATCTAGTCGATCATATCGCAATTTATTTATAAATAACTACTAGCAATTTTTAAATAATTAATTTTCCATGTACTTAAAACTCTCCAGTATTATATCCATAATCTTTTAAATGTGCTAAGTACCGTTGAAAGTAAAATCGGGTAATTATCTACACAAGGAGGATTTTGAGGTCAAAAAAGGGAAACCTAATGTCCCGTTATTGAGGATTTTAAAGAAGATAACGTGCATAGTTATCGTATGTCTAATGCAGGGAAGAAATAAACAAGGTAAATAGATTTTGGCTCGTGCCATGGTGCGTTAGTTGCAGTCACGCTTCACGCTTCGATGATGCCTGTCCCTTCCTCTAGATTTGTTCGTTTAAATTATAGCTAGCATCTTGGACGATTCTGTTCTTCAGTTTTAATTCTACCAGCATACGCGAAGAATCTTTCTTACTGTACGACAATAAGATTAATTATCCTAAAACTGGTATTTATTTATTACTCCAGTTTGCTAATGACTGAATAATAAATCAATACGCGGTTGCTATCCTCTGTAACTGGTGAATAACTGCTTCAGACAATGTAATAAAATTTTATTACAATATATAAATAATAAAAATGATTAGATTTATTTTATTCTGTGTAAGTGTTCTTTTTCTCGAGAATTGTCATGCCCGTTACTTGGAGGTAAATGTTATTTTTATTAAATATTTTTTGTCGTAAATTTTACGGGTAAGTTATTTGTATACACATTGTTTAGAAAGAGTAATTTTATTTTTTTAATTGTCTTCAGGGCCTCAATCTTAACTTGGGTGAAGCTTTACAATTTTTACGGGAGTATGATCAAGAAGCTTCTGGGGTTTGTAATAAAGTTATGACAGCTCAGTGGAATTTTGCTACTAATGTTACTGATGTTAATCGCAGGAAAATGGTAAGAATTTTTTTTTAATTATGGTTGTAAATAAATCAGAAGAATTTTTTTATTTTAAAAATTTATAATACTAAAATTAGCAGACGTTTTTTATTTTTACTTATTAAATTAGAACTAAAAAATTTTGCTTATAGTTTTTTACAAATTAAAATTTTTTTTAATAATTTTTTCAATAAAAAAAAAATTCTATAAATTTTTAGAACTTAATTTTCATACCTGTCCAAGTGCCTAAGCGATAAGAAGAATCTTTAGGAAGTGAGAAAAACATTGAAGTCGCTAAAAATTTTCACAAAAATATAATCTAGTCCCAATTTCTAAATTGTAGTCCAAATTTTTAGCTATTATTGTTTCACCAGTAATTATTATAGTTCAAAATATTCATGCATGTGTAATTGCTTAATAATTGTTTATTAGTAAAAATTATAATTGCAAAAGTAAAAATAATAATTGCTTAAAATATTCATTTTATTATTTTCTATGTATTTTAAAAATATTATTTATAAATGATGTTTATGTGACTATTAAATAAACTAAAATAAAAAAAAAAATTTATAATATTGAAATAATAAAGCTATCTGATAATTTTTAGAATTTTTTTTTTTAGTAAATAAATTATTAAAAAAAATTCAACTTAAAAAAATGTTTTCTTCTTAATAATTTATTTTTTTTTAAAAGTTCAAAAAATAGAAAATTAGTCCACTAATTTTAGCTTCCCAAAATTTTATTTTTTTTGTTTAATTTCTTTTAAAAAAATTAATTTGTTTTAACTCTGATCAAATGAACTAATTAAAAACTAAATTTTAATTTTTTTTCAAAATACTTTAAAATATTGAAAATACTTTTTAATTTCTTCTTTTATAAAAAAAAAATGGTCAATTATCTTATTTTTAACCAGGAAATAGTCAGAACAAATAATTTAACATTAAAAATTTTACAGTTGGAAGAACAAACAACAAAGTTAAAATTTGAAAGATCGTCATGGCGTAAAGCAGTTAACTTTGCATGGACTAGAGTACCTGATCCATTAGCGCGAAGACAATTAAAAATGATTACCATGAAAGGAAGAAATGCGTTGACTCAGGATAAATTTAATGAAGTAATTATTCCAGTAATTAAAAATTCAAATAAAAATTATTAGATCGTATTTTGTATAAATAATAAATAAAAAAATTATTTCTTCTGTAGATTCATCACTTAATTGTAGAGATGAAAGAGCTTCATAGCAGAGCCCGACTTTGTCCATACAAAAAAACAGGCATCACTTGTGACATGGACATGACTGCAGAAGTTTCAAAAATAATGGCCCAGTCTCGAGATTATGAAGAATTACTTCACTACTGGCGCGCTTGGCACGAAGCTGTTGGACCTCCTTTAAAAAATAAGTACATGAGATACGTTCAACTGGCCAACCAAGCTGCAAGACTCAACGGGTTCACTGACGCAGGAGACCAGATGCGTGAGGCCTTTGAAGATGATTACTTTCAGCAGAATATTGCAGAAGTTATTTCTGCGATAAACCCGCTGTATAAAAATCTCTTCACCTATGTGAGGACCAGATTGATTGATAGGTATGGTGATAAACTCAGACCTGATGGTCCTTTGCCTGCGCATCTGCTAGGAAATATGTGGGCGCAAAACTGGGAGGGAATTTATGATTTAGTGGAGCCTTTTGCTGGAGCTAGACGATTTGATGTTACTCTGGAAATGATTATTCAAGGATTTACTCCATTGAGGTGTTTTAATTATTGTTAATAATTTTTTTTTATTTATGATACTTAAATTAGCAGACATCTGACAATTTTTGGAGTTTTTAAAACCAACCAATTATTTTAAAAAAACTTTGCACTTGTAATTTTTTTAAATTTCTACATGTGCAATTTTTTTGTTAATTTTTTTTCAATATAATTTTACCTATTATAGAAATCAAATCACATATGAAATTTTTTTATAATTTATTTTATTGAAAAAAAATTAAAAGAAAAAATTTCACTTGTAGAAAATTTAATATATATTTTTTTAGTTCTAATTTAATTGATAAAATAATTAAAAATTGTTGAACGTTGGCTAATTTTAGTATCATTTTAATTTATTCATTAAATTATTTTTTAATTTATTGATACTTTAGAATGTTTCAAGTAGCAGAAGATTTTTTTACCTCACTTGGAATGAAACCAACTCCTCCAGAATTTTGGAGATTTTCAATGTTTGAAAAACCTATTGACCGGGAAGTTAAATGTACTGCTAGTGCTTGGGATTTTTGTAATAAAATAGATTACAGGTAAATTATTTATTAGGAATTTAATAAATCAATTTGACTTTTAAAAAAATACCAATAATTAATTCAGCGATGATTAGGCTCTTTACTGAGCCTTTATCAAGCATCTAAAACATACCCAATATTAGAAAATATTAACTAACTAAAAATATTTTATACCAACCCTTATTTTCTATATTATCAATAATTATACAATATAAATTTAGCTTAATTTATAATGTATATAATAAGAAAAAAAATATTGCATAATATTCTTCTGATAGTATATTACAATTACTAAAATTGGTATATTTTATTCAAAGATTAAAATTTGTCTCTCAATTTTATAATACACTGAGAAAAAATTTATTTAAAAAAAAAATAAGCAATTTTGTAATAAAAAATTAATTTATTTAAAATTTTAAACAATTATTATTTCTTCATGTCTAGATTTGGAAAAATTCTAGATTTAGAATTTTTTTTTTCCTAAATCTAGAAAACTTTTTCAAAAAATTAAATGTGAGAAAAATTTTTATTTCTTCAGTTAAGAAATAAAAAATTGTTTAAAATTTTTTTTCTAATTAATTTTTTATTACAACATTATTCATTTTTTTCCAAACAATTTTTTTCTCTTAGCCTACCAATTATTGGTGCTTTAAAATATTTCTCCAGACTTCTAAATATAATTTCCAAAATTTCAACTGCTTGATTCTCTTCAGAATCAAGCAGTGTACAAAAGTAACAATGGAAGATTTGCTGTCAACCCATCACGAAATGAGCCACATCCAATACTACCTCCAGTACAAAGACCAACCATATATTTTCCGGAATGAAGCTCTTCCAGGGTTCCATGAAGCAGTCAGCGACGCGATAGAGCTCTCAGTAATGAACCCACGACATTTCCAGAGAATAGGCTTGTACAATAATTCAACTGAAGACTACGAGAGCAACATTAATTTTCTGATGCTGATGGCGCTGCGTAAAGTGGTTTATTTACCCTTCGCTTACATAATTGATCAAGTGGGTCAAGTATTTTATTTGCTCAATAATTAATGCTGATCACAATTATAATTAGAAATATTAATCAAAAATATTCTAGTGGAGGTGGCGGGTATTCAGCGATGGAGTAGCAGATATGACAACTCGCTGGTGGGAATTGCGGCTCCAGTACCAAGGAATTGTCCCACCTCTTCCAAGACTCGAGCGTGACTTTGATCCGGGTGCTAAGTATCACATACCAGCTGATATTCCTTACACGAAATATTTCGTAGGAGCTGTTTTGCAATTTCAATTATTTGAGTCTCTGTGTGACATATCAGGTCATGTTGGTGAATTGCACTTGTGTGATATTTATCGGTCACAAGAAGCTGGTCGATTATTGTCGTAATTATTTTTCCTATAAATTATAAATAGATAAATTTTGTTTAAAATTATTAAAAGTTTTATATAATTATTTTTTTGCAGAGAAATATTGTCTCAAGGATCATCAAGAAATTGGCATGAAGTCGTTCGACTAATGACCAGAGGAAAGATGGACCGAATTGATGTTGGTCCTATGTTGAGATACTTTGAGCCTTTATTCAAATGGTTGCAACGACAGAATGAAATTGAACCGATCATTGGATGGATTACTAGCCAAGATGACACTTGTAAGTTTATAAAAATATAATCAAGACTCATTTAGAAAAAAAATTTTTAAGTACTGAAGATTAATTTTCTTTCAGCGCTATTCGCTCACTGGTACAGAAGTTCTTCAGAAAAAGTAAAAGCTTGGTCACTGAGCATATTAATTCCTCTAATTATTTGTCTAGTGCGATGACAAATTAATTGGCTTTAAATTTTGTACATAACAGCCGCTTTGATAGTACAAGTGAAGATATTTATTGATAACTTATTGCAGATTAATTTTTACAGTTTATAAATTTATATGAATAAAAAAGATATTGGAAGTAATAATAATGATATTGAAATTAGCAGACATCCGACAATTTTTAATTTTTTTTAATTAAAAAATTATTCACATAGAATTTTTTAAAAAACTATAAATGCAATTTTTCAAAAATTTTTTTTTAGTTTTAATTTAATTGATAAAAAAAAAATCAAAAAATTGTTGAACGTCTGCTGATTTCAGTATTAGAATTAAATGACACTGAAATTAGCAGATATCTGATAGTTTTTAGAATTTTTTTTATTTTAAAAATTATAACAAAAAAATTTCACTTATAAAATTTTTTAAAAAACTGCAAGTGCAATTTTTCAAAAATGTTTTTTTAGTTTTAATTTAATTGATAAAAAAAATTATTGAACGTCTGCTAATTTCAGTACCGGAATTAAATGACACTGAAATTAGCAGATAATTGTTAGGATTTTTTTTTTATTTAAAAAATTAAAAGAAAAATTTTACATATAAAATTCTTCAAAAAACTATAAGTGCATTTTTTCAGAAATGTATTTTTAGTTTTAATTTAACTAATAAAAAAAATTATTAAATGTCTGCTAATTTCAGCATCAAGAATCAAAACTATCCTGCATGAATAGCAGTCATAAAAAATGAGATTACAATTTAACAGAATAACTTTATTTTGGTTTAACTTTTTACTCTTTTTTCCATATCAAAGTTTTATTGTTAGCCGGCATGTCAAACATTTCAACAAGCTTAATACCATTATCCGCTGCTAACTTTTCCAAATCTCTGATATCTCTTATCCCCCAGCGAGGATCCCTAGACTTGAGTGTCTTATCAAATTGAACATTGCTCTCAGGAGTGATTTTCCCATCTACAGCATAAGGCCCGTAGGTAATAAGCGTCCCATTGGGCTTCAGAAGTTCTCCAGCATTTTTGAACAAGCCTACAGAAGTCTCGAACGGTGAAATGTGAACCATATTAGAGTTGTAGATATAATCAATGCTGCTTTTCTTGAAAATTCCATCACCCCAAGTGGTGTAGTTTGTCGTGATGTCAATGAGGAGCGGCTCGTGGACATTCGTAAAACCGGATACATAGGTAGAAATACTCTCAAGCGATTCCTGATCGTACTCAGAGGGGTAGAAAGTTACCTGAGGAAAATTCGGGGCAAAGTGAGCCATGTGCTGGCCAGTGCCCGAAGAAATTTCCAGGAAGACTTGATTTGCTCCAGGACATATTATTTTTTTAAGAACATTCAAGATCGGTTCTTTGTTCCGGTCTGCTGCTGGGTGGATTATCTTTTTAGCCGAATCTGCGGCAAACCTACAATTAAATTCATTAATTAAAAAAATATTCAATTAAATTAAAATAATAATTAAAAATACTTGCCTACGGTTGACAATAGCATGAATCGCGTTCATAACTTAACTCTGGATCAGTGATCTGAAATATTAAAAAATAAACCGAATAAGAAAATACTTTATTACTAACAATTAAAAAAAAAATTATATTTTTTAATATTAAATAAAAATTATTAATTAAAAGGGACTGAATAATTTTATAATACGGTTCCAGATAAATAAGTATATAATAAAAATACGATCAGGATCACGGGTAGTTGGAAAAAAACAGTTAAATCTCTCAACAATGTCTAAACGATCGTCAGTTGACTGTTAGACTAGTTAGTAAGCACATGCTTGGAAGGTTTATTTTATCAATCGTTTTATAATTTGTTATAAATATTGTTGTGTTTCTCAAATTACCAATGAAAGATCACGTATGTATTAATTTAATTTGACGATCGTTTAGACATTGTTGAGAGCTTGACAAAATCTTAAGAGTAAAGACGAAACGTTGCAAATCAATGATTGTTTAAATTGACTTGAATAATTTTTCAGCAATCAACTTTCTATTACAATAAATTTTTTATTTATAAATCACCTGCGTTACAAATAAATATATACATATTAAAAATTAATTATCAACTAAATATTTAACCAACTCAATCACTATCATCAGAAATCGTTGATTTTTTAGACCTATCATTTTTCTTCTTACTTTTGGCAACACTTGATAAGTACATAGCATGTCCAGTTTTTTTCAAATGATCATGCAGTTTATTTTTACTCGGAAATTCAGCTTTGCAAGTAACACAGCAATGTTCAATATCCTCAACATCCTCCTTCAATTTATTCTTCCCCGATTTTCTCGCTTCTTTAGCCTTCTTTCCCTTGATTTTTTCCTTGACCTTTTCATCATCATCATCTTTACTCTGAACCTTAGTTTCTTCTTTCTGTTTCCCCGCCTCTAAATTCTTCCTCCTCCTCCGCTGTTTCTTAGACAGACTTTCCAAATCAAAATCTTCTATACCCTGCTCCTCTTCCTTATCCTTCTCCTTCTCCTTCTCCTTAATATCCCCCTCTGCATCTCCATCATCATCTTCTTTCTTCCCCTCAAAATTTCTCCTCCGCCTCCTCTGTTTCTTGGACAACCCAGCATCAAAATCAAACTCATCATGATCACTGTCTTTAACAATCCTCGCTTTTTTTTTATTCTTCTTCTTTTTAGTCCCCGGCGTCATAACTTCATCCTGATCATCCTGATCAGACATCAGTTCACCCTCAGAAGCTTGTCCATCATCTTCAACAGGTTCTTCCGAGCCCGGAAAAATAAAACCACCCATCTGAGGTTCAGCTACATGAAACTTCTTCTTAGTTTTTTTTTTATTTTCATCCTCCACCTCATCTTCATCTTCATCAGAAATCTTTTCTTCCTCCGAAGTAGACTTGGAGCTTTTATCCTCAAACATTTTATCATCATCCATCATAACATTCTTCATAACCGCAACATTCTCCTTATGCTTCTTGGAGTTCTCATGATTAACAAAAGCCTTGGGCGTTTTAAAATGTTTATTACAAGCAACGCAGTACAAAATATCCGACTCGCTTTCTTCATTATCATCTTCCGAGTCACCAGACAGTTCATCTCCAAATTCAGCAGCTAAATTAGCTTCAATAGTCTTCAATTCATCCTCAATATTAGAAAATTTACACCAATCAGACTCCTTGTGCTCCTGGAGCTGCTTCTTCCTCTCCATCAGCTGCTGAATCGACCTTTCTTGAGCTTTCTTAGCATTCAACTCAGCTTTCTTAGCAAGTTCCTGAGCATGCAGCTGGACTCTCTTGTCTCTCTTGCGAACAAAAGCGACTAAATTCCTCACCTGCTCATTCCTTTCTCTCTTGGCTTTGTCCCGTACCTTTTTATTGGCCTTCTCACACAGCCTCAAGTACTGTCTGTTAGGAACGTCCCTGATGTCATATGGATCCAGCCAGGCAAACGACCTCTTAGTTGAATAACTCTGCCAGTAAGCGTAAAAAGGATGAACTACTTCCTCCCAGGAACTTTTGGAGTCTCCAAACCCGGGAATTTCTTCATCTTCAGCAAACTCTAAATCTTCTGCAGCTAGCTCTTCAAACACGTGCCGGTAAACTGAGTAGAATCCGTTCTTGTCGTCACCGTAGCCCTTGAAACAACTCGGAGAAAAATACTGGAACAAATCTATTGAGTCGTCTTTGTAATCCTCTCCAATTCCGCCTTTTAGAATCGCCTCCCGGTGGTTGTCGTACCACGCGCGCTCATGTGGGTCACTTAGAACTTCATACGCCTGCTGGATCAATTGAAATTGTTCCTTGGCAGTCACCTGGTTTGTTGGATTTTTATCCGGGTGCCATTTTAGCGCTAATTTACGGTACGCTTTTTTTAACTCCTCGTCGCTGACGTCTCGAGGAACTTCCAGGACTTCGTAGTAACACTTCATTTTTTAACTGTGGTTTTTATAAATTATTTTAAATAATATAATTTATTTTATTATTATTATCACTTAAATTAATTTAACTTTTATTTTTTAAATTAATTTTTTTATAACCTTAAAATCAACTCGTGGTGAGAAAATTTATGACAACACTTATTTACTTTATTAAATATATGTAAGTATTAATAAATATAAATATTTAAATAATTGTACCTTTTTTTAATGTTTTATTGTTACAATAATTTTTATTTTTTTTTAAACAAAACTTTAATTGTTTTTAGTTTTTTATTTACTAATTGTCAGATTTACTTTTGAAATATTTTTATAATACTCAAGTCAGCTGGACATCTGATGATTTCTAGGATTTTTTTAAACAAATAAATTATTAAAAAAATACTAAAAAATTTCACTTGTAGATGTCAAAAAAATTTATTGTTGCTTTTTTTAAATGTTTTTTTTTTTTTAATATTAATTAACTTGTTGTAAAAATCCAAAAAATTGACAATTGTCAGCTGACTTCAGCTTGATTAATTTTAAATAGTAAAAAATAGAACACACGCTTTATCGACGGAGAAAAATATTTACTTGCACTGTAAATAGATGGCAATAAAATGTCTATTAAGAATTGGTAAGATATATAATATATATGTGAGATATATATAATTTTTATATATTTGGCAGCAGACAAAATGTCTCTGGTAGTAGAATCGTAGTAGTACTTGACATTTATATTTTGGCATATTTTGCCATTAATCTTTCATATTCAGTTGCTGTCAACCGAATAAACAGGTAATTTTTAGTACAATAATTACAATTAAAATAAATAAAAAAATAATAACTTTAAATTTATTTAATTAAGTATTTATATGTACGCAGTGTAATAAAAATTAGACACTACTTGTCAGTCTGATTGGCATCAATGCCAACAATCAATGTTTTGTTTTTCTTTTGCTTTATTTATTTTATTTGTTGTAATTGTTATTATTAAATTAAAAGTAAGACTAATAATTTTTTTTAGGTTGACTCAACATGACGGACGAAGGAAGTTTAGTGGTTCCAATAGTGCTTTGGGGTAAAGTACCACCCACCCACTGCATATCATGCATGTACTTGTCTCGTGATCAGAAGACCTTGGTCACGGGATGCTACGATGGTCACGTTTGTTTATGGCAGGTTGATCCTGAAACACTCAAGGTAATTTTTTTTGACATTGTGTAATTTGCGTGTGTTTTAATTAACAATTGTCATTTAAATCTTTGGTATTTATTTATTATCTGACAGATGACACCCAGAAGTCTGATGGTCGGACACACAGGTGCGGTGATGTGTCTCAGTCGGGCCAGTGATGTTTTGGAGCTGGATTACATCGTCAGCTGCAGCGAGAACGGGGAAATGTGTACCTGGGATCTGGTTAATGGAAATTGCAGAGAAAATGTCAAAATTGCTTACATTCACACTCAGATGTTTGCTTATGTTTCTACAGGCAGTGATAAAGTTTCATTGTTTTGTTCTGGGTAATTTTTATAACATAATTTTTTTAATGTAAATTAAGTAATTAAGTTAACCGACATTTGAAAAGTTTTAGAATTTATTTTTATTGAAAAAATTATAAAAACTTTTCAGTTGTAAAAAACTAAGTGCAATTTTTAAAATACATTTTTTTTTTTCTAATTTAATTAATTAATAAAAAATTAAAAACGTCGGCTAACTTTAGTATTATATATCTTAATTAAATTTTTCTAAATTCAAAATTTACAGAAAAATTATGACATTAAAATTAGCAGTCACTTGATAATTTTTTAATTTTATTTAATAAACAAATTATTTTTTAAAAATTGTATTTATAATTTTTTAATATTTCTACAAGTCTATATTTTTTTTTGTCATAATTTAATTGTTATACTACTATAGAAAAATTTTTAAACTCTCTTAGTTTTTATAATTCTATAATGTAGCGATTTAATGAAATTATTTATAGTCGATTTATGTACATATTTTTGTAACTTAAACTTATACTGTTTATATCAATTTTATTTTCTTCCACTTGAAATTATTTATATGCTTAATCTTCAGTCTATTTTTAAGCAAAGTACACAGAAAAAAAAATTTCTTGACTGGAGAACAAAATTCTTGGCTCAAGAAAATTTTCGGGTGCCTGAAAGAAGACCGAAGTAAAAATTTTTATTGAAATTCTATTCTTGGTGGAAATAATTTTTTCTTAATTCAAATTATCATAAATATTTGATATAATAAATTTTCCTGGCTCAAATGAACCTTTTTTTCTGTGTACTTAATTCTCAAGAATTAATTAATTTATTTATTTATTAACATTAATTAGAATTTAATTAATTGCAAATTAAAAATTATCTTTTTAAAAATTTTTAGTAATTAATTTTAATTCTAAACTAAAAGTAAAAAAAAAAATTTTTAATCAAGTCACAAAAAATAAAATAATTAATTAATTAATAATAATAAAAATTATTCCAGGTATTATCCAGAAGTGTTAGTAATGGACCCATTCAGTTTGGAAATATTATATACGTTAAGTTCACGTGTAAATCCAGACTGGATTAGCGCATTACAAGTACTGAGGCCGGCCAAACGGAAAGGTCGGTTCTTAGTACACACAAGTTAGTTACAATTCATCTCACCTACGCTTACCTCCCTTATTACTATTATTTTTTAATTATTATTATAAATGTTATTACTAGTATTGATACTAATTAAAACAACTTCTAAAATTTTTATTTAATTTTTAAATTACAAATTAATCAAGTAAAAAGTAATTGCAAGAGCACATTCCACTGTAAAATATAATAATCAATAATTAATAACAAGTAATTAGTCTTCTTTAACGTCACTATAGATTTGATCTCTGAGCAGCAATATATATTTTAAAATAATTGTGAGAAAAATATTATCGCCCGTGATTGATATACAAATTACTGTTGTATACTAACAAGATGAAGATTTTTTTAATAACAAAAATATTTTTTAGCTTCTGGGATAAAGAGTTGAATATGTTTAGCGGTTAACAATTATTTAATTACAATTACAATGTTGCAGCATGTACTTGAAAAAGAAGGGCTGGTTCTAAATACCGGTAGAACACTTTTTTTTGGAATCTTCAATCGGATTTAAATATCTGACCTTTGTGCCTTTCATTCATCATTTCAATTAATATTAAAAATCCTATCATTAATCATTAATCATTATCATAAATCATTATCAAAAATCATAAAAAACTTTCATAACAATTAATGAATTTTCTGCCTACATTTAAAAGAACTTTACAAAAAAAAAAAAATAATTATCAATAGATAAATACTTATGCACTCATAAAAATTTTTGTTTGTAATAAGTAATCATTTTTGTGTTTGTTATCTGTAGTAATTGTTTACCAACCGCTTACTTTTATTTAAGTGCCAACGCTTGCTTCTAACAAATTAAATAATATTTTTTAAAATTAACAATTAAAGGCTGAACAAACTAAACATTTCACAATAATTAAATCTAAGGTTTTTATCGCTTGGTTATCAATTAATTTTATTTTTTATTTTTTAAAAATTCTCCACTTAATTAAAAAGCAACCATTTTATTTAATATTTAAAAACTTGGCATGTTTGCGTTTTATTTTAAAAATATAATTTTTTTTTTAAAACCGCATGAGAATGTTGAAAATTAATAATAATAAAGTTAGCCGACATTTTTGATTTTGCTTAATTTATTAAATTATAACTAAAAAAAATATTTTTAAAAAATTGCACTTATAGTTTTTGAAGTTTTAACAAATTGAAAAAAATTTTTTTTTATTTTTTTGTAATAATTTTTTAATAAAAAAAATCAAAAATTTTTAGATGCCGGCTAATTTTATTTTCATTGAAAATTAAATTAGCCATCGAAAAATTTTTGTAATTTATATTATAGAAAAATTATTAAAAAAAAAAAATTTCAATTGTAGAAAATTTAAAAAACTATATATGCAATTTTTTAAAAATATTTTTTTAGTTCTAATTTAATTAATAAAAAAAATCAAAAATTTTTTAACGTCGGCTAATTTTAGTATCATATGAGAATGCATTAATTGCATTGTGTAATCATGGGCAGAGAAATTCGATTTATTGAATAATTGATCTCGATTTCGATTAAAATTACGATCGTTAGATTCATTTGTGTTTTAAAACTGATAATGTTATGAATAAATTAAAATTAAATTTAATGAAACCATTCGCTTTAACTGTTCATAAATAAATACTTTAGATTGTAAGGATATAATTGCGATGGCTGATTAATTTATTTTTAAAGATGACGTGGTGCTTGCTATCACGACAACGGGTACTGTCAAGGTGTGGTCGCTGTTTGGCAAGGAGCAACAAACCAAGGAGCCGATTTATGAGAATGAGAGCAAACAGATTAAGTGTATGAATGCTCTTGCGATGACCTGCTGTGCTTACAATCATCGCACAGTTTTGCTTGTTAGTTCTGGTAGTTGGCAGGTAATTTTTCCATTCTTAAATATTTTTTTATTAATAATAATATTCATTTTTAATATCAATTTATTTTTACCAGGTCTACGATGCTGCTGATTTTTCATTACTTTGTTCTGTGAATGCACCTCAAAAAGAGCGTTGGGTTGCTGGAGATTTTCTATCCACTGATCAAGTACTAATTTGGACTGATGAAGGTCATGGTTACATCTATAAATTACCATCAAAGTGCGTAATATTTTCAAAATTTCTCTTACATAATTATATGAATAATTAGTCGTGTGAAAAAAATTATTTTTTTATTTTAATCAAACATTTTTGAGAACAATTTAAAGTAACGCATTAGGGGCAGCCAGAATTATTAAGAAAAAATATTTTTTGTAAATATTTACAAGTATGGTGAACCATTTTAATTTTCATTTTTTTAAACAAAATTTCTATTTGATTTTATTGATATATATTTTTTTTTTTTGAAAAAGACGTAAAAAAATCAAAATCTTTACTTTTTTCTTTCATATTTTTTATTATAAATGCGCCGTAAAAACAAGGAGAAAAAAAAATTTTTAAATGTTAATTTTTCACCTAGATATGGCCAAAAATGGGGTTGACCCCACTTGTAAATAATTACCAATTTTAAAACAAAAGTTATTCTTATAAAATTGAACTAAAATTCATATTTTTTTAAAAAAAAATCAAAATCTTTACTTTTTTCTTTCATATTTTTTATTATAAATGCGCCGTAAAAACAAGGAGAAAAAAAAATTTTTAAATGTTAATTTTTCACCTAGATATGGCCAAAAATGGGGTTGACCCCACTTGTAAATAATTACCAATTTTAAAACAAAAGTTATTCTTATAAAATTGAACTAAAATTCATATTTTTTTAATTATATATAAAAATATGACAACTTTTTTATAATATTTTTTTTTTTAATTGTTCAAATTTAATATCATTAATCAATTTTAAACATAATGTAACTTAATACCATTAATTTTTTTTTTAATACATTTAATTAGTGTAAAAAAAAAAAAAATACAGAATAATTTTTTTCCACGAATAAAATAATTAGCAATAATAAAATCTAAAAATTTCGGTATCATAATCATTGTCATAACCATTAATTCATGCGTATTTTAATAATTCAAGAAAATTAACACAGAGTATTTAGGATGGGGAGAGAAAGCAGTGTAAAGAAAAACTAACGATGAAAAAGAAATCATATCGTCTTTCAATTCATTAATTATGTTATGTTAAGTCTCAACGTCTGATTTATTACATCCATTTATATTTTGTTTACGGTGATGTTTCTTTTCATATAATAATTCGATTACTTCTACCTACAAAATCTCCGGGGGACTTGGTCTATTGTAGCAAGCTGAAGGGCAAGGCTCTCAGCAGGTAACCCGTTATAACCATTTACATAACTACCTATATAATTTTTCGCTAACTCTACCTCTTTAATCTTATCTTCATCTCACCTATATAATAGTAACTCTCCATATCTTTAATTTAACATAACTAACTATTGTCATTCCTTCATTACATCTTCACTTCATAAACCTTTTTTATCACAATTGTATCAATTTTGTGGATGGTTTGGTTTTTATTCCTGTGTGTCCTACTTTGATGTCGTTCAGACGTTCTAATTTATTTGTGTTGGTGTGTTCACTACTAGTCCAAGTAGCTTTTAACTAGTTGGAATTTCAATGAATAATAAATTTAAACTAAGCCTGCTTTATCATTTTTAATAGTTTTTATTAATTATACAGCAGCGTTGCGGAGAATCATGACTTTCATACATCTTCAATCGAGAGTGATCAACCCTACAGTTTTTGTACTCTGTCTTATCCGGGTGAAAAGGTAAATTTATTTAAAAATTAAGGTCAATGCTCTAAATATTGACCAGTTTAGATAAAATTAATATAAATATAATACTTTTTTTGAAGCCATACTTATATTAAGTACATTGGATAATTTTCAACATCAATTTTTTGGCCAAAGTATTATGTGAACTGTTGACATTTGTAAAAATATAAGCTCATCTCGACATTACACTCATCGAGAGCTTTCATTTGAGTACCCACATCAATTTTTCATATATTTATATATATCATATATATGTATATATGAAAAATATATCAAAATGCATATGGGTACTCAAATGAAAGGTCTCGATGAGTGTAATGTCAGGATGAGCTTATTTATTTAAAAATCTCAATAGTTAAGAAAGTACAGTGCAATTTAACAAAAGTCATTGTTTAATTAAGCAAAATTTTATTTATTTATAATTCACAATTCTCAGCAGTCACTATGTGACTGCAGGTTGCTAGTAGTTATTTATTGATCATGAAGTAGTTAATTTTATGACACTAAAGTTGACAGATAGAAATTTTTTTTATAATTTTATAGCAATTAAATTATTGTAATTGATTCATTATAAAAATTGACAGTTGTCAACTTCAATATCACTTTAATTGTATATTTTAAATTTCAAATTAAATTTTAAGAATTTTTGTAACAAATAAATTATAGCAAAATAATAGACATATAGAAAATTTAAAAAATTAAAAATGCAATTTTTAAAAAATAATTTTTTGGAGCAAATTACTTTGTCAATTAATACAAAAAAATTGTCAATTATAAATGTTGACAATTAAAATGTAATTTTCAAGTATATCCAAAAACTGATAATTACATATTGACTATAAAATTAAATTGTTATGCTGACTGGTCAATATTTTCTTCCTTTACTCTATTTCTTTTTTTTTTTTTTTTTTTTTATATTGTTAACTTATTAAATAAATTATTTCCTAAAAAATTTCAGCCTTTGTCATGCCCACCAACGATGAAACTAGTGACAGCAACGCGCCAAAACAAGCCAGTAAAATATTTAATTCGCGGAGACAGCGAGGGCGTGATAATGATTTGGACCGTACCAGAGATGACAGTCCAGCAGATTGCCGAAATCAACAAAAGCGATTCAGTACCAATAATGCCGCCGTCAATAATCACCAGCTTATCAGCCGCGTGGGAGGCTATGAAACCACCACCAGTAGGAATTCTCGACCAAATGGACACAGGAGAGTCGATAAAACTGACAGCTTGTATATATTTGCCCCAACAAAGTCGGCTGGTTGTTGGTCGCGAAGATGGTAGCATCATAATTGTCCCAGCTACGCAAACAGTAATGCTCCAATTGCTGCATGGAAATCATCAGCATTTCGACGACTGGCCACCCCATCAAGTTCTCATGGGACACTCTGGACGTGTTAATTGTCTCTTGTATCCTCACAGCCATTCTCCTCGATACGACCGTACGCATTTAGTTTCTGGGTCTGTTGACTTCGCGGTTTGCTTATGGGATCTTTATACTGGGAATATGATCCACCGATTCTGCGTCCACGCCGGTGAAATCACGCAATTGACAATCACTCCTGATAATGCTAGTGTAAGTGTTTTTGTAAATTAAATTTTTCTATCAATCAATCATTAGTTTAATTAATAAATGATTTTTTTTACAGCCACGAATACAAAAATGTATATGCAGCGTAGCTTCAGACCACAGCGTGACTCTTCTATCTTTGGCTGAAAGAAAATGCGTCGTACTTGCTTCGCGTCATTTATTCCCAGTTACTACGATAAAGTGGCGACCATTGGATGATTTTATGATAGTCGGGTGCTCTGATGGCGCTGTTTATGTATGGCAAATGGAAACTGGACATCTGGATCGGGTTTTGCATGGAATTATTGCGGAAGAAGTTTTGTTTGCTTGTAGTGATAATACTATTATTACTGGCGATGCTACTGCTGGTGGAGAACTTGGTCTTGCTAATCCTGCTGTTCATTTCTTTAGGTAAATTTTTTTACTATAAGGTAATTATTTGGAGATTATTTAGCTTGATAAGTGTCTAAATATTCGGCTCGAATATTTTTTTATCATGAAAAATTATTTTATTTTTTTTTCATTTCAAAAAAATTATAAAAAATGAATTTTTTGATTTTTTTTTTATTAAAATTTTTTAAATATCAATTATTAAAGTAGTATCACATTTTGGTAATTATTTTTAAATGGGGTCAACCCCATTTTGGGCCATAAATACGTGAAAAAAAAATAAAGAATTCGATAGCTTTTTTGCCTTCAAAAATTGGAAAAAATTTTGGCTCTCAAGTTTTTGGATAAAATTTCTATTTTATCTTTTTTTGATACATTTTTTTTTGAAAATTTGTTAAAGTTGTGATAATCAACTTTTTTTTTTTTTTTTTTTTTAAATTTTTAGCTTGATAAGTGTCTAAATATTCGGCTCGAATATTTTTTTATCATGAAAAATTATTTTATTTTTTTTTCATTTCAAAAAAATTATAAAAAATGAATTTTTTGATTTTTTTTTTATTAAAATTTTTTAAATATCAATTATTAAAGTAGTATCACATTTTGGTAATTATTTTTAAATGGGGTCAACCCCATTTTGGGCCATAAATACGTGAAAAAAAAATAAAGAATTCGATAGCTTTTTTGCCTTCAAAAATTGGAAAAAATTTTGGCTCTCAAGTTTTTGGATAAAATTTCTATTTTATCTTTTTTTGATACATTTTTTTTTGAAAATTTGTTAAAGTTGTGATAATCAACTTTTTTTTTTTTTTTTTTTTTTAATTGTTCATTTTTTTATGTATTAAAAAAAAATATATCAATAAAATCAAATAGAAATTTCGTTCAAAAAAATGAAAATTAAAATGGTTGACTGTACTTGTAAATATTTACCAACATTTTTTTTGAGTCACAAAAAATTGAATGAATTAGAACAAAACATTTTATAATTTGAAAAAATTTTTTAAATAAACAATTCGTAAATATAAAGAAAAAATGAAAATTTGTTAATAATTAAATTTTTTTTTTTGTCAAAAAACGATGGAGCAGGTAATTTTTATTACTTTGAGCTCAATTTATTTTCGCATCATATTTCTAACATAAAAAATTCCACAAATTAAAACAATAATTAAAAACCAACTTATTTTCACTAAAAATTACAGAGGACTAAGACATCGTAACTTGTCAGCTA
Organism: Cotesia congregata; assembly: GCA_905319865.3. Classification (NCBI taxonomy): domain Eukaryota; kingdom Metazoa; phylum Arthropoda; class Insecta; order Hymenoptera; family Braconidae; genus Cotesia; species Cotesia congregata. Next base: position 17,571,504 of record CAJNRD030001121.1, on the reverse strand, counting down.
TCCGACATGCAACTCAACGAGGATTGCACCAACTGCAACAGCTCCATGGTGGGCATGGTGACCACCATGACAGTCAACTGAAAACTAAAGACTATCCACTAAACATCGAGGGATTCCGAGGAAACCCCAAGGACCCCGAAGGCCATATTTTGTTCTTCAACGTCGAAACGCTTATAGGTAGTTAACTGATACTTTTACTTTGCACCATTATGCACTCAATTAATTACTTGCAAAACTGAATGATGAATGATTAATAATGATAATATAAATAATATAATTAACAACTCTAAAAACTGGTGTCGGCGAATTTGGCCCTGTTTAAACAGTACAATTATTGAGCGACGAGTATGGCTCGATGTCTCCTGGATCATTAGAGGCACAGGGCTTAATTTCAGCCTCCGAGTACCAAAAAGTTGCGGCCCTCACTCAATCCGCGAGTCCTGACGCTCATAAAAAAATAGCAGGTAAGCCTGCATGCACTCGTGGGGCCAAAAATTTTAAATCCAGTCAAACTTTATACTCAAAATTAATAATTATTCAAGTGTCCTTACTTTATTAGGGTACCAGTAATATAATTGTCATCCTTGTATATTATTTTAGATTTTTTCGGCCGTGTCAAGGACAAGGCCGGTGACGTTGAAAAACTTTTAAAGGAGAAAGATCGCCATGGTATCGATTTATGTCGTTGATATTTAATGTTTTTTTTTGTTATAGACACCCTTGTTTGTTTTAATTACTAGAATTATATCGCACTAAACTTTTTATTGTTAATGTACCATAAAGCAAACTTAATTAAGGGTAAATTTTATTTTTATTTTTTTTTAATTAAATTACTTAATTATTTTTTGCTTTATAGTCTGTATTTTATATTTTTTTTTTTAGTTACCAAGCTTGATTCACTTTGGATAAAATAAAAATTATTTAATAAGTTTTTTTGGTAATTATTTTCAAGTGGGGCGAAACCTACTTTTGGCAATATCTAGGAGAATAATTGACATTTTTTAATGATTTTTTTTTATTCTATTAATGATTTATTTTATTTAAAAGTTGGAAAAAATTTTGGCTTTCATGTTTTTGGATAAAATTTCTATTATATCTTTTTTTGATTTTTTTTTATATATTTTTTTTTTATGTATTATTCAAAAAAAAATATATCAAAATTTTCAAAAAAAAATTTCTTTAAAAAAAATTAAAATTAAAATGGTAAACCCCACTTGTAAATAATTACCGTTTTTTTTTTTTAATTTAATATGCACTTGCTTGATTTTTCAGTTTGTCTATTTGAAGTAATATTATTTGAATAAGTATATTTAATTATAATAATAATAATATATTTTTTATCAGGAATTTTGGCTAAAATGAAAGAAGGAGCCGAGAATGTACACACTAAATTACAAGCTAAGGCTGAGAGTGTTGGCCTCAAGCCGTTAAATCTTGACGGTAAAGGTCAGCAAACTATTGAATTAGTTGTCAAGAATTATTTAGTGATATTAATATTAATATTTGTTCATATAATAATAATAATAATTTAGTTACGCATGGAGTCTTTTATTTGTTACTACAATTAATTATTTTTTGTCTAAACCATTTGTCTGCTTTTTTTTACTGCACAAATTTAATTACAGCCATCAACGCAGTAGACATCGTTGATTTAAAACACTGATTTGTTTTTTTTTTTTTAAGCACTTTTCTCCGTCACCAAATATCCTATCATACTCGTTAGCAGGCGCTGTAGTATTTTTGTTTTAATAATGTGATTTTGTTACTTTTTTATGATTTAATAAGTGTTATTTATTGTAAATAATAAAGAGGTAATTATTTAGGAGAAGGATGGAACAATGGGGACTCGAGAAATACCTTAAAACGGAATGGTAATTTCAATGAGCCTAATGCGACGATGGAAATAGCGCAATTACTGCTGAGTCTTCTTCATGCCTGGGGAATGGATCCAGATCTCGATCGAGTTTGTGAAAGTAAATTAGGATTATTACGACCTTTGGTACCTGTTTCTTTTGGTGTTATATGTAAATCAAGTAAGTATTTTTTTTTTTTTAATTAAAGTGTCGAAACGATTTTTAAATTTCAGTTTTTAATTAAGACAGATAGAATTTTATTGCAATTAAATTATTATGAAAAAAAATTTAATAAGAAAATTCCACATGCGAAAATTAAAAAAAAATTATTAGTGGAAATTTTTAAAAGCATTTTCTTTATTTTAATTAATTTGTTATAAAAATTAAGAAAATTGATAGTTAATAAATAATAACAAATTTTATTTTCTTTCACATAACTAATGAAGAAAAAAATAGATTTTTGAACAAAGTTTGCTTTTCTGGATCCGAAAGTAAAATTTCAAATTTAATAGAAAATTTCTTTTTTTATCTTAATATTATTAAAAACTACCAAAATTAATTATATTTATTTAGAAGTCGCTAATGACCTAGCTGTTAAAAAATGACTTAAAATAAAATAAATCAATAATAATAATAATTATTATATTTATTATTTAAATTGCTTAGATTTTGTATCCAAAATTTAACTTGAAGTTTTATTTTTACTTTCTAAATTAATTTTGTCTTAATTTTAAATTTACAGTTTTAAATAAGCTTCACAAAAACTTCACAAAATTTTTTTAATTTGTCTAAAAAAAAAATCTATCATTCTAAATTCAAATAATTCATCACAAAGAAATTAATATCATTATTCACTGCCTTGACGTCATTTTTTGATAATACTGTAATTATCAGATATTTGTCAATTATTTAGATTTTTCTAACAATTAAATTATTGTGAAAAAATGACAATAAAAAAATTCTTGATCTAGAAATTGAAAAAAAATTACAAGTGCAATTTTTCTTTAATTACTTTTTTTTAATAAAAATAAAAAAAATTATGATGTCTGCTAATTTCAGTGTCATTTTTTGATTAAATGACACCCAAAAACAGTTCATGTTCTTTCAAATAAACTTATTGTTCATTAAATCACTAAGAATTGTTAAAATTTACTTATTGTCATAAAAAAAGGCAAAAGCAAATTTTATAAGTTCAAATTAGATATTTTGGACTTTTTTTTTTTTAAACAAGTAAAGAAAAATTTTTTTCTGTCGACCTTTATTCTGCCCAATTTTAAAACACAGTAACTAACAATCTAAACACTTTTCATAATTTTTCTTATTAAAAAAAAAAAGTTTGCTCTTCCAATTGTTAAAAAATTTGATTCATAAATAAAAAATCCTTGAATATAAATATTAAAAAAAAAAAATACTTGAAATTCAGGTCAAAAATTTATAAGAACTGCAGCAATACTAAAAAAATCATTGTGCTTTAAAATTGGGCAGCTGAATTATTTAATCAATAAATTGAAAAGAAAATTAAATTAAAAAAAAAATGAATTATCTCCAGGCTACATGACTTTGCTATTACCAACATGGCACCAACAACTAGACCTAAAAATCGAGCCTACACAATTAGAACAACGTCTGCCAATCGAATTAGTCCGCCAAGACCGTCTAACAAAAGCATTTACCGCCCGCGCGCACTGGGAACTATCAACCACACTAACATCAAACCACCTGCTAACAGTAGTCGCGTTAGCGAACACCCTGATGTCAATGAACAACGCGACATTTGTACCAGAACAGGAGCGTAACCGCAAAATGCACCGTCCAGGGAACCGCGCGGGAGTTAACTGGAACAAAGCCGAGGAAGAAAACGAAGAAATGTACACAGTCCAGCAGGCCCAAATAAAGCAAGGCTGGTCCCTATTAGCAACCCTTCACTGCGTCCTTTTACCCGACAAAGTAGCAGCCCTAGGAGGAGTCAAGACCTTCAAGCGGCCTTTGGTAGAGATGATGGCCTGTCGGTGGCAGGACCAGTGCCTGGAACTCCGAGAAGCTGCCCAGGCGCTTCTGCTAGCCGAGCTGGGCAGATTGGGTCCCAAGGGGAGAAAATCTCTGGTGGATTACTGGGCACAGTACCTGCCCAAGGACCCTCCCAAAGAATCTGCTCCCCAGCAGCAGAACCACAGTCACAGTCCTTCATCTTCCAGTCCCGTGCCTAACTCCGACAGCAAGAAGAGCGACTCCGAGTCTAATCATGAAGGAAATCATGCTGATGAGATTTGCAACTCGCGCAGACCAAACGAGGCTGAGATCAAGACCAAGGAGCACACTGCGATAGTATTATTGGGAGTAATTGGCGCAGAGTTTGGTCAGAATGTCTCGACGACGGGGAACCAACGTCGTGATGGTGAAAGAAGAAAGAGTTCTGTTGTTGAAGGCTTCGGAATTGGAAATAACAACTTAGCAAGATTGACCAGCATGTCGTTGATGCGTCTGCTGTTGGACCCTCGTCAGTTTAACCAGCAAACTCACTCGTCCCTTCGTCGAGCTGCTATTGATTTAATTGGTCGTGGGTTCACTGTTTGGGAACCTTATCTTGATATCTCCAAGGTGCTTCTAGGTCTTCTAGAAATGTGCTGCGACGCTGATAAATTGGTGCCCAGTATGACCTACGGACTGCCTTTGACTCCTCAAGCTGACACTTGTCGCACAGCGAGGCATGCTTTGACTCTCATTGCCACTGCTCGGCCCGCTGCATTCATCACGACGATGGCTCGAGAAGTCGCGAGGTTCAATGCTATCCAGCAGAATTCCCAGACGCTTAATGTCAATGTTAATTCTAACATCCTGGCAAGGGCCAAGCCGGAGATTCTGAGGATTGTTGAGCAGCTGATAGATAAAATGCAGAGCGAGATGAGCGACTTGTTGGTTGAAGTGATGGATATTATTCTGCACTGTCTTGACCCAGGTCACTTGAAGACCAAACCACTTAACGAAGTTTTCCCGGCTGTTTGCAGATTTAATCAAGTATTGATTTTTTTATTCAGAGGCTATTAATATTGTTTTGAAGGATCATTTTTATTTATTGTCTATATTGATTACAGGTCAGTCACTGCTCAGCTTCACGTCGAATAGCCGTCGGCGGTCGGGTAGGTCAATTAGCGCTCTACGAATTAAGGGGTACCGTTAAATGTCAAACGGTGTCTGCTCATCAAGCTTCTGTCACGGCGCTGGCGTTCTCACCCGAGGGAAAATTTTTAGTCAGTTATTCTTGCACGGAAAATAAATTATGCTTCTGGCAGGTAATTATCATATTCATTTTTTTTATTTTATTTTATTCTATTAAGCTATGATTGCTGCAGTAGAGGTCATTTTTGTTAATTTGTTTTTACTAAGTAAGGTACTCTAGGTAAGTTAAGATACATTAGTCATGGGTATCAATCAAGGTATTGATCCCATTAAAGATTGACTGATACAGGAAATTTTCAAGGTTTCATATTCTTACCTATAGTCAATTTATTATAATTATTTTAGGCTGCATTCGAAAATGCTCTATCTCTAAATGCATAATTAAGAAATGGCCATGTATCATGTGAACTATTGACATTTTTAAAGATATAAGCTCATCCCGACATTACACTCATCGGGACCTTTCATTTGAGTACCCACATCAATTTTTCATATATTTATATATATATTATATATATGTATATATGAAAAATATATCAAAATGCATGTGGGTACTCAAATGAAAGCTCTCGCTAAGTGTAACATCGGGATGAGCTTATATCTTTAAAAACATCAATAGTTGAGAAAGTACAGTGCAATTTAACATAATTAAGAAATGACCTTTTATCTTGTGAAATATTGACATTTTTTAAGATATAAGCTCATCCCGACGATATACTCATCAAGAACTTTCATTTGAGTACCCACATGCATTTTGATATATTTTTCATATATACATATATATATATAATATATATAAATATATGAAAAATTGATGTTGGTACTCAAATGAAAGTTCTTGATGAGTGTAACATCGGGATGAGCTTATATCTTTAAAAACGTCAATATTTAAGACAGTACAATGTAATTTAACAAAAGTCATTATTTAATAAAAAAAAAAGTTGCTATTTTTATTTCATCCAGCAATCATTAAAATTTATTTTGAATTATTATATTTTACAGCAAACAAGTAGCGGAATGTTCGGATTAGGAAATTCTCAAACCCGCTGCGTCAAATCATACAGTACAGCACCAATGAATGATGTCACGAGATTAAATCCAATGCGGCTGGCCCGTTTGATTTGGATTAACAACCGTACTGTTACATTGATGCTCGCGGATGGTTCAGAAACACGCTTTAATGTTTAAAAAAAAAATATATAAATATAAATATAAATCTAGATACAATAAAAAAAAAATAATAGAAGAATTTAAAATTCACAGAGAAGCATTGAAGGTAGTTCAATAATTTCCATAATGTATTTTATTTTTTAATTAATTTATATACTATTTAATTTTTGTTTTATCCTCACCCACAATAGGACAATCGTAGATAGTAAAATTGCAAGCGCTATTTATAGTTTATGTTAAAAAAATCTGAATAAATTTAAATATTAATGCCAAATACTTTGCGCACGATATCGCTGATATTTTAATAATTATAATTATTGATAATAATAATAATAATAAAGAGAAAAAAAGTAACAGATTTTATTGAGTTAGCGAATGAAAATTTCTATATGAGTGGATTCAGTGTGAATTAATATACATACCGCACTGTGAATGATAATTAAATTATTAATAGTAGCTAAAAATATATGTGACTTGGGATCATAATTAACAGATATACGAAGACGCTTTTCTGTAATAATATATCTTTGCAGACGACGTTTATTTATGAAAAATGCATGGGTAACTTCATTACTTTTCCATCTTAATCAGTAAATGATCTCTCGTCGTCTTTCTCATGTTAAATATTTTAAATAAAAATCCGCCATTTATTAACGAGTCATGTGATTATTAATAAATATTGTTATCTGAAAAAGGAATCCAATGATTAATAATGTAAATTTAATTTAATTAACTGTAATGAGTAAGTGAGTGAGTGAATGAGTGAATGACTGGAGGCTTTGAGTGCTAATTAATGTGATTGAAGTTATAGTCAAATTGAGCGCGGGTTCAATTTATTAATTATTTGATAATAATTGGTATGAAACACGCTTCACTGTAAAATATTTAATTAAATAATAAATAATTGAATTGTTATATACAAATATGTAAACTTTTAATGAGTGGTTCGTCTTGATAAATATATATATACATAATAATATAAATAAAATAAAAATTTCAATATTTAAAGAAAGTAACCAATCATGTTAATTATTATAAATTATGATATTGAATGAATTAGAGTAATTGAAAAAAAAAATTAAAGATTTAAATATTTAATTGTATAAGAATTATTGTATGTAATGTTGATTGAATATAATTACATTTAAAGTACTGGTCTTTTTTTATTTAATTTTTTATGGTTAATTATTGGTGTGTATAATTATAATTAGGGGGATATTTATTTAAATTAAAATGCAAAGAGGGTTGACAGGAATAAAAGTTTTAAATAAATGTTTACACGGGAACTGTTGATTATTTTGATCGGAAAAATAAAATTATTATAATCTAGTGAATTTTCACGGTTTTAAATTTATTAAGTAGTTTGAATTGTAGGCAGTAAGTGATGTATCATGTATTAAATGATTTTATGTACAAGGGTTTCTCTCCCCTTGACTTTATTTATATCCATTATAGCGTATTAGCGGTGAGAGGGAATCGCGTATTTGAATCACACGTGAATTATATATGAGTGACGGTAATTCATTCATATGGGTAGACGAAAATCAAAGGGCGGGAATTTTGTTAAAATTATTTTGGGAGATTTTTAATTTATTTTTTTTTTTTTCTATTTATATTTGTAAGAATATTAATAACATATCTTTTAAGTAAAAATCAAATCAGGTAATTAAAATCTTTGAATTTTTCTATTGAATTTTAATTTAAAGAAGAAATGTATCAAAAATTAATAATAATTATCTTTATAGCTAAAGCTAATTTAAAAAAATGATTTATTATTATTATTACTATTTTTTTTTTTAATAAAAAAAAAAAACTATTATAAATTAATAACAATAATAATAAGTTGAGTTTTAAAAATTTTTGTAAAAAAAAATTAAATGATAAAATCACCAGAAATTTTCATTTTAATGATATTAATAATTATTATCATTGTTATTATTGAAAATATATGTCAAAATAACTATAATTTGGATTTTAAAAAATTTAATGATAAAGCTTCTAAAAATTTTTATTTTAATTAAAGAAGAATATTTTCATAAGAAGAAATCTGAATTTATCCACATTTGATAATAATTATTATTATTATTACTAATTTTTTTAGTTTATTTTGAATAAAAATTATTTAATAAAATAAAACCTTTATAAATTAATAACAATAACAATAATAATAAGTTGAGTTTTAAAAATTTTTGTAAAAAAAATCAGAAAATTTTATTTTAATTAAAAAAGAATATTCTTATCAGAAGAAATCTGAAATTATTTTTATTCAACAATTTATTTTAATAATAATAATAATTATCATTGTTATTATTGAAAATATATGTCAAAATAATTATAATTTAGATTTTAAAAAATTTTGTAAAAAAATTTAATGATAGAGCTTCTAAAAATTTTTATTTTAATTAAAGAAGAATATTTTCATAAGAAGAAATCTGAATTTATCTTCATTTAATGATTCATTGTTATTATTATTATTATATAAATTTCTTACATTCGATTATTAGTAGTATTGAAAAAAAAAAAAAAAAAAAAAAATATTAAAAGAGTAGTTTGCTTACATGAATATCTGATGACTAGCCAGTGGAATTTGGAAGCTACAACGGTGTCATGTGTTAACATCAGAACATCAAGACGCGACACAGTTGTCTGGCCGACAGAATAAGTAATACATCCGAGGATGAGAATGGGAAATAAAGTTTTAAGTTTAAAAATGTTAAATGTACATAAGTAGATACTGCGACAATGACAGACAGATACAGATGCGTGTGGCTACTGGTAGCATTTTCGTATGCAGACAACGTGTCTCTTTGCGGCGGTGACGGCGACACCAAAGACTCATCATGTGATCCATACTATAGTTTGTAATCTGTAATAATAACAACAGCATCAATATCGACAACAATCATCATCATTATCATCATCATCATCATCATCATCATCATCATCATCAATAAGAGGATATTGCGAAACTAAGCTCTAAATTAATTCAATCATTCACAACCGGATTATTATTAATTTTAATTAATTCAATTAAAGTAGTGACTAATTATAATTACAATAAAATCGATCGATTCTTGGCTATCGGTTGATAAAATTGTCGACAACTGATTAATTAATCTGGTATTTGAGATGTTTAATTATTCATCGATTCCAATTCAACGTGTAATTATTGACTAATCTATTTATAAGTAACCCGTACCGTCTAAATGATTTTGAATAATTTAATTATTTGACCAATTAATCGGAACTTTTGTTATTTATTGTGAGGGTAATAGAACATTTATACCTTATGTCAAATGTCACTTAATTTTTTAAATAAAATTTTTAATTTTACAGAAAATAACTTTAACAAAAATCAAAAATATTTATTACAATAATTATTTAGGTATCAAAATTTTTTAATTTTCCAAAAAAAAAAAGATCAATCAAAATGTCCTAATTTTTTAATTTAAAAGAAATCAATCAAAATATTTCATTCAAAAGTTAGTAAACCAAAGATTGAACAATGCAAAATATTCATGCGTAAAATGTAAATATCAATATAAAAAACATATACCTTTTCACTTCACTTTAGTGTAACAAGTGTAAATTAAAATTTGACAGTTTTTTATTATCAACTCAAATTGATCATTCGTCTGTAATAGAAAAAAAAAAAAATAAAATATTGTTTACAATTAATTTTATACACATTAATGAGTAGCAAGTAGTAGTCAATAATTAAGATATGACATCGTGTCTTGTGAAATATTGACATTTTTAAAGATATAAGCTCACCCCGATGTTACACTCATCAAGACCTTTCATTTGAGTACCCACATCAATTTTTCATATATTTTCATATATATATGTATATATGAAAAATATATCAAAAATGCATGTGGGTACTCAAATGAAAGCTCTCGATGAGTGTAACACCAGAATGAGTTTATTTTTTAAAAAATGTCACTAATTAAGAAATTACCTTGTATCTTGTGAACTATTGACATTTTTAAAGATATAAGCTCATCCCGACATTACACTCATTGAGACCTTTCATTTGAGTACCCACATCAATTTTTCATATATTTATATAAATCGTATATATGTATATATGAAAAATATACCAAAA
>CAJNRD030001121.1:17549072-17561068 GCA_905319865.3 Cotesia congregata | reverse complement strand
GATGTGGATACTCAAATGAAAGGTCTTGATGAATGTAACATCAGGATGAGCTTATATCTTTAAAAACGTCAATATTTAAGAAAGTACAGTGCAATTTAACAAAAGTCATTATTTAATAACGCAAAATTTTATTTATTCATAGTTCACAAGTCACGGCAGTCACATAGTGACTGCAAGGTTGCTAGTACTTATTAATTTATCAGTTGATTATGTTTTAATTAAAATAAAATTGCAAGTGTCAGTAACTTCATTCAAGACAATAGCTTTTGAAAATTATTTTCTTGTTTAAAAATTTTTCTTCTTTACTCAAGTTAATTTATTTATTAAAGTAGTTCTCACTAGTATATATACTTACTTTATTATTCTGGTATATCAAATCAACCGTAAGGTAATCGGAGTTGAAAACAGTAAAATCTGTCATGTGGGAATTCCCTCAGCGATTGGACGTACAATTATTCTTTCAGTCTCCCTCGAAAATCGCGCAGACCGGCAATAAAAAACAGTCCAGTCAGCGGGGCGTGGACCAATAGTGTAGCGTGTGATAACCTGAGGCAGCCGCGCACACTCCTATCCACGCATTTGTCCATTTACCATTTATCGTTTTCGCTTACACTACAAAACAAAAAATAAAAACTAACTCCAGTACTGAGTGAAGAAAGCTAAAGCGTTATATTTATTAACTAAAGTCACAACTTGAATTCTACACCCCCGTGTAGTACTTGTATTGTACGTGGTTCCAAGACATCGCGTGTCTTGTCTAGACTTTTACCCACTTGTGGTTGTTCTCTTCAACCTTCACCTAAAAGAAGAAAGAAGAAACATTACTTTATATTTATTTACTATACCCAAAACTGGAAACTACAAACGCGGTCATTTAATTTACGACAATAGCTTCTCGATTTTGCATAATTTTATTTATTTAAATTTAAATTTACTTACCAAGTACTCCAAAAAGGTGTGGTAAATTTGTTTTGCTTGATATTGCTTCCTGAAAAAAAAAAAAAAAAAAAAGAAGAAATATCGATTTGAGTAATTGACGGGATAGGACATTTAACAAGTATTTTAAATATGTATTGGTGAATAAAAGCGGGAAGTAATGCGCGATAAAAAAGAAAGCCTTTTTTCGCGAATAATAGCAAGTAGGGTGTTGTGATAAAGAGGTAAGAGGCAAGAAGCAAGAAGCAAGTCAAGTGAATAGACTGAGGGAGAAAATTTGAACTTGGGATGATAAGGGAGACAAAGCTTGCTAGTCGGTATTAGTATAGGACAAAAGCGAAGATATCAGTACCGCGGTGGTGTAATCAGCGAGCCACGCCCATCAGCACGAAGCTTACTCTGATCCGCCCACTGCTGCAATTACACCCCAAAGTCACCCACACAACTGGTAGCGGTTACGCTTTCAAACTATATACCAGGACTCAACTCGGCTATATATATATATGTATATATTTAGATATGATATACAATGTGTATATGTTCTACCCCTAGTTGCTACTGCTTCAACGAGTAATTTTATTCCATATCTGCAATGAATTTACCAAAACAATATTATTAATAATTAAGTAATTAATAAAATTACTTATTTTTTATATTTGTATTTCTTCATTATTTTTTTATAGTCTTCTTTATTGATAGTTGGAGTATTGAAGAAAATTAATTGCAAATAATTTTATTATATATTTGTAATGAATTTACCAAAACAATATTATTAATATATGTAATTAATAAAATTACCTGATATTTTTTATATTTGTATTTCTTCATTATTTTTTATGGTTGAAGTATTGAAGAAAATTAATTGCAAGTAATTTTATTCCATATCTGCAATGAATTTACCTAAACAATATTATTAATAATTAAGTAGTTAATAAAATTACCTATTTTTTATATTTGTATTTCTTCATTATTTTTTTATAGTCTTCTTTATTGATAGTTGGAGTATTGAAGAAAATTAATTGCAAATTATTTTATTCTATATTTGTAATGAATTTACCAAAACAATATTATTAATAATTAATAAAATTACCTGCTATTTTTTATATTTGTATTTCTCTATAGTCTTCTTTATTTTTGATGGAGTATTGAAGAAAATTAATTGCAAGTAATTTTATTATATATCTACAATGAATTTACCAAAATAATATTATTAATAATTAAGTAGTTAATAAAAATACCTGATACATTTTATAGAATTTTTTATATTAGTATTTCTTCATTATTTTTTTATAGTCTTCTTTATTAATGGTTGGAGTATTGAAGAAAAATTATTGGTTCTTTGTATACAATCTGTAAAAAAAGTTTGAAATTAAACTTGGATAATTATTTTAGAAGTATTTATAAGTACTTATTTTTAAATGTAAGTTGGACAGTAAAATTTTAATAGTGTTTCACTAAAACTGATAAAATTTTTATGATTGTAAAATTAAGAAACATTTATTAATTTTTAATAATAAATTATAATAAAAAAAATTCTTCATTTAAAAGGTGTGAAAAATTCTAAATGCAACTTTTTTTTTTAATTTTATAGAACTAAATTATTTATTAATTAAATCTAAAAAAAAAGATCTTGGAATTTATCAATTTTTAGCATGTAACAAATGAAATCTTACCAAGAAAATTACAAAAAAAAATTACATCTTTAGAAATTTTAGTAAATTACAAATGCAATTAAAAAAAAAAAATTTGTTTTGTAGTAATTTGTTGAAAAAATTATTAGATGTTGATTAATTTAAACATTACCAATCTTCAAGTTCCTTACTTTAATTTTGTAATACTAATTATCTGACGTTTTTAATTTTTTGATTTTTTTTTAATTCTTAAAATAGAACTAAAAAGCATTTTTTAAAAATTGCACTTGAAAATTTTTCGATTCTTCTTTAAGAATAAATTAAGTATGGAAATTTTTTTTTTTTTTTTTTTAATTGTATTTACAATTTTTTAGGACTTTTGAAGATGGAGTTTTTTTTTTTTAATTTTTCTTGCTACAATTTATTTGTTATAACAATTTCAAAAATTATTAGATGTCTTCCAATTTCCATATCATTAATTTTTTGTAATAATTTTGTAAAAAAAAAAAAAATTTTAGAATTTTTAGATGTAAAAGCTAACTTAATTTTCATTAAATTTTTTATAATAATAAACCATTTGTTCTGAATGGTTCTGTTATTAATTAAACCTAGGCATTAGAATAAATTAAACTAATGAATGTCAAAATAAAATGAAGCAATTGATAAGAACACTTTAAAAGATAACTACTAAACAGTAGCAGTAATTACACAAGAGCACAAAAAATTATCAAAGATAACTTACAAGCCTTATCTGATCATAAAGTTTAGAATATCTACTTTAGAAATGAATAACAACAACAATATACTAATAGTAATAACAATAATTCAGAATAATTGATATGAACAAATGAACAAGTAATCGAGTGAATAAAAATACGAGAAGCGAGAATAAAAATCACGCTGGAACCCTCTTTTAGAAAATACCGCCCGGATGTTTCCCACAGTCGCCTCGGGTGCCAGACAAATCACACACATATATATCGGGACAATTTACCCGATCTACTCCAAGTGGCCGTGAAATTGCACAAACAGTCGTTGCCTGAATCCGTAGATCGTATTATAGCCGCTCTCGAGTTAATGCGAGACGAATTTACTTCAAGTAGGTACAGAGTATATATGTGATCTACTGAATATAACACATGACTGCTGATATGATGCTGAGTCTTACTTCTTCCCTCGTAAAACTAAACTTTTAAATCTGACCTAAAAATATGATTGTTGTCAATATTATTACACATAAATTTAATGACACTGAAGTTCGCTGACAAATGTCAATTTTTATAAAAAATTCATTCTAATAAAAAAAATGCTTTGAAAAATTTCTACTCATAATCTACATTAGAGAATAAGAAAAAGTCACATAATTATAGCTTATAATTCATATGGAATTCCAGAGTTAAATCTCTTACCAGTCACTATAGAATGTCCCTTGTACAACTTTTAAGAAGCTCTGTAAACTGCATTATGATAGGTCAAGCCATTCAGAAATTATAAAAAGTTTACACATACGTAAACACATACGTACATCAGAAAATCCTCATTAATATAGTCAGAATAGATTACTAACATCTTTAAACATGAAAGTCTGATGAGAAATTGATTTTCTAAAATCGGTGTGAAACCATTATATTTCTAATCTTCGAAAAACAATGATTTTTAAAGGAAGAAGTTTCAAAATAATAACCGTAACAATAATATTTGTAAATACTTTCATTGATCTTTTATTTAAAATGACCTTGTCTATTTACATGGCTGTGGTTAACAGATTATCTAATTACGGTCAGTTTCTACAATGACCGAAAAGTATAGAAGGTAAAAATATAACTATTATAAATTATAACTTAAAGTAACTATTGTTTGAGGCTATTTATAAATACCTGACGCTTATAAAACACTCAGTCAAATGATAATTACAAGAAACTTGAAACGTTATCGAGGATATTGGCAAAGGGATGTTGTTAATTAGTCATGCTTCTATGTTATACGATAAATTTTACTGCAGTATAAGTTTTAGTCACATACTTATAGCTTATAATTGATGGAATTCCAGAATTAAATCTCTTACCAGTCACTATAGAATGTCCCTTGTACAACTTTTAAGCTCTGTAAACTGCATTAGGATAGGTCAAGCCATTCAGAAGTTATTAAAGGTTTACACATGTAAAAACATACGTACATCAGAAAATTCTCATTACTATAGTCAGAATAGATTACTAACATCTTCAAACATGAAGGTCTAAAGAAAAATTGATTTTCTAAATTCGGGGTAAAACCACTGTTTTCCTAATCTTTGAAAAACAAAGATTTTCAAAGAAAAAAGTTTAAAAATAATAAATAATAATAATAATAATAATAATTGTATATACTTCAGTTGCTCTTTTATCCAAAATGACCTTGTATATTTACACGGCTGTTGTTAACAGATTATCTAATTATGGTCAGTTTCTACAATAACCGAAAAGTATAGAAGACGAAAATATAACGACCCAAAATTTTAGACCAATCAGGTTCCTTCTTAGAGTAACTATTGTTTGAGGCCATCTATAAATACCTGGCGATAAAATTTTTCGATCCATTCGATCGTCCTAGGTATCTGCCTCGGCTTTTACTAAATTAAAAATTGGTTCGAAAGACGGCGACAAAAGGAAGATATGCCGGAACGACACCAAGGTATCAACCAGGATCAGAGCCGTCAGGTGGAAACAAATAAAGAGGATTCGGACTAGAACGTGAACCCGAACCCAGATGAATGTGTTATTAGTCAAGCTGAGCAAAACGATATCATCGATGAGTCTGAGGATTATGAGCCACCTGAGTTTGACTTAAGTTACGTAAAGGAAAAATTCAAAAGAGCCAACGAAAAATACCAAAAAATCAGGTATATAATTTGAGTTATTAATTTGTGAATTTAATTATATGAAAGAAAACATTAACCTTTAATTGCTGTGTAATAATTGTATTAATTTAACTTAGAAACTCCACCAAGTGATCTTTATTTTTCATGCATGCAACATGCAATGCTGTGAATCCAGCAAATTCTCCCGTTGTTATTATCAGTTCATTAACATCCATCCCATTTTTTAATAACAATTTAAGATCTTCCAATTTGTCTTCTTCGATGGCTTGATACATCGGTGAGTTGCCAGCTGTTGTTGGATTTAATTCAGGATCCATTTTATATCTTTTTCTCTGTAATAATAATAATAATAATAATAATAGATGAATATATTAGTTATTATTAATAACTGTAAATTTTAATATTTAATAATAAGTGTTATATGTGTTATAAGTGTAATATTTAATGTTTAATAATAATATATTTGTAATAAGTGTAAATTTTAATATTTAAAACTATTACTTCACTATTTAAAATTTTTTTTAATATTTAAATTTTGGAAAAATTAGAAGTTGAAATTTTTTTCTTATTAAAAAATGTCTTGGAAAAATTTGACATGTAAAAAATTTGCAAAAACTATTGTAATTTTTTAATAAATATTTTTTCAGTTCTCAAATTTTTTATTGCTTAAATAAATTAAAAAAATAAACAAGCACTATTCATTAAAGTGCTATGTAAAAAAAAATAAATTAATTTTACATTTTAAATATTCATGTGTTTTTAAATATTCGGCCCTAGCGTGTTAGGCTAATAGACCGGGAACTTCCGAGTTCTAATTTATTAAGAATGATAAGTTCGTTTGAATAATTTAAACTAGTTGTATAATTTTAATCCATATCGATATATTGTTCAAATTCAAAATTAATATTATTAGTTAAATTACAATTATCACACAGCAATTAAAAGTTAATGTTTTCTTTCATATAATTAAATTCACAAATTAATAACTCAAATTATATACCTGATTTTTTGGCATTTTTCGTTGGCTCTTTTGAATTTTTCCTTTATGTAACTTAAATGCACTTTACAAAACAATTTAATTTTACTTCAACACGTGGTTTCAAAAACTTAGTAAAACTTTAGACGATATTAACACTAGAACATCAGGACAAAGGACAACGAGAGAGATTTTTAGGTGGAAATCGTAAGGGTATCGAATTTTAAGGCCTTACTAATTTTCATTACTTGGGGGAGAACAATGTCCTACTATTTTTCTATTTTGTGGGATTTTACCCCTCTCTTTCAAGTTGTCTACAAATTTCTCATGAGTCCTCTCTACCTGATGGGTCAGAGTGGAATATTGTTTTCTCACTTACTCTAATGTTTCATTAATCATCTATGCATTTGTATGTATACGTAAGCGCATTTACGTATAGACAAAGACATACATGTGTACTGTTTAACATTAAATTATTTATTTAAAACGCATGGATAAATATATATTTCAATATCTTATGTATGTTGAGTTTAATTATTTAATTGTAGAAATATTTCTGTTTTTATCGTTTTATAAATTTGTTATTTTGTTGTATTATTTTAGAATTTCATTGTTTAATATTGTTCAACTAGGGTAAATACGACAATAGATGGACAGTTAAACAAACTCTCGTATTCTATAAAAAAAAAACAATATTGGAATATACAGATAAATTGTGATAAAGTAAATTATATTTATGTAAAAATATATAATTAACCAGGAAAAAATAAGTAAAACTTTGTAAAACGCTGTAGTTTGTTCTACTGCAAACACTTAACTAGCAGGGCTAAAATTATATGCCATCAACTACTGATCCGGCCAATTATCAGTTTCTAGTAAACTAACTCAATTTTTGAAAAGTGTCAAATTAATCTCCATTAAATTATCTTGACAACAGTATGCAAAATATCGGTGACCGTCTCTTTTTTCTCATGCAAAAATTTCTCGCGACAAAAATTGTCAGCAATAATTTCTTGTACAATATTTTTTCACACAAAAACCATAATAACAGGGCCATGTAAATGTTTTTTTTTAAAAATAATTGTACTTAATTGTAAATAATTGTGAGAAATTTTGGCAGGATTAATAAAGGCGGAGAGCCAAATATAATTAAATTATAACGTGATATTTATTGTTCAAGTTAAAATTTGATCATTTCAGTGATATATGCCGTCAACGTCAAAGAAGTTTTACTTCAATCGCGCGTAAAGGTTATATACACGCACACACTTTTTTTTTGGAGAGGGAAACTTCAGCGCCATTTTTCTAATTTAAAAAAAAAATTTTTTTTCCATCAAAATTTTTTTTTCATCAAAAAGAAGCTTTTTAAGGGGCGCCGCAAAAAATTTAATTTTTAACGACCAGCCTAATATGTATATATAAAAAATATATCAAAATTATATCTTTAAAAATATATATTATATATATGAATATATAAAAAATATATCAAAAATGCATGTGGGTACTCAAATGAAAGCTCTTGATGAGTGTAACATCAGGATGAGCTTATATCTTTAAAAACGTCAATTGTTAAGAAATTACAGTGCAATTCAACAAAAGTCATTGTTTAATAAAGCAAAATTTTATTTATTTATAGTTCACAAGTCACGGAAGTCACATGGTGACTGCAAGGTTGCTAGTTTTTTTTAATTTTCACATTTTTTTATCAAATTTTTTGATAAAAATTTAATTGCTATAAAATCATAAAAAAAATTTTTAATCTCAGTTATCTCAACTGTCATTAAATTCATTCTATAAAAAATAAATGAATGTACTTATGTACTTTAAAAAAACAAACAATAAATAAAAATTAATAAAAGGCGTTTTTACGATCGCAAATCACTGATGACAAATTACTTATTTTATTATTTATTTCTTCTTTTGTGTGTAATATACGATGCGCGTGGCTAAAGTTTGAGAAACTTTTGTGTCCACGCACCCAATATATCGGTTAACCGACTTGTTATTATTGTAATTGTATTATATATAATATATATATATATATATATATATATATATATATACTTGACAAAAAATACTTCTGTAAATATACATATATACTAATACTTACATGAACATCTAAACTTCCGACAAGAACTTTTAGAGAGAATATTTTCTTACGCATTCTCGTTCTCGGTATCCTTCATTGTGTCTACTGTATACACAACTTTACATTGTCGCTGACAATACACACTCGGCGAACGCCATAATACCAAGAAAACATACAAATGGTACGAGTGGTATAACTTTCGATGTCATATATTGAATTGAATTCTATTCCGCTCGTGCTGTCGTACATACCTATCTTGTCTTGTCTCGTCCTCTATCTCTTCTTTTTCTTTTCTTCTTCCTCTTATGTTCTACTATGTGTTGTACCACATTATGCTTTTGACCGCAAATGTCCCGCAGAGTTTAGTTTGTCTATATACTTACATGTCATGTACATAGAGTATCCCATTCATCTGTTTTTGCTACCGGAAGAAATCTTCTAATGCTATTCTTCTTTCATACCACTCAATATTGATCTCCATGTTTAGTTTACGTTGTCAATTTTATTATTATGGTCAAATGTACTCGAGCTATCTTCTTTGACACGTGCCGGTGATTAATTGTAATTAACAAACTACAATTAATTTTTTTTTTTTTACTATTTATAAGGTATGTTATCTTTAATCTATTATTTTGTTAAAAAATTACTAATTTTTATTTTAACAAATTTTTTTTTGTTCACACAATTTTTTATGAAAATTAATTAAAATAAAGTTAGCCGACGTTTAAAAATTTTAATAATTTTTTTTTTAAAAAAAAAATTTTAATAATTTTTTTTATTAAAAAAAATTATTAAAATTTTTTCATTTATTAAAAACTCCAAAAACTATAAGTGCAATTTTTAAATTATAATTTAATAAATAAAAAAATCAAAAATGTCGGCTTACTTTATTATTATGAAAATTAAGTTAGCTGACATTTAAAAATATTTATAACTATTTTTTTATTGCAAAAATTAGTACTAAAAAATAAAAAAAATTCCATTTGTAAAAAAACTTTTAAATCTACAAGTGCAATTTTTCAAAAATATTTTTTACTTCTAATTTAATAAATGAAAAAAAAAAAATAAAAACGTTGGCTAACTTTAGTGTTATCAATTTTTTTTTAATTTTATAGGTAGCAATGAAATTATTATGAAAAAAAAAATTATTAGTGGAAATTTTTAGAATTTTTTTTTATTGATTTTTTATAAGTTATAATAATTTTAAAAAATGAAAATCAACTAGCCGATACTTGAAAATTTTTGATTTTTTTTTTTTTAATTAAAAATTAGAACTAAAAAAACTATTTTTTAAAAACTTACCAAATTATTTTTTTATTTTTCAAGTCACAATCAACTCTTTGTGCAAAAAAAAATGAAAATGAAGTTAGCTGACATTTCAAAATTTTTAGAAATTTTTTATCGAAAAAATTTCAATTAAACAATTAAAAAAAAAAATATCACCTGTTAAAAACTTGAAAAACTATAAGTGCAATTTTTTATAAATATTTTTTTAGTTGTAATTTAATTAAAAAAAAAGAAAATCAAAAATTTTTAGACGTCTGCTAACTTCAGTGTCATAAAAACAAAGTTTTTTTTAAATTTAAAAAAAATTAATAAATTTAATCTTGAACTTCACAGTCATATAATTAATTTTTTTTTTAATTCTTTAAGAAGAAATTTGGTTTTTATTTTCTTAATAATAATTTATTTATTAAAAAAATTTTAAGATTTGTCTGAAGTTAATTATTAAGTAGTATGATAATTATTATTATTATTGTATATAATAATAATAATAATAAAATTTTTTTTTAAATTATCATGCCAACAATTAAAAAAAAACATGAAAAATTATTACCTGTGGTTTTAAGGGCAATTTCAAAGAAAATTTATTTTTATAATTTATTTTATAGAAAAATTTTAAAATTATATCTGTAATTTTTTAAAAATATTCTTTCAATTCTAATTCAATTTAAAAAAAATCAAAAATTTTTGAACATTGGTTAATTTTAGTATAAAGAAAAAAATTCAAGCTTTTTTTACTTATTAAAAATTTCAGACAATCTATCAAAATATAAATAATGATAAAAAATCTGAATTTTTAAAATGAAATTTTAATTTCATGTTCTAACAAATTGGATAAAAAAAAACTAAAGCGTTATAAAAATAAACGTAAAGTACAGAGCGAATATTTGGTACAGATGTGTTAAGTTTATTACAAGAGAGAACAGTCACATTGTCATACTGCTGGGCGTGGTAGCCTAAGATGATTTATCTTTTTCTCATCGTGAACGTAACTGCCGAGCTATATATACATACATACATACATATATGAACTAAACCGGGAAGCTAAAATCCAAGTAATGCGTCTAGTCCATATGAGGATATTAAGCAAAATTATTACTGCATATCTACGTCTACGGTAATACTTGCACAGGCACATAATCTATCCATACATACATTTAATTCATGATACTTATCCATTACAGATACTTATATGTATACATATGTATTGGATGTAATAAGCTATAGCTGGTAGCTTCTCGTTGTCACCCCTCGGAATAGGGATGATGCTTTAGGCTCTTTGTATACCAATACGTGTACCATACCTAGCGATGGAGTTTATTCAGTAATGGTAAATGGCAAAAGAAGTCTCTCTACATAATAGTAAAGAGTACAATGAGTGAGCGCATGGTCATTAACCCCCATGATCGATGAGCTATTATAACAACCTGGTAACTGGTATGGTACATAAGTTGATATTCAACGATTATAATGTGTCTCTTCATTTTATTTAGTTTCATCACTACACTGCATACTCATGCCGACACATTTAATATCCTTTAATAGTATTATGTGACTTAAAATCTACTTAGTCTCATCCTCTGCAAATCTTTAGATTAATAAATTGAAATTTTTAATGTGATTAGATGCTAAATTATTATAATTTTATTTATTGGGGTGAAAAATTTATTATAAAAATTAGTGTTAAGAATTTTGCTTTTTTAATTGTAAAATTTTTAATTTTATATAGGACACTTGAGCCAAGAAAATATTTTTCTTCATAGTTATTTTTTTGAGCGAAAAAAATTTTTTTTGACACAAGAAATTTTATTTATTCCAACAAAATTTATTTAAGTCAAGAAAATCTTGTTAAGAGAAAATTTCTCTCTTGCTCCAAAAAATTAAACATGAAAATAGAAGTAATTTTTCATTAATATTTTTAAATATTAATATTAGATATTGAAAATAAATTTAAAAAAAAAATTAATTTTCAAAAACTAAAAAATGCAAAAATAGATCTAAAGATTTGGTAAATATTTGCAAGTGGGTAATTTATAATTTGAACGAAATTTCTTTATGATTTTATTGATATAGTTTTTTTTTTAATACATCAAAAAAATCAACAATTAAAAAAAAAATTACCACAATTTTCAAAAAAATTTCTAAGTTTTTTATAAAATTGATATTCAACTTTTTTTTTAATTGCTCGTTTTTTATGTATTAAAAAAAAAAAAAAAAAAAAAG
>CAJNRD030001121.1:17518718-17536875 GCA_905319865.3 Cotesia congregata | reverse complement strand
TTTTTTTTTGATCAAGTTAATTTTTTTTGTTCAATGTATTCTTGATTTAAAAATAAATTTCTTCATTCAAAATGCCAAAAAAAAAAAATCTAATTCAGAAATTATTCTAAAACTTATTTATTAAAAATAAATGTACAATATAACAGAATTTTGGTAATTGTTACACTGACAAAAAAATTAACTTGACTCAAGAAAATCATTTTGAAGAAAATTCTTGAGACAACAATAATTTATTTAATGTAAAAGAGCCAATTATTGACACTGGCCTAATTTTTGGACATTTGCAATTTTATTCTAATTAAAAAAAACAAAATGTTCTCAAAAAAAAAGTAATCTTAAAATTTATAATTCAAAAATTATGTTTATTAATTTATCAAAGTAAAAAATAAAAAAGTTTACTCAGTAAAAAATTTTGCGTCAAAAAATTTTGTGTTAAAAATTTTTATGTTTAATATTTAACACTTTTTTGTGTTAATTAAACACAACAAATGTAAAATTTACATATAAAAGTGTTAAATATTTAACAAAAAATTTTTTGACGCAATGACGCAAAAATTTTACTGTGTAAAAATTAATTCTACTATGTTTTATTGGAAGAAATATATTTCACCTTGTTTAAAAATATTAAATTGCTTCGTTATAATTAGTAAAATTTTTAAATAAAGAATTTTTGATATATCTTCTTTGTTTGAATTCTCTTGAATTGATTCATGAATTTCTCAAATTAATTCAAACTGAAAATTTCAGAGTAAGAATAAATTTTTTCTAAAAATACTTTTCTTGAATTAAGTACATTTTTCATGTTACATTATTTTTGTTCGACCTAATATTATCTTGACAAATTAAAAAAATAATTAATTTTGCTCCAATTTAATAAAAAAAAATTTTTAATATCTAACTAAAATTATTATAATAAAATTACAATAACAAATAATAAAACAATACAATTCAATTACGTTAACAAGTGAACAATAAATAACTAATAAAAAATCATTGTAAAGTATTGAGTGGAGTATTAGTTGAAAATTATCTGGATTGTATCTCGCTAATTTATTGACGAAGTTTCGATTTACAAATTAATGTAAAGCAAGAGATCTCAAGACCTATTACCGATTCCGAGTACTTTGCATATTCTACAGTTGTAAATTTGCGATATATTACTATGTAAGCTGTGAAGGTACATATATCCATCACTTACATATAAAGAATCAAGAATAAATGGCAAAATGAAGCGTCTTTACACTCAACGACAATTGTCGATCGATTTATCGCATGTACGCTCTAACATTTACCTCGGCGACATACCGCTTGAGATATAAATGTAAGAGTAATTAAATCGACGTTAAAAGAAGTATAACGATCGTCAAAGTACTCATATATTTATTTTTAATTTTTAATTTATATATGTGACAATTGCAGTTAAAAAGTCATTTGACATTTAGAAGTATATATACACTTCATATTTGAGACTTCAGGTGTTAAATAACTTTAAAAAGTAAATTGATAAAATTTAATTTAGTTTATCGAATAATTTTCAGATGAACGACTTATCCTGTTTAATAAAAAATATAATACCACGCCGTCGACATGTTACTTTCAACTTCGTTGTATTATATCAATTGAATCTTCGAGAGAACTCGAGTTTAAATGAATAATTTATTTATGTATAAAGCGGATAAAATCCGACATTCAATGTTTAAGTGAAGATTACATTTTTAGACGCGTGGATTTATCTATTACCGATTCTTCTCCTACTGCAGTAATATACATTACACTTTATCGTGTATAATATGATGTATATCCGTAGGTTAATTCCAGAACTTGTTCAATGTTCCATCTTTGATATAATAGTCAAACGATGACCTGAATGAAACGGGGATTTTTTTATAGAAGACATATCAATTAAACTTTAAATATTCAACGTTTAATAATTGCTGGATTTATATTACTCTTATCTCTTGTTGGATCCGAATGTATGGAGCTTTGTTATATTTAATAGGTACCTGATTTATTATTTACTGCGGATGTGCAGATTATTGACGTTTTAATGTTTTTTAATTGATACTATTATTTATTATTTAAATTTATAAGTAACGAGATATTGGATGTACGTCCAAGATAGTCATATCATTCACACCGATATTCAATTTATTGTGATAAGTATTTAGGCTGCATTCGAAAATGATCTATCTCTAGATACATAATTAAGAAATGACCTTGTATCTTGTGAACTATTGACATTTTTAAAGATATAAGCTCACCCCGACATTACACTTATCGAGACCTTTCATTTGAGTACCCACATCAATTTTTCATATATTTATATATATTTTATATATGAATATATGAAAAATATATCAAAATGCATGTGGGTACTCAAATGAAAGCTCTTGCTGAGTGTAACATCGGGATGAGCTTATATCTTTAAAAACGTCAATATTTAAGAAAGTACAGTGCAATTTAACATATTAGAATTACCTTTATCTGTAGTAAATATTGACATTTTTAAAGATATAAGCTCACCCCGACATTACACTTATCGAGACCTTTCATTTGAGTACCCACATCAATTTTTCATATATTTATATATATTACATCTATGTATATATGAAAAATATATCAAAAATGCATGTGGGTATTCAAATGAAAGCTCTTGCTGAGTGTAACATCGGGATGGGCTTATATCTTTAAAAACGTCAATATTTAAGAAAGTACAGTGCAATTTAACAAAAGTCATTGTTTAATAATGCAAAATTTTATTTATTTATAGTTCACAAGTCACGGCAATCACATAGTGACTACAATATTGCTAGTTATCATTATTATAATAATAATAAATTATTGAATAACGATTTCTTCTTATAAAAATTTTCTTCTACATTTAAAAAAAAATTTTTTTGTGATTTAATCATCAAATTTTTTCACAAAAATTTATAAAACTAAAGTTATTATTATTATTATTGATTTCAACATTCAGGATGGTAATTCGGATTTTTTGACTTTACTCATTTGCGGGGACGTTAAGTGATCCTCCCATGTCATGTCCAAGGCGATAGGGTCTTTTGCTATTTGGGAAAGACCAGCGGTAAAAAACGGGCAGATGTTTGCCGATTTGTCAGTTCATGAATGTTTAATGAAAGTTTGTAAAAAAAATTTGAAAAATGGTGACCTTGCAGGTTACGCGGTTACGTAAAACTTCCCACTATTTACTTTCTCAAATTGAACAAAAAAAAAAACTAACTAAAAGTTTCATATCATTATAAATGAACTAAATAAAAATTATTTAAACCAATTTCTCAAATTTAAAAACAATATAAATTTTTTAATAATTATTCTTCTAAAGAAAACTATTTACATTTCTTCTCTGTACAATTTAAAGAATCTTAGTGAAAAATAAACTATTTAGGGTTTAGTTTTTAGAATGACGAAATTTGAGTAGTTTTAAGGAAATAGTAATTCATTTTTTAGATACTAAATCGATTATCAGTAACGACCAGACGATGACCTTATTTTTTAAAATAACTTATATTAGATAGAGTTAGAAACTCTATCGGACTTTTTACTATTAATCTATCCGTTCAGAATGACTCTGTAGCATAAAATATAGTGTTAAATTGAATATTAATGTTAAAGTGCCCGATCTCTACAGCGGAAGTAATTAATGATGACACGAAGTTTAATTGTGAAATGGATTTAATATCTAATTTTAGTGAACTAATACACACAGAATCGCGGTTAAAGTCGAGATGTTTTATCTCCTTGTTTCTGAACGGAAATTCGATAATAATATAATTAGCTTCATTAGATCTCAGAGATGAGACATTTAATTCTTTTTTTTGATTAGCGAATATGGGTCATACTTAAAGCTTTTATTAATCAGAATTTAATCATTTTATTGTGGAATAATTACTCAAAAATCTTGGAAGAAGAATAATTATTAATTATGATAAAAAATTGAGTTTTAATATCATATTTCTTCAATAAGAAATTCAAGGTATTACATTTTTTATTCAATTAAATCTGAGAAGTTAATTTTCGGGTACTTTAATTTGATTTTAATAATTTTTATCGTTAAAAACAATTTATTCGCGATAATTTTTATAATTCTTCTTCAGTGTTAATTAAAAAAGTCAAGCTTTGAAATTAGACATTTTATCAGAATAATATTAAATATGTCATTTAATGATATTTAATCATTGAGATATTAAAAAAAATTTATTACATTGAGAAATTTCTTTACAAAAAATTGTTCTATTGATTTTATTGAAATTTAATCATTTTTTTCAATTTTAAAGTATTGAAATTGCCTTTTTTAACTGGACAAAAAAATTTAATAATAATAATCATAAACTATAAAGTGATAATAATCTAGATTTATTCTGATAAGAAAATATTCTTCTTTAATTAAATCAAAAATTCTGATTTTATCATTAAATTATTTTCACAAAGAATTTTTTTTATCAGAAGAAAAATTTCAAGTATTTTTGACAATTTAACAAATTATTATAAAAATATTTTAATGAATAAAAAAAAAATAATAATAATAACAATAATACTAATAATAATAAATAAATAATAATAATAATAATAATGAAAAATTTTACATTTAAATAGCATGTATGACAAGTAATTTGTCTCTATAGCAGAATAAGATAATTTTATAGCCAGCTCGATAATAGACTCATTTCGCTTTAAATAGTAATTTTACTCTAATTCTTAATCCAATATCCTTAAGGTATAGTTAGGTCATGGGAGTAAAATTTAAATAAGCCTTCCAAATTTATAATGTAAGTAATTAAATTCATAATGCACATGCTGTTAAAATTTGGAGACGATTTACCACTTCTAACCAAAGATAATTGCAATTGAAAATGACATTTTTACACAGGCGGTATGGAAAAGGAGAGAGAAAACCGCGAAATTTTATTATTTTTGTATTACTTAGATTATTTACTATTATTTCCGAAGATCGGTGTTTTCACTAAATAAAGAGTTCATATTTCAAAGCCATTATTCCTGATACAAATATTGATGTTTGACTAATTTTAATTTCCATTAAATTTTTATTTTATTTATTAAATTTATTTACACCACATTATTGTGGGTATGAGCACTCATACCGTCCTCGGGTGAATATATCTAATAATTAAAAAAAAAATTTTTTTTTTAATTAAGATCAACAAAGAGTTTATTTTATTTACTCAGTGAAACTTTATTCGATTACTGAAAAAATAACTCGGAAATTACTTAGATTAATTCATGAATAATTATCCTAAAAAATTCTGAAATTCCCTGGCACATAATTTTTGACAAAACGAGATACAAATAAAAAAAAAAAAAAAACAAAAACAAAAAAAAACAAAACTAATAAAAAACCCACTATCATTGATCATCGCGTTTATTTTATAAAATTCACTTCATTAAGGATAATAGCTTTTTAATGTTTCAAAGCTATTAAGTTGTTAAAGACTATATGTTTACTTATAAATTAACGATAATACAACAATTGGTATATTAGCTGTAATTGATAATAATTATTAAGGTAATTAAAAAGATATTAATGAGTGACTAGGTATCCGGTAATTGTGACATAAAACCTTCGAGCAGTAATTTTAAAAAACCACATCGTAAATTTGATAAGAAAAATTAATGTCTTTGTTCACTAATACCAGGCTATTAATTTATGAATAGTCACGTGAAATATAGATCAATGTTGCGCATGACAAAAAAACTAAAATTTATAAAAATTAATTTTTTTTAATTCAAGTAATAGCAATTTTTAAAAAAGTAATAATGAAAAATCTATTGTAAAATAATAAACAAAAAGCTTGGTGATAAATTCGACGAATTTTTTAGCCAGTCTCGCATATAAATTTGACCTGCGGCATTACATCAATGAAAAATAATCGGTCATTCACGACTCGTACCCAGAGGATACGTGATGAACGATAAAAAACAATTTTATTTATTTTTTTAAGTGTTTCAATGTGTTGCGACACATTAATAGAATCAAAGTAAAGTACTCGAGTAATTAATACCCGGTATTGGTGAATTATCTTGGTAGTTTTATAATAAAAATTAATATCTTGCTCGTTAACGCGAACTAATAGTCTTCTTGTTATTATTAGTTCTTTGTAGAATCTGCTGATAAATTTCAGGGTTCTAATCTACGTCTTTAATTATGTCATTATAGAATTAGTAATTGAAGTTCAGTCAATTAATTAATTAATTAATTAATTGATCTGTACTAATAAATGGAGAGCCGTTTTTTTTTGATCAGTTATACTGCGACAACTACTAAACTGATCAGAATAATGATTGCACATTGAAAATTATAATGAATATTAGCTAGAATAATTACATGGATAAAAAGATAGAATTTGAAATCTGTGCAAGTAAAAATAATCTATATTATTAAGAGAATAAGCAAAATTTTGTGGCCAGTGTATTGATATGATTTTCAAGGTTTCATATCATTGTCACCAATAGTCAATTTATGATGATAAGTATTTAGGCTGCATTCGAAGATGCTCTATTTCTAGATACATAATTAAAAAAATTACCTTGTATCTCGTGAACTATTGACATTTTTAAAGATATAAGCTCATCCCGATGTTACACTCATCAAGACCTTTCATTTAAATACCCACATCAATTTTTCATATATTTATATATTATATATTTGTATATATGAAAAATATATAAAAATGCATGTGGGTACTCAAATGAAAGCTCTTGATGAATGTAACATCGGGATGAGCTTATATCTTTAAAAACGTCAATATTTAAAAAAGTACAGTGCAATTTAACATAATTAAGTATTAAAAGAAGCAAAATTACCTTTATCTTGTGAAATAATGACATTTTTAAAGATATAAGCTCATCCTGATGTTACACTTATCGAGACCTTTCATTTAAGTACCCACATCAATTTTTCATATATTTATATATATTATATATTTGTATATATGAAAAATATATAAAAATGCATGTGGGTACTCAAATGAAAGCTCTTGATGAGTGTAACATCGGGATGAGCTTATATCTTTAAAAATGTCAATAGTTAAAAAAGTACAGTGCAATTCAACAAAAGTCATTATTTTATAAAGCAAAATTTTGCTTATTTATATGTTACAAGTCACGGCAGTCACATAGTGACTGCAAGGTTGCTAGTACTCGAATTGAATTTTAAATCTAGATCTAAAAATTCAATTCTATAAAGCGCCCTGCA
Source organism: Cotesia congregata (assembly GCA_905319865.3). Classification (NCBI taxonomy): domain Eukaryota; kingdom Metazoa; phylum Arthropoda; class Insecta; order Hymenoptera; family Braconidae; genus Cotesia; species Cotesia congregata. The sequence goes on along the minus strand of CAJNRD030001121.1, from coordinate 17,529,644 downwards.
GAGCGGGCGAATAATATAATAGCTAGTTAAAAATAAACCAACCGTGCTGTGACTTGGACAGATACTGGACTGGAGACAAGCTTCCATCGTCTTCTTCACTGTCGGTCATCACTACGTTGCTGTTGATGTTCCCAGTGTCGCGGTGTCCGGGGTAAACTGCACCCTGAAGATGATGATGCAGTCCGGAGAGACTCAGGTTTAAACAATTTGATGACAAAGGATTGCTGTTTTGGTGAGAGGGATAGTTTGCCGACGGAAGTGGCGGCATTAGTGGCCCGCAAGTTATGCTTCCGTCTCCACCGTGCATTCTCATGGGTAACCAGTTGTAAGCTGCACTGTACAAGCTTAATGGCATCGCGAACCCTGTAATTTATTTATTAAGTTAGTTAATAAGTTACATATGAGTCACTCAGAGTTATTGGTCTCCTTAAAATCGATTTCAACTGCGCTGATTAATTATTCATGTATCCTCGTTTCATTCACTTGAAATATAATTTTAATTCAATTATAAAACCAATAAATGTCATACCCAATGTTTTAGAGGAATTTAAAATAAATCTAGAGCAATTATCAGTCCTGTTAGATTAATATTGATGTATTTGAATTAATTATTTTAGTTGGGAAATTATTAGCTTGAATGTAACGATTTGTGATAGTTTTGGTCAATGAATAAAAGAATTATATATTTAAAAATGTGAAAAAATTTTTTCCATTGTAATACATGTCAATAAATTTAATTATCGTTTTTTTAAAAACTTTTTGAAGGCAATTCAAACTTTTTAAATACATTTGTCATTGTTATTTAAATTAAAGTTGGAAATTTTTTATCAGTACACAAAAAAATTAAGTTTTAAATTTAAAAATTCCAAAATTTCTTGTTTAATTTGAATTGATAAAAATTTATTACATAAAATTAACAGACTTTAAATAATTTAATAGTTTCTTCCAACAAATAAATTTAAAAAAAAATTCTTAGTGTAGAAATAATAAAAAAATATGAATTTAAATTTTGAAAAATATTCTATTGCTAATAAATTTCTTAAAAAAAAAAAATAATTGAAAATCATCACACATAAATTAACAGGCACTTAATAATTTTTTAGATTTTTATAACAAGTAAATTCATTTTTTTAAATTCTAAACATACAAATTTTAAAAAACAACGAATGGAATTTTTTAATAACAATTTTTTGTCATTAATTTATTTTATAAACAAAATAGCTGCCACTTAAAAGTGAGTGCAATTTAAAAGTCTGTTGATTTAAAAAAATTCCAGAACAAAAAAAGAATTCTGATACATAATTTCCAATACTAAAGTTAGCCGTTTAAAATTTTTTTTTATTTATTAAATTATAACTAAAAAACTATTTTTTAAAAATATTGCACTTTATAGTTTTCAATATTTTAACATTTTTTTTTATTTTGTAATAATTTTTTCAATAAAAAAAAATTCTATAAATTTTTGACATTGAAGTTAGCAGTCTGGACAATTTTTTAATTTTTTTAGAACAAATAAATTTGTTAGAAAAAATTATTATGAAAATAAATTTAGCAGATATTAAATAATTTTTAGAATTTTTTTTAACAAATAAATTATAGCAAAAAAAATTGACATGTAGAAATTAAAAAAAATGCAATTTTTTAAAAATAATTTTTTGGAACAAATTTATTTGTTAAAAAAATTTGTTTAATTCTCTAATGACTGCTAACTTTAATGTCATAAAATTTTAAAATGTCGGCTAACTATAAAAATCAAGTTAGCAGACATTTAAAAATTTTTAGAAATTTTTTCAATAAAAAATTTCAATTAAACAACTAAAAAAAAAAAAATTTCATATGTAAAAAACTTTAAAAACTCTAAGTGCAATTTTTTAAAAATATTTTTTTAGTTGTAATTTAATAAATAAAAAAAATTATAAATTTTTGAACGTCTGCTAACTTCAGTGTCATGGCTAACTTAATTAATTTTCATAAAAATTTACCTGGGAGAGCACTGGTGACAGTAGCAAGACACCGTTGCTGATAGAGAAACTCTCTTTCACGTTCAGCGTCATCAATTCCTTTACCGGATTTATTATTATTATTATTATTATTATTATTATTAGAATTATCCACATCATTGATAAACTGTCCTTTGTTACCAATCAAACTCTCAATAGTAAAAGGTTTAGGCGCGGGCCTCGGTGTGATTTCCAGAGAATCAGTTTCTTCATTAAAATTTTTTTTACCCTTCTCCATATTTATTTTTTTACAACAAAATTACACAGCACATTAAACTTCACTTGTTCACACGCACTAGAATATCCAAACTTTTATTATTCCACGAATTTTTATTGAAATTCTATCCCAGAGAAGAAAGAACCAAGAAAGAATAAAAAGTACACGATGTTACCGCCGGGATAGCTGACGGTTGACTGTCGCGATACATGCGCGAAATCCCCGCGTCGGATTACACAGTACACACAACAATGTAGCTTGTAGTAGGGATAGAATGAGAAAAACCCGCGTAGTAAGCTTACCCCCGGTAGAAATATATCGCGAGGCGTGGCCAAGGTCGTCGAGGAGGGATCGTTGATTGGACCAGTGTTAACCAACGGTATCATTGTTGTACCAACGGTGAATCGCAGTCGCCATCTTCGGAGAAGAGCTAGATCACTCAGGACAGAGGCTAAATTTTCCCTCACCTGAAAAATAATTATAATTATTATTATTAAGCCAGTCGATTAAATTCTCATTTTAGATTCACAATTACCTTGTCTTCTGTACATGTAATCACTAATGTAAGTCTAAGGTAATTTTATTCACATGTCCCTCTACTCGGCGATCGTTAAAATTTTTATGACCGCTTATGTCCAGGGTGTCGATAATTGACACCTTGCCAAAGACGCATCCATTATTCACTTTTTCTTTGGTAAGTAATTTTATTTACTCTATTACCTTTTTTACAATAATACTAAAAATAAATTTACCAGATATTTAATAATTTTTACAATTTTTTTTTCAAATAAATTATGGCAAAAAAATTAGAAAAAAAATATTGACATGTAGAAATTTTAAAAAATAAAAAGATATTTTTAAAAAATTACACTTATAGTTTTTCAAGTTTTTAACATGTGATATTTTTTTTTTAACTGTTTAATTGAAATTTTTTTGATAAAAAAATTTCTAAAAATTTTGAAATGTCAGCTAACTTCATTTTTATTAAAAAATGACACTGAAGTTATAGCGGACGTCTAAAAATTTTTGATTTTTTTTTTTAACTATTTAATTGAAATTTTTTGGATAAAAAAATTTCTAAAAATTTTGAAATGTCAGCTAACTTCACTTTCATAATAAAAAATGCAATTCTTTAAAAGTAATTTTTTTGAACAAATTTGTTGGTTAAAACAAATTAAAAAATCCTCTAGTGACTGCTAACTTTAATGTCAATTTAAAAAATTTTTTAAAAAAATAAATTACAATAAAAAAATACTTCTAAAAATTTTCACTTGTAATTTTTATTAATTTTCACTTGTGGAATTTTTTAATTAAATTTTTTTTATAGTAATTTAATTGCAATAAAATTCTAAAAAAATTTTTAACATCTGTAACTTCAGTGTCATTTTTTACACGCGGCTATAAGTATTAATATTTATAATTTAGACAGATGATTTATTTATTTATTTATTTTCTGTATTAACTTCATCTTTATTGTCTTGTTTTTTGTTTTTGTCTCGGCTGTCTCCTTTATTTATAACTGCACTTATGTACACACGGTTAAGAGATGTTGAATCTTGGCACGGGAAATTATTTTCTGGTTAATCTTTGGCTTCTGGGCTGGGCGGGTTAGGTCGTTAGGCTTCTTTTTAACCCTCGTTAAACATTAATTGGATAGTTACTTTATGATACTTTAATTAGAACGATCAATTTTCTATAGATAGTTTTTGAAAGTTATTTATAGATTTGTTATTTTTGGTTTTAAAACAGTTTTCATTTTTTTTTCTATTTAAGAAAATAGCTTTAAAAATAATATTTATAATTTTGTAATTAATTTATAAAAGTTTACTTTTATAAAAGAAACTTTTCTTCTTTCAAGAAAATTTTATTCTGCTTAAAATTATTGTCTAAATATTTTTTTAAGTCATGAAAATTTTATTGTTTATAAAAGAATTAATTTCTTCTTTGTAGATATTAAAAATTATGATAGTCAAAACATTAAACTATTTTTAGGAATTCTTTTTTTTTTTAAATAAATTACTAACTAAAAAAATTTATCTAAAAAATTGCATTGACACTTTTTAAAAATTTCCATTGATAAATTTTTATTACTAATTTATTTATTTCAAAGAACCAAATCAGGATATAGTAGACCAAATAATTTATGTTTTTCTTTTTATTTATTCCAATTTTGGAAATTTTAATAAATTGGAATAAATAAAAAGAAAAACATAAATTATTTCGTCAACTATATCCTGATTTGGTTCTTTGAAATTTTATAATATTTAGATCTGAGAAAATAAATATTATTTAAAAAATTTTAAAAATTATAAAATGTCTCTAAATATCAGTATCATTAAAAAATTAAGAATATTTAAATTGATCTAAATACTAATAAATTATTTTAAGAAGAAATTTTAATTTTAAAAACAATATCTTAAAAAATTTAAACAATTACAAAAATCTTCAACTTTAATCTCATTCAAATTAAAATGAGAAAAATACAGTGTAATAAATCACTAATGCGATATAAAAAAAAAAATTGTACTTGTACTTTATCAATTTTTTTATAATTGTATTTCTAAAAGCCTGTAATTGGTCTTATAGCCGTTGGGTTGTATATAAATAAATAAATTATAAAAATTTTCACGTTAATAAAATCACTAGAATAATTTTTTTATGATTTTTAAAAATAAAAAACCTATTTAAAAAGAAAAAAAAATACCCTAAATAAAAAATATAATTTTTCTATTTATAATACTTGAACTTTAAGGCTTGAATAAGCACCAATAAATAATGTAAAAAAACATAACAGATAGTACTAATACGTTATTCCGTTTTAATAACTATTGTTTACCCTTTGAATACTGACACGTTAACCTATCACCTATAGACTTTTTATTTTCACAGCAAGCTAAACCTAGTTAGCGTAAAAGTTGACTAACAAATAAAACATCAGTTGTACACACTCATATTACAAAAGTAAATAAAGAAGAAAATAAAATAAAAGAGTGAAAATTCTTAAAAGTAATTTTTGCTCATCGATCCTTGAATTCTGGAACAAGAAATAAATGGAGGAACGGCGAGTACTAAATCTCTTCACGCTCGGCGATCTCGTACTCTAATCTTGACACACGAAGAAATTATATATTCTTGTTCTTAGGACCCACACCAATTCAGCTCCTATTCAGGGAGTACATAGTCTACATTACTTAAATACTAAGTATCATGTGTAAGTGGTTACGCACGTGCAGAAGTCCTTCTAATAAAAAAAATTATTTTTTTTAATTGCTCAGAGTTTTATGGACCCTGGCAAGTTTATGTACATTCACGCGTCAGCGGCTCTTTAGATCTTTTTTGTAACATTTTTTTTGTTTATTATTTTTCCGATTGTTTCAATGTTTGTCTTCTCTAGTTTGGATAGTTTTCTTCCTATAGAAAGAAAATAAATTAGCATAAATTATACTAATCGATCGTTTCAAAAAGTAAAGCGGACATCATCGGGGTGGCCAAAATATAAATATTACAGAACTTAATGTAGATATTGTAAAAGCCACAATTTATAATTTAATATCCAAAATAAGTGATTAGTAGCTGTTATTATAATATAAATAACGACTCTTTCATCTTAAAAAATTACAGTTTCAAACAGTAAAAATTGCCGTTTCAATATACATATAGTCTATACTATACACTGAAAAAAAAATTAACTTGATTCAAGAAAAAAATTCTTGAACCTAAAATATATAATTTTGAAGAGGGAAATTGTCTTTATTTTATTTTTATTCAAAAAACAAACCCAACAGCCTAAGCCATTAAAAGAGTTAATAGATACATTAGTTATAAATTTTTATATAATAAAAATAAAACAAGACGACTTAGCTATATTGCAATACAATGTGTGTTATTATTGAGCTAAGTTCCGCTGATTACAAAAACAAAAAATAAACAATAATTTAGTGTTGTCTTGAATCAAGTCGAAAAATTCTTGAATCAAGTAAAATTTCTTTAAATCAAGAATTTTTCTACTCAAATCAAGAATATTAAGTTCTCCAAAATTTTATACTTGTTTCAAGAACATTTTTTTTTCTATGTATGAGAAGAAGAGGAAGGTCTCACACTCGGAGAATTTATTAAATAGTAAATTTTATTGTTTCAAATGAAACTGTAAAAATTGTACTCTTAAAATATATATTTTACCAGTCCAAGCAAATCAATAATTATTGTTTGATTTTTAGCGTAATTGCATTTAAAATTTACCATTTGTACTTTGTAAATATTAACGTTGCTTCATGCGATCATGCGATCAGTTTTTAGGTAACAAAATAATAAATATCAAAGTCAAAATTCTTAATTATTATACTTTTACATTTTGAACTTTCACATAGCGAATATTACTGTTTGAAATAGTATTTTCTTCCATGAAAATAATAAATTGCAACATTTAAATGATAAATATTATAAAGTGATTATTAAAATCACGATTTTACTGTTTGAAATGGTAATTTTTTCAGTTAATCATCACTTATTATCACTGACAGAAGGATTTGTTAAAAAGATTTATTAATATTTAATAAATGAATATCAGATTTATTATAAATACAAACAAATAATTTTAAATACTAAGAAATATTTGTTTAATACTAAAAAGTAGTCTCTAATAAATGATTTGTTAACTATTACCAAATATTTTGTAAAAAAAATAATCTTTTTCTATCAGTGTATAAGTCGACTATTATTTATTACAGTTTACTTTTTTCCGTTTAGTTTTCTTCTATAGACAAAAAAAATATTGCAAATGTAAATCATACTTATCATAAATTATTCTAATCGACCTTGGGTCTAGTTTAATAATTAATTAAACAATTGTGTTTAAATATTTAACAAAAAACAATAAAGTTTTTATGTAGGCGCGCATATGCGTGAAGAAATATATACATAAAACTATTGCGTGCGCCGGCATATTTTGCGAAATAGAATTTAGCGAATATTAAAGCACATGTGTAATCATAATCATATATATAAATATAAAACATGCTGGCGCACGCCGTGAAGTAATACAGGATCGTAAAGAGTACAGAAAGTTGAAATTGACGGTTGACAAATTGGTGGGCGGCAGTGAGACATATCGTTGTAAGCTTGTGCGTTTTGTAACACGGTAATGGATTAACCGTGTGGCTTGTTATATTATATATCAAGTAAAGTATAACTATCATCAAGTGTTTTTATTATTATCATTATAAATATATATATCTCCTTCTTCATTACACGTGTGGTATATACGTGGGGCTCTTGAACACCAGTCACCCCTTTCAGAAGCTTTACCTGCTGACGACTGAAAAAAAAAAAAAAAAATAATAATAAATTATATATTAATACATTTACAACACATAACTTATATAATTATTATTGTTATGTTTGCGCATTACTATGACGATCGAGTAAATTATAGATCATTATTTTAATGCGTGTCCAAAAAATATTAAATTAGTACTTTGTCTTGAAGTAAAATTAGGAGAAAATAGAATTTTTTTTTGTAGATGGTGTGGGTTTTTTATAAATATCCTGGATGAAAAAAAAAGAAGCTTAAAAAGAGTAAAATATGTTGGTGTGTTTTTTTACGCCTCACCGCCTCGGTTTTACGCGTAATCACCATTCAAACACATTATTTTTATGAGGTACATCTATTTAAACTGTTTTGCTGTAATTTTCATATCACTTTTGCTTTAATATATGTTAATATTAAGCAAAATGTGATTTATTATTATTATTATTATTATTATTATTATTAATTCGAGATTAATTTTCATTAATAAAAGTAACATTAAATTGTTTGATATTAATAATAATAATAATAATAACTTTTGTTTTAGATATTTTTATAAAAAAATTTATGAAAATGAAGTTAGCCGACATTTCAAAATTTTAAGAAATTTTTTATTAAAAAAATTTCAATTAAACATAAAAAAAAAAAATTTCACATGCAAAAAACTTGAAAAACTATAAGTGCTATTTTTTATAAGTATCTTTTTAGTTGTAATTTAATTAATAAAAAAAATCAAAAATTTTTAGACGTCTGTTAATAACTTCAGTGTCAAAAAATTTAATGATTAAATCACCAAAAATTTTTATTTTAATTAAAGAAGAAAATTTTCATATGAAGAAATTTTAAATTATTTTTATTCAATAGTTTATTATTATCATGATAATAATTATTATTATTTCAGATTTTTTTATGATTAGAAAAAAAATTTTTTGGTGTCTTAATCATAAAATTTCTTTTAAAAAAAAGTTTTAAAACCTTAGGTATAATTATTATTATTGAAGTTATTGATATTAATTAAAAAAATGATAGTTTTACTATATTTTAAAAAAATTAGTTTTAATCAATTATAATTAAATAATATATTAAAAATAATTGTGAATAGTCTAGACATATATCTTTATACCCAACAAGATAAAAGATAGCAAAAAGACACGTACCAGTTTAATGCAGTATGTTAATCACGCAAACAATTGATTAACCGCCAAAGCGATTGCCGACAAATTAAAAGAATACTATCGCATCTCGTTTTTTTTTTTTTTTTTTTTTTTTTTAACGAGATTATCTAGTCCGTGATCCGCCGAAGTTGACTCTGGTCCTACGACAAATGAATAGATTAAAATAAGATAGAGCATTAGTTTAATAAAAGTGAGTACAAATAAATATAAAAAAAATAAAAAAGGGAGTTGGTCCTCTGCATCCTGAGTTCCTGACGATCACGCGTCTTTTGATCTTTACTCTTCTCTTCAGACTAAACTCTTTACTCATGACACTAAATATGTGACACAGCATTCTCGTAAATCACCGTCAAAAACACCAGGCCTAGAAAAAAATTAGGATAATTAACCATCACAAATGACATTTTAATTTTATCTTCAGATGCTTAAAAATATTTACTTATATTTGAAGGATTTATTAACTATTAATAATTTAATTTAATTGAAGACAATTATTTAATATATTTTTTGGTCCATTAATAATAACAAACAATTAATTGATGTTTGACTTAATAAAAAAAAAACTCAAACTTAAACAACGGACGTGTTTTGATAAATGCGCCGGGATTTAACAAAAGAATCCTCGAAACCATCAAGTTTGTGCTGAAAGCACACAAATAATCGTCCTTTAGACTTAATACTTGTGACTTGGAAGCATTTATCGCATGCTCGAGTGACTTTGCTGTGCCGTATATATAATACAATAGATAAAACATAAATGCGCATTATTTAGATGCAAAAAGGGAAAAATTGTTCCAAGTGTTAGAATACTGAAAAATATGAATATTTAATGTGACACAAATAGATAACTCTTGAATTATTGAAGACTTACGTACAACCACTCTGTTCTCTATGGCTAAAGTACACGTGTTTCTCAGAATTGTTATTGTTATATTATTTTTTCTTTAAGCGAACCCTTATTTACTGCTTTCATATTTTCATGTTTTGCTGCATCGATTATTACACTTGTGGGCTAAGCTGGGGTTCAAATGATATTTCGCTGTGTTAACACCCACACCACATACATTCGTCTATGTATATTTCCTTTACTCAAGTAAATTCCACGGTGTCGGTACTCAAACGGAATATTTATGTCTGTCCTCACGAGTAAGACACTTTTTATAAACTTTATATTTATATTTATATTTATATTTATATTTATATTTATGTATGTAAGAGCAACAGCCAGTGGTATAAAAACCAGCATATAAATAATATTTTTAAGAAGTTAAAAACACAGTTTGATGAAAAAGTAGAAATAATTTTCAATTTTGTTGTATTGTCTAGAAATTTATTGATAAAATTGAAATAAAATGTTATATTTTCTCGTTAAAAAAATTTTACATTATAAAAAATTGGACTGTGATAATGTTTTCAGTCTAACTTTCACAAATAATTTCTTTGAAGATATTTTGACTATTTTTTTATATATACACAGAAAAAAAATTTACTTAATCAAATAAATCTATATTAATAAGGGAATAAGAAAAATTTTGTGTTTAGGATAGTCATATGATAAAATCGATTTTTATTAGTGAAATTTAGTGTCATTGCAAAGGTCTGGATTTGAATTTGTACCTTTTCAAGGGTTAATTTCATTCTCACCGATACTCAATTTATTATGATAAGTATTTAGGCTACATTCGAAAATGCTCAATTTCTGGATACTTGTATCATTAGGATGAGCTTGTATCATTAAAAATGTCAGTAATGAAGAAATTAAATTGTATCTTGAGAACTATTGACGCATTTTTAAAGATATAAGCTCACCCCGACATTACACTCATCGAGACCTTTCATTTGAGTACCCACATCAATTTTTCATATATTTTATATAATTACATATATGTTTATATGAAAAATATATCAAAAATGCATATGGGTACTCAAATGAAAGCTCTTTATGAGTGTAACATCAGGATGAGCTTATATATTTAAAAACGTCAATATTTTAGAAAGTATCGTGCAACTTAACATAATTAAGAAATGACCTTTTATCTTATGAAATGTTGACATTTTTAAAGATATAAGCTCACCCTGACATTACACTCATCGAGACCTTTCATTTGAGTACCCACATCAATTTTATATATATTATATATATTGATATATTTCACAAATATCATATATATATAAAATATATGAAAAATTGATATGGGTACTCAAATGAAAGGTCTTGAAGAGTGTAAC
>CAJNRD030001121.1:17477228-17518259 GCA_905319865.3 Cotesia congregata | reverse complement strand
GCTCTTGATGAGTGTAACATCGAGATGAGCTTATTTCTTTAAAATATATATTATATATATGAATATATGAAAAATATATCAAAAATGCATGTGGGTACTCGAATGAAAGCTCTTGATGAGTGTAACATCAGGATGAGCTTATATCCTTAAAAACGTCAATATTTAAGAAAGTACAGTGCCATTTAACTAAAATCATTATTCAATAAAGCAAAATTTTATTTTCATCGGTCCTTGATAAGCATCCAAAGTTTTTTCTTTATCCGACTTTTTGTCGGCTGAAAATCGAGTTCAAAGATTCCGTTAGATAGATCCAAGCGAAGCCAATAAAAGTATGTTAAAAAAATATTACCAGACGTCTTATTAAAATGTAAGAGGTGTAGTACAATATTTGAATGTTTAAGTATGCGTTAAGCTTATCAGATTTTATTGATTTATTTTTCAGGATAACTCTCAATAAATTCCGATAATTTCAAACGAGACGTCATTACTTATTTAAACTTTACACTTACTCATTATCAGAAACATTAAAGTCGAATTTATAATTCACAAGAAAATTTTCTTGACATCTTATCGAAGAAAATTTTATGAATTATTATTGAACCATTAAAGAGAAACTTTTAATCCATAATACCTAAGAAAAAAAAAAAAATTAAAATTATGAAAAAATGTTTCATCATTCACAAGATTTTTATGGAAAAATGAATGAATAAAAAAATACTTTGCTCAATAAAAAGTGCCACATGCTTCAAAAATAATTTATCTATTTTTAACGGAAGACCTACTGAATAATTAAACCGAATGAATGGAATGTAAAATTTCAATTCACTCAGCAGAACTTAAAAATTAACAGCTCCGCTGGTGGAGATTGAACTCAGTTCTTGCATGAATGAATAAAAAAAGAAATTATACATATGTGACCTGCAATGAAACCACGTGGGTATGAATTGATGATTTATTTTAAAAGTTATAAATATTTAATAAAAATTTTAAACTTGCAGAGTGACACCCTGGCGCCATTGTTGAGTTTCAGATGTCTAGCTTGTATTAACATTCTTGGTTTTAGATCTTAATTCACATTAAATTTATTATAAGCTAGAGTTGTAAACAGCGTTAGCATAATCGCGTCAAGAAGTCATTTACTTCATGAGTAGCGCGTGCAAATCTTGTCATTCTTCATGGTCTTGTCTTATTTTCTGTAAGTATTTATATTGTGTAATATATTATATGTTATATTATGCATGTAGATCTGAATGCACACTTGTCTCTAGCTCGTAGACAAGAAACTTTATACAACAGTATTACAAATAAGTTAAGACATACACAAGCTCAGGGTGTATTTAACGGCTGGTTTCACCCCACGATCTCATAAATTAACTTTTGATCATCATATCCAACAGAAAATATTCAAGATAACAGAGTAAGGGGTGTTACTCTCTATCTCTCATCACGCCACTTTATAAATCTAAATATATTTTCATCCCTGTAATTTAATCAAATGGTTTGGTTTTATTAAAAGTGTATTTTTATTCTTAAAAAAATAAGAATAAAAATAATAATACTAACCTGGATTGTGATAATGATAACAATAATGGTGAATAATTCCCACCGTTATATATCAATAAACGAGGGTGTATTTGGTCGAATATTTGGATTACAATGGAATATATTGAAGTGAGTGAGCATTAGCGGAAATTTGCAACGGTTGTCATTTGTCTGGATCTCGATGTGAAAATAACAGAGAAATTATACTGTTTCTTCTCTGTCTTTCTTCTCAATTCTGATTTATATGTATACGATATACATGAACATACTTATATATAGTATCACTGAGTACTGTTGTTGTATGAATTCTATAATATCCATTTTGACAGTACGAAATGGCATCACAATGTAGGGTGTGAAAATACCCCTGGGTACATGTCCATCAACCGCCCGTCACACCAATTACTTATGATAATGTCGCAAAAGCTGACTTTGATTTAATGTTTAAATTTCATCAGATTTCTGATAATCGGAGGAACTCTTTTCAAAAACAGAACTGTCTATTTTTTGGTTTATAATTTTATATTTTTTGAGTGAAATTATTTGATTTTTTATGATGATCATGAAATTAGCAATCTTCTGATAGCTTATACAATTTTTGTGGAACTAATTTAGGTAATTACTTACTAGTGGGGTCAACCACATTTTGACATATGCTTGGCCATAGAATTTTTTTTTGAACAATTTTTTTTTTAAATTGTTCATTTTTTTTTTATCAAAAAAAGATAAAATATAAATTTGATCCTAAAACATGAATTTTTTCAAATTTTAAAGGCAAAAAAAGCTATCAAAATCTTTTTTTTTTCCTTTTACGACATTTTTTATCATAAATGCACCGTAAAAACAAGCAGAATTTCAAAATGTTAATTTTTCACGTTATGGCTTAAAATGGAGTTCTCACTTTTAAATAATTAGTTCCCAAATTTAAACAAAAATTTTACATGCAGAAATTGAAATAAAAACTATCACTGCTATTTTTTTTTTCTTATTTATTTTTTAAATAAAATCTTTAGAATTGAATGATTAAAATTTTTAAAGAATATGTTCTGAAAAATGCTATTAAAAAAGTTAATTAACATGGGAAGAATATTAAATAATGTATAGTAATGATTTTTGGATTTTTAACAGGTTATGGGTAGTCTAAATTATTAAAATTAAATTTTTTTAAAGTAACGACTTTAAAATAAAATCTTCATCTCAAATTTTCTATTATATTTGATTCATAATTTTACTTTTTTGTTTTTAATTTAAAAATACAAAAGAAGAAATAATTTAAAAAACAATTTTTTTGAAAAGTCTTTTGGTAATTTTTTAGTTTAACTAAGGTCTAGATTTTTTCCATAAAAAATTGAAAAATCAATACTTTTGAACATTTTTAAAAAATTATTCTATTTTTGATGAACTTTAAAAACAATAATATGTTTGTTAATCAAAAAAAAAAAAATTATAATTATCATTTTTATGGATTGAAGTATTGTGAAGTTTTATTTTTTTAAATCAATATTAATATTTGAATTTAAATTAAGAAATTGATAAATATTTTTGAAAACAAAACAATACCAATTTACCTGCATTTAATTTTTATGGAAATAGAAAAAAAAAGTCTTCGATATTTTAGTTAATTTTACTTTTCAAGTAACTAAAACTGAAACGCAACAATGAAGTAACTTTTGATAGATTATCTAAAATTACTTTCTCAATGGGCAAAAATAAATTTTATCTGCAGTAACTGAAATTGTTTTGATTAAAAATCTAAAATTCAAGAAGAAAAAATGATAATTAACAGTAAATAATAAAAAAAGACGAAAGGAGTAAAGAGTAGCAATAAATAAAGGTTTAAAAATATAAATAGAAAAGTTCTGAAAAGGATATAAGTGGTGTGTGGTTATTGAACAGTCGGTTGACTCCGGAATAAAATGAGAAACAGTTACATGTACGTTTGTCAAACCATTAAGGGTTTTATCCCCCTATCTATATCATTGCTCTTTTATTTTTATACAGCATTCCCTGTTGGTCGCGTCTCATTTTCAATCCACCCTTGGTCCATACATCCACTTCCACGGCAAAATCTCTCTCTCACTTTATTCTATTTCTCTGACTCGCTCTATCTTTAGCTTTAATTCAAGCTCTTTATACTTTTATTTTATATTATTCCTCGTTCTGATTTTCTGACTGACGAAAGAAAAAAATAATCTAATATAACGCGTCTCGCTTACCACCCCCTTTATGGACGTCAAAATATGACAGTTCTCTTGGGTCACCACTTTACGCTACAAGAAGCACATTGGGGTTCTGATTCGAGGGCGTTAACTTTGATTATCATTTTGACACAACTTTAATTTACGCTTAAATTTAAACCGTGACAATTAGACATTCATATCCATGCATTCTACCACATTTCAATAACTATTATAATAAATTAATAAATAAATAAATTAATATAATTACATGAGTACGTGCATTTTTATTGTTCTTATTAATAAATTATAAAAAAATTATTTTTTTAAGCTTTAATTTAAATTTCAAGCAGATCTGCTGACTGCAAATATCGGATATAGTAGTGACATCTCTTGTACAAGAATCGCGCTCTTCATTTTGACGCATTAAATTCCTAGTTTATTAATTGTAAGTAACAATGATAATTATTATTAATTTTTTTGACGATAAAAAATTAATTTTGCGGATCTATTTTGACTAATTTCATGTTAGGTTTCCTTAAATGATGATAATTTGGTAAAACCCTCACTAGAAATTCCAGCTGACCAACTTGGGGCTGCAAAAAAAAAAATTATAATTAATTAAATTACTGAATTACTAACAACCTTGCAGTCACGATGTGACTGCAATAAATTGTGAACTATAAATAAATAAATAAATAAATAAAATTTTGCTTTATTAAATAATGACTTTTGCTAAATTGCACTGTACTTTCTTAACTATTGACATTTTTAAAGATATAAGCTCATCCCGATGTTACACTCATTAAAACCTTTCATTTGAGTACCCACATGCATTTTGATATATTTTTCATATATACATATATATAATATATATAAATATATGAAAATTGATGTGGGTACATCAAATGAAAGGTCTTCGATTGAGTGTAATCATCGGGATGAGCTTATATCTTTATAAATGTCAATATTTCACAAGATAAAAGGTCATTTCTTAATTATGTTAAATTGCACTGTATTTTCTTAAATATTAACGTTTTTGAAGATATAAGCTGATTCTGATGTTACACACATCAAGAGCTTCCATTTGAGTACCTACATGCATTTTTAATATATTTTTCATATATACATATATATAATGTATATAAATATATGAAAAATTGATGTGGGTACTCAAATGAAAGGTCTCGATGAGTGTAACATCGGGATGAGCTTATATCTTTAAAAATGTCAATAGTTCACAAGATACAAGGTCATTTTTCAATTATGTATCCAGAGATAATTATTATAGATTGTTTATTAAAATAATTTATAAAACTTACGTAAGGTTTATCATTCATTTCACGTCTATGACAATCCGACCCATAAATAATAGTATTTTCAGGCACTATTTCAGTTTCAATCAGTGAACATGACGTTCCTACAACGCACCCACTGGTCAGCTCGACTTCTCTACAGACTTTTGCTGTAAGAAAATTAAATTTTTGAATAAAAATTTGTTTTTTTTTTTTTTTTTTTATAAAATAAAACTGAACTTACCTTTTGTTTCTAAGACATTATTATCGCCGACTTTAAGAGCTTCGCAGAGAGAATCCGTCTCGAATACATTGAAACTGCCAATAGTTAGCACGGGACACTCAACATCAGAGTCTGGAGGTAGTCTGGTTGAATCAATAGATAAAATCAGCTGATTACTTATAAAATTAATTTTCAAATAAAAATAAAAATACCTGTTTGCAATTGTAGCCATTTCTTCAATAATATTTCCCTCGCCGATGACAATCGGTCCGTCTTCTGCGAGAATACTTGCTCTAGGGTGGACTATTGTCCTGGGTCCAATAGTTATGTCACCTTTTAGGATACTTTCATCGCAAACTACTGCTCCAGCAGCTATTTTGACACTAAAATAATTAAATAATTAATTAATTAATTTGTGAAACTTTTTTTTTTTATAAAAAAAAATTTAACCTCATTGTAAAAAAATAAGTTAGATAATTTTTGTGTATTTATGAAGAGTTTTAATAATAAACTGCAGGTGACTCATTTAATTATACTCACTTAAGTCTTCGCATTGTTGAAGGCGTTGACATCGTTACTGTTGCGAAATAAATAAAAAATTTTTATTATTAAAATTCAACTGACAGATGCGATTGTTTTGAGTTTGTGAAAAACAAGTGCTGCCAGCGGGCACAGTCGGAATTATAAATGAAAATATAACCTAGAAAATAATAAGAGAAAAATTTTTTGTGAACTGTCAAAATATAAATAAATATTTTATTTATTATTCTTGATTGATTAATATTAAAAGTTTGTAATTTAAATTACAAAATGAATATTTTACCAAAGAAAAGGTATGACTTTTTTTTTATACTTATGGATATAATTTATAAGTTTGTGAAAAAAAAATTGTGTGTTGTAAATACAATAGTTTTTTTTAGAGTAAATAATTTTATGTAGTTATTTTAATTAATTTTTTGATAGTAAAAATAGAAATCTGATAAATTTAATTCTTTTTAAACAAATTCTTAATCTTTTCTTTAATAAATAAAAAAAAAAAATTTTTTTTTAAAACAACTTGAATTAAAATTAAAGATAATAAAAATAATTATGATATTGACATCAACAGATTTATAAGAATTTTTTTAATAATTTAATTTAACAACTAAATTATTTAAAAAAATTTAATTTATCCTTACAAGTGTAGAAATTTAGTAATTTATTTGCTTAAAAAATTGTCTAATGTATTAATTTCAGTGTTATAAAAAATGTTTAATCTTTTGTTAATAATATTAACCTTAATTAATATTTTTTAGATGGCACGTACGGACCAAAGAAAATATTGCCAGAGTTAGAAGAGATGAAGCTCAAGCAGCTGAAGAGGAAAAAGCGCGTCAAGCTCGTGCTCAAAAAGCTGTAAGTAAAAAAAATGATATTAAAGTCAGCTGTCATTTAAGAATTTTTTAATTTTATTTAATACAAAAATTATTTCTAAAAAGTTGTTTTTAAAAAATTGCATTTTTTATTTTTTAAAATTTCTCTGTCAATTTTTTTTGCACTAATTTATTTTTTAAAAAAATTATTAAATATCTGTTACTTTAATTTTTACAAAAAAAAAATGACAATAAAGTTAGCCGACATCTAAAAATTTTTAGAATTTTTTTTATTGAAAAAATTATTACAAAATGATTTTTAAAAAAATTTTACTTGCAAAAAATTTGAAAAACTGTAAGTGCAATTAAAAAAAAATATTTTTTAGCTTTACTTTAATAAATTACATAAAATCAAAAAATTAAAAATGTTGGTTAACTTTATTATTATAAAAAAAAATATTTTTTTATGACTATTAATTATTTAAGATCTTTAATAAAAACTTTGTTTTGTAAATTTTTAGGAAACTGAAGCGAGATTAAATTTATTGAGGCAGCAAGCGAGGTCGAAATACGACGGTAGAGCTGAAGAAGAAGAAAAAGTTGAAAAACCAGAAGAAAATGAGCACATTAATTTTTTCAAAGACTTGGAGGAGGGTAAAGTTGACCACCACAAGCCTAACGCTGAGCGCGAAGCTGAAAAAAAGGCCGAGAAAGAAAAGTACGAGAAGCAGATCGGGTATCTTACTTACTTGGGACAAAATACCAACGAGTCTACTGGCAACAAGAGTTGGTATGAAGATTTACCCGATCGATTAGCAGATCCGGATGATAAAGTCGAAGTTCAAGGGGAAAAGAAGGTCAGGTATGACCCTTTGGTCAACATGAAAAGATACCTTGCGACCATGGGCTCTGATTTAAAGCCTTCTATAGAGTCATCTGGTTCTAAAAAACGCAAATTGTCTACCGATGATGTGGATGTTGATGATGATGATGATAGTCGGTCGTTAAAGAAGCATAAAAAGTCGAAGAAATCAAAGAAGCATAAGCGCGAAAAAGAGGAAGAAAGAGGAAGTAATAGAGCTAAGCTGAATATTGAAAAACTAAGAGCGCAAAGATTGATGAGGGAGAGAGCGGAAAAATTAAGAGCCGAAGCGCTTCTGGCTAAGGTTAGAGGTGATCCTGAGCCAGTGGTTAAGGTCAAGGAGGAACCCAAGACTCCGAAGATAAAACAAAAATACAATTCGCAGTTTTGTCCTGAAATTGCCAGGCAAAATTTAGTTAATACTCCAAGGCGGTAATTATTTATAAAACGGGTGAAAATAATGAGACTGAAATTAGCTGACAATTGTTAATTTTTTTTTTATTTTTCTAACAAATCAATCAGAGTAAAAAAATGCTTAAAAAATTTCCACTAATAATTTTTTTTTTAATTTTTGAATGTGAAATTTTTTTCACAATAATTTCATTGCTATAAAATTATTAAAAAATTTCTAATGTCAGTTAATTTAAGTGTCATCTGAAATTGAAAATAAAGTTAGCCGAGTTTTTGAAAAAAAAAAATAAAAAAAAAAATTTTTTATTTGTAAAATACTTCAAAAACTATGGGTGCAATTTTTTAAAAATATTTTTATGAAAATAAAATTAGCAGACAGTTGACAATTTTCAGAATTTTTTTTATTAATAAAATTATCAAAAGAAAAAATTGCACATGTAAAAAATTTGAAAAACTATACGTGCAGTTTTTTAAAAATATTTTTGTATTATGATACTAAAGTTAACCAACATTTATAATTTTTTAATTTTTTTTTAATAATTAAATTAAAACAAAAAATTATTTTTAAAAAATTGCACTTACAGTTTTAAAAGTTTTTTACAAGTGACATTTTTTAAAAATTTTTTTGTAATAATAATAATAATAATAACAAAAAAATTTCATTCAAAAAAAAAAAATTAGCAATTTCCTTAAATTTAAAATGTAAAAATAATTCATAAGCCACTCCAATATTATACTTTAAAATCTCGAGCTTATAAATTTCCCATAACTCAAAAAGTTCTTTAGAACCTTAAATTTTCCACATTCTCCATTTACAATACCTCAACACACCTATTCTCCTCCATACCTACATAAATATACCTCTCTAAAGGTATTTACACAGAGATATCTACCTGAAGAAAGATAAAAATACAGTAAACTCACCTAAAGTTCCGCAGAGTAATCCCAGCACTATGCTCCCTATGACAACTCCCCGTGTCCCGGGACATTTCCAGGACGCCAGAATGTAAATATGTTTTTAAAAACAATTAATTATCTACCGCTTCCATAAAAGTGTAAAATAAATGTAAAATTATTTTTGTAATTATTTAAATAATCTGTAATTATGATAGTGTATTTTAAAAGTGTGTTCAATAAGTGGTTTGTTTGCCGGGAAAGATAACCTTTATCAGGTACGTAATTTTCCTATCTATGAAAATTAATTTAGCAGATGTTAAATAATTTTTAGAATTTTTTTTAACAAATAAATTATGGCAAAAAAAAATATTAAAATTAAGTTAGCCGACATCTAAAAACTTTCAGAAATTTTTTTATTGAATAATTATTAAAATAAGAAGAAAATAAAAAATTTCACTTGTAAAAAACTTAAAAAACTATCAGTGCAATTTTTTAAAAATATTTTTTAGCTTTTATTTAATTAATAAATTAAAAAATTGAAAATGTCGGCTAACTTTAGTACAGTAAAAAAATTGACATGTAGAAATTTAAATAAATAAAAAATGCAATTTTTTAAACATTATTTTTTGGAACAAATTTATTTGTTAAAAAAAATTAAAAAATTATCTAATGACTGCTAACTTTAATGTAATTTTCTATCTATATATATATATCTTTACATCAATTTTAAAATTAATATTTATCTTCTAGGATTTCAATAATAAAATAAAATTTCGCAATGATGTCAGAAGACATGTCAGACACTTCATACTTAACGTATGAAATAAATGGCTCGCAGTTTGTCTTTCAAACTCCGTCAAGCCTCGTCGAGGTCGGAGGCTTAGTAAATCCCACCACCAAGGACGTAAACGTGAATTTTATTTCTAAAAACCAACAAGTCGACCCGGATCCAACTTACAATCTCGAAGAAGAAAACATCCCGATAGTTTGCGTGGACGGAGTGATTTACGCTCTTCAAAATGGGCAGCTGCAGGAGCTGGACCTGTCGCGGTTGCAAACCAACGGCGAGGGTCAAGTATTCATGGTACCTGAGACAGAAAATTTGGTTGATTTAAAAGAGGACCCGGAGATAAATCTAGAGCGTTATTCTCTGCAAGAAGGGTTGAGTGTTGAAGCAGAAACTATTGAGGATTTTAAATTAGACCGAGATTGTGAGGAAGCGTTGAATGCAAATGACTTTGTGGAAGTGGTCGCTGCTTTCAAGTGCAAAATCTGCCCATTTACAACTCAGGACCGCGGACAGTTGCTAAAACACTTCCAGACTGTCCACGCAAATCCTGCTTCTGATTCTGATTCTAAGGTAAAGTACCCAGTAGTTGAACAGGTTTTGAAGTAAAACTTATTTGACCCTACTTTTAATACATAATCATGTAATTATTAGTTAAAATTAGTTAAAATAATTTTATATTATAATTGTTTTTATATAAAAATGAAGTTAGCCGACATCTCAAAATTTTTAGAAATTTTTTATTGAACAGATTTTGATTAAAAAATTTAAAAAAAAAATTGTCACATGTAAAAAACTTAAAAAACTATAAGTGCAATTTTTTAGAAATATCTTTTTAGTTGTAAATTAATTAATAAAAAAAAATCAAAAATTTTTAGACGTCTGCTAACTTCAGTGTCATGTTTTTATTTATTTATTTATTTAACAGTACATTGAACCCTACAGCAATGCCAATAAGCGGGTTTCATAAGGAAAAAAAAAAAATAACAATTATATTCTTATAATAAAGCTTATGTGTAGTAATAGTAGTAGTAAGACCATGTTTGGACTAAAAGTCAAACCTAGATTGTTAAATAATTAAATTAAATTAAATAGGATACACTGAATCAGTGAATATTTGACAAACATAGTTTCGCAAAAGAATCTATATTATTTATCACATAAATATAAATATCAATGCTGTTATCAATATTAAAGAACATGTTAAAGGCAAAACTAAGCGATACATAGGAGAAAATGTAAGGATAAAATTAAGTTAAGTTGATTAAGTTTTGATTTATAATTGAAAAAACTTACAGAAATCAATTACTGTATCATTTAATAAATATAATATGCTTATATTACTCATAATAAATTTACGGATTTTGTATAATAACAATTCGAAAAGTCTATTCAAATACTGGTCCCATTTTTATAAATCTTCAAATACTGGATACTTTACCTTAATTTTAATTCTAATCTGTTGAAGGTTGAAGACCCGGTCAAGTCTGATGAGGTTAAATTGGTGTACATGTGTGGAGCATGTTCAAATTGTTTTCCCTCTATGGAGGACTGTCGGGAGCACATGATCAAGGATCACCAGCTGACTGAAGGAGCAGGTGCTGTTGATGCTGATGAAGAGAAACAAGACATAAAAAGAGTTGAAGATCCGCCGGCTCAGAAAGATATCAAGAAAATTAATAATAAATTGGTTAGCAAGGTTAGCAAGTCCACGAATGATGAGTACGCTAGCAATAAAAAAAAATTAGAGACTAAAGAGCGTAATGTTAAGTGTAATTACCGAGGATGTATTCATAAATTCAGCAGCGAGGAACTTATGCAGAAGCACGTGCTCTGTCATGTTGATTCTCAGAATGCGAATGTTTTTAAATGCAACATTTGCACGGACTTGATGTTCACTAAATGGAGATCTTGCTGCATGCACCTCTGGAAGAAGCACAATGTAGACATTGATTTGCTCTGCTGCAGTGTCTGCCAAAGCTACAAGAGTGTCTCGAGTGTCAAGCTGCTGACACACATGCGAGTCCACAGCGAGAATAAAGATTACGAGTGTCCGGAATGCGGAAAGTGTTTCAAGCAGGCCAGCCAGCTCAGGAACCACCGGATCATGCACATGGACCGCAAGTCTGCTGATGCACCTAGGTGGTACACTTCTAAGACTTGCGAGATGTGCGGTAAGACTTATGCGGATTCAAAGTGCTTGAAGAATCATATTCAGGCGGTTCATTCTAAGCTCAGGCCGTATGTTTGCACGGTTTGTGGGCACTCAAGTGCGAGGAAAGCTATGCTCCAGATGCACCTGAGGCAGCATACGGGGGACAAGCCTTTTAATTGTGACAAATGCCCTTTTAAGACGGGAGATCATAATTCTTTGAGGAGGCATATTATGAGACACACTGGGGTCAGACCGTACAAGTGCCCGCATTGCTCGTATTCGGCTATTCAGAGCAGTGCTTATAAGAATCATCTGAGGGCTAAACATCCTAAGCTGTCAGGGGTTTTTACCTGTGAAATTTGCTCTTTTAAAACTGTCAAGAAGGAGAGCTATATGGAACATGTTGGGGATCATGAGAAGGGGTTGATTAAGACTACTAATCAGAAAAATGGTAATTTTATTTTTTATTTAATTAATGGTGGTAATTGCAAGACTGGATTTGTTGTAGAAAAATAGTTTTTATTGAATTAGTAATGTTTTTGGGTATTTTATTGAGTCTTTATTAGGAATTTAACAACGCACATAAAAATAAAATTAGAAAATTAATTTTTCGTAACAATTTTAATTAATTCATCAATTTGAATATTTTATTAATTATTATGCACGATTTTTATGATTCTAAAATGTAACAATCTTTTGATTTTTTCTCATTAATTAAATTAGAGTTAAAAAGATATTTTTTAAAAAATTTCACTTTTAGTTTTTTAAATCTTCTGTGGAATTTTTATTTCAATTTTTTTTTAATAATTTTAAACTAGAATTTAAAAAGTTCCACTTGTAATTTTTCAAATTTTATGTGGAATTTTTATTTATATTTTTTTAAGAAAAAAAAAAAAATAATAAATTGTTAGATGTTTGCTAATTTAATTTTCACCTCTTAAAAATTGTCGTGAACTATAAATAAATTAAATTTTGCATTAATAAGTAATGACGTTTATTAAATTGCACTTTACTTTCTTAAATATTGACGTTTTTAAAAATATAAGCTCATCCCGATGTTACACTTATCAAGAGCTTTCATTTGAGTACCCACATGCATTTTTGATATATTTTTCATATATACTATATAATATATATAAAATTGTCGTGAACTATAAATAAATTAAATTTTGCATTAATAAGTAATGACGTTTATTAAATTGCACTTTACTTTCTTAAATATTGACGTTTTTAAAAATATAAGCTCATCCCGATGTTACACTTATCAAGAGCTTTCATTTGAGTACCCACATGCATTTTTGATATATTTTTCATATATACATATATTTATAATATATATAAATATATGAAAAATTGATGTGGGTACTCAAATGAAAGGTGTTAATGAGTATAATGTCAGGGTGAGCTTATATCTTTAAAAATGTCAATAGTTCACAAGATAAGTCATTTCTTAATTATGTTAAATTACACTGTACTTTTTTAACTATTGACGTTTTTAAAGATATAAGCTCATCCCGATGTTACACTCGTTAAGAGCTTTCATTTGAGTACCCACATGCATTTTTTATATATTTTTCATATATACATATATATAATATATATAAATATATGAAAAATTGATGTGGGTACTCAAATGAAAGGTCTCGATAAGTGTAATGTCATAGTGAGCTTATATCTTAAAAAATGTCAATAGTTCACAAGATACAAGGTGATTTCTTAATTATGTATCTAGAGATAGAGCATTTTCGAATGCAGCCTAAATACTTATAATAAATTGACTATCTTGGACACAAAATTTTTCTTATTCTCTTAGTAATATAGATTACCTAATATTTATAATTAATTTTTATTTCAAGCCAATTATTTAAAAATATCAGAATTTAGTAATTGATAATTTGTTTTTCTAGTTTCAGATGCCAATAACGTTGAAGTGTTTCTCGGGAATATGGCTGCAGCCCACCTGATACTAGATGCATTTTCAAAAAAAGATAAAGAAATAGAAGCGACTTTAATGTCATCGTCGACGTCGGCTGATGGAACATCTCAGACGATAACGATACAAATACCGTCGACGCATTTGGGAAACTCGTTGCCGATCGGAGATAATGCTATCAAAAGTAACATTAGTATTAGCAGTAATGTTAATAATAATAATAATAATAACAATTCGACGATCGAGCAAGAAGATGATGAAACAATGCATTGTTTTCTGAAAATTCCACACGAAGAAGAAGAAAATATTGACACGGGTGGTATTACTATTCCAGCGGAACCTGAAGATATTGAACCAACGATTCTCAATGTTGAATCTTAAAGTGATATTAATTTTAATGTATAAATATTCATGTACACAATATTTTGTTTTAAATAATTAATTAAAAATTCACTGACGTTGTTGATTATTGATGTAACTAGTCAAGAACTTTCTTCAAGTCAGTGTTATATTTTCTTCTTTTTGTAAAAAAGGTTTAAACTAAAAATCATAGTTGATTTTGATAACTAGTTGATGACAACTGAAACAATTGTATGTTTTGGTGGTTTATTTATTTATAATATAATAAAACGATACAAGTTTACAATAAAAAGTTAAAATAATTGTTTATGGAAGCCGCTGAAAGTATCAATTAAAACGCATTGTTTTGTGGAATACTTACGTCGGTGTAAATAAAAAGCATGTTGTATTGTACAATTTTGAGGAGGTTGATAAATTTAATAGTTATCACTTAGATAACTTGGGATTATTTTTTTCGTTGATATATTAACACTGAGAATTATTTTTTAAGTATTGATATTTATTAACAGTCCTTGAGAAGATCTCCGAAATATGCAGTCAGAGCTACTAGTTTTCGATCTAGAAAATTTTGCTCAACTTCAACACCACCTCCAGGCCCTGCTAGAATCGCGAGCTGCAATTTATTTATCATTAATACAAATCAATAAAATTATTTCAAACATTTCAAAATACAGTTAGATTTTAAAAAATTTCTAATAAGAAAAAAGGTATTGAAAATAAAATAAAAATAAAAATTATTTTTTTAGAAACTAAAAAATGTATAAATAGACCTGAAAATTTTTCAGTTACTGTAATTTTGAAAAATTAAAAAAAAAAAAACATGAAATTGAAAGATACTTGAAAATTTGGTAAATATTTAAAACTAGGGTCAACGATTTTAATTTTTCATTTTTTTGAACGAAATTTCTATTTGATTTTATTGAAAAAATTTTTTTTTGAAAAATTCATAAAAAAATAAACAATTAAAAAAAAAATTTATTAATTTTTTAGAAAATTGTGATACTCAACATTTTTTTTTTTAATCGTTCGTTTTTTTATGCGCTTTTCCAAAAAAATATCTCAAAAAAAAAATAAAATAAAAATTTAATCCAAAAACACGAGAACCAAAATTTTTTCCAACTTTCAAAGATGATTTTTTAATTGAAATATTAATTATTTGATATTTTTGATGTCACCACCACAAATCCACCGTAATAACAAAGAAGTTAAAAAAAAAAATTATCCATCAATTCATCGATTTTTTATGGCTAAAAATAGATTTGACCCTACTTGTTAATAATCACCGAAAATTTTTTTATTTTTTTTTTTTTAAATAAACCAGGCCTAGATAAATGATTTTTAAAAAATTGCATTCATAATTTTCCAAAGTTTCTAAGGATGTAGTTTTTAAAATAAATTTTCGTAGGTATAATTTATTAATAAAATAATTTCTAAAATCATCTCTCAATTTCAGCATCATAAAAAATCTCCAAATTAAATAAATTGTTTATGAAAATAAATTTAGCAGGTACCTATTTGTTAAATTTTAAGAATTTTTGTAACAAATAAATTACAGCAAAATAAATTTTTTTTAAAAATTGAAATGTAGAAATTAAAAAAAATTAAGGAATTGTCAAGTGCTAACTTTAATATAATTAAACGACATTAAAGTTAGCTGTCACTAAAATTTTTTAATTTTATTTACCAAAAAAATTTATTCCAAAAAACAATTTTAAAAAAATTGGATTTTTCATTTTTAAAAATTTCTCAATGTCAATTTTTTTTGCCATAATTTGTTATAAAATTTTTAAAACTATTAAATATATACTTAATTAATTATTAAAATAATAAAAATAAATTACCTGTATGGTGTCAATATTCCGTGGTAAAAAGTAAGAAATATTATTCGTAATTAGTTGAGCCGTATTAAATAACTTCGCGCCCCCATGTGGACTCAAAATATTATCCAAATTAAAAGTATCATCATGTGCGTACTTAGGTCCTCCCCAAGGTGGACTCAAAAAAACCACATCGGCAATCAATTTACCCGCCAGTTTAAAAAAATCCCCCACAATAAACTCAATCCTATCCTGAACTCCATAAACCTTAGCATTATTCCTCGCTAACTCAATTTTCCCTTCATCAATATCAATAGCAATGACCCTCTCGCAAGTAAAAGCGAATTGAATGGCATTGCCACCGGCGCCGCAGAAGGCATCTACGATAGTATCACAGCGACAGCGCTCGGCAATGTGCATAGCAATTTTTTCCGGAGTCACCGAGAACCAGCTCTCGCGATCCAGCTTAATTCCCTGATCAAACCTACTGAACAAGCGGTACCTCTTGACCCAGTACTTCATCAGCTCTCTATCATTGTCCACCTCCACAGGAAGACTAACATTCCTCTTAGTCTGCTTCCTGCGTCTCTTCTTCAGCGACTTCTTAACACTGTCATCATCATTTTTGCTTACATCAACCTGCTCCTCATTCTTAACTACCAAATTCCCAGAAGACTTACCAACAATCACAAAGTCTTCTGCACCCTTCTCCACCATCTCCGTTTCAAACTGCCCAACCTCGCCTTCAAAAACATCATCAGTACTATCAAAAGTCCCCTGCAAGTCAGGCGGAGTTTCCATTGAACTGGTGCTCGGCTTGCTAAAAACCAGACGCTTGGCACACAGCTTGGAATTATTGATCCCACTCAAATTATCACACTCCTCATCCGAGCTCGAGGTAAACTGAACCTTAGTATAAGACCCCAGATCATTAGCCTGCAGTTCCGTATCCGCTGGAACAGTTATTGGACAGAAGGATAAATATTGCTTGACTTTATCAATAGTATTCGTTATTTCCAAACCATTGTCATCAAAATAAGTATGCTTGTTATTTTTCGCCCGATTTATCTTCATTTTTAATTGCCTATTCGGCAGTCTCACATGTTTTTTTTTATAAACAACCTCTCCTTGCAATTTTAACTGATTATTATCTTCATTAAATGTGTAACCCATAATAGAAAACGCCTTTTTTATCGTCTCTAATCCTTCCTCAGTCTCCTCTAGGTCCAAAGCATGAGACCGCTTCAGAGCAAGATGTTTATTTTCCTGAGACTTTTCTCCATCACTGTCATCATTCTTTCCAAATTTCTCAACATTAGCAGGCAGACTTTGACCGTCTCTCCCTTCATTCTTACCCTCCTGAGCTGTCTCAGGCTTAGAAGAAGACTCATCTTGAACTCCAGGATTGCTTCCGGAAGCAGTAACACTTAAATTTTGCATCAACGCTCCAACAGACTCAATAATTTTCCTCTTGGAATCAAACCGGCGCTTAGAAGCTGGTTTTCTGGTCCCTGATTTACTTTCATTTTTATTTAGATTTTTAACTGGAGTTTTTAATTCATTTGGTTCAATAATAATAATATCATCGTCCAGAAGAAGGTCCTTATCTTTTTCCTGATTTAACGGGTGATTATTATTATATTGAGGTTGTGTGAGTTGTTGAGCGTAATGGTAATTATGATTATCATGATTATCAGTCGTTGGTGAACTATTAATAGTAATACTATGTCTATATTTATTATAACGCAGTACAAAATTATCGTAGTGTTTTTCGTACATTGCTTGGAAGTTCATTTTCCACAAGTACTGCCAGTACTTATCATTATCACTCGAGGGCATCTCGTTATCCTGATCAAGGCTGCTGTTAGTGGTGACATTGCTCTCAATAGAACTAGTTACTGAGCTGACGAGACTCAAAGATCGCGCTGAGTTAGAATCATAACTCGACTCAGACAAGGTCATTTTTGTAACGTTGGTCATCGAGTCGGAAATTGTCGCGTATGTTTTAGCAATTGACCCATTTGTTGAATCGCAACGTGACATTGCGATAAGTCTCTCGTCTTCGGCGTTTGAAGCTTGGTAACTATCCTCGACGCTGTAAGGACTCAGAGGGTTCCAGCCGTCTCCAACAATCTCTCCTTCGTCGTAATTGCCCAATTTTTTGCGGTTCTCTTCAGCTTCTTTGTCATTGATTATTTCTTGGACGTCATTTTCAAAAGAAAAACTCACGCTGTTTCTACTTCTGCTTTCTGAGTCGCTGGATTTATTTTTTAAAAATATTCCCTCGAAATTAGAACGCTCGGTAGTGCAATTTTTGTGAGCTTGACTGGGAAAACAAGTGTTTTGTTCGCTGAATTTTTCAATAGAATCACGAGGAGATTTTTTGCTCTCAATAGCTGCTGGTGGGTCGATGTCAATGTCACACAAGTAATCTGGGTTAATGTAATCAGCGTACTTGGCGATCCAAGAGGCCCAAATTACACGCTCGCCGTTCTCAGCCCAGAATTTCTCCCAAGATACTTCCAAGACACTCTTTTCACCGTTGCCGTAGGTTACGATGTCAACGTTTAAATAAGAATCGTAGATCTCGGAATCGGCGTCACAAGAACCGTCGAACTCGCTGTAGTTCAGCCATTTATTGTTCAATTCACGAGGCTTTAAATTTACTACTAATTGGTTTAGAGTCTTGGCTACTTTGGGTTTGTCGGAGACTAAAGGGTGTAAGCCAGTGGTTATAGACTCGTATTGCTCGTGGTATTCTGATAAGTCAGCTCCAGAGTCGGATTGGTGGAGACCTAGTTTGTGAGAAAAATTTTGTGCTGTTGATCTTTGGACTGAGTCGCGTACTGAATCGTATTCATCTGTTGAGTAGTTGTTGTCTGTGTGCGATGCACTGCAATAACAGCTGACTGGTTCTTCCTGAAATTTACAAATTATTATTATTGATGTTGTTGTTGTTGTTGTTGTTGTTATTGTTATTATTGGTGTATTTTTGTAAAATTGTCAGGCTTTAAAAAATTTTCTGACAGTACAAAAACAACACCAAAAAATAAAATAATTAAAAATTAATAAATATTAGCAATCTTGCAGTCACTATGTGACTTGTGAACTATAAATAAATAAATAAAATTTTTCTTTATTAAATTGCACTGTACTTTTTTAACTATTGACGTTTTTAAAGATATAAGCTCATCCTGATGTTACACTCATCAAGAGCTTTCATTTGAGTACCCACATGCATTTTGATATATATTTCATACATACATATATATATACATATATAATATATGTATAAATATATGAAAAATTGATGTGGGTACTCAAATGAAAGGTCTTGATGAGTGTAACATCGGGATGAGCTTATATCTTTAAAAATATCAATAGTTCATAAGATATTTGTTAAATTGCACAGTGCTATCTCAACTATTGACATTTTTAAAGATATAAGCTCATCCCGATGTTACACTCATTAAGAGCTTTCATTTGAGTACCCACATGCATTTTTGATATATTTTTCATACATACATATATATAATATATATATAAATATATGAAAAATTGATGTGGGTACTCAAATGAAAGGTCTTAATGAGTATAATGTCAGGGTGAGCTTATATCTTTAAAAATGTCAATAGTTCACAAGATACAAGGTCATTTCTTAATTATGTATCTAGCGATAGAGCATTTTCAAATGCAGCCTAAATACTTATCATAATAAATTGATTATCGGTTAGAATGATATGAAACTTTGAAAAGGTACATCATATTTTATCATATGACTAATTATTTCTCAATCTTAATTAAAAATTCTTTCAAATAATATAAAATAAAAATCAATCATACATCATGTTTTTCAGTAATTTGTGCCTCGACTAGATTCTGCTTGTGAATATCCAGCATTTCTGGCAGACAATCATTCTCATTTTGGTTATCTTCTCCAGGATCATCGTCTTGAATCACTGTATAAACCTCAGGGTTTCTGAAAATAAATTAAATTAATTAGTGTACTGAAAGATAATTATCAAAAAAAAAAAAATAAATAACTCCAATTAAAATCAATAAATAGAGTGATTATATTAAACAATGAATTTGACATGTCTGATAAATAATAAAAAAAACAATTATTATTCTTAATGATTATATAAATGACCCTTGACATTTTTAACTTGTTACTG
Organism: Cotesia congregata; assembly: GCA_905319865.3. Classification (NCBI taxonomy): domain Eukaryota; kingdom Metazoa; phylum Arthropoda; class Insecta; order Hymenoptera; family Braconidae; genus Cotesia; species Cotesia congregata. The sequence goes on along the minus strand of CAJNRD030001121.1, from coordinate 17,498,273 downwards.
GAGTCACGAGCCCATATAATAATAGTTGAACTTAATCATGTGTTCACACAACTAATCGATACCGCATCAAAAATAAACCACTGCTTTCAGTCGATATCCGTTAAGTAAAAAGGTTTTTGTTAAAAATAAATAAATAATTAAATAAAAAAAATAAAAAAAACCAATTTATAATAATTACCTGATAAATACGCGACTGCAAAGACAGTATGTGTAGTCGTCTTGATTTAAAAATTGTGATTTTTCAGCAATATAAACTTCTGCAAGCGGTTCCCAGTATGGCTCACACATGTTATTGAAGTCCAAATAAAAGCTCTGATTTAGCACACACTGTAACAATTTTTATGAAAGTTAATGTAGCACATATTTAATAATTTTAAAAATTTTACAACAAATAAATTATGGCAAAAAAAAAATTGACATTTAGAAATTAAAAAAAATAAAAAATGCAATTTTTTAAAAATAATTTTTTGGAAAAAATCTTTTTGTTAAATAAAGTTAAAAAATTGTCAAGTGATAGCTAACTTTATATAATGTCATACAATTTTTAATGAAATTTTTTCACTGGAGGGTTAAATAGCCATCATGATCAGGAAGAGTGTCATCAACTGATTACAGGAACTAACGTAGAAATTTTGAAAACACTTAACAACTAATACTGATGATACTGATGAGTGAAGGAAGGACATGAAAGATGGAACGATGTATGTATTGATATGTGCTATAATACTGTACTCTGTGCTGAACTGATATTCTGGAGCTTTATTATGGTTGCTTTGTCGAGTTGCATTCGATGTATCGATATATGTATTTTATTTTATGCGTCGATACTGCAGCGCGATAGGTTAGTTCTTCTTCCTTCTTCTTATTATTATTTTTATTATTATTATTATTTCTTTCTCATGAACTCGGTTGATAATTCCGGTCTCTTATTTTTATTTTCGAATAAATTTATAATAATAATAATAAAGTTAGCCGACACTTTTGATTTTTTTATTTTGGTTAATTTATTAAATTAAAACTAAAAAAATATTTTTTAAAAATTGCACTTATAGTTTTTCAAGTTTTTAACAAGTGAATTTTTTTTCTTTATTTTTTTGTAATCATTTTTTCGATAAAAAAAAATTCTAAAAATTTTTAAATGTCGGCTAACTTAATTTTCATATAAATTTTGAAATAAACCGCGAGTTTCAGCGCCTCTATCGGATAAAAAAATTTTTAATTTGTGGTCAGCTGACATTTGACGATGAAAATGCAGGAGAAAATTAAAGGAGGTAAAGTATTTGATGTTTTTATAATATTATAAATAAAAAATGCTTTTAACTTATTATTGAGTAATTTGTAAGTATCAGAGACAATAAATTTATTAAAAAAATTTTTTTTTTTTGATAATTTGTTGCAAAAAAGGTTTTGAAAAAAACTCAAAAAAATTTTAATTTATCTTTATGTATTTTAATAATTATTAAGATGTATATAGTGATTGTTCACTTATATACAAATTGTAATGACTTAATTAAGCAAAAAAATTGACGGGGAAATTTTAAAAAATAAAAAATGCAATTTTTAAAAATAATTTTTTGGAAAAATCTATTTGTTAAAAAAAATTAAAAAAATGATTAAGTGACTGCTAACTTTAATATAATGAAAATTTATGAGCAGATACGTGAAATTTTTTTTTCTTTTCATTTTTACTATAAATCAATTATTAAAAATTTTTTTTTTTTTAATTTGTACTTAAAATTCTTTTAATTTTTTAGATGTGGAATTTTATTTTACTTTTTTAATAATTAATTCAGTTGCCAAAAAAATTTTTACAATTGACAGATGTCTTTTAAGAAAATTTGTAAAGAAAAAAAATACTTCTAGGGATAAATTATTTTATGACAGTAAAATTAGCAATCATTAGAGAATTTGTTAATTTTTTTAACAAACAAATTGGTTCTAAAAAATAATTAAAAAAAATTGCATTTAAAAATTTTTGCATGCCAATTTTTTTTGCCATAATTTATTAGTTCAAAAAAAAATTCTAAAAATTATTTAATATCTGCTAAATTTATTTTCTAAATAAAAACTTACCTATTGTTTATAAATTAATTATTTGTTGGTAGTATAGATAATTTATTTTTTATTTATCATCTTGTAATAAAAATAATTCCATTGAGTATTTTAAATGTACAGAATTTTTCTTAACCAACATAAAAACAATTTTTTACTACAAGATGGCGACACAAGTCTCACTGAGCGGGTCACGAACTTGAAACTGTACATGCCTGGTGATGGTGAGTATCATAAAACTTGCAATTTGATCTTTATTACCTCAAAGTGTATGTCTTTCTAGATTAAACCGAAAGCCAGGTGTCAATTTACGATGAAAATAGATCGGGGAATATTAATCCAGGAAGTTGATCGCACTTTTGTGAATTCATCAAATTAAAATACGACCCCGAGTAAATTAAACCCGGTACGCGCCAAAATAACTTATTTTAATTACTGTCCTTAATTATTAATAATATTACTTACAATTTATTATTTATTACCGTTGTACAGATAAATAGGTTTGGTATTGCTAGTAATTCCGAGAAGTTATTGTTATTACTACTGCCGTTTGAAACGAGGCCAGAGATGTGTGATCGTATAAGGCCTGATTAAGGAGCTCTGTCTCCGGTAAGTGCGCTTGCACTTTTATTATTAATTTTGTAAGTAACTATTGAAAAAAATTGTTTTTTTTCGCTTAAAAAAATAATTTTCGACATCCGTGATTATAATAATAATAATAATAATAATAATAATAATAATAATAATAATAATAATAGTAGCGCGAATGTAAATAAAAATGTCAGATGCGGATCCAATTTATCTAAATTCGAGGTCGTACGCCTACGCTTTACATCAATTTTTAAAAAACTAAAAACAAATTTTAATAATAGTAATTTTAATAACAACAATAATAATTTTTAAACACACCTACGAGTAAAAATAAAAATTAACTAAAATAAATAAATTAAAAAAAGATTTTGGCTGCAATAAAGTAATTCTGAGAAAAAGCAAGAAAACTTTTGGCATAATTTCCAAAGTTCATGATCTGTAATGCGATATCTCAAGTTCTCAGTAATTATTAACTTAATTTTAACTGTACTATTAAATTTTATTATTATTTTTCTTCTATTATTATTTTATCTACTTGATATTTTTTTATATTTGTATTTATAATTCAACTTTATAAATGATATAAATTTTCGGAGTTAAAATGATTAATATCTTTTTGAGAAAGAGAATTATTTACTAACAAAAGACGAGGAGGGATTATTGACCTCCGGCGTGAGAATGATCAAGTGATTAGTATTTATAAAATTGTCATATTCTATTCACTGAAAAAAAAAAAGTAAAAAGTATTTTTTGGAATAGAAGTCTTTCGCCTTTTAGGATTCTATTGAGTATGAGAAGAGCGAAGCATTAAATGAAAAATTTAGGGATAGGAGTAGAGATGAGAGAAATACATCCAACACAGGTGTATGTCAGTATAGTAATTTAAGATCTCATCCCTATTATATATTAAACACGATTTGGTGAAAGTCTGGCCTTATATTTAATACCAACACCAATTGGCGCCCTGGGGTCAACGAGGCCGTCTTATTGTTGTGTTGCTTTTCGAGGGGATTCAGGCACTTGTCTAGTAACCACTTGTCTAGCTTATGAAAGGATACGCTTTATAATTATTTTAGATCCTTTTTACTTCGATTAATATTCAATTTTTAGAAAGAGAAGAGTTCACTGTCATTAATCAAAATTAGGTTTATTTTTTTCAGAAATTAGTTTGTTTTTTTAATTTTTATGGGAATTAATTTTTAGTTGTTTTTTTTAATTTTAGGAATTAATTTTCATTTTTTTTTTTAAATTTTTAAGGGAATTAATTTTTAGTTTTTTTTTTAATTTTAGGAATTAATTTTTAGAACTGCCAAAAATATCAATTTTAATTTTTTTTTTATTTATTCAAAAAATTTTGAGTAAATTTTTAGTAAATTTACAATAATTTTTTTTTTTAAGTAGACAGTTCAATTGAAATTTTTTTTATTAATGTTAATTTTTATTTATATCAATTTAAAATACTAAATTGATGAATATTTTGTAATACAAGATAATATTAATTTTTTAACAATTTTATCTTCATAGAAAATTGTAAAAAAATATCGTAGCCGATAATTTTTTGTTAACTTCAAATGAATCATCGTCTCCTATGCTTCATTTTATTTCATTTAACTTTTTATTATTGTAAAAAAGTAAATTTCAATAGATAACAAAAAGACGAGTACAATAAAATTTATCACAGTGAGTCACAACAATTGTTTCGACGCATAAAAAAAATAGTAAACAAATTTTCTCGTAAACAAGTTTTATAAAATAAAAAAAAACTAACCATGTATCATTAGTTGTTATAATCAAGCTAGTAATTGGAATTAAACTGAAGAAAATTATACCAATTAAATGGTTAATTTCAATCGACTAAATTTATTGGAAAAATTATCTAACAATAAAAAAATAACTTTTGAAAAATATCAGTCTTTATTCGGATGAATAAAGCATTACTTGCAATTTACTATTTTGATTTTCATGGCATGTCTATTCTTGACATTTACATTATCGACGTCTTACATAATTAACTATCTAATATTTTTTTCACTTAAGATTTTATCCGTTGAATAAACAGGGCTGTGACGAAGGAAAAATATCGTTAAGGTTTTTATGCCAGCCCGGTTGCTTTTACGCTTGAATGAAAATTCGGTGACCCTCGGATTTCTTTTTATTCCTTTGTCCAGCTCTGCTGGAAATTCCAAACAAGGCTAGCTCCTCGTTCCTTCAAATAGTTAAATTAAATAAATATCATAAATAAGAATATGAAGTAGGCAAACGATAATTCAAAACCAAACAATGTCCGAAAATTTCTCTTAAAGAATCGATTTAGATAAAAACTTGCATTCTTTAAATTTGTCTCGATAACTAATACTAATACTAATACTTGACTACAAAAAATACAAACCGGCTTGTAGTATTCTGCTGCTGATGATTCATTCAAAATAAGTAATGAGTAGAACTGATATACCGGTCTATTACTCGGAAAATTGGAAAGACATCTTTACTATTTGATTATGATATATTGAAAAAAAAATTACTGCAATAAAAATGTTTTATAAAAAATTTACTTTTGTTACAGGATATTTCGTTGGAGTTGGTTTAAGAAATTTATTCATATATTCATTTATTGGAAAAAAAAAAAAAAACAATATATTCCACACCACAATTTCTATCTTCAGGATTAAGATACAAGGTAATATTTATTAAAAATGAAAATTAAGTTAGCCGACATCTAAAAATTTTTATAATTTTTTTTTATCAAAAAAATTATCAAAAAGGAATAAGAAAAAAAATTTCATTTGTAGAAAACTTAAAAAACTTCAAGTGCAATTTTTAAAAAATATCATTTTATCGCTATAAATTATTTTAAAATATGTTTTAAAATGGGTTCAAGTAAAAAAATTTATTTTAAGTTTATTTTTTGGTTTTTTGAATGAAGAAATTTTTCTTCAAGCAAAAACATAAAATTCTTAAAATAAAACAAAATAATTATTTTAGCGAAAACAAATAGTGTTTTTCAATGTCGAATTTAATTTTATCTTTTGAAGAAAATAAAAAGCTTTACTTGATACAGAAAAAAAAATCTTGGATCAAAAACATAATTTAAATAAATTTATTTATTTTAAATTAAGCATAAAATTTTTTTATTTCAGTAAACTTAGAACAATTTTAGATTTCAGGAATTTTTTGCTTGATTCAAAACATTTTATTTTTAAATCAAGTCAATTTTTTCAACAGTATATTTTCAATCATAATTAAAATTTTTCTTTTTTAAAAAATTAATTTCAAGGCAAAAAAACTTCTAAATCAAGAAAATTGAGTCTCAAAATAATTTTGTTCAAAAATATTTCTTTTAAATAAAGTTTTTTTTCTCAATATAATACAAATAATAAAAAATATACAGAATCAAACACATGCATGTTTGTATTAGTTGTTATCATGATTCTGTTTGAAACACAACATAAATCTAACAGAATGAAAATAGCGAGTAATGGTGAGAATAAATCTATATAATAGTTAGCAATCATGCACAGCAATCTACAATCGATTGAATTGTTATTTCCGGAAAAATTTTTTCCTTTTCTATAAAATAACGTGACTCTCCACTTCTAGCTCTAACAATTACTCTTTATCATTATGTTCTATACTACTACAACTACAATTCTAATTTTTTAAATCCACACTTTTATTCTCTTCGCGCTCACATTATATATTATACATATACTTACATATAAAACATATCGCTCTGAGTCACGGCAGCTTGTAAGAGCCAAGGTCGACAATCCGCCCACTGCCCGGTGGGTTTTCACTGTTAAACATAAAAAATAAAAATAATTATAAATATATAAAATGAGTATAAACTCCGGCAGTTAATAGAGCAAATTTTTATTGGTATTAAAGTTTTAAAGTAACACTAAGTTAAACATTTAAAGCAAACAAGCTTGTACGAGCTTAGAGTCTAGAGTTCAGGGAGTTTAAGTTGTAAAATCAATGTTCATATATCAAAGAATAAAACAAAGCCGACAGCAAATTGCACATACAATGTATACATTAAATGAAACGAGAGTGACAAAGTATGAGCGTTAAGCGTTTGCGCAAAGAGGTCAAACGCAACAGGTGCCAACAGGTAGATTACAAGGGATGGCGATTTGATGACTCATGGGTTTACACCAAGAATTTTATCTTTCTCTCTTTCTTCTCTTCGTCTTACTCTTCAACCTTTTTTTCACCACCCAGTAACTACTTCACTACATAATCATAATACTTTCGCGCTTGTCGAGGTACCCCACTGACTTTACCTGCCCGATGAGTCACATGCCACACGTGTCTTACGTTCAGGCTAGGAATTCCGTCTCCATGCAAACTTTTCGTATCGTTGCACCATATAACGTGTTATAATTTATTTTGTTATTTATTATTTATAACAAAATCTACGAGATTATTTTTATTAGTTAAAATTAATTTAGCAGATATTTGATAATTTTAAGAATTTTTTTAACAAATAAATTATGGCAAAAAAAATTATAGAAAAAAATTGACATTTAGAAATTTTAATAAATTAAAAATGCAATTTTTCAAAAATAATTTTTTGGAACAAATTTATTTGTTAAAAAAAAACTAAAAAATAATCTAGTGATTGCTAACTTTAATGTCATAAAATTAATTTGTTTATCTGAAAATTAACTTAGATTTTTAAAAATTAATTATAATACAATGAAAAATTAAAATACTTTCATTGAGAAAATTTTCTTGAAATAAGAATATATATTTGAGAATATGATAATTATTTAAAAAATTTTTTTTGTCTAAAAATTTAATTTAATTTATTGGAATAGTTTGTAATTGTAATTAATTAAAAAAATTCATTAATTAATTTTCAAACAAAGAAATCTGCCTGGAAAATATTTTTTATTTTTTTTAGTGTAATTTAAAAATTTTTAAGACTCCAAAATGAATAATACTATAATTTATGATATATTTTAAAAATATATATTAAGGCGGTCTTCTGGTTTGACGCCCTGATTTTTGTGCATTTTTTTGTAAAGACCAATGAAGAGATAGAATTTTGAACTTTTTACCATTTATTTATACATATTTCAAGAGTATACAGTTAAATTTTTAGCTAAAAACATTCAGTAAAATTAAAGTTAAAGTGGTTTTTTTTTAACGTGTAAAAAAAATTTTTAATATTTAAAATTTGGCTGATTTTGTAAATTTTTTTGTGTTGAATATAATTAAAAGAAAAAAACATACTTTCAAATACACAAAACTTATATAAAAATAGATAAGCATTAGCATTTTCTACAAAATAAAAAATATTTTCAATAGTATAATTTATACTCGCGATAACAAGTCTATATAAAAAATATTTATAATGAAAAAAGAGCTATTGATAAATTGAAATGTGAAGTAATTATTAATTATTTAAAAGTATACTGACAAAAAATCACTTTTTTAACAACTAAAAATTTTTTTTTAAATATTAAAGGCAATAAATCAAACATTTCTTCCAAGATATTTACTTAAAATATTTTTTTATATTTGTATTTCATAAGAATTTTTATCGCGTGTGTTATATATTAAAAGTAATTATTATTTATTGAATAATATTCATTAACGTACGCAATAAAAAAATTAATATTCGATTTAAAACATGTGAGCCGTTGATAATAAAGTGATAAACAAAGTTTGACATTGAAAAAATTTAATCGCCAGTTTAATATAGCTATTTAATCTAATCAGTGTTTTTAATATATTTTTACAGTTAAGTTAAATTTATAAATTCATACTATACTTATGTGGATAAATATTTATTAGATGCATTGAGTATAAAGCGCCAATTAATATTAATCTATGCGTTTAGTTGAAATCACGCATTTATAATTCATAATTAAAAGATGTTGAATAATATGTGTGCTACGGTTCATCGAAAATGACTTTCACAGTATTTATAAATACTCGAATGGAAAATAGAGTAACGTTGTATTTTTTTTTATTATTATATTTATTAATAACAAAAAAAAAATAGATCCATTTTTAAAGTTTATAGTGTGCATTTTAATAGTTAACTATTATGTAAAATATAAAATTATGATTTATGTTCCAGAGTGCAGAAAAAGTAGAAAATCACTTGTGTCGACACGCGATGAAATCGTCTAATAGGGAGAAAAACCATAACCAGCCATGTATTTCACGTGAGTAAGAAACATTATCTAATAAAAATTTATTTTTGACGCAGCGTTCAAGTTTTAATGAGCATACTCAGTTTTTATAATTTAAAAAAATTGAATTTAATTTATGACAAAAAAAACAGTATTTAAATTTTTAGAGTTAATAAAGTGTAAATTTTAATATTTATGAATTTCGAGAAAAAAATTGTAAAAATTACAGTTTAAAGAGAAAGATAAATAAATATTTGAATGTAATTAGCAATTATATAAGTCAAACATTGATCTATATAATTTTAGTTTCTACAACTCACATAATTTTTCTTTTAATTTTCAAGATTCTATTTTTGATGAATTAAAAACAAATTATCTGATTCTTCCAAAGAAATTCTAAATATTATTTTTATACCAAAAAAACCAGTTGACCGTGAAACTAAACAATTACTTTTTATCATCAATACAAAAATATCCATACAAAAAACAATTTATGAAAGCGTCAAAAAAATTTATTTTTGTACAAAAAAGATTTCTCAACTCGAAAAAAAATTTTCGACGATCAAAAACCATCCGACAATTTTTTTTAAGCATAAAAAATATAACTTGATAAATAATATAAATAATAAAACGTGAAAAAAAATATTAATTGATTTTAACAATAAAAAGCAAAGTTATAAATATTTGAATAAAAATTTTTATCCTCATCTTAAAAATTTTTTTGAGCTGATATTTTTTTTCTGCGTAAAATTGTATTTTAAAACAATTGTAATTTTTACAATTTTATAAAGTCTGAAAATTCCCTTTAAAACTATAATTTTTCAGTTTTTTTGCTTGAAACACTTAACCATAAGAATGAACTATACAAATAATTTATATAATAAATAAAAATATACATATGCTAATGACAGTAATTAAAATAACTGTTATGTAGAATTCGCTGGGCTTTTTGGGATTTCCGAAGGTTGTTATCGGATTTCCGGGAAATGTACAACGTGGTTTAATTCCACGAAATAATATCCCACATGTTTGGTTAATGTTATGTGTAATATGTGTAATGCGTATAAGTATAGGCATTTAAACACACGTGTGGTCCACATTAGTGTTGAAACCCGCCAGGTAAACACGCAAACTAATAAACGTATTATGTATTATATATTGTATGTTCATATTCAGGTATATAATTCTATAATAGTAGGAGTGTGGTAAAATAAAAGAGATCGTTCTGAGAACAGCATTGAAAAATATAACAAGGAATCCCATCCTCGTGTGGTGTCATGGGGCCCAAAGCCGCTTCGTTTGGTCCTAAAATTATGAATGTTATAATTCGTCGAATTTTTTTCGAGAATTCCATTCACAGATTTCTTTTTAGCAGATTTATTTTTACTATCGATGATTTCCGATCGCAAATTCTCTTTCGGATAATACATCAGTTCATTTACATTTAGATTGGATTTTATGTCTTACATTACGCGGTGTAGCATGTAATGGTGATGATTGATCTAACGATATACCACCAGAAAAAGTCTGTCCAAATTTATTCAATCAAAACAGTGAGTCATAGCCAAGCATCAATGATTCAAACAATAGGCTCCTAACAAAAACAGTCAAGTGTCATAATATTTTATTGCGCTTAATTTTAATAAATTGTAATCTTAATTGATGCTAGAATTTCAAATAGTAGCATGTAAATTTAATTGTTTTATAGATGGCTGCCCAATTTTAAAACACAGGAACTGCAAAATTTTTATACTTAATTTTTTTTTTAATATTGCTGCATTTATTATAATTTTTAAACTTTAATTTCAAGTATTTTTTCTTAAAAATATTTATATTCAAGTATTTTCTATTCATAAATAAAATTTTTTATCGATTTGGCGCGCAAACTTTTTTTTTATTAATAAAAAAAATTTTTTTTAATCTTAAAATTGTCAATTACTCTGTTTTAAAATTGGGCAGCCGAAAAATATTTTAAGTTTAAAATTTTTTGTTACTTAAAATCCAAAATTTTACTTAGAAAAATCTTAAAATTTTGTTTGTATTTTTTTTGTAGATTTTATGAAGATATAGCCACAATTCTTTATAGATTTTATTAGTAATTTTTTTTAAAAATAACTTTTGAAGATAACTTATTGAATTTTTCTAAAGTGCATCTGCAAGTTCATTCATTTTTGATTATTATATTAGCTAATTTTTTTGAGCCTATTTAATGAATTTTTATTCTAACATTAATTTGAATAACTGCAAATTTTTAGTAACTCTTAAATTTCTGCCTTTTCATTCATTTAAGTACTTTAAATAATAATCATACTATCAAAGTTTATTTAGTAATATTTACTTAAATTAGGAAACACCTTATCTTAATCACCGCACTTGATTATTCAAATACCCACCAACATATTACAAGTGTTGATGTACACAATGACTCACGCTCAGTATATCTCATGACTTACAATTGACTTGATATAATATCACTTGGATCAATTCTATCACTTCGCCGTGATATATGTATCGTGTGATATTAAGTATAAGTCGTTGACGGACGTTGATCTTCCGGTCCTCAAGATCTTGACGGCTTTCCTGAGCTGAGTCAGCCTTTAATCGCGCATGCCACAAATATCTTGACGACACATGTTTTTTTTTATTTTAAATATTAAATGCTAACTCTAACTCTATTTATCAATGAACAGTTTAAGTTAATTCATGAATTTGTTTATGAGTCAGTAAATTGATAACTTTTATGTACATTTTTTACCGTAACTAAAAAAAGAAATAATAATACATTTTTTTGACAAATGCCTAATAAAAATAATAATATTAATAATAATTAAGAAATGACCTTGTGTCTTGTGAAATATTGACATTTTTAACGATATAAGCTCACTCTGACATTACACTCATCGAGACCTTTCATTTGAGTACCCACATCAATTTTTCATATATTTTATGTATATCATATATATGAATATATGAAAAATATATCAAAATGCATGTGGGTACTCAAATGAAAGCTCTTGATCAGTGTAACATCGGGATGAGCTTATATCTTTAAAATTGTCAATAGTTAAGAAAGCACAGTGCTATTTAACATAATTGAAAAATGACCTTTTATCTTGTGAAATATTGAGATTTTTAAAGATATAAGCTCACTCCAACATTACACTCATCGAGACTTTTCATTTGAGTACCCACATCAATTTTTCATATATTTTATATATATCATATATATGAATATATGAAAAAATATTCAAAATGCATGTGGGTACTCAAATAGTTCACGAGTCACGGCAGTCACATAGTGGCTGCAAGGTTGCTAGTAATAATAATAATAATTTTTTTTTTGATAAATGACTAATGAAAGTGATAATAGAGATAAAATGAAGTAAAAAACATATGTAATCAGAACCGACAATTCCAAGCGTAAATTTTCATTGAATTCCGGGTAAAACACAAAATAAAATATTTGTAAATTAAATGAATCACCGGATTTGAATTCATTCCACTTTCTCAATACGTATAAGGCAGATAAGAGAAAAGCTGCTGCAATTGAAGGTAAAAATTCAAGGAATACCCAATTGTAAATTAAAATAAAACATATATACGGTGTATAGAGTGAAACAATCTACGTCACTGAATTTCGTCATAACATAAATAAAAATAAAAGCAACGTGGAGAAACCAGTTGATCTCCGGTTCTCCATCTACATCTAACTTTATACACAATTCACATGCTCGCGCTCAACTTATCTCTGTCAGGCGTTCTCTATTACGTATCTGTTGGATGCTGTGCAGAAACTCACTTACTATACTCAAGTAAAACTACGTCAGAATATAAAAGGCATTACGGAAAAAAATTTAATATTGAGTCACTTCCGTTTGCTTATACAAATATGTTATTTTTTATTGTTTGTTCTCAGATAATTATTTTTTTTTTATTTCAATTTAAATTGTCGCGGTTTGGATTAAATTTGTTGAACAAAGTATGAAACTAATTAGCTTTTTTATTTACAAAAGAATTTTTTTTTTATATAAATATTCAGCTGTTTTTAAAATATACAGTTTGTCAAGATAATACGAGACTGGAGTTTATAAATTGTGCAAGGATCCAGGTGCGACAAACTTTCCTCGTGCGATTTATTGTTTTGTTCTAAGAATTGCAGACACTGCTAATGTTTCTGTACTGAATGATTAAAATACGTGATAGTCATATTTATAATAGTTTTGTATTATTTGTTATATAACAAAATATATAGAACATTTAAAAATTATTTTAAAAAAATGCAATTGCTAAATTTCACGCAAATAACATTATTACTAAATTTATTTAACATTTTATTGGGAACAATAAAATTTGTTTGTCGAGCTCTCAACAGTGTGGGCGTTCAAATCTTTAATGTGTTCGACTTGTCTTGCAAACATCTTTCGATTAATCAACCGTATAAATATATATATATTAAATATTAAATATACTTTTATATAGAAGCTAATCCGCGAAGAGATATAAGCGATAGACACTTCGGAAAAATCTAAACAGGTTTGCTTAGAAATTATACATCTACGTCATTAATAAATTTTTTTTATTTTATTTTATTACCAACTGTGACGTAGATAGTATTAAATATTATATATGTGTGGTGTTGAACATATGTATTAATATATGTGGGCGAAAAGTAATATAAGTAGGGCCTCGCCCACATTTAACGGTTTGTGGTTGCAGTTTTAGCTTTTTAATGCTTGCTCTTTAAAAGGAATACATATTGGAATTTATATGTATGTATATATATGTATATGTATCATGTATCGCACGGATTTTTATTGTTGGGTTATTGTAATGAGTTTTTTAAACTTTATAAGTTTAATTTTTATTTATTGAAGAAAGTTTTAAAAAACGCGGCTGTGAATGTCACTTTATTTTTAAAGCGCTTATAAATAAAATTTTAGCTCGGTACCAATTATAATTAAGTTGTCAGCGATTGGTAAATCGGCTGTTAATCTGTTCTGTGTAATTAAGATTGAGAGAATAAGGAAATTTTTGTCTCTGATGAATTTATTTGATAAATTGTTTTTTGAGTTTATTTTTGAATAATTGGAAAAGCCTTAGACTTAATAATTGCCTTTTTACGATTTTGTATTTTTTTTTAGTAATAGTCAATTTTTTGAAGCAGTATAAAAAAACTTATTGGTTCTATGTTTGTTTCGAATTTTTATTAAATAATTGGCAATTAAATATTATTTTTGAAATTTATTTCAAAAGTACCCAAACTATGTATGTTGTAATTAAAAACATCAAATTTGTATGAACAATATTTTTTTTAAGTTAAATTTAATATCATCAAGTCTTAAACTCAATTTCTGTCTTTTCAAGGTTTCATATGGTTTTTTAAGATAGTTAATTTGTTACTAGCAACCTTGCAGTCACTATGAGACTGTCGTGACTTGTGAACTATAAATAAATAAAATTTTGCTTTATTAAATAATGACTTTTGTTAAATTGCACTGTACTTTCTCAAATATTGACGTGCATTTTCATATATATTTCATATATACATATATATATTTATATACATAATATATATGAATATATGAAAAATTGATGTGGGTATTCAAATGAAAGGTCTCGATGAGTGTAATGTCGGAGTGAGCTTATATCTTTAAAAATGTCAACAGTTCACAAGATACAAGGTCATTTCTTAATTATCTTACATTGCACTGTACTTTCTCAAATATTGACGTTTTTAAAGATATAAGCTCATCCCTATGTTACACTCATCAAAAGTTTTCATTTGAGTACCCACATGCATTTTTGATATATTTTTCATATATTTATATATATAATATATATAAATATATGAAAAATTGATGTGGGTACTTAAATGAAAGGTCTTGATGAGTGTAACGTCGGGATGAGCTTATATCTTTAAAAATGTCCAGTTCATAAGATACAAGGCCATTTCTTAATTATCTATCTAGAGATAGAGCATTTTTGAATGCAGCCTAAATACTTATTATAATAAATTGACTATCGTTGAGAATGATATGAAATCTTGAAAAGGCACAAATTCAAATCAAGACCCTTGCAATCACACTAAATTTCACTAAAAAAACCGATTTTATCATATGAATATCCTGGACACAAAATTTTTCTTATTCTCTCAACAATATTGATGATTTTTTTGAAGTAGTTATAAATAGACACTAAAATTAAAAAACATTTTTCATTTTTTTTTATTTTTATAACAAGTAAATTAATATGAAAAAATTTTAATAAAAAATTCCACATTTAGAAATTTAAATAACATGATTAATTTTTAATAAAAACAAAAAAAACTCAGATGTCGGCTGATTTCAGTATATCAGAATTTCGCCTTAGATAAAATTAATTAATTTATTTATTTATTTTGTTTTGTTCATGTTAATGTAATTATATAAGTCAAACATTGATCCATATAATTATAATTTCTACAACTCACATAATTTTTCCAACTTTATAATTTTTCTTTTAATTTTAAAGATTCTATTTTTGATGAATTAAAAAAAAATATCTGATTCTTCGAAAGAAATTCTAAATATAATTTTATACCAAAAAACCCAGTTGACCGCGAAACTAAAGAATTACCTTTCATCTTATCAACACAAAAAACAATTTATAAAAGCGTCAAAAAAAATTTATCTCTGTACAAAAAAGCTTTTTCAACTCCACAAAAAATTTTCTACGATTAAAAACCATCCAACAATTTTTTTCTCAAGCCTAAAAAGAATAACTTGATAAATAATATAAAGAACAAAACGTAAAAAAAGTATTAATTGATTTTAACAATAAAAAGCAAAGTTAGCTAATATGTAACATAAGATAACACTTGAGTTATGTCTTATGTGCATACGCCGGCTTCTTTGAAGTATGAATTACGTAACCCAATAACTCTACAATGTGACTTAATACATATATACATACATATAAGACGGTATAATATAAAGTGTAAAGTATGGTATATAGCATTCGTACACTGAATACACATATGCAGTGTAGAGTCATGACCGAGTTTCTTTAACAATTCATTCCAACCTTCAAATGATAGGAAAAAAATGTCTTGTCAATAAAGTCTGGGATTTATTCTATTGAATTTCATTATTATATTCATCTATATTTATTACTAAATATGAATATGTCCTATTATTATTGAAATTTACATACATAAGAACGAATATGCGTTATTAAATAAGAGAATACCGATAATTGTTGGTTGTTGGGTTGTGTATCTTTAATAGCAATAGCAAAAAGAGCTTTCAAAGAATCGAGCTGGCGCGGTTTTATGTAGGCCGAATATTCTATTCGGTTTAGATGCAGAGTAGAGCTTTAGAGCTTCGAGCCAGCGTCTCTAAGAAACGATACGTCCGGTTGCCAAAGAGATTGCGTTTATTCTACGAATGCTATGAATTCGGACACAAGCTGATGTGCATGTCCGTCATTAAAGCGTCTGTTTATTAACGTCCTTTAAATTTATTTAAACTTATATATATTTATAATTTATTATATATTATTTTATACACGCATAAGGGTACCGCCTATGTCATGTTACTTGAACTTTGTAATAATAATTTTAAATTTACGATTATTGATATTGTTATCGCTGTCGTAAAAGATTAAAGATGTCTTGTCTTGGCCGACATCTTTTATATTTTTGACAATGGCTTTAATCGTGGTGTTAATAAAATTATACCGTGGATTTATTGACTGTGAAAATATTTTATTAATATCGTCGGATTTTTTTAGCCTAAAATATCATAACCCGCATTTGTCTTTTTAATTTCATAAATTGACGGTGATAAATTTTAATTGAATTTTTAAATGTGGCTAGAAATAAAAATTATTAATATTATTTTTTAAGATGACTTTGACCTACTATCCTTAATTATGCATAATTGAGAACAGATTTTATTATTTTTTATTTATTGTGTTTACTTTATTATGTTGCATAATAATATTTATTGATATGATGTAACTTGTCTTTTATTTTTCTTTTTCATTTGTGTTATTAAAATAATTAAAAATCTGCGGTTTGCATAATTAAAATTTTTTTTTTTCAATGCAATTCTATTTTTGAGTCGAGCATAGACTTGAATTTAACAACAAAAATTGGGAGTGAATTTTTATTCACTTGCTTTTTAGCGAGTATTTTTTTAGCGGAGTGAATATGGATTTTAATCCGAAAAATATCCGAGTAAAGAATTTTTAGATTAAAATAAATTTTTTACTACCTGAAACAAGTTTTATGTGCCAAATTACTAACAAATACTTCAAACAATTTATCTCAAGTTTGAGTTTATAAATTTTAATTATATTTTTTCAGAAAAATTTGATCAAATTTTCGCTAAGATTTTTTTTTTTAGTTTTTTTGATAAATTCTATCGTAAACAATAAAAATTAATAAATTATTAATGAAATTAATTTTTTTTTAATTTAATGAAGTTAAATTACATGGCAATTCTCAAGCTTTCTTAATAAATCAACTTATTACAGAGAAAATTAATAAAAAAATTCTACTTGATGTAGAAATTGAAGAAAAAAAAATTGTTGCAATTTTTTAATTATTAAAATTTATTTATCAAGCTAAAAAAAAGTGGTATTAATTTTTTAATTTTGGTTGAGTACTTAAATAAAGTATCTACTTCTTTGATAAATTTCATAGAATCTTCTTGTATAAATTATAAAGAGTTTTCAGTGATTTTCTCTCCAAAGAAATTCTGTGAATTTCTATCAAAATCCTTTAAAGTCTCAAAACACTCTCTTAGATCCCGATATTCATTTCCGATCCAGTTTTCCACGCCATCAACCTGGCGTAAAATTGAAAAATCCTCTTTGAAAACTCATTTAAAAGTATTTCGAATTTCGAAGGATTTTCGTGGAAAGAATCCCTTGGATCCGGGTCCGAAAGTTCTTCAATGCGCAACATTCCAAAGATTCTTTTCCTCTATCGCCGGTTTCGAGGTCTGATTTCGATCTACGTTCAATTTTCTTCTTATTCTGTCCCTTGCTGACCTATAGAGCGATTCCGAGTAAAATTCTTCATGAAAACTCACTCTCTGCCCGGAGGCTTCGAAATGCCCGAGAGATGCTACTTTTTATCTGAAGAATCTGCTTACCTCGGTAATTTTATTGCTGGGTAGCACGTTTTGCTGAAGATAACAGACCTTGTATATAAATATATATACATAATTATTCAATGTTCAAGTATAGTTTTATTCGCATAGCATTGATATATTTACTGTCAATTAAAAAAAAAAATTATGATGGTCATTTTGAATAAATTTGAACCCATAAAAAAAGTCAATCCATCATCTATAAATATATTTTAAGAAATATCACACTTAAAAATAATTTATAATACTAGATTATTTTTGATTGAATTTGCTTATGACAGCCCGCATTAAATTTAATAAAATAAAAATTACACCTGTTAACAAGTCATATTAATGTGTGTCAGTTTAAAATTAATTACTGATTTAATTAAATTAATTTTGGAAATTTTTTTCACAAATGTTGGGTTTTTTTTTTTAATTTAAGAAAGAGTGAAATATCTTAAAGTTATTTTTCAATTTGATTAAAAAGTTTACTTAGAAAAAAATCATTGCATTATATTGATAAAAAATTTTAATTTAAGAAAAAAAATTTTAGAACTAAAAAAAATTTCCAAAAATCTTTTTAGCTTGATTAAGACCAATGAAATTTTTCAAAATAATTTTTTTGGCTCAAAAATTTTTTTTTGAATTGGATAAATTTCTCAAAAATATAATACAATAATTTTTTTTAATTACAAAATTTTATTAAATAAAAAATCTTGTATTTACCCAAAAAGTTACAAATAATTCAAAATAATTTTCTTGGCTCAAAATTTATTTTTCTTGAATTAAATAAATTTCTCAAAAATATTACAATATTTTTTTTTTAATAACAAAATTTTATTAAATAAAAAATCTTGTTATAAATAATTCACCCAAAAAGTTACAAATAATTTTCTTGGCTCAAAATTTATTTTTCTTGAATTAAATAATTTTCTCAAAAATGCAATACAATATTTTTTTTTTTAATTAAAACAATTCATTAAATAAAAAGTCTTGTTATAAATAATTCACCCAAAAATTAATAAATAATTCAAAAAAATTTCCAAAATTAAAAATCTAAGAATTTCAAGCTTCTATATTTCATACCACCAAATACATATATACCAGATAATCTTCGCAATCAATTTCACCATCCATTGACTCTCTATCTAAACACATAGATCACTCCCAATAATATTATTCTTTTAATCATCCTCCACTCGATCTGGATATATATAAAATATATAAAATATATAATATATTGTTTTACTTCTCCCGCATCCCAGATTAAGATACAGACCGGCCCGATATAATCCAGTAAAGCGATTCTCTCGCGCGACTTATTCAACAAAGTGATATGAGCAAATGCTTTCACTCAACTTTTACGGCTGTTGTGTGTATTGTCTGTCTCCATTACATTTTGTTGCATACGCATTGTACATAATATAAGTGTAAACCAGTATGTGTATGTAACAATAAAAGACGACTATATACAACCCAACTCCCCGTTGTTCCTTACGCGGCACGCGTGCCTTTCCCTTTCATTTAACTTTATATATAATCCATAATACTTGTACATATATATGTACATATTATATATATGAGGGTGTAGTATCTAGTATCTATACTGTATAGTAGTGCAGATATATAATAGTGCAGGATGAAATAGACGAAATAGTAAGCCACAAAAAAAAGCACTAAACAGAGAAAGTAGTCTTGTCTCTTGCCCTGATACCACTACAGAGAAAAATCAATACTTTGTTCGGGGTGATACAACTGAATTTAACTTGGGGAATGTGGGAAGAGCACCCCCGTCATTTTCCCCCTTTGCTCGCCTCCTTGGACATAACAGGAGGAAAGCCAAGTCCAAGTCCGCCTTACTTTACGAGACGAGGTTGTAAAACTCTCGTTTCATTCGCGTATATATAATAGTGTACAGCACGGATAACTGCACGTGGCCCCTCGTCAAAGGGGCGAATGCATGTGTACACACGCACGATTCATGTTCAGTTTATATTCTTCTCTTCTTACTCTAACTTATTTGTCTGATGTATGTTCTGCAGAGCTCTTTGTTCCTTTTTTGCCGCAGAGGCACTAACGACGACTTTAGTCCCCTATTTTTCTGTTTCTTTGGTGGAAATTGCTCGAGCACGAATTATTGCTCTGGAGTGTGTGAATTTTAATCACTTTTTTTTTTTTTTTAAGGTAACTTTCACTGTTTTTTTTTTTGGATTAACTGGATTTATCGCGCTTTGATCTGTGAGACCAATTAAGTATTCATTATTCCGCGATAGCGCAGCTGGGCTATTTACATAACTTGGTTGATTTATTATGTATATTTTTTTTTTATTAAAAAATTAAACGCAAGCCGTCAGGTGGTCTTTTTAGTAAAATTTGGATAAAAACAAAATGTGGAATTTATATCAAATAATCTTTTTAGTTCTATTTTAATTAGAGGGAAAATAAATTTAAAGCCTTGAGATTTTATGAAAATTTGAAAAAAATTAATTTTAAGAATTTTATGTGACTATAAAAATATTTTATAAAACTTAATAAGTGATTTCTCAAAATACCACTTGGAAAAAATTGAACTATAATCTATATTATTAAGAGAACAAGAAAAATTTTGTGTCCAGGATAGTCATATGATAAAATCAGTTTTTTTAAATGAAATTTAGTGTCATTGCAAAGGTCTTGACCTTGAATTTGTGCCTTTTACCGATAGTCAATTTATTATGATGTATTTAAACTGCATTCGAAAATGCTCTATCTCTAGATACATAATTAAGAAATGAACTTGTATCTTGTGAACTATTGACATTTTTAAAGATATAAGCTCATCTCGATGTTACATTCATCAAGACCTTTCATTTGAGTACCCACATCAATTTTTCATATATTTATATATATTATATATATGAATATATGAAAAATATATGAAAATGCATGTGGATACTCAAATGAAAGCTCTTCATCACTATAACATCAGGATGAGCTTATATCTTTAAAAACGTCAATATTTAAGAAAGTCCAGAGCAATTTAACATAATTAAGAAATTACCTTTTATCTTCTGAAACATTGACATTTTTAAAGATATAAGCTCATCCCGATGTTACACTCATCGAGACCTTTCATTTGAGTACCCACATCAATTTTT
>CAJNRD030001121.1:17453926-17476780 GCA_905319865.3 Cotesia congregata | reverse complement strand
ATATATGAAAAATATATCAAAATGCATGTGGGTATTCAAATGAAAGCTCTTGACGAGTGAAACATCGGGATGAGCTTATATCTTTACAAACGTCAATATTTAAGAAAGTCCAGTGCAATTTAACATAATTAAGAAATGAACTTGTATCTTGTGAACTATTGACATTTTTAAAGATATAAGCTCATCTCGATGTTACATTCATCGAGACCTTTCATTTGAGTACAATACTCACATCAATTTTTCATATATTTATATATATTATATATATATGAATATATATATAATATATGAAAATGCATGTGGGTACTCAAATGAAAGCTCTTGACGAGCGTAACATTGGGATGAGCTTATATCTTTAAAAACGTCAATATTTAAGAAAGTACAGTGCAATTTAACAAAATTCACTATTTAATAAAGCAAAATTTCAATTTTTTTTAGTTCACAAGTCACGGCAGTCACATAGTGACTGCAAGGTTGCTAAGTGAATACTATTTAATTAATAATAAATAAAATACTATTATTTTTTTTTCAATATCAGAGTAATTTTTTATTTCAAAAAATTATTATTTTATTTTACTCTTAAAAATTTTGATAATTTTCTGACTCAAATAATTATTTCGTCAAACTTTTGGGACACTCTATTAGGCTCACCCTAAGTCATTAACTCAATAAATTCTAATTATCATAGTTCGGGTGAGAACTTGAAAAGGAAAAAAAATATAATAAAAATAATAACGTTATCGATCTTGAAATATTAAGCCTAATTGACGTCCCAAAAGTAGGGATTCAAACAATTAAGCATGTTGAAAAATAGCAAGGTTTGGGGTAAAGTAAGAAGACACTGTGTGTAAAATGTGTAGACAATGGCAATGTGTTTAGCGTGAGGCCCCCACACCACCATGGGGGTAAAGAACTTAAGAAGGGGAAGGGTCAGCACGCGACCAGCTGCTGTCTTTCTGCTTTAGGGTTACGTTAATAATATAATATAAATATAAAATACAAAATATACGGTTTAAGGTACATATATAAGCTATATGTATATTATAGTTATGGCTATAACTGTAAAAAGTACCGTGAAAAGGGACCGACAGACCCATTAAATATTTGTCTGAAGGGCTCTGGCCCTCAGGCGGGTCAACGACCCTCCAAGAATTTCTTCAGTCCACCCCCATAAATTTATATTTTAATATTAATAAAAATAAGGGACCAAAAATTTACATTTGAAAGCTTCTTTTTTAAGCTCACAATTTTACGGAAATTTATTCCCTTTGTTAATAAAAATTTTTCCCAGTTATAAATATATTTATGTCTAAAAAATTCAAATTTTTTTTATTATTAAATTCGACTATTTTTAGCCGCTAATTATTGGGTTAGTTTTTGTAATGAAGAAAAGGATTGTGATAGATTGGTGTAATAAAATAACATTAAATAAAGCACATATGAGAGCCGCCTACGATCTGGGTTCTCATAATAACACGCTAGACTTTGATGATGCATCTCCCTGTGCTGTTATATTCCATTCCCTTTTCTTGTAATAATGCTCTCCCCGTTTTATACATATATACCGCGACTCTACCCAAGAAATGGATGGATTGTATTATATTACAAAAAATAACAAACCAAAGTGAGTACTTTTACTGAGAAACAGTTATCCATTACGATATACTATATACTATACGTATACTGTGTACCGTACTTATGGTAATGCTAAGTTGTTTTAAAACAAAACAATCTTGAGCACAATGAGTAAATAAAAAAACAGATTAATATGTTTTGCAACAACAGAAATAAAACTTTTTTTCTCGCTGACTTAATATTAAAGAATAATTCATGTAAAATTTACCTAAATTCAGAAAAATTTCTTTAGTTAAGAAATTTTCCGCTTGATTTAAGATAATTAAGACAGAATTTTTTTTATCAAATAAAATTTTTTAAATTTTGAAAAAAATTACAAGTGAATTTTATATTTATGCAAACTTTTGGAGGTTTAAAATTTATAGTAAAAATAATTAATTTCAATTTTTAACTTGAATTTAAAAGAACAATTTTTTCTTTATTGTAGAGAGCAGAAAAAACTTTAAATAAAATTTTTATCACTTGAAATTTATGTAAGATTTATTTTTGAAAAAAGTCTCTTATATTTTGAATTAATTTTAGATTATATTTTAATTCTGGATAAAAAAATAATTGTATGAAATATAAATTATAGTAAAATGCTCCTACGATTTTGTAAATTTTTATACAGAAAAAAAGGTTCACTTAAGCCAAGAAAATATTTTTCTTCCTAATTATTTTCTTGAGCAAAAATTTTTTTTGACAAGAAATTTCACTTATTCCAACAAAATTCTCTTGCTTTAAGAAATACGTATCTTGATCCAAGAAAATTTATTTAAATCAAGAAAATCTTTTTTTTTTTTTGAGAAAATTCAGCCTCTTGCTCCAAAAAATTAAATGTAAAGATAGAAGTAAATTTTCATTAATATTTTTATTGATTAACATGTCAAATGGGAAGATCAAATAATATTTCATCATTTTTTTTTCATTCAATATGTATAATTGCACGCTAAAATAATATAAAATGGGTATCAAATATTCAAGAGAAAAATTTTCTCAAGGTGAGAAAATTTTTTTCTCAGCTGAAGTAGGTAGCGCTGCTTCCCTAAAGTATCTAAAAATCTTGATCAAAGGTAAAAATTTATTGTATCAAGTATTTATGATAGAATTAAGAAAAAATGATGTCCACCAAGAATAGAATTTAAAGAAAAATTTTTACTTCGCTCAACACAATTTCGGTCTTCCTTCAGGCACCCGAAAATTTTTTTGAGCCTAGAATTTTGTTCTCCAGTCAAGAAATTTTTCTTTCTGTATATGTAAGATTTATTTTTGAAAAAAGTCTCTTATATTAACTTATATTTTAATTCTGGATAAAAAAAAATAAATTATAGTAAAATGCTCCGACAATTTTGTAAATTTTTAGAATAAAAAACTTTTTGTCTTTGTTTTATTTTCTTGACGCGACTCATGAATCTTTTTAACTAATTTAATCTAAATATTTTCAACCCATAGTACAATTACAAAAACAATATTTTTCTTATATCAACTAATTTGTTTTCAGCAAAAGGTAATTTAAAAAATATTATCTATTATTAGACTTTACATTCTATTATTGTTTGTTCTGAACATACAGGAGTGTACTAAAATTAACATTGTCATTCATTCATTGCATTGTTTAATATCAGATTGAAATGACAATGTCCCTGGCTCACTGACCCTTTTTGTCATCATAAGCCTTCAAATTACCACGTAAAATGCTTATGGACGTATACTTATGTTGCAATACCACATATATACATAATCATACTGCCCATTCACCATTTGATAAATTAAAACTCGTGCTTACAATTAGTTTTTCTCTTTGTTGAACTCTTGCAATAAATTATAACCTGACAAAAATAATTAAACAGCATCCGAAAAAATTATGCAAATTTCAAATAAACCTTCAATTGAAAATATATTAATATTGCTTGGTGTAATCTGGACACTAGTAACTAAATTAAAAGTCTATGCTAGTTTTTTTTTGCAAATTGGCAGTTCTCCAATCCTCCAAATCCGTCCTGCTGACTAATGTTTTGAACCAGCGACATCAGCCGCTCTCTTAGATTCTAACCAATCCCACTCTAACAATAATAATGCCGCCAATAATAAAACAATTGTGGGATGTTATTCAACAAGATCCACCCCTCGATTACAATACATCAAAAGAATATTCGTTCAAATTATTGGCTCGCGGTCTAATGCGAAAATTTTTTTAATTAATAATAAATTTAGTTTTTTCATCAAAAATTCCTTGTAATTTTTATTTTATTTATAAAAAATTAAAAAAATTTTATTAAAAATAAAAAAAAATTTTGAATAATTTTCAGTCAAATTTTGAGTTAAAAAAAAAAAAAAAACAAGATTTATTTCTGCAGAAAATTTAAGTTTAAAAATAAATGTGAAAAAAAATTTTAAAAAATAAACCTGTTGAATTTTTAAAGGATCATATCAAAAAAAATTAATATCCAGAATTTTTTCTTTAGAAAAAAAAGAAGGTCACTCTGATCAATAATCCTCTAGATGAAATATCAACCACAATATTTTATTATTTACCATCCGATCGATCTTTATTAATCCTAAACACCTGGAACGTGGGCGTTGAGGTTCAAAAGAACTTTCTTTTCATCCTTTTTCTGAAATCTTTTGACCATGTCCGCCTGAAAAATAATAAATCAACTTATTTTTATTGGTATTTAAATGCACAGAGTTATTAATTTTTTTGGGTGTTATAATAACTAAAAAAATAGTTGTTAAATTTACCACTTTTACGATAAAAATAGTTAAGAAAATACAGGAAGTTGCCGAACGGTATAAATGTGTGGTGAAGCTAGTCTAAATATTTACCGGGATATCAGCTTTGTAGATTGACGATTTGAACTAGTTTGAGTATTATATATAATACTAGTGCAGTCTGTTGAAATATTTTCAAAGGTGGTATGTAATTATAACAGAAGAATATAAAAGGACGCATTTTTAGATTCTTTAAATATTTATTTTAATTATGTACATTGTACATATTATGGCAGTAATAATCAATGATATTTTGCGCGACCTTGGCAATATTTAGCTCAGATAATGCTAAAATCTAGGTCAATTAATTACAACGCGGATGCATATTTTGTGATAATAATGGGGATTTTTTTTCATATAAATACTGCACCTAAACTGAGTGAGTTAGTGAGCGACAATTTCTTTTGTGAAGTGTTTTTAAGTAAGTATTTTTTTTATAAATAATAATAATTTAAAAAAAATTTGTAAGTTATCAAAAGATGCAAAAATTCTTAATTCAATTAAGGATTACTATTAATTTTTTTACTTAGCAATTTTTTGATATTTTGCTATCTAAAAATTTCCAAAAAAAAATTTTTATTATAATTATAACTTACAGAGTTTTAAACCAATCGATTATTAAAACAATTTTTTTTGTACTTGTAAAACTATATCTATTATTATTAATTAAACTGATTTCTTAAAAAATGAACTACATTGTTTTCACAGATTAAAAATCCGCAATGAAGACTATATTCTTAGTTTTTTTCATTGTACTAATTGGTTTCGTAATAATCGAAAGCAAGATTGATCCTCCAAGAGCCCGTTATATGATGATCGATAAATGTAGACTTAGAAATTCTCCGGTAAATCATTTGAAATTTATTCTCTTTTTATATTAATTTTCTTTATTTTAATTCTAAAATTCGATTTTTTGCAGTGTCAGATTGATCCTACAACGTCTGAAGATAATTGCTGTTCAGGGTCTGCTCTTAAATGTATAAAGGTTCAAGGAACGCTATTCAATTTAACGTGCCAGCCACATAAGGTTATACCTCATATAGGATAGAAAGAAAATTATTCATTTATAAATTTAACTGTACAAAGTTATGATTTTTCAAGCTAAAAAAAAGACAAGTTGAACAAATTTAAGCATTGTATAATTTATCACTCCAAAAAATTTACTTACTTTACAAATAACAAATCACAGATTTTAAGTCAAATTTTTTTTCTTTTAATTGCTTTAAAGTAGCACAATGATCAACGGAGTAAAAAAATAATGATATATTTATGATATATTTGCTTTGACGCTGGAATTTTAATTGATGCCAAGGTAATTGGGACAACAGGTGTGATTTTTTTCAGTCTAGACGATTTATTGTAATTTATATAGACAAATATGTACGATAATTTATGGTTGTTATTTAAAGTATATATTTTTTTCTCTTGAATAAAGAAAGAAAAATTCAAAAAATTAGTGTAAAGAAATTCACTGAATTTTAAAATTAAAAAAAAAAAATATTTTGATGCAAAAAAAATAATTTTGTGACACTGAAAATTTTTATTGAATGAAATAAATTTTTTTGGCTAGAATGTAAAATTTCATATTCTATAAATATTATTTTGTAGGAAAAATTTTTTTAATCAATATTTTAATGAATCTTTTCAAAGTTATTCGTGTTCAAAATTTTAAGAGTTAAAAATAAAAGAAAATATTGATTACAAAATAATTAAAGTTTATGACTAGATACGCTTATAATTTTTTATAAGATTCTATAATCAATATAAATCATTAAACTTATTTTATTTGATTATATTTATAGTTTATTTCTTTAAATTCTATTTATGTTATCTTATTTGCAATTGCGTCGGATTTTTTTTTTTTTTTATAGAAACAATTTTGTTTTTATTAGTTTACCGGAAATTTGAATAGAGAACAGTTCATATATTTTATTGATGTGATTATTTATTAAAAAGAGAAAAATTATAATACTGTAAAATAAATTATTGAATTATAAGAGTGATAAAGTAAAGAATAAGCAGATTTTCCAAAATTTGAAAGGTAATATCTATTGTAATTTTTACTGAAACTTCAATTATATGTATTTTAATGTGATAAATTTTTAAATTACAGTGATTTTGACAATCCCTGCAAATATGAAGAAAAATTGTTTCCTTAGAATAATTATAATTGGATTATTCAGCTTCCTTACTTGGAGTCAATGCTTTGTGCTTAATACGTACAAGTGTAAGCCAAAACATTTTAAGAACTTCAAATAGTTAATTATTGCGCGATTAAATTTTGTATGGAGTAAGTTTAAAATCAAATCTTAAATATTCCAGTGTATTCATGATGATGATTGTTGTGAAGACCTCAAGTGTCGACAGTACTTTTTAACCAATCATTTTTCCTGTCAAAGAAGTATTTGGCCAATTTCAAGGATCGGATAGAAAATTTTAAACTGTGAATAAATTTTCTTGTCTTGAGAAAATTTTTCTCTTGCTCCAAAAAATTAAATATAAAGATATAAGTAAATTTTCACTAATATTTTTATTGATTAACTAACGTGTCAAATTAGAAGATCAAATAATATTGAATCATTTTTTTTCATTCAATATGTATAATTGCACGCTAAAATAATATGAAATGGGTATCAAATATTCAAGAGAAAAATTTTCTCAAGGTGAGAAAATTTTTTTCTCAGCCGAAGTAGGTGGCGCTGTTTCCCTAAAGTATCTAAAAATCTTGATTTAATATCAAGTATTTAAAATAATTTTATTCTTCAGTCAAGAAATTTTTCTTTTTGTGCGGATTATCGTGCTATTTTAGCTGTTTTGTATCTATTTTTTTCACATTATTTATTTTATTAATATCTCATAATTAAATGAGCATTATGAGTCGTGCACTTTTGGATTTTTCAAACTTTTTTTTTTTTTTCAATAATAAATTTTGTAAGACACCGAACCACTGTTTGAAAAAAAAAACCTGTTTTTGCACTTTTTGAAGTTCAAATAAAATGACGTAAAAATTTTAAAATTATATGAATATTTTATCATCTATAAAAATACATAAAAAATGAATTATTTTGAGCTTTCAATAAGCGACTTTCCCTTTTTTTAATTCAATAATTTTCCAAAATTCTTTAATGTAGAATTTTTCTTCAAACTCGATTTTTTTCTTGATTCAATCCATGAATTTCCTAAATCAATGTAAACTTAATTTCTCAAACCAAGCGTGAAATTTTCATGAGAATCTTTCTCTTAGTTTTTTCCATTGCAAACTTAAAACACGTTTTTATTTACAATTTAAACATATAACAGCAATGAATAATGAGTAATCAGCAGTACGTGCAGTTAAATTGATTGCAATCATAAAACCTATAGTTTAAATAATAATTATTATTGCTAACACATCGCCGGTGAGTAATATAACAATGACGAATCACTCAGCTTCATTGATACTCATTTTAATCGGTAATTGCTGTATCAATTACAATACACCACACTTTTTAACCACGTGACAAATTATTTCTGCTAAAATATAATGGCTTTTTAATAATATAATAGTTTGTATTGTTATTAATATTATTTTGATTGATTGTTGAATAACTATCATGATATTGATCAATATCTAACTACGCGGTTAATATACATCAAATATCAGCTATTGATATTCCTATTACTTATTACCTGCAAAATGTACAGCAATCTCCATAATTTAATAATTCACCTATTATGTGTAATACATAACAAATTGGTTATTATCAAGATTTATTATACTTGTATTGTTATTCATAAGCTGACAGATATAACATTGTTGCTCCTTGAAATATGTGGGTGCGTCGTATCAATTCTGATTCTGGATTTTTAAAAATTCATACGCTGCAAATAATTTTACTGTTGTACTTAGGAATTTAAATAGTCCGGTAATAGATTGCTAACGACAGTATAATTGGAGGATGAAGAATAAAGAATAAAGAAAGCAAATAAATCTAAGGACGTGATCTCATATTGTTTACCGCAGAAGTGGTAATGAAAATAGACATGAGGGCATAGCTATGAAACATATGTAATTGTCCATGTAATATGGTAATGACAGTTATTTAATCATTTGTATTTATAAGAAATGTCAAAGGCTTTTCGATGGAATTTTATCCCAAGTAGCTCTATTGTTTTTATCCTTACTATTGTTATTTTTATTTATTCTAATTCTATTGCAATTGCATAGGTTTTATTTTTAATTCGTTTGTATATCATTATACGAACTTAAAATAACTTAGACCTTGATGTTTCATCGTTTTCTTTATGAATTTTTTATTTTTCAATGACACGGTTGTCTGCACAGTAAAAAATTTTGCGTCAAAAAACTGTTAAAAATTTTTGTGGAAAATTTTTAACACTTTTATGTGTAAATTTAACACTTATTCTGTTGAATCAACACAAAAAAGTGTTCGATATTTAACACAAGATTTTTTGACGCTATGACGTAAAATTTTTTACTGTGTGGAAAATAATCTAGTTTAATATTTTATTATTTATTGTTGAGTAATTGAAACTTGATTGTTATTTAGAGAAAGGTTACAAAAGCTGTACTTTAGTAGTATGCTGAAAAATCCAATTTTTATAAGAATTTTCTTGTATTTTAAGGAGGTTCTTTGGTTTGACGCCCTTTTTGAGCATTTTTTTGGGATTATTTTGTAAAGACCAATGAAGAGATAGAACTTTGAACTTTTTACCATTTATTTATACATATTTCAAAAGTATACAGTTAAATTTTTAGCTAAAAGTATTCAATAGAATTAAAGTTATAGTGGTCTAAAGACACCCGCTTCGAAAAAAAATTGACGCTCACTTCTTTCATGATAATAGAATTTGAATTTGCGCGCGCAAGCGCGCCTTGACTATAGAGTTTGCATATATTTTCATGCTTATGATATATTCGACCAATCACGTTAAGAATAGTTTGATGCCACATACATTTCATCTCTTTTTTATTAATGGGATTAGCTGTATGTTAATGGGGTTTTAATCTGTATACTTAAATACACCGAGTGAACTACGATACAAAAAAAAGTTTGAAAATTGGATTTTTGACAGACTTTGGAACAAAAAAGTCCGAATTTCATTTTTTTTATTAACTTTTTGATACAAAAAAAAAATAGAAATTAATTTAAATGACCAAACTCTTTTGAATTGTTGACCCAAAATTCTTAAAAACACAAAAATAAAAGGATTTACAACTTTTGAGAATTTTCAATTATTTAAAAATTTACTAAATAATTGTTTATAATATTTCAAGCTATAAGAATAATTTAATAATTTTTTTTCTTAATTTCATTAAAAATATAATAATTTTTTAAATGTCATTTTATTAATAAAAAACATTTTTTTAAAATCAATTAAAAAAAACATTTTTTTTAAATAAATTCATTTTATCACAACGAGTTCTTAAAAATACTCGCAATAATTTTAATACACTAAAATAAGTAGAGCTCTTTTTACAATAAAATTCACTTTCTCCTTGGAAAATGTCATAGAATCACAATAATAGGTTAACCGCTAAAAGAACCATAAAA
This sequence comes from Cotesia congregata, assembly GCA_905319865.3. NCBI lineage: Eukaryota > Metazoa > Arthropoda > Insecta > Hymenoptera > Braconidae > Cotesia > Cotesia congregata. The sequence goes on along the minus strand of CAJNRD030001121.1, from coordinate 17,466,839 downwards.
CTTAAACTAAAATAAAAAAATAAAAGCTAACTCGTCTCTTGAATTTTTCATTACCACTAAAAATGAAACTTCTCAATAAAAATCTAATTTCTTTCTCCGTAGTTTTATCCACAGAGTAGTAATATTTCAAAAATTCTACCCAAATACACATAGCCATACATATATACATCTATACAATTATATTTATACGTGCAATATACTCGTTAATGGTTAAATTTTAACGAGCTACGAAATGTCCGCGGTTTAAATTGCAAGCGACGTTATGGAGATAAAAGTCTGTGGTGAGCTGAAGAATTTAATACGAATTGCTTTCGTTTATTATCACATTATATCATACACAAATACATATATAAATATACACATGGTCATATATATATGTATACACAACTTTGTAGTCTATTTCATCAAGTAAAATTCTCAAGGGTCCAAGCGTCGTGCTCGTACGGCCACAGACACCCTCGAGATATTAAATTTTCATTTAATAAACTCCGCCATTACCATTACACTCGCTATATTTTGTTCATGCACATAAATTTAATGTTACTTGTACTCGTTCTTCTATATATATAATAATAACAATAATATATATATATATATATGTATATATTGAACCTCTTGTCTTTCCGTCTACCCACAATCGTTGTCTTAATTGCGCCAACGACTTAACGGTTATATTCCGTCCCACGTGCCGATTAGATGTCTATATATATGTATATACAATAAATACAATATTCATATATAACTATAAACCTCGATAGTCGATAGCAATCAAAAAATACTTAAAATAACATTACTAGTTTAGTTATATTGGGGTATTCTATTTTAGAGCTTCTTTTTTTCTTTAAATTGCTCTAATTTTTAGTCTAAAAGCTGATAATTTATGGGACAATTAAATTTAGTCCAGTTAATTAAACTGTAGCAAAGTCAAAAATTTTGTTGTTCGTCTAAATTTATCACCATGGAAAATTTTTTTAACTATATTAAAAATTTTTAAAGAGACATTGTTTGGAATTTTTGAATATTATTTCTTTATATGTGCACAGAAAAAAAAGTTCACTTGAACTAAGAAAATATTTTTCTTCCTAATTATTTTCTTGAGCGAAAAAAAATTTTTTTCGACACAAGAAATTTCATTTATTCCAACAAAATTAATTCTCTTGCTTTAAGAAATACGTATCTTGATCCAAGAAAATTTATTTAAGTCAAAAAAATCTTGTTTTGAGAAAATTCAGCCTCTTGCTCCAAAAAATTTAGTTCTTGATAGAAGTAAATTTTCTTGTCTTGAGAAAATTTCTCTCTTGCTCCAAAAAATTAAATATAAAGATAGAAGTAAATTTTCATTAATTTTTTTATTGATTAACATGTCAAATGGGAAGATCAAATAATATTTCATCATTTTTTTTCATTCAATATGTATAATTGCACGCTAAAATAATATAAATTGGGTATCAAATATTCAAGAGAAAAATTTTCTCAAGGTGAGAAAATTTTTTTCTCAGCTGAAGTAGGTGGCGCTGCTTCCCTAAAGTATCTAAGAATCTTGATCAAATATAAAAATTTATTGCATCAAGTATTTATGATAGAATTAAGAAAAAATGACTTCCACCAAGAATAGAATTTCAAGAAAAATTTTTACTTCGGCCAACACTACTTCGGTCTTTCTTTAGGCACCCAATAATTTTCTTGAGCCAAGAATTTTGTTCTCCAGTCAAGAAATTTTTCTTTCTGTGTAGAATTTTTATAGAATTTATGAATTAGTATATTTATACAAATTGAATTCATAAAATCTTGCGTTTATAGAAATATTTATACAATAATTTGAAAATAAAGTGGCCAAAAAAGGTACACTATAGCCACAAACAGTACTTCTACCCTATATAAAAAAAAAAATCCAAAACTTTTTTGTTAAGTTGAAAAAAACTACTTTAAATAAAAAAAAATATTTTTAATCCAAGAATTTTTTTTCGATAAATGGTAGTATTTTCTATGATTATTTTTTATCACTTTATTCTATTATTATATGAATTTTTTGAACATCAGAATTTTAAAATTAAAATTTCTATTCATTCATTACATTATTTAATATCAAATTAAAATGACAATATGCCTAAAATTTTGAAGATTTTTTTTAATCAAATATTTTTTTCATGCCATTATTTGAATTTTTTTTTTCACAATAGTACAATATTAAATTTGAAGATAAACAAAAAAAAAATGACCCTAAAGTCCAAAGGTATAAATTACATTATATTCCCAGTCCGTAAATTGTCCACCAACGCCTAACATCTAAAATCCATTGGCTGAAATTAAAAATCCATTTGGCTGTTAGCGATTTTAAAAATAGATTCCTTTGTAATTACTTTAAAAGTGTCAAATGTTATCTGATGTTTAGTTGACGGCTTTTTAGTAGATTTCATAGAAATCTAACTATTGCAATGGTCCTCATGACGAAACTTTTGAAAAATTTTGCTATATTCCGACTTAACTCGACGAGTTGAGTCAGAAAATACATATGGTTCAAAAGTTTATATATATATACGATATAACGCGGCTTGTCACCACGATAGCGTTGCCAATTTACTATGGATCTTTATCAAACTCAACATACTTATTCCACAGATAGATACCGAGGTCAAGTTCGAAGATGAGCTTAATCGGTCAAGTAATTTAGAAATGCCATGATTTCAAAATTTTCAAAATCATGAAAAATCATAAAAATTTCCATTTCTTCATTTTCGTACTTAAATAACTTTTGAATGGGATAATTTATCGAATTTCTGCAAATTGCATATGAAAGCTCTTTAAATAAGCTTCAATTTGTGTACCATATCATATGTGTAGTCCCAAAATTATGTCCTATTCCGCTATGCCAATTATGAAATTTGCTATTGCAGTCGTTTTTTTTTGTTTTTTTCTTTACTGTACACCAGCAGTAAGTAAACAAATAACGGAGTTAGGGTGAAATAAGCTTTTAATCGCCGGTTTACTAAAAATCCATTATTTTTTTCTATTTATGATGAAATCTACTTCCATTTCGACTGCCGAATGGTCTTTTTTTTCTTATTTTAGAGTGTCAAATATTTAATGAGCATATTTATACTAATATACATTACGGCTATGGCGTTTATTTTTGTTCTAAGGGGCATAGTGCGTGTACTTAGGGCTTTAAACAACTAAACATATTACATATTCATTATTATTATTACTTTTTTTTTTTACATAGTATAGTGGAGCAGAGTAAGAGGACTTATGGGTTAAAACGTTTATGTCGAATGATTGCCGGAGTGGCTCCAGTCGGGCGGATACTAAAGTAAAACCAACCTAAGCGCTATACATTTACTGTATACATATATCGTATTCTACACTAGGTTCTTCAAGTGGTATATAGTTTGCACTTTAGTTCATTACTCTAGTCCCAGACTGCCAAAGTTAGCTTTATACCTCTGTAAACTCTCTTGAGTCTTTAATTTATTTTTTTTTCTATTGAATTTATTTTATATATTATACTAGAAAAGAAAGTCAAGTTTTTTTTTCATTTAAATCAACCATTTGTATTTTATAGCAGTTTTATTAAGTTCAATTATTTTCTTCTGAATAAATTTTGGCTTTAAGTAATAGAATTTTTTAATCTAAGAATAGATTTTGTTAGTTTATAAATATTCACTGTATTTAATAATTTTCAGTAAACTTTTTTTTTTATTTCTTCAAATTTTTTAGTACCAAAATTTATATCGAATTGAAACTGAACAAATAATAATTCTTGTAAATTTTATAAATATTTTTAGGGTAGTGTTATTTATAATTTAATAAAATATAGCCTGTTACAAAGTAAAAAATCGGGAGTGAATTTTTACTTCTACCACTTGAAGGACCGAATTGAAAAAGTTTTTACACTAAAATAAATATTTATTCATCTTAAACAAGTTTCAAATGCCAAATTACTAACAAATACTTTAAAAAATTTATTTCAAGTTCAAGTTTGTAAATATTAATTATGTTTTTCAAAAAACTTGATTTTGAAACATTGAACTAAATTTTCATAAAGATTATTGTGTTTTTTTACGTCTTGTTGATTAATTTTATCGTAAAAAGTAAAAATTAATAAATTATCAATATTATTACGTATAATTAAATGAAAATTAATTACTTTAATATTACTAAAATTAATTTATGTGGATATTTTGAAGCTTTTTCAACAAATAAATTATTAAAGAGGAAATTTATCAAAAAATGTAACTTGTAGAAGTTACAAAAAATATTGATGTAATTTTTTTTTAATTATTAAAAATTTGTTGTATCAAACTGAGGAAAAAAGTTAATATTAATTTTAAAAATCATTTAATAAGTTTTTTGTAATTAAAAAAAATTATTATTATCGTAAAAACAGATATTTTGTTGATGTTCTTTAATCAAAAAGTCGATAATTTTAAATTTAACTAGCAACTTTACAGTCACTATGTGACTGCCGTGACTTGTGAACTATGAATAAAGTTTGCTTTATTAAATAATGACTTTTGTTGAATTGCACTGTACTTTTTTAACTATTGACGTTTTTAAAGATATAAGCTCATCCCGACGTTACACTCATCAAGACTTTTCATTTAAGTACCCACATCAATTTTTCATATATTTCATATATTATATATATATGAATATATGAAAAATATATAAAAATGCATGCGGGTACTCAAATGAAAGCTCTTGATGAGTGTATCATCGGGATGAGCTTATATCTTTAAAAACGTCAATAGTTAAAAAAGTACAGTGCAATTCAACAAAAGTCATTATTTAATAAAGCAAACTTTATTCATAGTTCACAAGTCACGGCAGTCACATAGTGACTGTAAAGTTGCTAGTTAAATTTAAAATTATCGACTTTTTGATTAAAGAACATCAACAAAATATCTGTTTTTACGATAATAATAATTTTAAAAATGTCAATAGTTCACGAGATACAAGGTCATTTCTTAATTATGTATCTAGAGATAGAGCATTTTCGAATGCAGCCTAAATACTTATCATCATAAATTAACTATTGGTGCAAATTATATGAAACCTTGAAAAGGCACAACTCCAGCTCAAGACTTTTCCAACGATACCAAATTTAACCATATAAACCCATTTTATCATATCATGAGATACTTAACTCAACATTGGGGTAAACTATTTATGTGTTGATTACTTATACTAAAATTGATATAACCCCAAAAGTTTCCAACAAACTCCAGTTAACCCATGAATAGTGAGTGGAGTTTTCACATTCGGGCTTAATTTACAGCTGAGCGGGTGTTAGTTGCGTAAAACTATACCACGTAAAAAAACTCAGGCTGTAAAGTATCGAGTACAAGGTACATTATAATGAATATACATGGATATATAGGTATATAAAGGGTGCAGACGGCGCCGGACTCCCGACAACCAGACTATCAGGGGCCGCACGCACATTGACCGTGAACTAGAAGCCGTGTCAATAATAAATCCATCTAAGTTTTTTCACTCTTTTATTCATTTCTGTTTCTATTCATTCTCCCGTTAAACTCTTGCCCCATCGACCTTATCCGCATATTTATCCTACCAGGAATTGCCGCAATCGATATAAAGTACTAAGTACAAAGTACGAGCAACCCTCTTTGAATTTTAAACGTCACCGGTTTTATTTATATTGCTAACCGAACGCATTAGTCAAAAATTTTTATTCTAAATTAAGATTAATAATATTTTTAATTAAAATTAGAAATGGTCGAGGAAATTTTTTTTTATTTTTTTACAACTCATACTTTTTTTTTTAATTACACGCTTATCAGCAGTTACTTTTATTTAGTTCATAATGTCTTTTTAAGACATTTTTAATGGTTACTTAAAATACTAATTACTGATTATATTTTACATCTTTGGGTCATTTGACGTCAAATACATATACTTTCTTCTTTTTTTTAATAGTGAGGAGAGATAAAAATCTAAATTTAAAAAATTTAGCATTAAAATTTTTTAAAATACACATTTAATATTGATAATTAAAACTTTAATGATGCTTTAAAGTAGGAGCAAACATTTTTTTTTTTTAATTATAATTCTGTAATTACACTAATAGAGTTGTTTTTAAATTATTATAGACTAATTAAGCTGATGTAATATTTAAAAATTTTTTCTAATACATATAACCAATTTATATCAAACTTAAATCCATTACAAAAATATACAAATTTTATCTTAAAAAAAATATTTTTCTACAATGAGCTCGTATAATTTATAATCTACTTTGTTTATCGAAAAATAATAACAAAAAATTAATTTTTCTGTCAATAAACATTGATATAAATTCGTAAAAAAATTTAACACGTTTTTTTTAACCAAAAATTGCTCCAAAAATTTTTTATCTAAAACAAGTAAATCTTCTTATAAAAATAGAGAATAATTTTTTATTACCTTGAAAAAAAAATTAACTTGAGTAAAAAGGAAAATTTTTGAATAAAGAAAATTATTTTGTGAAGTTTCATTATTTTGAATTAAGACAAAAATTTCTAGAATCAAATTTTGTCTTGAAAAAAATATCTTTATGATAAAAAATTTTTAGCATAACTTTTTTTTTCTACAACGGGCTCGTATAATTTATAATTTAATTTATTTAATGGAAAATAATAATAAAAAATTGATATAAATTCATAAAAAAATTTAACACGTTTTTTTAAACCAAAAATTTTTTAATTGAAACAAATCAATCCTCTTATAAAATAGAAAATAATTTAGTATTGCCTTGAAAAAAAAATTAGCGAGTAAAAAGGAAAATTCTTGAAATGAAAAAATTTTTTCCGTATGAAATTTTTTATTTAAATTGATACAATAAAATTATTTAAAATAATTTCATTGATTTGAGGATTTTTTTTTCAATGTAATTTTTTAAAATACTAAAAAAAATTCCGTTAATTAATTTACACATGGTGATTACCCAAAAATCATTGGAACTAAAAAGTGAATAAAACCTTTTCCATTAATATAGGAAACCAATAAAAGCAACAGGAAAAAAATATAAAAGACATCGGTCAATATTAGAGGAAAAAAAAAATTGACGTGTGTCGAGGGTGCAGAAGTTTCCGTTCTTTAGCCCCCTCGTGCGTACATATAATATAACGACGTAACAGGGAACGCAGTGGTGTAGCTGAGCATACTGAGTATTGGATCGATAAGTAACGAGGGGTCCGTCCCCTCAGTACTTGGTCTATTCACTCCCACACTCGAAACACTGATTCCCATATCCTATCCTTTAACACTCGCAAATTGGAAATTCTTATGTTCGTGAGCGTCCACGCCACACGTTCGACATTTATGGACGTAGACGGTATCAACCCAAACCCAAACACAGCCTCGGACTATCATATTGTCGTGGACTGTATAGCACAATTTGATGTTTATCTTATTTCAGGGGTTGCGTCCCTCGATGCTATCTTCTCTTCGTATTTACGGAGGATCAATCTTCCTGTCAATCCGTCTGCACACAGCCCTGGTCTTATACTTTTACACTCTTGTGCGTATGTATATGTAATACATATTTCTACGACTTTCAAAATAATCCCGCAAAGTAGTGCAGCACTCGGTATTGGTAATAATTTTAACACCTCTTTGCTTTTTTTTTCTTTCGTCTGCGGTTGACAAGACAATAAATCTCTTTCATCAACTTTCTTTGTTTTCTGAACACTGCTATACTTAAGTGACGATACAATATTGGGGGAGAGCACAAAAGTGAGACTACAAAAAATGGACCTCGTTAAATATTTAGTTGGATTAATTTTTTATTAGTGAATGTTATGAATTATCTATTGAATTTTCGGTGTAATTATAAAAGTATTCAGATTTTTTATCAATTTTTTTTTAAAAAGATTTTTTGAGTCGAGAAATTAATTTTGCAACTGTTTGGTTTATTTTAAGAATTTTTCGTCTGTAATTTAAACTTTTTGGATTTATACAAAATTTTTTTTAAATCTTGGAAGTTTTAAGAAAAATTATATTTTAAAAAATATCTTTAATTGGATTTATGTTTTATGTAATGCATGGATAAATATTTTTCTCTTAAGAGCAGAGATAAAATTTCTTTATTGTTTTTTCGGGAGGTTAAAAATCAAACAATATTTTACATTTAAAAAAAAATTAACTACACTGATAGAAGGATTTAAGAAGATTTATTTTGTATTTAAAAAATTATTTCTTAAACATCATTTCTTAGTATTTAAAAAATATTTCTTAGTATTTATAATATTTTTTAAATACTAAGAAATGATTTCTTAAATACAAAGAAATTTTTTTAAACACTAAGAAATCCTTCTATCAGTGTAGATTCAAGAGAAAAAAATCTTAAACATAAAATAACATTTAAATTTTAAAATTACATTTAAAAAAAAATTAACTACACTGATAAAAGCATTTAAAACATATTTCTTAGTATTTAAGAAATATTTCTTAGTATTTAAAAATATTTCTTAGTATTTAAAAAATATTTTTTTAGTATTTAAAAAATATTTTTTAAATACTAAGAAATGATGTTTAAGAAATTATTTCTTAAATACAAAGAAATCTTTTTAAATACTAAGAAATTTTTTTATCAGTGTAGATTCAAGAGAAAGAAATCTTGAACATAAAAAATTATATTAAAAAATTTGATTGTTTTAAAGAAATTATCTTTCTGAAGCAATTATTTTTTAATTGGGTATATTGATTGGAAAATTTCTTGGTTAAATTAAAAAGAAATATTTTATTAAAAAACAATTTATATTAAAATTAACCCAAAACTATTTTCATTAATATCTGATTTTTTTATTCAATTATTTCCATCTTTACATCAAAATTTTCATTACCAAGAAAAAAATATTTTTCTTGAATTAATTTAATTAATCAGAGTTAAATTTTACGTTTAAAGCACCACTCCGTATTTTTTCTAATTTTTTAAAATATTTAGATTTAAATCGGAAAAAAATTTCTAACGCCAACTTATAACTCACAATACAGAGAATCCCCAAGAACAAAACGCTAACAAGTGCTTGTACTTCTAAAAGCACTTGTAAGTAGGATGTACTAGATAAATCTGTGGTGGTTTATTGTTCGTGTTATGTCACCCCAGCGCATTCATACTGATTTTGCACGGTTATACATCTATGAAAGTATATGTGCCCATAAATGTAGATGAGGGAGTATTATTCCCTCGCTATAAAAAGTACCGACTAAAGCTCAGAGGGTAGATCGCAATTTGTGCCGCGGTATCTCAAAAAAATTTAGCGAAATTTAAAAACAAAGGGGAGGTTTCGAAAATATATTTTCGTAGCGTAATTCATGGGGAAATTTTTTATTTTTATTTTAAAATTTATAGTCGAGTGTTCCTGATACCGGTAATTTGTAAAAGTACAAATATTGTTCAAGTTTTTCATCAGTAAAAATTGAGTTTTGTTTCTAAAAAACGTCGCGACTGTGCGAGCAAACTTTTTTACAACGGCGCCGACGCGCCCAACTAAACAAGACGCGGCTCGGATTAGGGTGATCGCGTTTACAGGCAGCTGGACGCGTAAAAAATAGAATCTAACGATGTGAGAGTGTGTGGAAATGGAGATGGAGAGGCAAAATAAGGTTGAGAAATTTAAATAATATATAATATTGTGTTAGAAGTTTAAAATTTATAGCAAAACTTGTCTTTGCACTGCAATACTTATATTTCTGTACAATATATCCAATTTATTGTTAAATTTATTATTGTTGAAACATGTTATCGATGTGAATAAAATATTTTTAGAGATAAAAATTATACTAGTTATTAGGTCTCAAAAGTTTAACGCGTGCGATTGAGGAAAAAAACGACCAAGAGAAAGGAAGTGTGGAGTGACACAAAAAAGATAAGCCGCTGCATTTGGCGCCACAAAAGTGATTCACGCGTCGCGGAATAAGAAACTTCGTTCCGTTCGTTTTTAGGACTTTTATTTGCAGTACTGGCTAACTTATACGCTAACTGTATGCTAATTTTATTGTATTTTATCTGAATTTCATTTTTTTTGTAGCCGCAATTGAACATGTTTTAAATCGATTGTCCTGCGGATTTTTTTTTCTGCTGAATTAGCACTTGTTATTTCGCATTTACCAAATTAATATAATTTAATCAAATAATATCTGCAATAAGCTGATGATTTTTACTATTAAATTTTCTCCACGGACTGAAAAAAAAAAAGAGTCAAGAGAAAAAATCTTGGATCTAAAAAAAAAATTATATTGAAGAGTTTAATCGTTTTAAATTAGGAAAAACATTTTTTAATAAATAAATTTTGCTTATTTTTAATTTTATCTTTTAAATCAAGTTAATTTTTTTATCAATGAAAAAATATGACACTGAAATTGAAAGACATCTAATAATTTAAAAAAATTTTTTAACAAATTAATTTATCACAAAAAAATTATTTAAAAAATATCTTACTTCAGAACTTTTAAAAATTATAAATGAAATTTTTTTAAATAATTTTCTACACTGAGAAAAAATACAAGAAACTCGCTGACGATCAAATATTCTATTATTATTAATTATAAAACTAAAGTTAGCCGACGTTTCTATATTTTTTATTTTTTTCCATTTATTAAATTGGACCAAAAAAATATTTTTTAAAAATTGCACTTAAAGTTTTTCAAGTTTCTTACAAATGCAATTTTTTTTTATTATTTTTTTTTAATAAATAAAATTCTAAAAATTTTTCAATGTCGGCTAACTTAATTTTCATATGAAAATGAAGTTAGCCGACATTAAAAGATTTTTAGAATTTTTTTTATTGAAAAAATTTCAATTAAACAATTAAAAAAAAATTTCACATGTAAAAAACTCGAAAAACTATAGGTGCAATTTTTTATAAATATCTTTTTAGTTGTAATTAATAAAAATAAATCAAACATTTTTAGACGGCTGCTAACTTTAGTGTCATAATTTTCATTTATTAATTATTAATTTCTGAAGAGAAGAGCATCAATATTTATCTTTGGATAATCGATAAATAAAAGAATAGCTTTATTTAAATTAAGTAAAAATTATTTCAATCTATTTAACAATTTCTTCAGCTAAGAATATATATTCTTGAAAATTTTCAAGAACATTAATTTTTGTATCAAGAAAATTTTCTTAATAAAAGTATTTTTTTTTCTCAGTGTATAACTTGTTTATTTTTCAAGAAAAATAAAAAAATTGTCGTGTCTGCTAATTTCAGTGTAATGAAAAAATTACAATTGTAAATGAGTTATTTTTCATAAAAATTCCAAGTCTGTGAAAGTTTGTTAACAATTTCAAATTTTGTTTGAGGTTAATTACACTAAAAGAAGCTATTTGATTAAAAAAATTTTTCTTAATTTAAGTTTGAATAAAGTGCTAATAATTACCGACTGACGGTAAAGATTTTTCAAGTCAAGAAATCCAAATTCAAGGCAAGAAATTCTTGAAGTTAAATTTTTTAAAAAGCTTTTTAGTTATAAAATTTTTTTCTCTTGAACCAAGTCAATTTTTTCTTCAAATTTAATATTGATTTATTTTTAGCCCCACGAAAAAAGTATTAAAAATTTCTATCCCTGCTTTTAAGTAAAAAAGCTTCATACAGACATTACATATTACATAATCAAATCTACGGTATTTTTAACTGAGATTATTTTTAAATATTTTATTCGCTTTAAGACCACCAGGATTTAATAAAGTATGTCACTGAAAAAAAAATTTTTAAAAATATAACAAATAAGCAATTAAAAGTCCACTTAAAAATAATCTTTTTTTACGAGTATAAGCTCAGCTTTAGCTGGAAGAAATATTAAAAAATAATTACGATAAAATGAATGACTATGGGCGTCCAAATAATCTTAATCACCATCCGGGTGTCGACAATTCGTATCATTGAATTGACATATCCCTGCGGACGGAGTTATCAACCAGGCCTTGAGTTGAGGTGTAAGACTCGCACTCGCTATCGGATTGTATTAAATGTGCTGAAGAAAGGCACGTAGGTTGGGTATGTAGAAACCTTCTGTTCCTATCGTTTGATTTTTGAATACACTTCCGCTTAATCAATCAGCACGGCTCCGATATAATAATAGGAGTATCACTGTTATTCATCCAATCGCTTGCTGTGCATCGTATAGGTGTCAATATTAATTTTAATATTAATATTAATGCTGTGAAGAGAATGTAAGTAATCCAGCATGCGTATGATGTATAAATACAATAGCTCGCGCAGTATTACACGAGCAGACTATACTATCTGCGTCTCTATTTCTCTGGTCTCCGTTTATATAAATGAAGTCTTGGTCTCCGGACGTTGTCGCTGGTTAGACTAATGTCAGCCGGAAGTGTGTCTAAAAGCCTTTGGACTTCACCTTTGTTTTCATTGGCGGTACCACTAACTTTTACGTCAATGTCTAGTTATCACAATGGTTTAACGAGGTACCGGATATTTCGGTTTATTCAACTATTTCAGATATTTTTAAGATGAATTATTTATTATTATTTTAATATTTATTTTTTATAGAAAAAAAAAAAAATTTTATATTAAACTGGACAGCCAATAAACTAAAAATTTAATGACTTATGTCAGAAAATATCTATAAATTATTATTATTATTATTATTATTATAATATTAAGAGAGTAAGAAAAATTTTGTGTCCAGGGTAGTCATATGATAAAATCAGTTTTTTTTTAGTGAAATTTAGTGTCATTGCAAAGGTCTTGACTTGAATTTGTGCCCTTTCAAGGTTTTATTTCATTTTCACTGATAATCGAATTATTATGATAAGTACTTAGACTGCATTCGAAAATGCTCTATCTCTAGATACATAATTAAGAAATGACCTTGTATCTTGTGAACTATTGACATTTTTAAAGATATAAGCTCATCCTGATGTTACACTCATCGAGACCTT
>CAJNRD030001121.1:17440012-17453653 GCA_905319865.3 Cotesia congregata | reverse complement strand
ATACATATATATGATATATATAAATATATGCAAAATTGATGTGGGTACTCAAATGAAAGCTCTTGATGTGTGTAACATCAGGATGAGCTTATATCTTTAAAAACTTCAATAGTTCACAAGGTGCAAGGTAATTCGAAAATGCTCTATCTCTAGATACATAATTAAGAAATGACCTTGTATCTTGTGAACTATTGACATTTTTAAAAATATAAGCTCACCCCGACATTACACTCTTCGAGACCTTTCATTTGAGTACCCACATCAATTTTTCATATATTTATATACATTATATATATGTATATATGAAAAATATATCAAAATGCATGTGGGTACTCAAATGAAAGCTTTTAATGAGTGTAACATCAGGGTGAGTTTATATCTTTAAAAATGTCAATGGTTAAAAAAGTACAGTGCAATTTAATAAAAGTCATTAATAAAGCAAAACTTTTTTTTATTTATTTATAGTTCACAAGTCAAGGCAGTCACATAGTGGCTGCAAGGTTGCTAATTATTATTATTAAATTTTTGGTTTATTAAAAATAATTTTTTTTTAAGTAATCAAAAATGTCTTCTCTTCTATATTTATAATTAAACAAAACTCTAGAAGATTAATGTCACGAGTTTGAATATGTTTGTATTCATTAAGACATCTCCCAGTACAGCTATATTGTACGACAAACTTTAAGTTTAAATTTACTTTAAGAGCAAACAGGTGTTGCGATGACTATATACTTACCCGTGCAATATGCAAGCTTATACAAACTAATGTGACGTCTGTTAACGCACGACGCCATCCGTGAGCTGAATGTAAAAAAGGGAATTAATCAACTTGGCAATTAGAAATATGCAATTTTTATTTGATGATTAATTACAAGTATGTTATTTTTTTTTTAATTATTATTTGATAATAATTATTACACTTGAGAAATTTTTTTCTTTCTTCAAAATTTGATTAACTTTATTGAAATTAGCGTAACTGTAATCAATTATATAATAATTGTCTTTTCAAAATGTACGAGGTCATCCAAAAATACATAATCGTGATGTGATACTTTATGTTTTCATTTTTTACAGAAAAAAAGTATATTAATAGTAATGATATATTTGATAGTGTTAATTAAAATAAAATTTATAGCCGACAAAATTCTCATATAAATAAGGCATGTACTACCGGATTTACTCTATTATTAAAAGTGTACTCGTCTCAGATTAGAATCAATGAAAATCTTAAAGCGTAGGTAAGTATTTTAATTACATTAAATATTTTTTAAGATATAAAATGATAAGAAAAATTAGTTCGATTGAAAAGAAGAAATCTTTAAATAAGAAAATTAATTTGAAGACTTTGATCATCTTTAATCAAGTTAATTTTTTTATTAGGGTAAATTTTCAAGTGAATTATTTCAAAAAATTTTAAACTATATGGTTACACGAAAAAAAGTCTTTTTTTTTTAAAAAAAAAAAAAACACAATGTTCTTAGTTAAAAATAATTGTGGATTAAAAATTTAAGAAATTTCAATAATAATAATAATAATAATTGTAATTGTAATTGTAATTTATTGAAAGAGGCCGTAGGACATAGTCCTCTAACGGCCAAAAGCATACACAAAGCATACATGATATCTTAAAATTAAGTACAAATCAGTATAATATCAAAGTAAAAGTCAAAAAGTGTTCAAAAACCATTATTAAACAAACAGAATAGATTATTATAATATTAATGTTAATATTAACAGGTCTCTCAACGTCAATTTTATCGCAGTAATACAAATTTAATTAATTAAGATTAATAATGAATGCTGAAACAAAAACAGTCTATTTCTAGTCTTATACCATATTGCACAGGATAGCAAGTAACTAAATTGCACTCAGCCAAAAATACGCACTTAGAGATCGGCACGCTCAGTAGCTAATAAGTGTTTATAACAATTTGTTTTGAATATTGCTAATGATTCAGCTGCTGTTATTGATGGCGGCAAGGAATTCCAAAAGGAAGTTCCCAGAACCAAAAAGGAGTGTTGGAAAATTGAAGTACGTGGGATCGGCGCCAGAAGTGTATCAGTCCGATTATTGTCCCTATGTCTCGCAACGTTATGGTTCATCCTTATTCTGTCTTTTAACAAAGCATTTTTATTCATGACCAACATTCCGTAATAAACGCAGCTCATCAGGTGAAGTCGAAGATGATATGGCGAGAGCCACCCAAGATCAAGCCGCGGTCCATTAATGTGCTCTCCAAGTCGTTTACGCAGTACAAAACGCGCACAGTTGTTCAGAGCGACTTTCAACTTTTTCTCAAGGCCCTGATTAAGGTTGGTCAGAGCTACGGCACAGTAGTCAAAAATAGGAAGCACCAAACTAGTTACTAATTGACGCTTTAGAGCAACGTTCAGTTCATTAACCGACTGGCGGAGTCGGTACAAAACTCTCGAAACTGAATTGCAAATCTTACCAACTTGATCAACCCACGATAGTCTCTGATCAATTAAAACCCCGAGGTATTTGAAGCTAACAACATAGTCAATATTTTCATCTCCTAAAATGATACTCGGTATCTGGTCTAGCTTGATCAAGTTAACATTGAATGCACTGCCTAATATCATAGCCTTGGTCTTAGAGGCATTAATCTTCAGTTTATTTAATCGACACCACTCCAACACGGCAGCAAGATCTTCATTCATTCTCTCAATTGCATTATCCAGGTCAGTGATTTTACATGTTAGATAAAGTACACCATCATCTGCGAAAAAGAGATAACTGCTATGACGCAGACACGTTGGAAGATCATTAATGAACAGCGATAATAACAGCGGGCCAAGAACACTTCCCTGAGGTACTCCTGTAAGGCAATTCCTCCATGTCGACAATTCTGCACCATCTCTAACTACATGTCTTCTTTCCGATAAATAACTATATATCCAGCGAATAACTTCAATCGAGAACCCCAGCTTATAAAGTTTACCCAATAAAAGCAAGTGATCAACAGAATCAAATGCCTTTGCTAAGTCCAAAAACACTGCCAAGGTAATCAGCTGTTCATCGATGCCGAACCGAATATCATCAACGAACTTAAGAACAGCAGTTTGAGTACCAATACCAGGTCGAAAACCAGTTTGATGTTGATCAAGCACGTCGTAGTCATTGAGAAATTTAATGATCTGGTCAAGCACCACACGTTCACATATTTTCGACATCGCACATAATATTGAGATCGGACGATAGTCTGAAGCTGATTGCGGGTCACGAACTTTAGGTATAGGTGTTATAAGCGACGATCGCCACCGGGTCGGGAAGAAGCCACTATTTATTGACGCGTTAACAAGACCTGTGATCAACGGTCCAAGCAGATCTTTGAAGGTTCTCAGCACATGAATTGAAATTCCATCAACCCCCTCAGCTCGAGAGGAGCCAACCGAGAGACACTTAACTACATCACAGACATTAACATGTGAGAACGCAAACCGAACATTCGTCCTCAGCTGAACAAACCCCGCAACCATTTCGTCAAACAGTGGGAGCTCTCTGCCTTCAATTATAGTTGCATAATAGTTATTTAGTTCCTCAGAACTAAACCGCAGAACATCCCGTGACTTTGTAGCAGCTATTGTCAACCCGAGTCTGTCCATTTCACTCCAGAACTGTTTCGTAGACCCAACACGGCTAAACACTGACTGAAGATAGTTCGCTTGACTTGTCTTCCACATTGCCTGCGCCTGACGACGTAGCCTGGAATGTTGGAACGCTTCACGTAATAATTATCCGTAACTCCTATTCTTTCCCGATTCACAGCATTATTTATATTTGTTAAAACCCGCTTCACAGCATTATTTATATTTGTTATAAATATTATTCACGTTATAATAATAATAATAATAATAATGAATTAAAATAATTCCTTTTTGATAAATTGCAGCGTAGACTTACCAAAATCATGTCGAATTAATCTTACAAACTTTAGTTTATAATTTATTAAATTATCTGAAATTTTATAAAAACTCTATGAGTAGTAATAGAGAAAATTTGGTTGTAATTTTTCAAATTATAAATTACAGTGAATATTTCAACGATGTCAACGAAAATTTTTTTTATTGTCTTATTAATTACCGCTGCAATTTTGATTGCCAGTAATAAAGTTCTTGGGGTACGTATATAATTTAAACAACAAATTTTCTCTTATTTATTACAAAATAATAAAATAAAATTTTCTTTTTTCATAGAGTTTTATTACAAATAATAATAAATGTCCCTATGGCTACGTGTACTTTTTTATATTTTGCCGCGATAAAGCGTCGATGGATGATGAATAGAAACATTTATTCCGAAAAGCAGAATTTTTGACACAAAATAATTTTTTAGCTCACAATGACTGGAAATAAATTTTAAATAAACAAATTGAATGTTTTTGGAATTAAAAAATTTCTTGTAATACCTAATAAATGATTGTTTTGTTATTTACCAAAAATTCCTTTGTGTAATTATTAAATAATTTAAATAAATAAATGTAAATTTTTTTTTTAAATTTTGTGTATTAAAGTAAACGTTTAAATAAATTATCAGCTCATTTTACTTCTAATAATTTGAAATAAACTAATGTGACGTATGTCAACCCACGAAGCAGTTCGTGGGCTAAATACAAGAAAAAAGTACTTAATTAATTTGATAATTAGAAATATATTAATCTGGGTCAGTTATTAATTATAAGAATATTATTTTTCTGATTATTCGAGAATAATTATTTCATTTCAATTTTTGAGAAATAATATTATTCTTGAAATTGCGCTCTGTTTTATCGAAATTATGTTATTGTAATCAAGTCTCGTTTTAGAAAATAGGAGATTATCAAAAATTACTAAAATATTATGATACTGTTAATTAATCCAGTTGATCAATGATTAAGTTTTACAAAATCCTTAAATTATATTTTCCTCAATGTATTTAAATAAATAAATAATTTCAAAAAGTGGTAGCGCTGAAAAAAGTAATAACTTGTTGTTAGATAATTTTTACATGTTTTTTTTCTACATTTGATAAATTTTTATAGACAATCGTTGGGTTTTTTTTAAGTCGTGTCGAAACGTGGCGAAACGTGACAGAAAAAACTTTGAAGTAAAACATATCTAACTGTTGTAAGTATTACAATTTATCGAATTAATCTCACAAACTTTAGTTCATAATTCATCAAATTATCTGAAATTTTATAAGAACTTCGTCAGTAATATAATAAAGAAAATTCAGTTGTAATTTTTTAAATTATAAATTACAGCGTATACTTCAACGATGTCAACGAAAATTTTTCTTACCTTCTTATTACTTATTGCTGCAATTGGTGAAAGATCTGTAAGAGTTGAAGGATCGAATCACAAAGATTGTCAAGAATCGAATGAATATGTATGTATAAATACTAACTAATCAATTTTTCTTGATATTATATTTTAATTATTTATTAGTGCAAATTTTCTAAAATACACTATAGTGTATTTAGTAAAAAATTTAACGTCATTGAAAATTTTTGTGTTAAATATTTAACACTTTTTTGTGTTGATTTAACATTTATTGTGTTAAATTAACATAAAAAAGTGTTAAATCAACACAAAAAAGTGTTAAATATTTAACACAAAAATTTTTAACACTGTTTTTTGACGCAATGACGCAAAATTTTTTACTAGCAGTTAATAGTTCTACACACTTGTAGAAAATATAAAAAATTATTTTTTTTTTGTTTCATACCTAGCCTGATATGGCCATATGTGACCAGATTAAAGCACATATGGGTATATAGGTCCTCTATGGCAAAAGCAAAAAATTTTTTTACAGACTTGTCATTTTAAGCTTACCAGGATTTAACTCTTGACGTTTTTATTTTATCGCTTCTAGTGTAGCCTGTATCGTCCTTGCTGCTATGGGTAAGTGTGCGCTATGAAAGGTCAAATGGCAAATAACAGATGGTCGGAAGGAATCGGCATGCATCGAAGGTGAACGATTAGGTTTGTAGGAGAGCAAGGGTAGAGAAATTATAATATCAAGGATCTAATTGGTAAAATAAAAATTTCATTTTTTTGATTTTTGAAAATAAAAAAAAATTTTATTCTTTGAAAATAATTTTAATTTACTGTAAAATTCAATTATTGTAAATTTGTTTGTAATTACTTTAAAATTATTAAAATACATTTTTTTGAACCTCAGAGAATGAAAATAGTTAAGTTTAATTGCATTAATGCATTTTATATGGATATATATGTATATAATAACATAAACAGGAGAGTAGTTCGATAAATTCCAAGAAAGTGCAATGTGTGTCTAGGCCAGCACGCCTTTAGCTCAGCTTTGACATATTGCAGCTTAACAAGCGCGCGGGTGAGCGTGTGAGAGCAATAAAAACCGATATATAATGATATATATAAATACATACACTCGAGACCAATAAAAAGACCGAAAGATAAAAATGGAGTCATTAAAGCGAGGATAATCATTAATATAAGACCATCCAAGAGATACACGACCTTATCCTAGTAATTATCATGCAAAAAAATATTTTTATTATTTATTTAATTATTCTGATAAATATTTATTATGTTATTTAACTTTTGCTTCTTTTCTTCTTTTATTTTAATTTAAAGTGAAATTTTTTTAAAAATAATCTGGAAAATTTTTCAAACTAAATTTGAGTCAAAATTTGTAAGAAAAAAAATTTTTTTATCAAAAAAATTATTATTATTATTGTTTGAAAAAATTATTAAGAAAAAATCAAAATTTTACATAAAATTTATAATTTTGTTAAAATATTTAAAAAATTATAAACATCTTTTTTAGCGTAATTTTTTTTTAACAGTTTAGAAAATTTCGCAAACTAAATTTGGGTCAAAATTTGTAAGAAAAAAAATTTTTTTATCAAAATAATAATTATTATTATTATTATTATTATTATAAAAAATTATTATTGAGTAACAATTAAAAATAAACAAAATTATTATTAGTACAAATTATTTTTATTATTATTAACAATCGTTATACATTAAAAATTAACTAAAGTAATAATTAAAATTATTATTATTATTGTCTGAAAAAATTATTAAGAAAAAATTAAAATTTTATATAAAATTTATAATTTTGTTAACTTAAAAATAAAAAAATCTCTACAATTAATCAACACCGTCATTATCTCCTTCGACACCGCAATTTCTATAACAATTAGTTTTTCAATGCGTTGTTATTGTCGTTCGTTATTTTCGGGCATGCAGTTTTGTTTCTCTCTTATTCATCCACATCCACAAACTGGCAAATAACGTTGAAGCGATCTAACATTTAATTGGCAGAACGCCAAATGGGATAAATTTGGTTTTATCCTAACTCTTTTTCACAGAAAAGATCCACCCAAAATCAATATAATTACTTTAGATTGAAAGCTGAAGCTCGATAAAAATTCATTCATGTATTATTTATTAATTTTCCTGCTTCAATCGCATTAAATTAAAATTATATTACACTGTTTAAGAGGTCTGAAGGTCAAGCGCGAGTTGCGACTGCGAAGCCATTAAAAATCCATCAGCAGAGATGGAAATATAGCGATTAATCTGATGATCCGTTTCCCTTATTATATGTTTAGAAGGGTTCTCAAGCTGTTTTCTATTGTTGCTTGTCTTCGTAGCTTATTCTTCATTCACGGCCACTTAATCTTCTTTATTTTATTTATTATTTATATTTATATAATCCATTTATATACTTATATTCTTATTCTTATAAATACACTTGAATATATATATATATATATATATATATATATATATATATATATGATTATTTTCGTTATTAGTGTGTATCAAAAGACAAGGACTCATCATATCCTGGAAAGATTCTCACAGGATTGTCAAGGTTGGATGCATGTGGAACAAGACCTCGAGTATCCCATTAGCAACAAAGAAATTTTACCTCGAGAATAATCGCTTGTTTTTATACTATTCTAATCTATCATTGTCTTTGTTTGACTTTTTTTGGTTCTAAATTTTAGACTGCGAAAAGTCAGCAGTAAATAATAAATTAAAATTAATAAAAAAAAATTTTTTAATTTATCTAGTTAATTTTTTAGCTTAAAAATTTAAACATTTTTTGGAAATTTTGAAAATGCGATATCTTTTGAACCCGTCGTTTGATTTTGATTTTTTTTTATGACATTCAACGCAATTTTTTAAGCTCACAAAGACGTTGAGTATCCCATTAGCAACAGAGAAATTTTACCTCAAGAATAATCGCTTGTTTTTATACTATTCTAATCTATCATTGTCTTTGTTGGACTTTTTTTAGTGACACGACAAAATCTCCCCGACAAAATCTAATTTTAAATAATAATAATATTATTATTTCTGACAGTTGTGATGGTATTTTTCGAGTAAATATACACAAAAAAATCATGATAAAAGGGCACAACGAGATTTTGAAGCGTATTTTGTCGGGGAGATTTTGTCGTGGAACCCTATTTTTGGTTCTAAATTTTAGACTGCGAAAAGTTAGCAGTAAATAATAAATTAAGATTTATAAAAAAAATTTTTAATCTATCTACACTGAAAAAAAAATTAACTTGATTCAAGAAAAAAATTCTTGAACCAAGAATATAATTTTAAAAAGGGTAATTGTCTTGAATCAAGAAGAAAAATTCTTGAATCACGTAAAATTTCCTTAAATCAAGAATTTTTCTACTCAAATCAAGGATATCAAGTTCTTCAAAATTATATACTTAATTCAAGAACATTTTTTTCTGTGTAGTTAATTTTTCAGCTCAAAAATTTGAAATTTTGAAAATGCGATATCTTTTGAACCCGTCGTTTGATTTTAATTTTTTTTATAGCATTCAATGCAGTTTTTTAAGGTCAAAAAATTTATATAAGTAGAAAAGTTTTTAAGTTATCTCAAAAAAACTTACTTTTAAAAATTGTACCAAAAATCCTTTTTTACTTTTAAATTTCTATAACATCAAAACAGTTGGATGTAAAAATACTTTGAATAGTAAATTTTGAAGGAAATTTTAAGCTCTAGAAAAAAGGTTTTGCTAAAATTTTTTAACATTATCCCTTCTCATGATCTCAGCTTTTACGCACAGTACTAATTAAGAATTTCAAATTTTCCTGCAAGAAAAATCTTTTAAATAATTTTTTTTTTATGGAACTTTTTTTAAATAATCATATAATTGTTTTTTTGAGTAAGTATGTATGGCTAAATCAGGAAATTTTTTATTTCTTCTTAAAATGTTTCACAATAAATTCAAAATTTTCACCTTGAAAAAAAAAGTCTTGAAAGAAAGTTTGAAATGAAACTCCTAAAGATCGCTAACATATACGAAGAATTATAATCACAACACAGGGGGAACAAAAATAAATTCAACAAAGCCAAAAAAAAAATTAATATATTTTTAGACGTTCTCATATATTTTTATCTTAACACACACACAGGACAATACAACACAAGAAAAGAGTGGTTTAAAAAGCTCCACCTTTCCGGTGGTTTGTAAAAATAATTTCGATGTAAAAAAAAAGAGTCCTTTGTTCTCGGTTGTTATTTTGTTTTCATTTGGATTGAAAAGTCCCTGCCAAAAAGACGGAAACAAATAAACGGCTATGTCGCCGGTTGACACCAATTCTCCGTTTTGAAGCGTACGTATGTATAAGTAAAGCGAAAGAGATTAAGTGAAGGAAGTTTAAGATGTATTAAAAAGCGTTCACTTTTTGAATTTTAATGGAATTTTATTTATTATTACTTATTTTATTATTATTAGATACAGAAAAAAAAATTTTTCTTTCAAAAAAATTTTAATGCTAATTTTGTAGTAATTTCAGTGAAAACATGTAATCTTACTGTAATTTTTAATATCAAAATGAAAACTATAAATAAGTAAAATTTTGCTCTATTAAATAATAATTTTTTTTAAATTTCACTGTACTTTTTGAACTATTGACATTTTTAAAGATATAAGCTCATCTTGATGTTACATTCATCAAGAGCTTTCATTTGAGTACCCACATGCATTTTAATATATTTTTCATATATTCATATATATAAATATATAAAATATATGAAAAATTGATATGGGTACTCAAATGAAAGGTCTCGATGAGTGTAATGTCGGGGTGAGCTTATATTTTTAGAAATGTCAATAGTTCACAAGATATTTGTTCAATTGAACTGTACTTTCTTAAATATTGACGTTTTTGAAGATATAAGCTCATCCCGATGTTACACTCATCAAAAGCTTTCATTTGAGTACCCACATGCGTTTTCGATATATTTTTCATATATACATATATGTAATATATATAAATATATGAAAAAATTGATGTGAGTACTCAAATGTAAGGTCTCGATGAGTGTAACATCGGGATGAGCTTATATTTTCAAAAATATCAGCTGTTGACAAGATACGAGGTAATTTCTCAATTATTGATATTTTTCAAGATGTAAGCTCATCCTGATGTTACACTCATCAAGAGCTTTCATTTGAGTACCCACAAGCACTTTGATATATTTTTCATATATACATATATGTAATACATACAAATATATGAAAAAATTGATGTGGGTACTCAAATGAATGGTCTCGATGAGTGTAAAATCATGGTGAGCTTATATCTTTAAAAATGTCAGTTGTTGACAAGATACGAGGTAATTTTTTAATTGTTGATATTTTTAAAGATGTAAGCTCATCCCTATGTTACACTCATCAAGAGCTTTCATTTGAATACCCACATGCATTTATGATATATTTTTCATATATACATATATGTAATATATATAAATATATGAAAAAATTGATGTGGGTACTTAAATGAAAGGTCTCGAAGAGTGTAAAATCATGGTGAGCTTATATCTGTAAAAATGTTAATATTTCACATACTATCATATAAATACACTGGCCACAAAATTTTGCTTATTTTCTCAATAATATAGATAATTATTCATCTTATTAATTTTTCCCGGTACAGTACAGTAAAAATTAATAGTACTTTTTCATATTTTTTTACATTATATTTGTGAATAATTAAAAGAATCGTAATTAGATTAGCAACTGCGGAATGTCCCACATTTATTGTAAGTTTCACGGTAATTAAAAAAAAAAATTCTTTCCGTGTATATAAGCAAAGTACACTTTAAATATTGTACATGTTAAAGTACATGTTAAATATTGAGTGCTATGTTATGTATTATCCGTATTATTATTGTTATTATTATTATATTGTGTATTGATACGACGGATACTTAGTGGCTGGCAGGATAACATAAAATATGTTGAATAAAGAAAAAATAAAATAAAAGAGCCTGAAATTTTATTTTTATTTTAGCACGAGACGGAGACAAGAGAGGATTAAGTATTGTATTATATATCGAGAATAAAGAATAAAGAAGTGGTGTATTTATAAGGTGTAGTGACGAAAGACGTTTAAGTTTCATGACAACGATACGTCGCAGGTGGCCAAAGACTTACAGCAGCACACGTGCTCTTTATGTCTACTGTATATTGTATATTGTATATTGTACATTGTATATTGTATGTGCATGCTGGACTTTAAACAGCCTAAGGATATCGAATTCTGCTTAGCTTGACTTTTTAAAGTATCGAGGTGATAAGAAAAATACTGTGAATGTTTGTTTATACTATTCAAATGGCTTAGATGCAGACTAGGGCTTGAACAAAAGCATAAACAATATTGTTTTGTGGAGAGAAAGTTTTTTAATAATAGTTCAACTTAAACAAAGTTTTGAATTTTAAAATCCTGTAACTCGTTTGTTTATTTTAGTCAAATTTATTGGTTGAAGAAAAATTGTTTTTAATTAAAAAATCAAAATTTCAAAAGTAGTTTTCGCGATTTAAAATTTCTTTCTCTATGAAATTTACAAAAAAAAATTATCAAGACTTCTGAACCTCTAATAGATTGTTATTTAAAATTTTTTGTAAGTATTTTGTAATAAGTGACAAATTAGTCGATATAAACAATAAAAATCTTTAAAATTTAAGTATAAAAAGCAATAGATCAAGTAAAAGGCTAAACTCCAAATTTTTTGGAGAAAAGAGCTTTTAATCGAAAATTTGTTTGAAAATATCATCAAGCTTATGAAATTTTAGTAATTTTATAAGCAAAAATTGTTTGCGATATAAAAAAGGCCATTCGGCAGCCGAAATGGAAGTAGATTTTATAATGAATAAAAAAAAAAAAAACTATTACGAATGTATATAAAAAAAAATAAAAAACCTTTGAACGATATGTATTTTCTGACTCAGCACGTCGAGTTAAGTCGGAATATAGCAAAATTTTTCAAAAGTTCCATCGTGCGGACCAATGCAATAGTTAGACTTCTATAAAATCTACTAAAAAGCGAAAAAAAAAATCAGAAAATACTTTTTGATTCTACTTTAATCCTGAATAATTTTTATAGAATTTAATTTATCGGAAAATTTTAAGAAATTTTCTTTGTAGAACATTCAATTTCCTTTAAAATTATATCTCGTTTTAATTTTTTCGCCTTATAGCTCCAAAGTTTATAGAAAAAAATCAAAAATTTCAATAATAGACTTCTTAATATTAATATTACGGGTTCAAATTTTTAAAATATTTTTTTATTTCTCCGAATAATTTTTTTTATCTTTAAAAAAAGATAAACTGTTAATTTTTTTGGCTCAATCGAGTTTGGCTCAGTTAAAATTTCAATTTTTTAAATAATGAGCTAAATTTTTTTTTTTTTTTAAACAATAAATCATCAGATTTTCAACTAGGACAAAAAAAAGATGCTCTAAAAAGAACATATATTTATAAAAGAATAAAAGTATTACACGGTGAAGTGACGTGAAGACTGAAAAGAAGAGATAAAGAAGAACTAAACCGGTTGTTTGGTTGCCGTATCTTGGACGCGTGTGTTCATATGCTTTTGCGCGTTATATTTTTTCTCCACTCCTTCATCTTATTATTATATTATTCATTTCATTCTATTCTCTCCCATATAACACGAGTAGTATATAATAAATACCTACATGTATAAGTGGAATAATAATAATAGGTGAAGCTACCACATACGATAATACACAACGATATGTTGTGTTGTACCCAAGATATCTCAGAATACAAGAGCTGAAGTAAAGATGAGTGAAGAGAAGAACTGTGTGATCTGGCCTACGTTAATCCAACGCCGGAGATGTTGAGCCGGTGGTGCTTGGCACTGCTCCAAAATTTTGTCCGTCCATTCGTTTTGGAGCACAGATTTATCCCAGCTCTTTTCTCGGATCAGCTTCACCTGGTCCACTAAAAAAAATATCACCAAAAAAAATAAAACTTTACTTTTACACTACGCTGAAATATCACACGAGAACAAATAGATTGAGATTGACGGACAAGATGATATTTTTCCGTTGTTTATTGTTTATTTACTCAACAAATGTTTGCTTGTTTTTATGCATGAATTAATACGAATGTAAATATATATGAAAACTGGCAGCGGCATTTCACCTCCAAATCGCAATGAAAAATTAAACCTTGACGCTTATTTTTCCACACATTGATTGATGAGATACATTTATAAGATATAATGCAGTTATGTATTTATCAATGACCCGGAATTGTATTTTTGGACTTTGTTCTTTTTTTTTTTTTTTTTTTTTTTTTTTT
>CAJNRD030001121.1:17393260-17423636 GCA_905319865.3 Cotesia congregata | reverse complement strand
TATATATATATATATATATATATATATATGTATCTGTTGATATTCACAAAGATACATTCCATGAAAGCCAAGGTGACAGAGTGAGAGGGTTTTATTTTATTTTCTTACCTTTTCAGATCCTCTCTCAGATCTCTAGTCTCTGGTTGTCCTCAACCCACCGGTATCAAGGTTTAACTTGTCCATTTATATATTCGATCAGTCAACCAATACTGCGCCAACAAACTCCAATCCCATCGCAACTTATATCGTACATATGTATGTATGTATGTAATAATCTCGGTTGTCTGAAGAAACTCGTCTCGCCGGAAGCTAAATCATCTTCAATCTTCGACTATACTGCTATGCGTTAATATCAAATTAAATGCGAATCCAGAGTCCACAGATAGATTAACGATCTGTCTAGAGACTTGATAACGTTTAATCAAACTTACATTTTGATATCTTTAAATTTTTATTTCATATTTTTCTTTCGGAAATTATAAAAATAACTTATCTTAGAATTTTTTAAAGAAAATTTGGAGTTAAAAAATATATTTATTTCTTTATTATTAATAAATTATAAAGGATAGACAAAAATGTTTCTATAAAAAAATTAGAAATTGACAAAAGATATCTTTTATAAACGAAATTAAAAATTTACTAGCAACCTTGCAGTCACTATATGACTGCCGTGACTTTACAACTATAAATAAATAAAATTTTTCTTTATTAAATTACACTGTACTTTTTTAACTATTGACGTTTTTAAAGATATAAGCTCATCCCGGTGATACACTCATCATAAGCTTTCATTTGAGTACCCACATACATTTTTGATATATTTGTCATATATTCATATATATATAATATATATAAATATATGAAAAAATTGATGTGGGTACTCAAATGAAAGCTTATGATGAGTGTAACATCGGAATGAGCTTATATCTTTAAAAATGTCAATAGTTCACAAGATACAAAGTCATTTCTTAATTATGTATCTAAAAATAGAGCATTTTTGAATGCAGCCTAAATACTTATCATTATAAATTAATTATTTGTCTTCTAATTGTTAATTTTTTTTTGACGCAAAAAATTATAAAAAAGTTTACTAAAATTAATTTAAATAGTAAGAAGAAATATTTTTTTATTAAATCTCATACTTATAATAATTTTTTTAAATAATTAAATAATAACAATAATTATTATTACTTTGAATAATGTACAAAGATGTTAATCTTGTTCAGAAAAAAAATCTTAACGACGTAAATTTTTCCCGTCTTCTTCATTAAATTTTACATACATCCACATAATAAACATACAGTATAAAATCTATCTATGTATATATATGTGTACACACAATACCGGACTTATGCCCTCGAATGAATTGAGACTCTCTTTCAATATTACATAATAATGTCTGAGGTCTGACTTGTTCTTTTCGATCATAAACGCTGTACGCGTATTATCATCTTCAATATATAATATCTACAAACTAAAAAACATAAATAAATAAAAAATTAATGACATTGCGTAAATATAAAATAATGCATCAACTATTTTTATAAATTTTTTTTTATTTTTTTTCTTATTTTTTTTTTTATTGTGTAGATTAAATCCAGCGTTCACGGCCAGTAAACAATGATATGTTTACGATACACGGCTTTATATTTTGTACCAAGGTCGCACCAATATTTTATTATCATTTAGATTTATTGTTCAGGCAATTACTACATCTTACATATTATATCCAGGCAATACGATAGTAAATTTGTTTAAAATTTCTTTAGAGAAATTCTTAAGTGTTAAATTATATGGAAAATCTAAAAATAACTTTCAGGGCTGGTGGCTGGTGTCGTTGCGAAACGATTGTCGTTCGTTGTGTTGCGAATAAGAGTGGTTCTTTCATATATATATATATATATATATATATGTATATATATGACTCTTCTTTCTCCCTCGCATTTGGTGTTTTTAATTTATTCGCGTGTGGCATATGGCTGGCCAACCAAATGGAACACGTTTTTATTTGGGATTGGGACTCTCTTCTTGTCCGTGAACGTTACGACCTACGCCTCTACTCGACCCAAAGGCCTCGGATTTTTTAAAACCAACTGAGTAAGGAGTATAAAGATCACAGACCCACCGGATTGTTAATTTATTGTTAAAAAATATATTTTTCTTGTTTATTCCTAATTTTAAGGACAACCCGTTTTCTGAATTCGCAATTTGAGATTGCTGAAATTTTGTAATTATTCATTTTTTTTTACTATCAGGTTGTTATATATCATTATTTTTTATGGGCAATGAATAAATATTAAAAAACATATGTAAAATTTTTTAATTCATAAATTGTCCATGAATCGGAAGATTTATAATTTATATTTCTTCTTTATATTGTAAGTAAATAGTTATTTTTTTAATTAAGATGGAAGTTTACAAATTTGTAATAGTTAATAATGAATTATTAAGATTTTTCTATTAATATATTAAAAAAATTTTATTCTTCTAAAAGAAGAAAACTAAATTTTTATTGTTTTCTTCTTTGAAATCATTATTTTTAATTAAATTTTGTAATAAAATTCTGGCATTTAACATTCAAATGCTTTTGAGTGATTCACATGACCCTTTAAAAAATTTTTCCTTCAACAATTATCTAAATTAAATACAAAAAGTACTGCAATTAAAATGTAACCATAACAAGAGAATAAAATGAAACTTATTCATATTATTAAGAGAATAAGAAAAATTTTGTGTCCAGGATAGTCATATGATAAAATCGGTATTTTTAGGGAAATTTAGTGTCATTGCAAAGGTCTTGATAAGAATTTGTGCCTTTTCAAGGTTTCATATCATTTTCACCGATAGTCAATTTATTATGATAAATATTTAGGCTGTATTCGAAAATACTCTATCTTTAGATACATAATTAAGAAATGACCTTGTATCTTGTGAATTATTAGCATTTTTAAAGATATAAGCTCATCCTGATGTAACACTCATCGAGACCTTTCATTTGAGTACCCACATCAATTTTTTCATATATTTATATATATTACATATATGTATACATGAAAAATATATTAATATGCATGTGGGCACTCAAATGAAAGCTCTTGATGAGTGTATAACATCAAGATGAGCTTACATTTTGAAAAATATCAATAATTAAGAAATAACGTTGTATCTTGTCAACAACTGACATTTTTAGAAATTTAAGCTCATCCTGATGTTACACTCGTCGGGACCTTTCATTTGAGTACCCACATCAATTTTTTCATATATTTATATAAATTACATATATGTATATATGAAAAATATATCAAAAATGCATATGGGTACTCAAATGAAAGCTCTTAATGAGTGTAACATCGGGATGAGCTTATATCTTTAAAAATGTCAATATTTAAGGAAGTACAGGGTATCTTAAGAAATATCTTGTGAACTATTGACATTTTTAAAGATATAAACTCATCCCGATGTTACTTACACTCATCGATACCTTTCATTTGAGTACCATCATCAATTTTTTCATATATTTATATATATTACATATATGTATATATGACAAATATATTTAAAAAATGCATATGGGTACTCAAATGAAAGCTCTTGATAAGTGTAACATCAGGATGAGCTTATATCTTTAAAATCGTCAATATTTAAGAAAGTACAGTGCAATTTAACAAAAGTCATTATTTAATAAACCAAAATTTTATTTATTTAGAGTTCACAAGTCACGTAGTGACTGCAAGGTTGTTAGTATTTTCTTTATTATTATTATTTTCAAACTTTACTCCATAAAAAAATGAATTCTTAAGTTCTCTGAACAAAAAAATCATTTTGAAGTTTGTCTTAAACTAAGAAGAAAAATTCTTGAATTTAGTAAAATTAAAAATTTTTCCAATTGATATAAACCAAAAAAATGTTTTTTAAATAATTTTTTAAGTTCAAGATTTTCTTCTTGAACCCAAATAATTAAATAAAAAAAAATTGTTTAATTAATATACAAACAAAAACATTATTTTTCTAAAAATACATTAAATGACTTATATCAAACCAATCAATGACTTATATAAATTGTAACAGTAAGAGATAAAACACAATTTATTCTCAGATTATTAATTTATTGTGGGAGAAAAATATTTTTGCTCTGACCTTGACACACCAGGGCTTTTATTTAACGCGTGGGAAAGAAGTTAGTTACACATTAAGTAACATTATAATTATGTTTACTCTACCGCATACATGCATACATTGATGTAATAAAATATATTGAATATTATTATTACTATTTAACTATTAATTGATTTGTAAATAAAATCATTGAAAAACTCGAAGAATGTAAATTTTAAAATCATAAAACCGAAGGCGTAACAGGATGTAATTTTTAACGACTCGCGAGTACACATTAAAATATACTTTTTAATTTCTGGATCAGATGGAAAACATTTAAATTAATTTCAAGAGGAAGTAATTATAAATTATAAAATTTTTTACTTCAAACATTAAAATATTTTTTAAACATTAACGCTTGTGTTTATTATTTAATTACCTATTTTATCATTTTAATTTATATACAAAAATAAATATTTATCTTTATTTTATTTACGAAAATTCGATTACAAAAAATAAATATTTTAAGTCGAATAAAATATAATATTTTAAACCGATATAATATCATCGGTGTGGAGTCGAATCTTATATTATGTTAAGACGTTAAATAAACAACGATACCGATTCTTCGAGTTTATTGCAGTCAAACAGAGCACAAAAATATAAATAGGATAAGAATACAAGAGAGAAAGTAGGAGGGAAATAGTGCGGTTCTCGGAATTCTGGGACGCTGATAAGAAATGTTAAGTGCCCTTCATATATTTTAGATTTGTATGTATATATTGTATATTATATCACGGCATGTTATGTTTGTATAGTGCTTAATGTGTATATAACTGTTTTTAATTTTTAAGGAACGCTCTGTTAATTTTTTTATCTAAGTACTAAACAAAATAAAGAATTTTTTTTTTTAAGGTTTATCGTTTAAGCGATTATTGTAAAACTTGGTAGTCGTTAAATAAATTGAAGTTCTCTACTCAGGAAATCCCAGTTTTTATGATAAAACTTTGATAATTTATAAGAGGATTTGGTTTTAATAGAAATGTTTATTGTTGGATTTTATTTAGAATTTAAGATTAGTGTTTATGGATAAAGATTAGGGTAATGTTTTGAAATGCAGTTTTAGGAATTTAAGCGGTTGAAAATAATTGGGAAGATTTGAAAATAATAAATGTGAAATTTTAGAAAAAATTTTTATTAATTTATATAATAAAAGTTCTTTTAAGAAAAATTGAAATTAAAAAAAAATTTCTTTTGTGGAATTGTTTATTACTTTTTTTTTAATTTATTAAAAATTAATTTTTTTTTTTTAATTAATTAATTAATTTTTAAAAAATTTATTTTGCATAAAAAAAAATTTTCTTGTTTTTAAAGAAAAAATTTAAATTAAAATAATTAATTAAAAAAAATTTTTTTGCGGAATTATTTTTTTAAAAATTTATTTTAAATAAAAAAAACTTTATTGTTTTTAAAGGAAAAAATTTTTATTTTTTTACAACTACTTTTGTTTCTTTTTATTAACTTTTTTTTGGTTGAAAAAAATTTTTTTTTAAGTATAAATGTATAAATAAAAAATTTTCAATTTTTTATTTAATTTATTTAATCAAATTTATTGATTTGATATAAAAAAAAAAAAAAGAAATTGTTAAATTGAATGATGTAGGATGTAATTGAAATAAAATGTATTGGTATGTATTGTATTTGAGAGTAATCGAGGAACGAAGGAAGGAAGAGACGAACCCAATATTAATATGTCAGAATGTCAAACGATATCTTTATAGTCAGATCTAGGACTGGGGCAATTGGTAGCAACCATCACTGATATAATTGTCCTCGTTCCTGACGTTGCCGTAGTCGGAGATTATAAAATCAACTACATTTTTGATCATCATAAAATAACTATTATATCATATTTTTAATTAGTGTGTGAAGGGCGTGGGTCTAATTAGTTTTTAATATATATTACAATTGTAATATTTAAGAAAAATTTTGATTAAAAAAATTATTAAATAATAAAAGTTAATTTGTAAAGTTAATTAATTAAATGCTTTATATTTTTAATGATGCAATTTATTGCATCATTGCAAAAAATCTTTTTTGTAGAAAATTAAATTTTCTTTAAATTTACTTTTATAGTTTTTCTACAACTATTCCAGAAATTTCTAAAAATTAAGAATTAATTCAATTTTTGTGAAAAATAATTCTATTTTATTAATATTTAAAAATTTAATTTCTAAAATGTTATTTATCTCTTTAATAATGCAATTTATTGCTGAATTATAAAAGAACTTTTTTTTTTTTGTAGAAAATTAAATTTTCTTAAAGTTGATTTTGTTTTTCTTTAACTTTTAATAATTTTCTAAAAAATATAAAAATATGACAAAAATTTTTTTAATTCTTAATAAAATGAATAAATAAATAAAATTTTTTTTTTTATTCTAAAAATCGTGTTTAAAAATTATTATTATTAAAAATCAAAAAAATTGTTTACAACTCAAAGAAAAAGATTAAGGCTAAAAAATACATAAATATACATGCATGTTGTAATAATGAAATTTAAATATTCCAAAGTTTATTTTCTGTATAAATAAATATTAAACTTGACCAAAACAGCTCCAAGTTTACCGACAAAAAAATAACACAAACAAAAGCAACGTTACCAGATTTGCAACGTCAAAATAAATAAAAAAAAATTCAATGATAAAAAAACAAAAATTGTAAATAGTTCTTTTTTTATGAATTCAGTTCTCGATTAGATATTTTTTAATTACGTATTTGTAATCACTTGACGATCATAGATAAGATAAGAATTGCTGTTGTCCGAGCTTAGCTCCCAACCTTGACAATTTAAATTTAAAATGTGCAGTGAAAAATACAGATGTTAAAAATTTTTAAAATAATCCACTTTATAATTTATATAATTAATAATTATTTTTTTTCTTGGGTCTGTTTCTCACTGCTGTAATTTCTCCTCCATGAACTTTTCTCGATTGAGTCAATTAGTTAATTGCAATAATTAAGAAGGGTTTGTCTGAGTTTAAATCCGTTGGAATTTTATTTCGTCTGCCTGCTTATTAACTTTAAAACTTAAAAAAAAAAATTAGGTCTATTAAATAAAAAAAATAAAAATTTGTTTTAATAATTAATTTTATTTTATCATCTTTCAAAAATAAAATTATTCGTAAAAAAAGTTCATCTTGTTTTATCGATATATAACATATTACATAATAATTACTATATCAATTAATTAATATTATTACAATAATAATAATAAAGTAATATTTATTTTTAATATTAATCATATTAAGCGACTACCAATGGTACGTTTGTTTCTTTAAATCTAATTTAAATTATTACTAATTTAATAGTAAAATTATTAATATAAACTATGGGGTTTAACTCTTCTTTGCTTATCTGTATTTCATATATATATAATATATATAATATTATTAATTATTTATATTAATATTAATATATAAATATATTGTATCTTAAACACTAAATCACAAGTGGCTTCTTTTAATTTACTTTCATACGTTTGTGCAACAAAGTTTCTCACAACCGCTCCGTGTTGTTAATATAACATAATATCATTATCGGTTTTTCTCTTCCAACCATTAAAGTACAAAAATACACACACGCTTGCATCCATTAAACAATATTGTTTTACATTTACAATTATTACATTACATTAGTACTTTTTAAATATTCGCTAAAAAATAACATTATTTTTTTTATCTTTAATATTATGTTCCTGCCTACTCAAAATACAAAAAGGCACGCAGTTGGACTCAATTGCATTTTTATGTGCATCGCTAAAATTATCCGTACAAATATTTTTTTACAAAAAAAAAAAAAAAAAAAATTAAGGGATTGCACAAAGATTGCAAATATTTTGATTTTAATAGTAATTGGTAATTAGTTACAAGTGGGTACATTAATCAACCTCATTTTAGATAAATAGGTAAAAAATTACTCAGAAAAAAAAAATAGAAAAATTAAACCAAGTAGACCAAATCAAGAAGAAGAAGTTCTTCAAAATTATATACTTGATTCAAGAACATTTTTTTTTTTATGAAAAATTGCAGTTTTAGATTGTAAAAATTAGAGATTTTTTGAAAATTATATTGTAAAATTTAAATATTACATTGAAAGCTCTGAAAATTAACATTCAAAGTCTGAATTTAGAAAAATGTTATTTCAAACTGTAATTTTTCTAGTTTTTTATATGAAGCGACACTTATTATTTATAATGTAATTTTTCGAGTTTTCTTCAAAAGATTTCGATAGCTTTTATTGCCTTCAAAAGTTGGAAAAAATTTTAGCTCTCATGTTTTTCGATAAAATTTCTATTTTATCTTTTTTTGATGTTTTTTTAATTACTATTTAAAAAAAAAATTGAATATCCAAATTTTTTTGAAAATTTGTAAAATTTTCAATTTTTTTTTTAATTTTTTATTTTTTTATGCATTTTAAAAAAAAAAATATATCAATAAAATCAAATAAAAATTTCGTTAAAAAAATGAAAATTAAATTGACCCCACTTGTAAATATTTACCTGAAAATTCAACATAATTTTTTACAATACAAAAATTCGACCAAAAAAAAATGCTCAAAAAAATGAAGGTTATCTAAACCTTAAAACTACTTGCGTAGGCGTGAATGGTAGCATTTACAAGAAGAAAAGAAAAATATATCTTTAAAATTCAACGGTTTACAATAAAGAACAAGTATATTGTAATAATAAGAATATTAATAGCAATAATAAGTACAATGAAGGTCATTGTACTCTTACCAGTAAATAACAGAACAGACATATTGAATTACAAAGACTAATATATGATTGGTTATAAAAATTCTACAGTCAATTAGTGTCTTGATTTATGTCGTACCATTCAGGTCTTGGCTCTGAATAATTAATTAATCAATAATAATACAGTAATAATATTAATAAACTAATAAAACAAAAAATTAAACAGTTTCTTATAATTTCTGCGTATGGCTGGTAGCATGAGAATTAAACAAGACTAGATGCGCGCGCAGATCTCCGTTTGTTCATAACCTCAAAACATACAAACTTCAATTTGTCTCAAATAAACTTAGAAGAAAACTTCTAAAATTGCACATAAAGAAAAAATCTTCTCCATATGCGACTCTAAAATATTTCTTCTCAATTTAAACTTAAAGTTTGCCTAAAACAAACTCTGTTACAAAAACAAATAAATCAGCGCGCAATAAAATCATATTTTACACAATCATACAAAAGAGAAAACAAAAAATCGGCAACACGGAGCCGCTACCGAGAAACAATTAAACAATACCTAAACAAATCAACTTATTAATTTAATTAATAAATTAATGAATATAAAATAAAGAAAAGAAATAAACAAAATATGGGTTTATACACGGAAAGAACGAAAATACACTAGATATTATGTCATATTATACTCACTGATATCTAGGGTGAAAAAAAATTTCAGATAATATCAAATATACTCCAGATTATACAAAATTATTTTTTCCATGTAAACATTTTTTTTTGCCGTGATAATTATTATAATTACAAGGTATGTAAAAATAGTGTACAAAACGTTTGTTTTTACGTTTATACTTGTAACAATAAGATCTAACCTGTTCATAGTCACGCTTGAGTTTTATACTGCTAATATTTCATTTTTTAATTTTTATATTTGTGCAATACCAATTATTATATGACACTGAAGTTAGCAGACGTCTAAAAATTTTTGGTTTTTTTTTTTTAAATTAAATTACAACTAAAAAGATATTTATAAAAAATTGCACTTTTAGTTTTTCAAGTTTTTAACATGTGATATTTTTTTTTTTGAAATTTTATCGATAAAAAATTTATAAAAATTTTGAAATGTCGCTAACTTTATTTTCATATTATTATAGCGGAGTTATCGTGGGTATAATCAAAATTTCTACCAAGTCTAATTCAAATTATACGGTATATTTTTTTAGATTATATCCAGTGTAATATTACAGGGGATAACCAAAAAAAAATTACTTGGCCAAATCGGCGATTATACTGAGTATATTAAAAAAATAATTTAGTATAATCTGAAATTTTTTTTCACCCTAGATATCAGTGAGTATAATATCACAGAATATCTATTAGTATTTTTGTTCCTTTCGCGATACTATAGATGTTTTTACACATCACGTTCTCCAAAATGGCCACCGTCCCTGTCCCCTCTTTAACCATGCACAATTTTCCTCTCTCTCTTATTAATTTAACTCAATATCCATATCTTCTTTCTCTGTTGATCTTGAGCTCCTCCTACTAGAAAAACGTCACAATCGCTAACGAAGAAGATAAATTCACTGTATTTTTTTTTTTTTTTTCTGCTGTTATTACAAAATAATATATATTATCATTAAATAAAAAATATATTTTATCAGCATACCACTTGAAGGCACTTCCTCATATTAATTTCACTGGCTGTCCATAAAAAATCCAAGTGGAATTTACCGTTTTAAATTAATCAGTTGAATTATTTAAATAAAATTATATTTGTTCAGCACGAACGTATGTCTTTGATGGATCGCAAAACCTCAAGCCAATGAGATTCTGTGTATTAATAAGCTGTTGATCCTATCATCCGGTAAAGTATGCAATAATAATACAGAGACTGACATAAATAATTAAATAATAAATAAATAATCATTTAAATCTCAATATTGTACAGGTATGCCGGCAATATGGCACCCGGAGTGCACGTGGTCCATCACCTGTTCCTTCAAACGACACACGTGTTCTTTAAGTTTGTGAACAACAGTACTCAGCTCGGTGTTTTCCCCTTTAAGCAATTTAACCTTGTCCTCGAGCCTTGAAATTCGCTCCAATTTGCGTCTTCTGCATTTAGAAGCAGCGACACGATTGCGCTGTCTCTTCCTCTCGAGCTTGATCTTCTCCTGGCTCTCCATGTCGATTGGAGACATTGGCGGCGAACTGCTGACACTG
Source organism: Cotesia congregata (assembly GCA_905319865.3). NCBI lineage: Eukaryota > Metazoa > Arthropoda > Insecta > Hymenoptera > Braconidae > Cotesia > Cotesia congregata. The sequence goes on along the minus strand of CAJNRD030001121.1, from coordinate 17,412,556 downwards.
GGAACCGTCTGGGGCTCGTCTTTGATCATCATCAGACCCTGGGACAGAGATTCCGTGGATTGGACGCTGCTGGGTGGCTCCAGAGTGGTGTAAGTCGCTCCGTGGATGCTTCCTGGCTCCTGGGAACTGTCTGAGTGATGGAGCTCGTTCAACGCGTCCTCGAACCCTCTCGCGTACAATTCCTGGGCCTCGGTGACTATCCGCGGGAACATCGGGTTGCTCTGAGGAGACATCACGGTCAATCCTTCTTGCTGGGCGATGATCAGCTTCTCTAGCTCGGGCGAGCCTAGTTTCAGCATGTGCAGGTCCGGAGAGCTTAGTACGGATGGACAGTTGTTTAGGACTGATGGAAGTTGTCCGAATCTAGGCCTCTTGCATTGTTGCTGCTGCCGCTGCCCGTTTAAGTCTAATGTTAAGTTTCGTTTAAGTTGACCAACATTTCCACGATTTCCTGTGGCGTATATTGGCTCCTCGTAGAACGTCGGCTCCATCGTTAGACTTCGCACCATCGGTTATAGGTTTGTTAACTAACTTTTTTTTAAACTTCTTCGGGGATTTTTTTTGGGAAATGTTTTGTGAGGATTTAACCGCTTTTGGTGGCTGGTTTTTAGAAGACGATTGTGCAATTTTAGGCCTCGCCTTGGTTAGACGTAGGCTGCTAATTCCTCAGCTGGAAAATAAATTATCGTTTATTTAGACGGCTTTTTAGTGGGTAAGTAGGAAATTTTTGTTGCAGATATTCGGGTTTTTTTTATTATAATAAATGTTTTGCAATTTTTTATTAAAAATTGCATTTGTAATTTTTTTAAAATTCAAGTATAATTTTTTTTTTGTTAAATTAATTATTTTAAAAAATTCTAGGAACTGTCAGATATTTTTAAACTTCAGTTTTAGTTTAAAATATTTTTATAAATCTAAAAAAAAATTAAAATTAAAATAGTTCCTCAAAATTAATAAAAACATTCTTTATTTTCATTTATAAAATGTCAATTTTGATGTTAAAAAATATTATAATTTATTAAAATAAAAAATGACAATTTTGAAGAAATAAATTTTAATTATAAATTGCATTTGTAATTTTTTAAAAATTCAGGTATAATTTTTATCATAATTTACTTGGTTAAAAAAATTCTATGAACTGTCAGATATTTTTTAACTTCAGTTTTAGTCGTTTAAAATATTTTTATAAATTAAAATTAAATAGTTCCTCAAAATTAATTTTTTTTTATTTAAAAAATGTCAAATTTAATGTTAAAAAATATTTATTAAAATAAAAAATTAAGTTAGCTGACATTTAAAAATTAAAAAAATAATAAAAAATTGAAAAACTTCAAGTGCAATTTTAAAAAAAATTTTTATTTTGAAATTAATAATTAAAAAAATATTGTCAGCTAATTTTACTATTTATAAATAAAAAATATTCTATAAATTTTAAAGTTTTTTTAAAAAATAAATTTTACAAATATTTACTCCAATATTTGACACTTTAAAACTAATGAAGAAAATAAAAATTTTTTTTAAATTCTTAGGTATTAATTTAAATAAATAAAAAAATAATCGAATATCTGCTCCATAAAATGAAATAAAAAAATATAAGTACCTGATTGACAGTTTATGTAACAGAACATTAATCCTTATTGTTTTTAGGTATTATTGCAATTGTCTCTGGCGAACGATCAACAATATAAGATATAGATTAACAATCTATAATTTATTATCTAGAAAATTCTGGTATTAGTTCCAGAAGCACGTTTTTGAAAACACAGTTCTTGACAGTACGTAGCACTTAAAAATTTCACCGAGAACACTTCACTGTTTTCTTCTTTTAAATAATTTAAAATCAGGAATGAAAATGAAAATTATCAACAAGTGTCAATAAGTGTGATAAGGATGGTAAACACTGGTGTCACAGTAAATCCAGAGTAGCGCAGATGGAGATTATAAATATATAAATAAAACTAGAAATAGAGTGAAATGCGAAGCTTACGTCGCGGTGTCTCGGCAACTTGTGAACACCCTACTAAAAGTACAGCCTTATATCTCGTGACTCACGTTGTCTAAAAATAGAACTGACGTCAGGGTTCCGGGCGCTGATTGGCTCCTGGTGGCGTCACCGAGAGCTCCTGATTCGTCGGGGAAACTCGGGTGCCGACGTCGAGTAGAGTGGCGAAGAGAACATGGAGGGAGAATTTAAATGTCGGTGCGGCAATATCGACACTGCTTGCCTGTCATGTGTGTGGATATGTATCTGTAGATATATGTGTACACACACACGCACACGCACTTAGTTTATCTCGCTCTGTCAAACTTTAATTCTCTCTTTATTTTTCTTCTCACTTCTACTTGGTATTTTTTTATCTGCCTTATCTTCATCTTCTTTCTCTTACTGTCTTGTATTTTACGACTTTAGTCAACTGATGTCTTCTTTCTTGTCTTCTTGTTTTCTTATTTTTCTTCTTTAGTATTTAAATCTAATTCGCACTTTTGTTATTCAAATCTTAAAAAATCTTTTTTATTGAATCTAATATTTATTGTGATTTTTAAAAATTATTTAATAATGATAATAATAATAATAACTTTTATTAGAATTTTTTACAGAAAATTATTTTTTTTTTTTGGTGACTTGAAAATAATTTTTATTGTTAATAAAAATTGTTTTAGTTGATAAAATTTTATAATAAATTAAAAAGGTTAGTACAAAAATTTGAAATTGAAAGAAGAAATTTTTTCTAAAGGAATCAAAAAATTTATTACAATTTTTATAATAATTTAGTCTGTAATTTTTACATGAATGTTATTTTTTAATTAAGAAAAATTGTCTGTCTTTTAACAATTCAATTTTTTATGCATGGAAAATATAGTGAGAAGAAATATGTAAATGTTATTCAAATCTTAAAAAATGTTTTTTTTTATTAAATTTAATATTTAGAAATTATAATAATTTTTGTTAAAATTTCTAAGGAAATTTTTAGTAAAAAAATTAATTTTCTGTGTAGGTAAAAACAATTTTTATTAACAATAATATATTAATAAAAAAATTCATTTAACATTTCATTCATTGATTCAAAGGTGAGAAGAAACGTGTGTGTTATTGAAAGTATACAAGTGAGTGTTTGAAATATATTCATAAGTAAATACTATAGTAAATTAAAGGTTTTAAATATTTTTCTTTTTTATGTTAGTAGAATGTAGGATTAGTATAATCCAGAAGGATCAATGGTTGATGGTTGATAATTTTTTTTCTATTATACTAACGAGAAAAATGAAAAACTAAACAAAGATTTGTTTCTCTGATTTATTGGTTTTTCTTCAATTGATATTTAATGAAAAATCAAACAAACTTTCTTAAAATTCAAAAATCTTTTTTTTTATAAATTATGAAAAATTAAATTTATACAGTATAAAATTGCACACTTTACTACGTGTATTAACACGAATGTAATTAATAAATGTTAAAGGTGTGTTTTAAGCAATAAATATGTTATTACTGTGGAAGTAATTTATGAAATAATTTGTTTTAAACAAGTAATTGTTTATCAAAGTTCTGTTATCTCATTCCATACATAACTATAACTGTTTTGTACTTATACTGTAATAGCAGTTATGCTAATGAATGTGAAAGTACACTTGACTTAATAAGCGAAAAAAAAATTTGGCCCCTAAGCCACAAGGGAGCAGGATGAAGGACTAAATCCAGAAATGTACCAAAGAATCTATGAATCAACGGGTGTTTATTTGCTTAAGAAGGGAATAATAGAGGATTTAAGTCTGTAATATGAAATTTTCCGCTCTCAGCAGGTGAGCGATTCTGTTGGTCAGTGTTATCAAGTAGGAACACCCGCGGTTTTTGATTTATGACTCACTTTTATTTGTTTGGAGAAGAAATACGTATTGAGAGCGCTTTTTCGAGTCTTGACTTGTTGAAACTTGAAAGATAAAACTGTTTTGTTGGTGAGGAGTAAATTTTCTGGGGAAGTGGAAAGAAGTTCTCTCTCCCTCTCTAGATATATATATAAATGCATATATTATAAGTTTGCATCAGAAGGAAAGATAGAATTTTTTTTTTTTTTCAAGAAGAAAACTATCATGACATTACAAGATAAAGTAACAAAGTGATTTTAACATCGCTTCCAAACAATAAAATCTACATTGTCGACTGCAGTAATATGCTTTACAGTTGGTAAAAATGTTTGGGAAGAAAACTTTATTATTAACAAATTTTTTTATTTATTTAAATAATTACTAATAATTATATTAACTATTTTTTTTATCAATAATATTAATTATGTTAGTAATTAATTAATAATTAATAATGTTTAAAATATATTTCGAATATCAGTGATTTTAGTTTTGAATAATTAATAATTAATTTTTAATTATTATTATTATTATTTAAGTAATAATAATTAAAATAATTATTTACGTTCGAAATTTTAAGACAAAACTTAATATTAGAAATTGGAATAAGCAACAATTTTAATTAAGTTAACTGTAAATTATTCTGCAATTTGGCATCAAGACTTAAATGCAAGTTTTTTGAAGTGAAGTTCATCTTGTATAAAACTTTTATTTAGAAAGACTCAACGTAAATTTTTTTATAAAGAACATCAAATTAAAAGATTAAGAAATCTTTAATATTTAAAATTAAAAAAAATATGTCCGCGTATAAAAAAAGCGATAAATAGAAAAAAAAATTATTTTTTTGATTAAGAAAAATATAACATTTGATTGTTTAATAAGAACTTTAAAATTAATAAAAATTTTGTTATTTTCTTTTTAAAAATAAAGTTTTTAAAAAACTTTTTTGGGTAAAAAGTTATGAATATTAATTTTTTGAACAAAACTCGCTCTTATATAAAATTATATGAAATTAATTAAGATCAAATTGAAGGGTAAATTTTCTTGACTCAAAAAAATATTAAGGAAGATTGAGAATCTCTTGAATGAAGTCAAAGTTTCTTCTTGTACCAAAATAACTTTTGTCTTCCTTAAAATTTTCTTTGTGCAAGAAGTTTTTTTTCTGTAGTTCCATAACTAATAGACTTGAAAGCGATTAATAAATAAAAAATAAACAACAAATAATTTTAAATACAACGTACAATCTATTTATTATTTACAACAACATATAACTAATCTCTCATATTTATTTATAATATTTACTTCGTAATTCTCAGTGGTCACATATCACGCATTAAAAAATTTATAATAAAATAACGCCGTGCGTTATTCCTCCAAAATATTATTTATCAATAATTATAATTATCAAGTAATACATAATAAATTCATTAATAGTCGCAAGACTTAGAAAATTTTAATTGTTTCAAAACGATGGCCAGATTTTTAATGGAGGTAAGAAAAAAACTTTAATGACAAATGACTTTATTGGTCTTATATATTAGTTATTTTCCACATATTTAATATTTTATTTATATATATCGTCATTTATGTATTTATTAATTATTTACACCCACATTTCACACAAATAAACATACGTTATATATTCAATATTTTATTTCCATAATTAATAATAATAACTTTTATTATTACATACAAATGGGTGGAATCTTTTTTTTTATTTTATCAATCAAATATATCAAGCAATCCAAGTTATATTATTTATATAATCATTTAATTATTAATAATTAGAATATAGTTAATACGCTCAGCGTTCCTGCATTTTTTTGTTGTATAGCTTCATTATTTATTTATATATTATTTATTTTTAATTATAGAAAATTCGTAAAATTCCTATATTTTAGGTTTATAATTGCAAATAACTGGAAAATATTTGGACGCATATTATGCAAGCGTATATAGTGTAATTAATATTTTTTTATATTTATATTTCTATATAATATGGTATATGTGCGTGTTATTTATCTTCACTGTTATAATTATTTTTTTTTTATAGTATTTTAATAATTTTTTAAAATATTTATTTATAACTTCAACTAATCGGCCATTAGAAAATAAACTTCAAGTACTATCTCGCCCGCGAGAAAATAATCGACACATATTTTCATATCTTCAATTCGACGGAACAAAATTCACAGTTTTAGATTATTTTTTTATGAAGAAAATAACAGCCGAAAAGTTGGACGGATGGCTGCTATATATTTAAGATTTGTAAAGATTTTAAATACTTAATTTTAATAAATTTTTATTTAATATAATAAGCTTATAAGAAGAAATGACAATCGAAAATCTTGAAAAGCTTCACAAAGTTTTTTAAGAATAAGAATAATTGTTTTATGTAATTGCTGTTAAACCCTGTTCAGTTACTTTTTTAGTCTTTTCTTGAAGTTGTAAAAATATGTGTCGAGTGGAACGTTAAATAATTTGTTTTGTAAAATCAATTGAAGATTTAATTATACAATAAGATTACAAACGAAAATTAATTATTTTTTAAGTTTGTTAATTTGAACAATTTCTTAGATTTATTTTTTATAAGAACATGATCATTTTTTTTTTAAATTAAAATATTTATCAAATTCAACAATTAAAATAAATTTTTTAAAATATCTTCAAATTTTTTAGAGTTGAATTTTTTCTTCATCAAAAAAACAAAAGTGAGAAGATATATCTTTTTAAAAAGTTTAATTTACACAAATTCAAACTTCACACACTTATCAACACTAATTATTTTTATAACTTACAAACAATTAATCATTATAAGGATAATAATAACACACAGAAAAAAAATAAACTTTATTCAAGAAGAATAGCCTTGAACTAAAAAAATATTTTAAAAAAAAGTCAAGGTAATTATTTACAAGTGGGAGCATCCTATTTTTGGCCATATCTAGGTGAAAAAAAAAAAAATTGAATATCACAATTTTCTAAAAAATTTATAAATTTTTTGTAATAATTTTTACGTATTTAAAAAAAACATATCAATAAAATCAAATAGAAATTTCGTTGAAAAAAAATGAAAATTAAAATGGTGGTCCCCACTTGTAAATAATTACCAAAGTCAATTTTATTGCTTCAAGAATTTTTTTTCTTGATTTCTAAATTCTTCCTTCAAAAAATCTTTTTGTGCTTGCTTTTAAATTATGAATTTTTCCCTCGAATTTTCAAACCAAAAAATTTATTTTCTAAAAAAAAAAATATTTAAAAAAATTAAAGATTATGAAAAAAAAATATTTAAAAAAATTTGCACTTATAATTTTTTTAAACTTCCATTTTTTTTGCTTAATTGTAAATTTTAATTCTTCACTCAAGAAAACTTTTTTCACGTTTAATTATAATTGTAATGCATAAATAAATACAATTTTTATTACAACAAAATTCAAAATAATTAATCCTTACTAGATGTGAATATTTGTCCAATTTACTTGAATAAAATTTTTTTTTTGCGTATTAATAATTCACAACAAATTATTTAATTTTCGTCTGTAATCAACTCATCAGTAAACATGGAAATACTAGAGACTTAACTTACAATAAACATTTAATATACAATATACTTAATATCAATAATTTATATCTATATATAATATATAATATAATAATCCACATAAAATTCAATATTATACCTACAAATCTGTGAATGTAATAGCAAGACATGTACATTCATAACACCCACACATAAACAATCGTAAATACAAAAGTAATGTCATTACTCATTAACATACAGATCTATATAATATATCAAGTTTTTGGCACCGTTAATATTTGCGAATTTTCAAATTTACTTACACTTGTCTATAATTATAATTAATTACAACACCAAACAATAATTGAAATAATAAAAACAATGTTTTTGTTGATTCAAATTTACACAAAATTGGCGATGCAAATTGGCACGAACGCGTAAACAAATATATATATATATACACATATATTTATCGAATATACCCGTCCATTTAAAACTTAAAATACTCATTAATTATTAATATAACATTTACATACAAATACAAATATTTTATCAATTTAACGTTATATATTTTGTTTTTCTATTTAAATATCTATACATGTATAATTAAATTACTTTCCGTAAATCCAGAATAAAATTTTCTTTAAACTGAATCTTCTAAACAAATAAATATTTATTATAATTATAATTAACAACAATTAATTATTAATATTAATATTCAATAGTTTCACAGTTAATTACGTTTAATTAAAGACATCACTTTGTCTTCCTTGTATTGAGAGAAAGACTTGGCAGGCGGACGCATCTTTTATGAAATTGTGATTTAAAAAAAAAAAATTATTTAAATTAATATTATTATTAATTATTGAAATCACAATTTCGTGTGGACCCTTTCAAGTACTCCGGCCCGCTTTTGACAATTTTATTATAATTAGGAAATATATTGTGTCGTTGGTTTAGTTTATTTATTTATTTTTTTATTATTTCTTTCAAACAAATATATCCATGAACAAGGCACTGCTCGTAAAAGTTTTTTGGGTTCGTATAGTATATATTTTAAATTCTTACTTTGAAATATATCGAGATTGTTCATATTTAATATTGTAATTTTTTTTTATCAATTATAAATTCATTTTTTTAAAATAATTACAACTAATCTAATAAAGTAAAATAAAAATTAATATTTAATATAATTATAATTACTATTATTAGAACTCAGAATTTTTTCACATGGACAGAGTTCAATTTAAGCTGCTCTAATTAATCTAGTCGGTAGGAAATTTTTAACTATTTATTTTTTAAACTATTATCGCGTATAGTACAATAAATCTATAGAAAAGTGTCCCAACTGCAGGAAAATTGACGAGGTCAATTTTTTTAAAAAAATTAAATTATATTAGTTTTGTAATTTTGTTACAATATTTACAAGTACTGGGTTAGCAGAGCTCCTTATTAGAATCTTAATTTTTATTTTTATTTATGTTATATTCTTCTTCGTTTATTATAATATAATTATATAATTATATGTAATATAATATTACCCTAATTTATTTATATTTTTAATAATTATTAACACAAATTACTTTCAACGTAATAGAGCTAGAGAGATTGACGCTATATAGCTGACTTGTCTGATAATTTTTGTTGTCAAAAAAATTGAAAATAAAATAATAAAAATTATTACATAAATTTGTCCTTACATTAAGAAAATTGAGTATCAACTTCCTTCTAAGAGACAATAATAAATAATAAATAATTCATCGAGAAAATTGTACGAGATAATTTTTGAGTAAAGAAGATATTTTTCAATATTAATTTTTCTGCTAGCTATCTGATTTTAAATGTAAACACGGAATATCCCTAGTGGAAAGCGACATGAAAAATTCTAGTCAATAATCATGATAAGTTATCATTAAATTAAAGTTAACAAATAGTTTAGTTTATTTTGTGCCGGAGCAAGGGAATAATGTCATCTTCTTTCGTGATTTAATGAAGCGATGCTCATATTTATTTTTAATGTAATATAAAACGTAGAAATTTGTTCCTCAGTGAATTTTATGATTAAGTGATTTACTTTTTTTTATGTAATTTACTAATGTAAGTTACTAATGCAAAAAAGAGCTATAAAAAATTTTTTTTGTGTATAAAGTATAAATTTGTGGAAAAAATGAGAAAAAAAATTTCTTTTTTTTGAAGTCAAAAGAGCGTAAAAAAATTTCTTAATTTGTTTTTTAAATTTTTTCTTAAAAAATAGAATATTTTGAACTTTTCGTATGTAAATTGAAAATTTTCAATTTTTGTTAACAGAAGTTAAATTTTTAAAGTATAAAGTAAGAAAATAAAATTAAACTTTTTTTCTAAATACGCTTTTTTGGCTGAAAATTTTTTTTCTTATTTTTCCTGTAAATTTCCACATTTTTAAAATTTCTAGGTTGATTATTTTCTTCAAAAAAAAGTTTCTTTGGTATATAATATAATTTAAGATTAAATTTGCAATAAAATTCCATAAATTTAATATAAAACTCCAATAATAACTCATTAGAATAAATTATTGTAATTAAACTTGTCAAAGTTGTATACTTCATATGACTTATGCGCAGCATAACCTCCAAAGTTCAGTGTAAAGTTAATATTTTACAATCTCCTATAATTAATTCAGACGTTTAACTTCACTGTAATAAATCACTTGAATAAACTTCAAAGCTACTGATTATTCAAAAAGACTCCCGAGATTTTTTATTAATGTACCAAAAAATTCATAAAAATATAAAAGTTCATTGTTTAAGTTTCAAAAAGCTAGGTTATAAATGAAACAATAAAAATCTATACTTCTTAAAAACAACCCTGAAAACTTTGACAAAAATAACAATTACAATTTAAACTTCAACAAATAAATTCTTAAATTTTACAATAAATTATTAAAAACTAAATATAGTCAATCTCTCTCAAACCCGAACAATGATAACCTCTAAAAATCTTTCCTAACCTATAAAAAAATTACAAAACAAACATGAAAGTTAAAAAAAACCGAAGAAACCCTCGTGAAAACGACCGAAAAAAAATTATTTCCTTAACATAGTAAGAAAATACAAAACTGGTCCAGGGCCCGCTTGTAAAAAAAAAAAAAAAATAAAAAGGCGTTGGCCGCAGGCAGGCAAGCCGTTACAAGGGGAAGCACTTGGTCTTTTTTTGCGTGACTACCGACCTACAGTCGACCTTATCAATAGTAAAACTCTCAGGCTTAACGCCGTCCTCCACCGAGATCCTGCCTAGCCTCTTCTTCACCCTAAAGGGCGTAGATCTCGGGGAGATAATCTCGTACAAATCGCTGGTTCTTCCTTGGATCTTCTCCCTCCTCTTAGGACTAACAGATCCGCTTTGATCCACCGGAATAGCAATGTCCACATCCAGACAATTCTCCAATTTCTTCTCCTGATTTTTCTTCTTTGAATTTTCCTCAAAGACATCCGAAAAGTCGCAGTCGCATTCGCAAATCAAATTACCGGGATCAATATAATTTCCCTCGTCCTTCTCATCAGTCCTTTCCGAGGCTAGGGATATAGCACGAGCCTCCGGCTTAATTGGCTTAACATCATCAGCGTAATCCAGCGACAAGCATCGTTTTTCAAACAAAGCCGGTCCACTTTCTAGTTCTGGCTTTCCAAAACAAGACTCTTTATTTTTATCATCATCATCATCATCATCCTTCTTCTCTTTCTTCCCTTTACCAATCCTCAAAAAAGATCTGCGAATGCTGTTCTCCCTCTCAACAGACAAACAAAACTCCTTATCAGACAGCGAAATTTTCTTGGGCAGTCTTGCAGGTTTCAGACAATCCAGCTCCCAATCCTTCCCTTCTTCCGAAGGAGTCTTCAGCAGACTCTTGATCCTCTTCAACTCAGTCAGCAGATCCATAGTTTCTTGCGAAGGTTCGTGGAAAATCCTCCTGACTGGTCTGCGAATCAGCGAACCGGCAACATCTGCTTCCCTATCATTAGTGCTGTCAATCCTGTCTTGTTTCTTCAGCACCGATTTAACAGTATTGGAGCTTGAAAAGGACCCTTTGTTGTCCTTATCATCATCATTGTTGCCGCTAACTTCCTTAACTTTGGACACTTTGTTGCTTGTAATGTCGTATACTTTTCCCACCTGGACAACAGGGCCAATAGTAGTTTCCTTTGCTACAAACTTGTACCTTTCCGTAACGATCGGAAAATCATTAGAAATTACCGCAGAACTTGTTGTAGTCATTCGCGTGCGTCGTTTAAAGGCAGCGTAACTTTCAGCAGGCACATCTTGAAGCTCAAACTTGTCATGCAAGACTTTGAAGGTTCCTCTTAGCATATCTTGACTGTTATTAGAAGACGGATGGCTGTTAGCGAATGGGGAGTCGCTTCCACTTTGGTAGCCCAAAGAGGAGGCAGACGGCGCGGAGCCGACGACTGTTTCTCGCGAGTAGATTAAATTATCCGAAGAAATCCCTCGGCGTTCATTGATCAGCTGTCCGTAGCAATCTTTCTTATCCGTTTTGTCCAAAATGTCTTCAGAAATCTGCCTTTTGGTTCTGTAATCAGAGCTTTTTCCTCCAAATTTCTCAATAGTCTCATTGAAAGTTTGCCTGCGACTTTTCGAAGCAATCAATTCAGCGCTCCGAGTTTTATCATCAAAGCTTCCAAACTCTTGATTGTTTCCATTAGATTCCGGTAGAATATCTTCAGAAGCCTGCCGACGTGTTTTAGTAGGCGAGGCGTCTAGATCTCGAGGCAGAGACGAGTTTTTTCCCTTAGAGGGCACCACTCTTACAGGCAATTGCGGTTCCGGCGAGACTTTAGAAATTCTACGCTTCGTGGGAGAGTTTGGAACAATCAAAGCGGCTTCTTCGTCGCTGATAGACATCTCGCGGGAGCTGTAATTCCTGTCCAACAGCCTGGACAAACAAGGCGAAGGTCTTTCAATTTTTCTTCCAGAACTAAGCGGCGAATTGCTCCAACTGGAAGCTGTTCTAGGCGAGCCTAAATATCCGACACTAGAAACAATTTCTTCGCTAGTCGTAACGCGGCATTTAATCAATTCCGCGGCAGTTCCCGAATTTTTCTGAATTTCCTGAGAATTCTGGACAGTAGGCTGGCAACAGGTGTCATTATCAAGCGGAGGCAAAGAACTTGGCCCGGTTTCTTGGATAATGTCAATAGATCCATGCTCATCAAGATCTTCAGTTTCAAACGAGTACATTTTTAGCAAAAGACCTTTGCGGTTGCGATCAATAGAGTGTGAGTGGTTAACTTGCTCCTCTACGAGCTCCTCCTCTTCTACCACCAATATTACGTCTTTGTAAGACTCCTCACGTGTCCGTTCAATAGACGGCTCAACAATAGTTTGGGTTCTGCGAATCATGGCACGTGGCAATTCGCGCAAACTTTCGAAATTGAATTTATCCAAAGTTTTTGAGGAGCCGATTTTGTCGAGAAAAGGCCGCTCTAGAGCTTTGCTAGGTCCGATTTTTTCTAAATAAGGCTTTCCGATAATTTTAGGGGCAATTTTTGAGAGGAAAGGCCGGTCCTCTGTTTTGGAAATTCCAATTTTCTGGAGAAAAGGACGGCGCTTTTCCTTGTACCCGTCAGTGGTTGAGGAACGGTCGCTGAGCCTTTCGCTGCTGTAATTAGAAGAATTGTCACTGCTCTTGGAACGGGCGCGCTTGTTCCTGGAGTTTGCATTGAGCGGCGTTCGCGGAGTTCGCGGGGTCAATGAAGGACTCGCGTCGGGATTGGGACAAGTTTCGTCTAGAAGAGCGATGGCGTCGCTGAGGTCCATGTAGGCTTTTCGGGGGGCCGGGGGCCTGATTGGAGGATTGTCGCTGTCGATGCTGCTGCCTCTGGTGGAGACGAGCTCGGGTCTGGCCCCCGGAGGCAGGGAAGAAAAGTTGTTGCGGGAGAAAGATGAAGATGAGGGGTACGAGCTGGCTTCGAGGGCACGATCTAGGCATTGGGTCGAGTCGGTGATCGAGTCGTCGATGGTTGTGGTTGTTGTGTTGGCGGTGGTCGTGAACCAGGGCGTCACACTTAGGTCCTCGGGGCGGATCGCTGGACTCTGCGGCTGGTTTACTGAGTGCTGGCGGAGGTACAGCGCTTTTGAAACGGCCCCCCGGCTCAGGTATGCTGGACCTGAAAGGTCTGTTGAGCCCGGGAATCCCATGGGGGAGATACTTGGTGGGGAGATTGATGACAGCGCTATCGCGTGTCGGTAAGTTGAACAAGTCGCGAAGTGCGGGGGCGCCGGGCGGGTTGTCTCGATTACGATACGTCCCTGTGCGCAAGGTACCACCGGCTCGCCGTCTGTTGGCGCTTCTTCGGGGGTCAATGGTAAGGCTACTCCGCGTCCGAACTCAATGAACCACAGCTCGTCCCTCAACTCGCTTTCTCACTTTTTTTCATTCATGTCTTTATTCAGGTAGTGCAGCACGTAGTGAAGGACCAAGTCGTAGCAGTACTTGTATTCCGTCTGAAATTTTAGAGTTTTTTGTTAACGGCTGTGGTGAGGTTCAAAAGGGGTTGTAATTGGAAATTTAGAAAAGTTTTTAGTTAATTTTTACAAGTGAGGTCAACTAGTTTTATTTTCATTTTTTTAAATGAAATTTCTATTTGATTTTATTGATATTTTTTTTTTTTAAAGAAATATAAAAAAATAAATTAAAAAAAAAAAAGGTTGATTATCACAATTTTAACAAATTTTCAAAAAAATGTATAAATTTTTTAAAAAATATACATCAAAAAAAGATAAAATAGAAATGTTATCCAAAAACATGACAGCCAAAATTTTTTCCAACTTTTAAAGGTAAAAAAGCTATCAAAATCTTTATTTTTTTCTTTCACGATATAAAAATGTCGTCAAAAATGATTTATGATAAAAATATGATAAATCCGTCGTAAAAACAAGTAGAATTAAAAAAAAAATTTGAAAATGTTAATTTTTCACCTAATTATGGCCCAAAATGGGGTTGACCCTACTTGTAAATAATTATAAAGTTTTTTTTTTTTGACAAAAAAGTGTCAAGGAAAAAAGTATTTATTGGATCAAGAATTTTCTGAGTTGAAGTATTTTAATTTATTTATTTTTGGATAAAATTATATTAATATCTGCCTAAATTGCAAAATATTTATCTTTTTGTAATATATTAGGTAATTTAACTAAAAGTTTTACTTAAATTAAGTTAAAATTCCATCCATTCACACCGAAAATAATTATATGTGGAAATTACAATGCTATTACATCTAACAGACATCTGATCATTTTTAGGATTTTTTTTTTTAACAATTTAATAATTATATCTAAAACTTTTTATAAAATTCCATCAATCAAAATGAAAAAAAAAAACTATGAGTGCAATTTATAAAAAATGTTTTCTTTATACTAATTTATTTTATAAATAAAATTAAAAAATAGTCAGGTGTCTTTCTTTTTATGAATGACTTTGTTTTTCCGTACGTCAATTCTTCAGACAAGAAAATATATTATGAACAATTTTTTTTTAAATTTTGTTATAAAAATTATAAATTTCTCATAGATTAATTAAAAGCTTTTAAGTATTGATAATAAAATAAAATAATCTGTCGCGAGAAGACAAAGCGATAATTAAACTTTTAAAGATAATATAAAGCGATTAAAACTAATGTCTCCGGAATAAATTAATTAAAAAAGTACAAATGTATTGTCTTGAGGAGATGAAGAATAAGCCAAGTACTGTATAAGGGATTAATTATAAAATATAAAAAATTACCATGTTCCCAACAAGCTGAGGGCGATGTCGTCGTACAGTCTTAACAGCTTGAAAGATATCAACTTCACCGTGCTGAATAACTTGCTCAATGCAAGCATTTGCAGCGCAATAAACGCCGCAGCGACTTCTTCCGTCAGGTGAAACGACACACACTGGGCCGTAATCTCCCTTTTGTCTCCACCTTTCAACCATGTTCATCAGCTCGACCAGGCTGTTGGTGGACGTAGGCACTGCTTGACCCATCGGCCAACATGTCAACTGGAACAGCTGGACCGTTTTTGGAGGTGCTTTTACTCCGGCCATCAACTCCGTCAGTGAGACTATTTTTTTGTTTATCCGGAATATCTAGGGATATAAATTTTAATAGAGTAATAGTTAATCAGGTCAATTTTTTTAATTAAAAGAATAAAGAAAATTTGTGTTTACATTAAAAAATTTATCCAAAATTTATTTATAATTTGTAATTCTCAGCAATCACATAATAGTCATTGCAAGCTGTTAGAATATGGATAATTAATGTTATTCTAGCTTATCATCATCCTAAACCAAAAACTAAAACTAAACATTATCCCTAATATATTCCCAGTAGCTAGGCATCCTTTCATGCTCCAGAGCTTTGGATATCACGTCAGTTACACGTACTTGCTCTATGTATTCCTCATTATATATTATGTACTATATATTGTATGTTTATGTATTACAGCAAGTTTTGTTAAATATAGATCCATCATTCAGGAGAATGAAGAGCCGACGAATATAATTATTATGTTATATACTCACCCAAGTTTTAATGTTGGTGTAATGATTATGGCTGATGTGATCTATTGTGAAGACAGGTCCGTACTTCTTGGAGTGCTTTCCTTCAGGCCAGAAGCTAGGAAAGTTTGTTGAAGTTGTGGGCGGCACACACAGGATTACTACTGCTGAACACTCGTAATCGTATACTAAGGACCAAAATTCACCGCAAGTGTGCTTTAATGGCCATTCTGTTACTATGTATTCCCGTGGTTTTGTGTAACCCTAGAAATTTATGCACAAAGTTATAAATTGTTTATATTTATTTTTTTTTTTATTTAGCTTAAGATTTTCTAATTTTGCTTTTTTTCGTTAATTAATTATAGTAATTTAATTGTTATCTGTTTTTTTTCTATAAAAAGTTTAAAAATAAAAATTTTTTAATAATTTTTTTAAAATTATGAAAATTAAAAAAATCAATATTTTTGTTTAAAAAATTTTATGCAGAGCAAGAATTATATAAATTAAAAAATTTATATATATTTAAATATTAATCATTTAAAAAAAATTTTTTTTAATTAAAAAATTGACTTGAAATTTTTTATCTCAATTATTAAAATAAAAAATTAATTTTAAGATTATTTTAATGCTAACAAAAATTTTATCTTGGCCAAAAATTATTAATAAATTTTTAAGTGTCAATTAATTAAAAAAATTAAAATTTTTTTAATTATTTTATTTTTTATAAACTTTAAAAAATTATATGATTGTGAAAAAAAAATTTTCAAGTATCATTCTTATAAATTAAAAAATTATGACCCGTGAAATTAAACAATTAAATAAGTCAGATTAGAAAAAAAATAAAAAAGATTCATTACAATCAATAAAGTAGTTTAATTGTAATAATACAAGTCCTTAATAATCTAAGACCTAATTTCAGAAAGTAGATCTCAAGTACAACTCAAGAGAACTTACTTCGGCTAATTTTGCTATTTAAAAATTAATCATTAAAAAAAAAATTTTTTTAATTAAAAAATTGACTTTTAAATTTTTACTTTCAATTATTAAAATAAAAAATTATTTTAATGCTAAAAAAAATTTTATTTTGACCAAAAATTATTAATAAATTTTTAAATGTCAATTAATTAAAAAAAAATTTTCTTTTTTTAATTATTCTATTTTTGATAAACTTAAAAAAATTATATAATTGTTAAAAAAAATTTTTAAGTATCATTCTTATGAATTTGGATTAGAAAAAAAATAAGAAAAGATTAATTACAATCAATACAGTAGTGTAATTATAATTATACAAGTCCTTAATAATCTAAGACCTAATTTCACAAAGTAGATCTCAAGTACAACTCAAAAGAACTTACTTCGACTAATAATTTTGCTATTGAGGTTTGTTCAAACTCGGAGGTCTTAAGATTAATTTATAATAAGTTCTCAATACCAATTTAAACTTGTCGAAGTACAACGCACTTCAATACAGTCAGTGAAAAACTACTTGAAAAGTCAAATATGTGACACTGAAAATTTATAAAAAATAAAAAATAAAATCTTGAAACTTTTCGCTCTTATAAATTTCATTTTAATCGGATTGCTTTAGATTTAAAACACTCACTCATTTTAACATATCAGTTTATGGATTTATATTATTATTATTCATTGGATTGCGAAATTGTTAATTAATCGAAATTACTTTTGTCAACTGCATAATTAATTTTCAATAATACCAATATAAATAGCAATTGCAATAACATTGTATGAGTTTTATTTGAAATCGCTTTTAATCTTCGGGCTTTTCTGTGTTTTCATCATCAGATAAATATCCCGGAAGGATAAAGTGCCGTGACAATGGACCATGATAATGTTAAAAGAATAAATTTATAGCGATACAGCAAAAAAGTTTTTTTTTTTTTTAATAATAACAAACATGATGAATATTTTTATGACTATAAAGAATGCGACATTTTATAAATTTTAAAGTCGCTTTTATTTTCATTTCATTTTTATTATTGAGATTGTAATAAAAAATATTATCAGCACTAAAAAAATATATATTTATATAAGAATAAAATATAATGGAGATGATATAAAGCAATGATATGATAATGGCTATCTTTTGTAGTACATATATATCGATTTTCCGTGGGGCTTTGAGTGTATGTAATACCGGACAGTGTATTTAAAAGTGATCGATCGAAAACTTAATGGCCATTACTGTCACATAAAAATTATAAAATATTCAAATTCATAAAAAAATTTATTTATCAGATCATATCGTGCCATATATAAAATATATAAAATATATATCTAAAATAAAATGTTATTTTTTCATGTTAGAAATTTATGACCAACATAAATAACTTTAGACGTTTTTTTATTTTCTCAATAAAAGTAATAGAGTGGCGTTTCTTAAATTTATATATTATTTTTTGGTAAAACTTTAATTTTATCAATTTTTTGTCGAACTTACTCTGGAGCGAATCTTTCAATAAAACTAAAAGCTGAAAAAAAGTTGCTCATAAGTTTAAAAAAAAAAAAAGACGTTAGTCAGTTTTATTTGCTGAGAAAGTTTTTAAAGTAAATTTTAGTACTGGGGATGATTAATTTCATTTATCATTTATATCCAAGGGGACTTTAAAAATTTTATAAATTTTTTTCTTGTATTAATTGATCTTGGCTTTATGGATTAAAGAAAGATTTTTTTTTCAGTCGATGAGATTTGGTATTAGTATTAAAAAATAATTAAAAAGTTCGAAATTTATTTCAGAGGTTTTAAAAAAAAAAAAAAACGGATTGATTTTTTATTAAAGTTTAAAAAATTAACTTACGTCAACAAAAACAGCATTTATGTAGTCTGTAAAACTGTTTCCTTGAAAACTTGTTAAATAAGGCCGAAAATTGTCAGCTGAAAAAAAAATAATAACAATAATATTACTTTATTTTTTTTATTCATCATTTTAACAACTTTTTTTTTAAATTTATTATTATTATTATTATTATTATTATTCAAAAATTTTGAGTAAATAATAACACTAAATAATAATCATAACAACAATAATAATAATAATAATAACTAGCAGCCTTGCAGTCACGATATAAGCTCATCCCGATGTTACACTCATCGAGACCTTTCATTTGAGTACCCACATCAATTTTTCATATATTTATATATATTATATATATGAATATATGAAAAATATATCAAAATGCATGTGGGTACTCAAATGAAAGGTCTCGATGAGTGTAATATCGGGGTGAGCTTTTATCTTTAAAAATGTCAATATTTTACAAGATAAAAGGTAATTTCTTAATTTTGTTAAATTGCACTGTACTTTCTTAACTATTGACATTTTTAAAGATATAAGCTCATCCCGATGTTATACTTATCAAGAGCTTTCAT
>CAJNRD030001121.1:17351685-17389225 GCA_905319865.3 Cotesia congregata | reverse complement strand
ACATGCATTTTTATATATTTTTCATACATACATATATATAATATATATAAATATATGAAAAATTGATGTGGGTACTCAAATGAAAGGTCTTGATGAGTGTAACATCGGGATGAGCTTATATCTTTAAAAATGTCAATAGTTCACAAGATACAAGGTTATTTCTTAATTATGTATCTAGAGATAGATCATTTTCGAATGCAGCCTAAATACTTTTAATAAATTGACTATCGGTGAGCATGACATGAAACCTTGAAAAGGCACAAATTCAAATCAAGATTTTTTCAATGACACTAAATTTCACTAAAAAAATTAATTTTATCATATAAATATCATGGACACAAAATTTTTCTTATTCTCTTAATAATATAGATTATTAAATAAAATATTGATAGAAATTGTGAATAATAATTATGTATACGCAAATTTTTATTTCAATTATAATCAAAACTTAATAATTATATCCTGAATATAAAAATAAACCACTAAATTTTTTTAAAATCAAATTTTTATACTGCCGGGTCAATATTTGGTTTATTTCCTTCTATAAATTTTGATTGAAACATTTCTAGCAGCCCTCACTAATAAATTTTCTCCAAACTCGACTCTACATAAGCAAAGAGCTACTAAACATCAATTAGCGTTGCAAATTAATCGGTCGCCAGTAGAAATGTAGAATTGTAGATTATACAATTGCGCATTATGTGGACAGCGATAGCTAAATAACGATGAGATGACTGGCGTTCAATATAATATGTATTATATATTGTGTATTGTCTAGTGCGCGTACATCAGGAGGGTAGCCCATTTAGAGACACTACAGTCGAGAATTAATGCTCGACTAATCATCAGCATACAAGGTGTTACGTCAATCAGGTTCGATGTACCATCTATCAGACATTCGATTGGCTCTCGCTCTGTCATTGTCATCCGGTCCACTTTCACAGTCGTAATCGACAGGAGCCCACTCGTGACAACAGTCGTGTAAATCGAAACATCACATTCCTGGTGTATTGATAATGGAAATGTATCTGGACGCGAATATTTGTATGACCGATCGCGATCCTCATCATCATAACATAAATTTATGTTTCCAATCCCAGTGTTTAGTTCAATTTACATTTTAAATTGACGTTAAACAGTTTTAATGAGTTCTGTTAGTTGTTAAAAGCGGTTCTGGTTTTATTCTATGTCCTACCTTTATGAAATCAAATGTTTTGGTTAACATAACGATACAGGATGCTCGCTCTTGCCAGACCATTCGCCAAAATTCAGTTACTGTCGTTTCTATGGGTCCCTGAGTCACGATGTAGGCGTTTGGTTTCAGTAAACTCTGTAATTATAATCAAATATTTATGCATTAATTGTAATAT
This sequence comes from Cotesia congregata, assembly GCA_905319865.3. NCBI lineage: Eukaryota > Metazoa > Arthropoda > Insecta > Hymenoptera > Braconidae > Cotesia > Cotesia congregata. Next base: position 17,387,855 of record CAJNRD030001121.1, on the reverse strand, counting down.
CAATTTATCATTATTATTATCATTAATTATTAATTATTGCATCACGCATAAATAAATGATCCAATTGATGGAATTTATTGTTTCTCTGGTAAACGGTAATAAATTATTTAATGTTTGCAAAAATCAATAATTTATATATTTTTAAACAGAAGAAATATTTCAAAAAATTTAGTCATAACCTTAATTAAATTATACAGAACTAAAGGAATTTTTTAATATGAACTTTATAAAGTTTAAGAAAGTTAACTATACACGGAAAAAAGCAAACTGTGAAATTCACTTGAATTCCGGTTAATTTTTATAGTTTCAAACAGTACAGCGGACATCGGGGTGGCATAAATATAAATATCGACGTTCTAATTAGCAAATTATCTAACTCCATTTTAGAGAATCTTCTATTTGTACGAAAAGTACAATTAGTTAAAAATTTATTATCACTTTAAAAAACCATTTTATATAATTATTATCTAATAGAGATATAATATTCAGGTTTGAATCATTCAAATAATTTATAATTCGATTATGGCTACATCAAAATGTTAAAAAATCACCCTCTAAAAAATATGGAATTAGACAAATTGCTAATTAGACCGTCGATATTACAAAACTTATTGTAGAAAGTGTAAAAGCCACAATTTATAATTTAATATCGAAAATGTGATTAGTAGCTGTCACTACAGTGAATAACGACTCTCTCATCTTAAAAAATTACAGTTTCAAACAGTGAAAATTGCCGTTTCAATATATAGTCTATACTATGAGAAGAGAAAGGTCTCACTCGGAGAATTTAACATTTGAAACAGTAAAAATTATACTTTTAAAATATACATTTTACCAGTCCAAGCAAATCAATAATTATAGTTTGATTTTTAGCGTTGCGTTTAAAATTTACCATTTGTATTTTGTAAATATTGACGTTGCTAGTAGAGAAATTTAGTAACAGTAGTTTATATTTTTTAGATATAATGCGATCATTTTTTAGGTACGAAATAATAAAAATCAAAGTCAAAATTCTTAATTAATATACTTTAACATTTTGGACTTTCACATAGCGAATACTACTGTTTAAAATAGTATTTTCTTCCATGTAAAGAATAAATTGTAACATTTAAATGATAAATATTATAAAGTAATTGTTAAAATCACGTTTTTACTGTTTGAAATTTACTTAAATCAAAAAGCTTTATAAAATTACTATCTGGGTTCTATAATTTTTTTTCTTAGTGCATTTATATCTAACAAATTTTTCCTACTTTTTATTCCATTAAAAAAACTCTTAAATACTTTTCAAAAAAGAATCTTAAGTTTTTTAAAGCCAAAAAATGTTTCTCCTAATTTTTGAGAATTGTTAGTTGTAGAATTTTCAGTACTGACTGAAGATTTTATCTTGATGGTCTACAACAATATTTACTGACTGAAGGTATGGAAACATTGATTCAAGATAACAAAATTAAAGATAAAAAATTTTTTTTTCAAGAAATTTTTTTTCCTGAATCAAAAATAGTTTTCTATCAGTGCAAAAAAAAATTTCAAATTTAAAAAACATTAATATTAATTTTTTTTAATAATATGAATAATTCCAAGTTAATTCAAAATTGTCACTATCAAAAATTACATAATTATCAAACAATAAAGCACAATCAATAAATTAATCCACAAATGATAAATGCAATGAATAATAACAATATTAAGTAATCTTATTGAGGAATAAAATCTTACGTAATTGAAATAAGTACTTACGTCTACGTAAGAGGCATTAATATAATCGGAGTCTGTTTGTCCTTCTATCGTATCCAGCACAACTCTGTTGTAGTCGTCTGTCAAATAATATAAAAAAAAAAAACAACGATTAATATCAATTTATATATCAAACAATGAACAATAAATAACAAGATATTGATAATTGTGAAAACAAAGTAAGGTCTGATAATGATACCCCTCGTGGGCGGCAATAAATTACTGACATACAACGAACGACGACCCGAGATAATCATCTACCCCAGGTTTCATTTTTTTAGTTTCGTTCTCTAACCCGCGTTTTTTTTCTTTGCCCTGAATGACACTAATGCCAGGGCTTTGTTTAGTACTCGCGTAAATTGACTCGTTTCCAAAAGTAAGGTTTCTCAGTTAGCGATCTACGGCGAACTTACACATATAGATAACTATATAGTTGTACGTCGGAGAAAGACCGAGGAAAACCTTTTGCGTGTTATTATTATAGAGCAACGTCTTCAAAGCTTCTCTGGGAAGGGGCGCGAACAATCGCCCGTGTAATTAACTTCTCTTAATTGGTTTTGCGTTTTAGAGAAATGTCGGATAGAAACGCCACTTGTTGATGTAAACTCTTCCAACCTCATTATTGCATCTATATACTTATACTTTTATTATATAGACATATAATTTCTATAAATTAACTTTTATTGAGGTTTTTACCTCAATTTTTCGTTTGCAAGATTTTTTTTGCTTAGATACGCTACTCAAAAATTAATAAAAAAAAAATCATGTAGGAAAATTATTTTTGAAAATTTAATTGTCTTAAATTAAGTAGAGAGTTTTGAACCAAAAAATTTTTTTAAAATAATTTATTAGGAGAACTACTAATTTGTCTTTGAAATTATGAGATGGAAAAAATTATGGGTAATTTTGTCAAAAAATTAGTAATTAGAAAAAATTTATTATAATTTTGTTGAAAAATTAATAATTAAGTATAATATAATTAAAGAAATCACTAGTACTGCCTAACACGAAAAAAAATTATTTGGAGAATTGATTTTTATAAATTTTCATGATTACTAGCAACCTTGCAGTCACTATGTAATAAAATTTTGCTTTATTAAAAAATGACTTTTGTAAAATTGCACTGTACTTTCTTAAATATTGACGTTTTTAAAGATATAAGCTCATCCCGATGCTACATGCATTTTGATATATTGTTCATATATACATATATGTTATATATATAAATATATGAAAAAACTGATGTGGGTACTCAAATGAAAGGTCTCGATGAGTGTAACATCGGGATGAGCTTATATCTTGAAAAATATCAATAGTTTATAAGATACGAGGTAATTTTTTAATCATGTATCTAGAGATCGAGAATTTTCGAATTATCTTGTGAACTATTGACATTTTTAAAGATATAAGCTCATCTCGATGTTACACTCACCAAGAGCTTTCATTTGAATACCCACATGCATTTTGATATATTTTTCATATATACATATATATATAATATACATAAATATATTAAAAATTGATGTGGGTACTCAAATGAAAGGTCTCGATGAGTGTAATATCAAGATGAGCTTATATCTGTAAAAATGTCAATATTTCACAAGATCCAAGGTCATTTCTTAATTATGTATCTAGAAATAGAGCATTTTCGAATGCAGCCTAAATACTTATCATCATATATTGATTATTGGTGAGAATGATATGAAACCTTGAAAAGGCACAAATTCAAATCAAGACCTTTCTAATGATACCAAATTTAACCATAAAAACCCATTTTATCATATAAATACACTGGCCACAAAATTTTTCTCTTCAAAATTGTTCTCTTGATAATATAGATTATCGATTAATTAAAAAAAACATTAATTTTTTGATTTTTTATTCAAAAAAAAAAAATCAAATGACCGTGGAACTAAAAAATTATCAGAAAAAATAGCAAATATAAATTTAATTGAAGTTAATTAAAGCGTAAATTTTTACAAAAAGAACAATTATCTTTAATTTGATATTAAAGTTACAAAAAATTGATTATTATTTATTATTAAAATCTTAAATTTTCACAATTTCAATTAAAGGAAGCATAATTTTATTTAATTTTCAATTTTAAAATTCTTGCAAAGTTAGATTTAGTAAATTGAATAAAATATTTTAACATAAAAAAATTAGAACATTGCAGAGCTGAATTTTAATTAGATAAAAATTGTTGAATACTCACATGGAATACATCGCTGGTTTTGGTTTTTCTCCCTATTAGATGGTTTCATTGCGTGCCTGCACAAGTGGGTTTCTACTTTGTCTGCACTCTGTGAACATATTATATTTTTGTGGATGAATTTTATTAAATTATGCTCTTGCTTTTATTATTTCGTCGTTCTTTCATTGTATATTCAGATTTAATTCAATTATACAATAAAATATTAATTTTGCAGGCAATTACCGAGCCCATAACCTGTAGAAATAATCTAGCCCTTGAGCCTTCGGAAGTTATTGTCAGACTATTTCGGGACTAAAGTTCTGAAGCGTAAGCTTCTTTATCCTTAAAGCCGCTCTGATTGGTCCCTCGGTGTCCGATAGCTTTCGTGGAATAGACAAAATTGAATAGCACGGATTTCGGGTAATAATTATACTGGCAAAATCTCAACTATAGACAGACCTATCGCTATTCATGGAGGATTTCATTCAGTTCCAACTGCTTTGTGAAACGCACGCGTGTTTTTGACAATCATGAAATTTTAATTAATTTTGCGTCAGAGTTAAATTACTGGCTTTTGACTTGTCAACTTTGTTTTGAACATGGTAATGATTTAACCCTGCATAATATTAATGTACAGAAATTCAATAAAGTTTAAATTTTTTTACTTGTCATTTTTGAATCTTTACTTTAAAAAAATTAATTAAATTTTTTGTATATAAAAGCAGAAGAAATAAATTTTTCTTAACAATAAAATGACCAACCATTAAAAAGTTTACTCTTTTTCCGGCAACAGGATGGCTTTTTGCTCAAAAATATGAATATGACAAGTTTTACTATAACCCACAGAAAAGATAATGTAAATTCAATTTGGAATAAAAGTTTATCCAAAGTAGTTCGTATTGATAAAATTAAAAACAAAACTTGTAAAATAATATCTCGGTTAAAAGTTTACAAAACTTTTTTCGATTTCGTATGAGTTGAATTTAAAATAGTGTCTATATATGTGTGTATTTTGTCATATAAGATACTAGTTTTGTTATTCCGTAAAGTACACTTGAAAAAAAAAAATTACAATTATCAAAATTTATTCTTATTAAATTTAAAAGCTTCAACAGAATTTTTTGTTTAAAAAAAAAAAAAGGCTAGCCATCCCCATTTATTTAAGTTACGATCTCTTTGATCGGGTGTCACGACAAAAGACCCGCAGAAAAAATACCTGCTATCATTTGAAGAAGAAAAAAATTTTTTTTCTCTAAAAAACGATAGCAAAGTTTTGTACGTTAGTTTTCTTAATTATATGGATTAATATTTGATATATATTAATATACAAAAATCAAAATAAATAAATAATGAAATTTTATCCAGATTGAAATTCTAATCTGTTTAAAATTACTCAGAAAAATAATCATTATAAATTAACTATCGCTGAAAATTGTATGATACGTTCAAAAGGCACAAATTGAAGATGTCTTCTTCAATTATAGCGGATTTAACTAAAAAAAAAACGCCATTTGGTTATATCCGATATTGATATGTAGATTTCTTGGATGAATATTAAAAAAAATATGTAATTTAAAGAAAAAATATTATTTTTTAATTTTCCGAACTACCAAAGAAATAAAATAAAATTATCAAAAGTGGGCAAGTAAAAGCTTAATCTGAAAATAATTATGTGAACTTTCGCTTAATAGAATAGATTTAAGCTATCTTTAAGGTTCAGAAATTATTTGAAGATAAAGGCTCGAAATATATATATTGAAAAATTTTTTCACATTTTTAAAGTAGCAGAATAAATTCGAAAAATATTAAAAATTAGACAAATACACAGTAAAAAATTTTGCGTCACCTCAAAAAACTTAGTGTTAAATATTTAACACTCTTATGTGTAAATTTACAACTTATTCTGTTAAATTAACACGAAAAAGTGTTAAATTATTTAACATAAAAACTTTTAACACAAAATTTTTTACTGTGTAGTATAAATTGAAGGTAATTACATGAAATTTAAGATAAATTTGAGCTTTTTTCCACGGTTTGAAAATTATTTCCATAAAATAAAAAGAAACATATTATGAAAAAAATTTTTTTAAAAGTACAAAATGGCTACAACAGATAGATTTCTAAAGAAATTTACCTAATTAATTCATTTTATAATATAAATACTAAATACGCAAGAGACAAAAATTTTCTCATTCCCTAATTTATTTATACAAGTAATGAATACTGAATAATGAGCCTTGAATTACACAAAGAAACATAATTCAAGAAGAGAATATTTTAGACAGTAGATAAAATTTGAAGGCGCAATTCGTCTTGTTCTTCGAATTTGGGATGCCGAACGTGTCAACATCCCCACTGTAAACTCACGGAAAGTTTGATGCAGCTTTAACAACTTCGAGAGTAACTTAGCTCCTACCCCTACAGTCTACTCCGCTCAAAAGAAGACATATATACCATATATAAATATATATATATGGTGTTGTAATGCTGCATCTGTGCATCTGAATGAACTAAGATAAGAGGCGGGAAGTTGAGCTGACGTGCTAAATATTGGAGTGAACTTGAAGCTCTCAAGATTGAGGAGCTTTATTTACTTGCAGTAGATGCCAATAGACTGGAGATGCTGCTACATAAAATAAATCTATGCTTGATATACGTAGGGTAGATATATTGCCAAGATATATATTTATATATATAGAAGGTGAAGACTGCCGAGTGATAATCCCACGAGAATGCTTTTAGAGTGTCACCAAAAGGGAAAGAAGAGAGGAAGTATCGAGGTCGACATCGATTTCTCGTTTGGCTCAAGATTCGAGTCGTGAATCTCATAGCAACGGTTTTCCGTCTCGCCTGTTTGTCGTCATCATTGAGCGCGCTTTTCTAAGTAAGGATGTAGACATTCATAAGTTTTTTCAAATGTCGCGATTTAAATATATATGGAAAAATTTGTGAGCTTTTTTTTTTGGTAAATATATTCTGGAAAAAAATTACTTGATTTAAAAGACAAAATTATTCTTTATAATTTAGTATTTTTTTTTTTAATTTTGTAATTTGAAAATTGCGTTATAAATTTATAAATGTCAATTTTTTAGGCATTGAAAAAAAATTTACTTGATCTAAAAATCAAATTATTTTGTACTGATTCAAGTATTTTTCGTCTTAAGCAGTTGACAGACAGAAAAAAAATTAATTTGAATCATGTAAATAATTTTGAAAAACTTTATTTTCTTGATTTGAGCAAAAAATTCTTAATTATTGATATATTTTAAAGATATAACTAAGACATAAGCTCATCCCGATGTTACACTCATCAAGAGCTTTCATTTGAGTACCCACACGCATTTTGATATATTTTTCATATGTACATATATATAATATATATAAATATATGAAAAATTGATGTGGGTACTCAAATGAAAGGTCTCGAAAAGTGTAACATCGGGATGAGCTTATATTTTTAAAAATGTCAGTTGTTGAAAAGATACACGAGTTCACTTCTTAATTATTGATATATTTTAAAGATATAAGCTCATGCCGAAAAATTGATGTGGGTACTCAAATGAAAGGTCTTGATGAGAGTAATGTCGGGATGAGCTTATATCTTTAAAAATTTCAATATTTCACAAGATATCAGGTTAATTCTTAAATAATGATACCAAATTTAACCATAAAAACCCATTTTATCATATAAATACACTGGCCAAAAAATTTTGCTTATTCTCTTAATAATATAGATGATTTTTTTACTTGAATTAAAATAATTGTTTTATTAGTGCAGTATTTTTTTTCAATTTTATAATACCGTCTAAAATTAATAATGAAGTATTCAATCAACGCGACATTCACAAAAAACTAAACAACTTTTTATACCAGTGTGCTTTCATTATTTAAACTTGTTAAGTTTTTGATTTACTGGCACTGCATACGAAGAAAGTTTGAACAGCAGCCAAGTCCTCGGGATCTGTTTCAGTCGTCGTGGGATTACGCGCGTGACAAAAACCTGGTGCCCGACAAAACTCACCGACCATTCATATATATACATTTTATTCTGTTCTGAGACTTATTCCACTAGCTCAATAATTTCTTTTGTTTTACTTAACTTTTTGGAACGAGATCTTTATTTTACTTCCGCCGTGGTCACGTCTCAGGAGATAGAGAATGTAGGGGCTGGAGATCGAATAACTTAGATATTGCCCGGTAAATTGAGTGTACATTACTATCATCTATAAAATCATTGTCTCTTGAAAAGTTACTTTATACGTTAGCACAGTATATTTTATTTTTACTGCTCGCGACAAGTTTTTTTGGTAAAAAGTTTCGAGTTTCAACAACGTATTTTTATAATTTTATGGACTGTAGAAATTTTCTTTTATTAAATTGAGTTTTTTTTATTTTTTTCAATTGAAATTTTTTCACAATTATGTCTTCATTCTTTTTATTTCGCAAAAAACGGATAAAGCTCTTCAAGCATGTAATAATCGTCAAACAGTGCGATTGCTCAAGCTAAAAGTGGTACTGCTACAAATGGTATGTAAGTTATTGTTATAACCTAATGTAGCTTCATTTTTACTACTCTACTGGGACAACTATTACTCCGCTCTTTCTTACGTTTATACATTTGTCATGAGTCAAATTTATGTAATATTCTTTACTACATTACCAGAATTTAGGTTTAATATAGAAGTTTGGAAATTTAAGTCATAAATCATGTCTTTTTTGATTAATAGATCGCACTTTTGGCTATACGTCACAAAAATCAATGAAAAATGAGCATAATAAAATAAAGATTGGAAAAGTTTTTTAGATATTTATTGTAAGGTAAAATTTTATAAAAATCGCATGATGGAAAAAAAATTAATATTTGAAAAATACGGAAGAAAAAAAAAGGATTAATAAGGTTGAAAAAAAGAATAAAATAGTAAAATATTATTTAAAAAAATTATATAGGTAATTTTTAATCTAAAAAAATATTTACGCTCAGTAACTTAATTTTTATACTAATAAAAAAAATTGAAGAGAAACTCTTAAACTAAAACTATTTTGAAGTATTGTTTCATTGTCTTAAATAAAGATGAAAAAATTTTTAATTAATTAAATATTTTTTCATTAGTGTATGTATACAGTAAAAAAATTTCCGTCATTGTGTAAAGTGCAAAAATTTTAGTATAGAATATTTAAAATTTTAGTGTAATGATTTAACACAATTGTTACACGAATAAAAAAAAAAGTTAAAGAGGTTCATCGGCAAGAAAAAGACACCAACAGGTTATGGGTATTGGTTTTTTTCAAAAATTTTTTATAAAAAAATGAATACCACTCGTTTATGTTATTTTTGATAAAAAATACTTGTTATAGCTTCCATTAAATACCTCTTTAAGTATATTTTTACTTAAATCAAAAATGTTTCGTCAATTTCAAAAACAATGAAACTCTTTAAAATTATTCTCTTGATTAAAAGTAATTTTTTTTAGTGTACATTTCTTCTTTTAAATATATTCTTCAATCAAAAGGAAATTATCGAACTTTAAAGTATGAAAAATTAAAATCCATTAATGAATAAACGGAACAAAAGAAAGAAGAAAGTTATGATTAGTATAAAAACTTGGACACAGTTGTCAACCTTGATCTTTTTGATCATTCAATAGAAGCTCCCGGTTCAGTAATAGTCAAGTTGTTACATTTGTCATAAAGCGCTCGTGCTCTTGCATATAAATTTGTTTCCACAAAAGTTTTAAAATCAAACTTCCCCTTCGGTCACAGCATTATAATAATGTAGCTCGAACTCATTTGTATGTCGACCTTACTCCCTGGTGCGGTAGAACAATTTCCTCGGATCTTTTGTGCGAAATCAGTGAATCAAAAAGCCGTAGTCGTGGAAAATATTCTTTGATTATTTTCGGGGTTCTGTTATTGAAAAAACAGTAAGCTGTGAGAATAAAGAATAAAAGCGAATGTTTTTCTTTATCTTTTTATTTCGTTTTCCAAGTCTTACGTTTATTGTCAATGCGAATATCAGTGTAGGCGTTTATATGTATAGATATATTCATATAGGGGAGTATAAGTAAAAGTATAGCATAGCCTGTCGACAGAACTGGCACTCAAAGACAGAATCAATATACATATAGTGCCATTCAATATTCCATGTTTGTTTTAAGATAAAACTCCAAGTATATCAAAGAAATTATTTTTTTTATAACATACTTTCTATTATTATTATTATTATTATTTTTAATTGAAACAAGAATACAATTTGAAGGAAACTAAGAATAATTCCTTGGCTCAAGAATTTTTTTTTCTCAACTCAAAAAAATCATTTTCTTCAAAATAGTATCAGTGATTTAAGATTTTTTCTCTTAATTTAGGTTAAGAAGGTTCCGAGAAGAATCACTTTTCTTACAATATTCTTCAATTTTTTAATACGCGTCCTTCTAAGTGTCCTCTGTACGAATAAATTTTTTTTAGTAGTCCTTGCTGTGCTAATTTTCGAAATATTAGCAATTGAAAATCGTACATCTAACATGTATTCCTTATCCTTACCGTAGTTAGAGTGAACATTTTATTGAAGAACAACAATACTTTTCTTAGAATTATTTTGAAAAACTGAGAATATTTAATTGAAGTTATAACAAGTATTTTTTATGAAAAATAACATAAACGAGCGGTATTTATTTTTTTATAAAAAATGTTTGAAGTTAGCGACTTTCGATATTTTACGTGAGTGGAAGTAAGTGAGCGATAGTCTGTAAATAGAAGCAGCACTAGTGCGTGAGAAAGAAACCAATACCCATAACCTATTGGTATCCTTTTCTTGCCGATAAGAAAAATTTTTTTGGTTAATTTAAGAAATGACCTCGTATCTTCTCAACAACTAACATTTTTAAAGATATAAGCTCATCCCGATGTTACACTCATCGAGACCTCTCATTTGAGTACCCACATCAATTTTTCACATATTTATATATATTATATGTATATATGTATATATGAAAATTCATGTGGGTACTCAAATGAAAGCTCTTGATGAGTGTAACATCAAAATGAGCTTATATCTTTAAAAACGTTAATAGTTAAGAACGTACAGTGCAATTTAACAAAAGTCATTATTTAATAAAGCAAAATTTTATTTATTTATAGTTCACAAGTCACGGCAGTTACATAGTAACTGCAAGGTTGCTAGTAAATCTTTATATTTATAATGTTATTATTCTTATTATTACAAATTTTTTTTTATTATTAATTAAATCTGTTATAATTTAATTATGATGATGTATTGAGTGACTCTATCATTGGCCTTTTAGTAGTTGGGTCTTGTGAGAATAAATAAATTAATCAAGGACATTGTTTTGAAGTATTTGATAGTTTTGAATCAAGCAGAAAAATATTTAAATCAAATAAAATTTACTTAAGCCAATATTTCTTAGTTCAATAATTTTTCTGTTTTAATTAAATTAATAAAATTCTTAAAAATAATTTTCTCGGTATAAGATTTTTAGGTAGAGATTTTAAATTGTTAAACTTACATACTCGCGTATCCAGAGTAACTCAGATTACGCTTTAAAACTCTCGATAAATTTATTTCTAATGACTATTAAATTTTTGTCTTGAAAATGTTAATAGAAAAAATTTCAATCCAAGATTAATAATTGATGATTAAAAATAAGGAAAAATTTTAAAATTTTAAAGTACACTTTTTAGTTTTTGAATGTGTTTGAAACTTTTTATCTTGATAATTAAATTTACTATTTAATTTCTACAACTAAAGTGACCTTAAATAAACATTAAAATATAGAATAATAAAATTAATAAAAAAAACTTAATTTAAGTTAAGATTCATGCCACGTAGCTGATATCAATTTTCACTTAACCGGTTATTGTTTTCCGTTATCAGCCATCGAGGATATTTTTTAAAAAAATCCTGGCCATTATCTAATAAGTAACATGCATGTCGCGTTATTTTTGCAAAAGTCGATAGATATTAGATACCAGATAAAGAATAGCGAAAGAACCATAAAAAATTATCAATAACCTGGATCTAAATGTATGGGTGAATATATCTGTGCTAAGCTCGATTTTCCCTTATTTAGCTGTAGGTTACAAGTGCCTACTAGAAAGTCCAGGGGGAAGAAACGGGCTTTAGGGTGGGCGTTAAGTCACAGCTGTAACCGCAACCGACTGGTAGTACGATCGGACGGATACCGTATCATGAGAACATGAAAAAGCTTTTGGTGAATGTCACTCTTTCGCCTCGGGATAAATCCAAATTGCTAGTGTGCTTCTGCTCGGTCAATTTACCTTTTTTCATTTTTTATCAGAGACTATATATGTCTCTTTCTAATAAAACAGTTTTAATCGATCCGTTGACTGTTGACTAGGTACTCTGTTGGCCGATAATAATTACTTTTTTATTTCTTTAATCATCTTTTTTTGTTGTGATGCAGCATTTTCATGTTTGGCTTTTTTGTGATAAATTATTTCATTTTTTTTATCAATTTTAAGGAAATTTTATAATGAAGTTTCAAGAAAATTTTTTCATTACGGGAATTAGAATTAAAAATTAAAAAAAGTAAGTATTTTATTGATAAAATTAGAAATATTATTTTTAAATATGATTTAAAAAGTTATCAAAAATATAAAAAAATCATTAAGCCAGTTTTTTATTCACAATCTGTAATTTTTATCTCCTTAATTAGTAAGTAGTGTGTACAACTTGAGTCTATTTTTTTACGTATCAAATTATTTGGCTTTAAACAAGCAACAAAAAGAACATTTGTTTTGTTTTTTTAGCGTGGGTGTTTAATTTTCGGATCAAGTATCAATCTCGAGGTTTCATTCTGTTCACGAGTTGCTCGAGTTCGCAAACTGGCGTATCACTGGCAAATTACTGATGGTCGTTAGCTGCTAGCAGCAGTTTCACTCATGAGTTGATAATGGCTCGCTAACTACCGCTGTACTCGCGAGTTAATGGTTTATTGTTGCTGTTCGGAAACTCGGAATCATTTTTTTCACGGTTTTAAGCTTAAAAGGCTTTTACTAAATATTTTCACTCGCCTATATACAACATTGGTACATTTTATTTGAAAAAGTAAATTTTTTATCGATTTAGGTACTACTGCTCGGAGGGCCAGTTGTTGTTGAGAATTAGAAGAAACTATTAAATTGATGGATTTTTAATTTTATTGGTATTAATTTAATCAAAAGAAAATTTGGTAATTTATTAATTTTTTAAAATAAAAAATTAACTTAAAAATTTTTTGAGCTCTTAAATTTGACATAATTATAATGAAAATACATTTTTTATTAGATTTGAAGGTTTTAGTGTTAATTAAAATTTTATTTCAATCAAAAATTGGCAATTAAATATTTCTAAGAACAAGTAAATATTAAAAAAAATTTTTTTTTCAAAAATATCAATTTTTTCATTTTTTACAATTTTTAAAAAAAATTTTTTTTGTGAAAATTTTTTTTTTATCAACTTTGTTAAAAAAAAATTAAAATATCTTTTTTGAGAGTTGAAATATTTTGTACTATAAAATTAAAAAAAATCCAAAAATTTGCTAGGTAAATAAAAAAAATAATTCTTTTTTGGAAAGACAAAATCTTCCGTATTAAATTAAATTTAGTCCCCCATTTAAATATTTTTATAAAAACATTAATATTAATTTAATTTACCTAATAACAAGTAAATATTTTAACAACAATTAAAAACTGAGTACTTTTCAGCAGAAATAATAATTGCTCATCATGTATATTAAATTTGCACGCGTGGAACACATTGCAGTCGTTTACAATAAATTAAAAATTTATAAAAAATTTTATTAATGACCATTTATGAAAAACAAAATTACTTTTGTAGAAATAATAGTAAATAATTTATTTATTAAATAAATAAACACATAAAAAGAAGAAAAAGTTTTCTTTTATGTGTAAATACCTTGAAAAAAAAAAAACAATAGAAAAAATTGGTATACTCCCTCACAATAAAAATTTCAAAAGAGTCTATACATCATGGTCTTAACAAAAGTCCGCGCAAAAAAAAATTTATTCACTTTGAATTTAAACTACCGACGGTATTTTATGTCTAAATATATATATTTCAGCATTCGCTTATCGTAAATTTGCGGCTTCATGCAATTTCATTTTCCGAGACGTATTGTTAAGTTTTTTTACCGTGTATTTTTAGCGTGTTTTACAGCATATAAACACATTTCCATGCAATAAATTCTTTGAGGTTTTTTTATGTAAGAGGCATGCTTAAGTAAAAACCGCGGTAAGAACATTAAAAAAGAAATACCGCTGGAAAATAATCCGGTAAAAAATTTAAAAGTAAGGTATAATATTATCATAATAATAATAATGATGAATGTAAGGTGTAAACAAATGTGAGCACTCACCTGGAATTCAACGCGGTATAATACGGGAAACTTTCGACGAAGTTCGCAAAGCTTTGGATACTGCGCAAGAGTCGTCGGTGCTGATGGTAAAGTCGTGCCCATATCGCCAAGTTCTTCAGCAGCTGTAACACACGATAACAATTCACTCATTTTCAGAATAAATTTTTACTACACACAGAAAAAAAAATAACTTTTAAGAAAAATAAAAGTCTTCAATTAAAAGATGTATAAGTATTTGAAACAATATTGAAAAAAAAAGAAAAAAAATATTTATTTAAACCAAGTTTTTTTTCTGTGCATAAGACTGCAAAATTCTACATTTTTTTTTTAATTTTGCAGAGTAAGGTAATTGAAAATTGCTTATTAAAAAAATTCAATTTCACCTGAGATATAAATTTCATCCGCTATTACTAAAATTTAAAAATAATAAATAAATTGGCGTATAAAAATAAAAAAAATTGAATTTTTCCCAGCATTGAATTAAAAAATTATTTTTATATCCAATAAAAATAATCTCGTTTTGATAATAAATAAATGCCATGAAAATTTCACGGTCTCACGTTACAATTAGCGAGAATTCAAAGCACCCTGACCCACTTGGCATCGTCCAATAAATGCGAATGAGCTTTCACGTTAACGAAAAAAAATAAACCAGCAGAGAACTGTTTTATTCATTTGCAATAAAATAAAAAAAATCAACCAAAAAATTTTCCGATCAATTGCCGGGTAATTTTACAAACGCGTAAATCAAGTAAATAAACAAAATAAACCAGCCGATTACAAATAAATAAATAGGGTATTATATTACACTCCGGTTCTTATTTAAAATCATTCACTCAGAGTACAATATAATATTTTACACCAAATTTAAAGCAGAGAGTTGAATGTACTTGTTAAATTTCAGCTTGAGCAATCTCGGGGTTAAACATATGGAAAAAACATAAACGAAAACGAGAATATATAGCATTGCTTTATTTATTTTTTTATTTTTTTCATTTGTGTGCGAGAAAGAGAACAAGCAGCAAGGGATGTGTCGAAAGTTGTTTGACCTTTTATATTTACAAATGGATGACTTTGAACTCAGGGTTATGGGGAAACCAAACAAAAGGCGTAAAAACCGCCTTGACATAGTTATTTCCCGGCTTGGGTATTCTCCAACACGCGACACGTGTGTTCAATCAACGAATTCGTCTCACATTTGGTGTCGCACATCATCGGGAATAAAAGCTTAAAGCCTAATTACATGATCCAAAAGTCCATTATCTTATCTTAATAAACATGACTTCATGACTCATGAGTCACAATCATAATACATACTTTAAATTGTTTCAATTTTTTTTTATGGAATTTTAAAACGTTAAATATTTTTTTGACCGAATTTTTTAATTTTTACACAGTTAAAAATTTTTTGTCAATTTTAACAAAACAGAGTTTTTTTTTTTTTTATTTAAAACAAATAAAAATTACACTTATTTATTTTGTAAATCATGAATAATAATTTTAAGTTAGTTTTTTCAAATTTTAAAAATTTTCTTGAGTAAAAAAATTCAAATTATTGCAAATATTAAAAAAAAAAAAATACGCTTACTAAAAAACAGGATTTAATTTTATAAATTTAATAAAAATTTTTTTTTTAAATTAATGGAAAGAAAATTTGAGATCAATGAATAAATTTTTTTTTAAACTTTATTGCGCTAAAAATAAAATAAAAAGACTACTTTTGAAACTTTTGCGTACTTAAAAATTTTTATATTAGTAAAAATTAATTATTTATTTTTTATTGCGAAAATTGATCATTATTAAAATTTAGAATTTTTTAATTAAAAAAAAGTACTCAGCTATCAAATAATAATTTTAATTGTAAATTATAATTCGACGTTAATCGGCGCTGGGAAAATTCATTCGATTACCGGAATGCCACCGACCTGAAATGCAACTTTAATGAACTCGGTAGTTTCCAGTAGGGCTGTAAGCTCACTGAAAACTGCAAACAACTACTTTGCCATACTTATATCCCATACCCATGCTGCTCTGTTTCTCGTTTCTCGATTACTGAGTTCACAGTTATTCTCACTTCGCTAAATACCTAACTTTTTAATGTTAATAAATTAAAGTCAACGGCTTATTACTATTGTAAGTCTGTAAGTCCTTGTCTGCAATGGAAGTATTAATCGCTGTATTTATTTAATTCCTTTTTATATATTTAAATAAAAAAAATACTACTGAACCTTAGCTCTAAAATTAAATGAAAAATTTTTGATAAAATTCAAATAAAACAATTAGAATTTTTATGAACATTTACCCGATCAGATGCATGAAAAAATTTCGCCTATAAATCAAAATAATGTAAGTGAAGCAATTTACGATATATTTGAATTATCAACGACATTTTTGACGGAACTGAAATTGTAAAACGTCCTGTAGGAGATACGCTGAAAAGATTTGAAAAGTTTTTCTCAGTTTCTGTTCGAGATAAAATATTACTCCTGACAGAGAATCCCAGTGTGCATACAAGACATATCGAAGACGGTTTTCTGTCCAGCGACAGCAAGGCGCCATTTCATCCATGAATCTCGATCCGCCTATTTATTTTTATTATACTCTTTATCTTTCTTATTTTCATTTATTCTATTTTTACTTCTATGTTGCTATAAATAATAACAATATCTAGCAACTTGCAGTGATTATGTGACTGCCGAGAATTACGAATTATAAATAAAAAAAACTTTAGCTCAATGGTTTTTTGATATTTTTGATACAATATACATAATAGGTAGTTTGGATAATTTTTATATGGGTTTTATAAATAATAATGATATCAGAGAATTAATTATTAATTATTCAATGAAAAATGTTAATAATAAATTCGGGTTAACATTTTTTCATTGATACTAAATTTAATTAAAACAAAAAAAAAACCCCCCATTTTATCATATTAATACATTGGAGACAAAATTCTTATTCTCTTAATTATACACGGAAAAAAATAAATAGTAAATGCAACATGATGCAGTCTTGGTAAATGAACATGATGAAATCATGTTGAAGCCACATGATTTGTCGTGTTTCGGCTACATGACAATCCTGTTGCGGTAGCATGAGAAAAATCATGGGGCAGCAACATGATTTTCATGTTTCGGCTACATGACAATCATGTTGCAGTGGCATATAAAATATCATGTGGCAGTAACATGATAGCACTATTATACACTAATATTACATACAATATTATAAATCCGAAAAAATTTAGTTGCTTGATAATAAATAATTTTTTTGAACCATAAATATTTAGTTGTTGCAGCTTAATTTTATGCTATTAAGGCTACATGACAAATCATGTTGCTGCCACATGATTTTTCTCATGCTACCGTAACATAATTGTCATGTAGCCAAAACATGACAAATCATGTTACCACAACATGATTGTCATATAGCCGAAACATGACAAACCATGTTACCGCAACATGATTGTCATGTTACTGCCACATGATTTTTCTCATGCTACCGTAACATAATTGTCATGTAGCCCAAACATGACAAATCATGTTACCGCAACATGATTGTCATGTAACCGAAACATGACAAATCATGTTATCACAACATGATTGTCATGTAACCGAAACATGACAAATCATGTGGCTGCAACATGATTTCATTATGTTTATTTACCAAGGCTGCATCATGTTGCATTTACTATTCATTTTTTTCCGTGTATAAATAAAAATAATTAGTTAAGAGGTCTCGATGCATATTCAGGAAGATCCAGTTTCGATTCGCGCTTTGGTCTAATCCCACTATTTTTTCAAACTTATTTTTTACTTTCAATAAATTTACATTACGCAAAAATATAATAATAATAATAATAATAATAATAATAATAATAATAATAATAATAGCACATGTCAATGACATATCTTGAAGACTTGCTTATTAAATCTTCTCCCGCTAGATCATATACAAATTCAACGAATATTTATTCATATCACGTCATATATATGCATATATCCAATTCTGCACGAAACTAACTCAATCTAAAGACAAGTCTGGTATTTATATATAGTAAATGTGAATTTGTAGAGCTTCTGGCTCATCACAAATTTGATTTTTAACACCAGCGTAAATTTAAGTCAAGGATTTCGTCAATAATTATTTTATCATTCCTTTCAATAATTCATTACATCATTAATTCTGAAGTTGTCTAAAAAAAAAAAAAAAAAAAATGTTTCTAGAGCAATATTGTCTCTTACAATTTATTGCTATAAATTAAATAAAGAAAATATGGATATCAAACCGAGTAAACGGTACAAAGTTTAACAACAAGACGAGCAAATATAAATTAATGAGTTGAAGAAAGTCGGACAGAGTAGAGGCATCAATATTATTTTAAAAGTTGGCGAAGCCGTATTCTCTTTGCACAAGCACGAGCTACACTGACGGTCTTCTCGTCTAGTTTCATCTCATCTCATCTCGTCTCTACTTTTCTTGCCCGCAAATATTTAACCCGGCAATACGAGTATTGCACAGAAAATATATAGCCATCAGTATATAGCAGCAGCAGTAGCATCGTCCTAACACGCTCGGGGCTGTAATTTCTCGCAGGTCGGGGTTGCGGTTACGCAATAACAGGCGCCAGTTGATGCTTTATGCTGAGCTTCATATACAATTTCGGAATATCATTTCATTACTTTACTTTATCTTTCGTTAGCTTATCTAACTCGCTTTATTAGATTACGTTAGCTCTTTTCTCTAATTGTAATCCCGTTTATTTATCTAGTGTTTTACTTCATGCGTTAAGGATTAATTAACTCATTTCATGGTGATTCATTTTACTTAAAGGTTAATTATTGTAACAACTACTTCAACATAAAAATTTCTGTTCTGTCAAGTGTATACCGGTAATTTCGAGTGCTATATTTTTTATTAGTCAATTAAATGTTAATAATTATTTAATGAGAAAATTTTTCGGAACTTTCCTCAAAAATGTTATTAATTAATTTAAAAATTAATTTCAAGATGCGTAACAAAAGTATTTCTACGTATTAATTTTTTATAGACATTCTTTACTCTAGGAGGGTACTTGGATCTCTTTAATTCTCTACAAAAATGGTTTTTATAAATTTTTTTATATCTCTTATAGTTTAAATGGAATTCGAATCAAACATAATTGTAATTCAAGAATCTTAATTAAGATTCTAAAATACTAAAATATTTTTGATAGTTTGAATTTAAAATTCTAAGTTAAATATTATCGATACAGAAAAATGATAAGAAACCTTTTTTCATAGAAAGTTAAATTTGCTACAAAAAAAAGTCTATGAATTTTACAATATCTCTCATTTTTTAGCCAAAATAACAATTTTGGAGTCAAAAGACAAACTTATACTTTCATAGATATTCATCTATATTTCATCGCTGACAATGTTAATAAATCATATGGATCGTAAACAAAATAAAAAATAAAGGGATGTACAGTTGATCGAACTGAAATGTGATTTTACTGAATCAATATTTACTCGGTCTGGTCGGACGTTATCTAAGTCAAGCATCGTAGGCTAAACAATTTATGTCGACATTCGGGACCAGGAGAGGCAAATAAAGTTCCAAGGATATCGAGTTGTATGTCTTTCGATCTAAAGATATTGCACTGGGTGTTTATCAGAGTGGGTAAAAAATATATGAATTATTTGATGCATAATATTATGTACTGCTTCGAAATTCGATATTGCAAATATCCAGGCGCATATATTTCAGAAATATCATTTATTTGCATAAAATTGTAACTCAATATTTTATGTCGGTTATTTCCCATAGATAAATTCGCTATAAATAAATAAATAAATTTTTTTTAAACAATTTGAATAAAATATTTTCATCTATTGCATACTAAAGCTTCAATTTTTAGCGGGTTTTATATTGCAAAGCGATGCTAAAATGTTTGCTTTATATTTTATGAAAAAATTAAATTTTTTTGTATGAAACTAAATTCCTTCAAAAGAGAAAAAAAAATATTTAAAAAGCTTGAAAGTTGACAATATAGCATTCCGACAAAATGATTGTCAATTTACGCAAATAGCATTGTGCTTTATGAAAGCGCAATTTGAGCGAACGTGAATGTACTCGCTTTGAAACAATCACAGAAATTTGAGCTTCTGGGTAGACTGCGCCGAAAAATAGTGTCATATTCGTAGTCTAGTATGTTGAAGATAGAATGAACCAATCCGCATACTTGACGTTAGCTTGGGTAGGTAATTACACTCGCGAATTGGAATGCCCTATTTTCCTCTACTCTGTAAGCAACCAATGTACACTTTGGTAAGTCACGTAACGCCTACGAGTAGCTTGGTGGAAATTATTGAAATTATTACATATGCTTGGAATAATTTGAATTCAATTCATACAAAAATTTGGAATATTTAACAAAAATTTGATAAGAAAAATAAATTAACTTAATTTTTGAGACTAAAAAATAGCTTTCTATATCTGACTAAAATGATAAAAAAATTAAAAATTAAGTAAACTCATTAAAAGAAAGAACAAATTTTGTACTATTTTGTTCGACATTTGTTCATCTCAAAAAATTTTTTAGGATCAGCATTAAATATTCTGTTCCAAAAAATCCTGCAAAAAATAAATTGTCCAAAAATATCTTTTTATAAATTTAGTGAATTTTATTTATAATAATTATTTTTGATTTCTTATTCAAATTAAATAAGAAATAATTCTCAAAAATAATTTTTTTTGTGCAACATGTTATTTTCATGATTAGAAATCAATTTAAACTCTCTTTCATTTAGCTAGTAAAAATATTGTAATTGACAATAAATTTTGAATAAATGATAAAAAGAATAATTAGTGCCAAAATTTTATGTAAATTATTAAGTAATTTAACCCTCGTCCAAATCCTAAGGCTTTGCAATAAAAAATTAAAATCTGCAGTACAATTTCTCCAAGTGTCACGAAATAATTCATTAATCAAAAAGTCATTAAAATTTTTATTAAGCATTGCGAATGTAACATCTGCACTTAGAGGTAATTCGTTTCCGTTAACCCTTTTAAAAGTACTACCAACTTTTTGTCTTAAAGTTTAAAGTTACTTTTTAGCCACTTCATCCTGTCATTCGTTCCGGTAATTGCACCGCGATTCTTATTATAGTTTAGTAGGAAATCGCTTGAGAAGACAATTCAGTCTACCGTATCCTGGACTGCCTGATTGCCCAAGTTAAACCTTTTTGATAAATTTTATTGTGTTCTCGGTGAGTTGTGAGTTAACCCGAATTGAAATTTACGAATAAGAATGTTTACATCTTTATGTTTCATTTAAATCTAGAGCACTGAAATTCTATTGGAATTTTTATTCATTTTATTTACTGCCGTTTTATGCTTTCTTTTTTACTACTATCATTTATTTGAAATTTTTTCGCTGTACGTTTTCTCGTACTCAGCTCCATGAATTACTGAGTATTTACATTTAAATGGCTACTTGTAAAAATTTCTATTAAATTTAATTTATGTTTTACAATTTGAAAGTAATTATTTTCCTAGAAAATTAACTATATTTTTTTTAATATTTTACAGACTGAAAAAAAAAATTGACTTAACTCTTAAACTAAGAAAATCATTTTAATGAATTTTATGGACTTGATTTTTTTTTTTAATCAAGTTAATTTTTTTTTATTCAGTTTAAAAATATTTACATCTCTCAATTAATGAGAATTAAAATTCTCAAGTTTAATGAAATTCAAGAAAATACACTGTACTACCCGTGTAAAAAAAAATCGTCTTAAAATTGTCTTAAAATTGTCGTTCGTTTAAGATCTTAAACGTGACACAAACTAAGACTATTTTAAGATTCTTTTAAGATGCCAAAAAAAAAATTCCGAGATTTTTTAATAATTATTTTGATTTTTTTAAGACTATTTTAAGATTTTTTCAAGACGATTTTAAGATTTTTCTAAGACTATTTTAAGATTTAAGCTTTAAAATAATTTTTATATAGTCTTGAAAAATCTTAAAATAGTCTTAAAGAAATCTGAAAAAAAAAAATATTAAAAAATTGCAGAAATCTATCTATTGCATTGTCGAAATTCACACGGAATTTTGTCATTTTATATCTTATTTAGTCGAGTAAGGCTCAAAATTAGCATTGGTTCAAAAGTTTATATATTTATGTATATATACGTGATATATAACGCGGCTTGTGGACACAATAACGACTAAAATTTTTAACGGATTTAGATGAAACTTGCTACACATATTTTTTGGATAATAACCTTGAATGAGTTGATTTCTGCTCGATTTTCATGAATTAAAAATTATTTTTTAATTTTTTTTTATATAAATTTAATTCTTGAACGAATCGATTCAAATGATACTGCAGTTTAAGAATGAAAAAAAAATCTTTTTCTAAAACAATTATTAGATTTTTGAGCTTGAAGAACGCTTATGATATTTATTTATTTATTCATTTATTTTCCTGCACTGATAGAAAATTTATGTTGACTCAAGAGATATTTTCTTGATCTAAGAATTTATTTTGGAAGACAAATGATTATTTTGCTTTAAGAATTTCTTGTCTTGATTTAGATTTTCTTGGCTTAAGAGCTATATTATCTTCAATCGATACATTTAAGTTTTTTAATCAAAATAACATTATCGTTTAAAAAATTTAAAATAATTCATCAAAATATATTTCAAAAACTAAATAGTCTTTAATTTTTATACCAAAAAAAAATTATTTCTTGGAAATAAGTAAATTAATTAATGACTCAAAAAAAGAAAGCCATTCTTAACACAAGTCGGTAACATCTTGAATCAATGTTATCGCCTATCTTGAACCAAGAGACAAAAATTCTTGAAAGAAATATATCTATATCTAGTTTCAAGAGTTCAAGTTTTGAAGAAAAAAAGTTTCTTGAATCAAGATTGTTTTTCTATCAGTGTGTTTAAAGACTAAACCGTTCAAACTAATAACAAGGTCACTTGATATCACGCAATACATACGACAAACCGATAAATTTATCATAACCAATTAATTAATGTTAATTATTTACAATTTTTCCGTATTAATATTACAAAACAGTTTGAATATTATATTACATCAAGTTTAATAAAATTCATCAAAATTTTGTGCATTATCCTTTAAATATTTTTTTATATCATAATTTTTTCTAATGATATATTTTTAATAGCAGTAAAATTTTCCTACAAAATTTACTTCCTGTACTTTTCCATTTCAAGATATCGATGTAATTAGTCTCGACTATCTTCGAAGTTTGCAGTAATTAAAATAATAACTTGTATACTTACTTAAATAATTGTTATTATCGACTATCTATCAAAATTTGCATGTGTGTGTGCGATATCTCTTCAAAATCAGCTATATAAATTGCGGTTTCAAAGTCAGTAAGTCTCATCAAACAATTTTTCTAAGACGCTTAACAATTGTCGATTAGAATTAAAAAAAAAAAAAATTTAACTCAAATAATTGATTTTTTCACAAGTTACAGTGTTTCCGGAGTTTCATACATGACGGACAGGAAAATTTTTTGACCTATTTTGATATTTTTTTCCGTTTCTATTGCACTAAATTAATTTTTAGCAAATATGGAATGAATCTCCACTAAATTATTTCGACAATAGTATGCAAAATATCTTGATTCCGTGAACTAACAAGGCTATAATACTAAAAATAGTTGCCAAAATAGGGCGAAAAAAATTTTTTGATCGCAAAGCACTCTCTGATGCTTCGCATCATGAGTCGTGAAAAATATTAGATTTCTACTAAAGAATAAAAGACGGAAATTTTAGAATTTCCATTTTATAGAAGACAACTATTGATCGTAGTATAAGTATACACATATAATAATTTAAAATAAAATGATAAAAATAAAACAAAAGTAGAATCGGTTTAAGTAAATCGATGATACAAGTTGTTTATTTATTTTCAATGATGAAAAATCCAAAAGTTTAAATGCAATAAGACGGCACGTGTGACGCATCTAGCGTGGTCCAATGCAATAACGCGAATATTGTCGATTGTATACATGACATCAATGACGCTCAGGGTCTTTCGTACGTTTACTCAGTAGTTTCGATACCAAGATATTTTTAGTCCGACATCCGGCGATCTGCGCTCAGAATGTAAGCGAGATATTTATTTAATGCATAACCATTTTTCCAATTAGAGCCGTCAATATTTGATTCTTTAATATTATTTATCGTCGGATTTATATATAGACACTATATAATGATGTAAATGTTTCGGGATAAGTTTGCTTATTAATTGAACGATGAATCACCGAATTCTATGAACTTGAATCATTCGCTTTAATAACTGAATGAATGTGTATCAATCGAAGTGTAATAGAAACGCGGGACACAAAGAGAGTAAATGAATTCGATTGATTACATACGTAAGCTTAATGAGTTAAAGCTCGGTTCGATCCAATGCTAATATAAGCTCTCGCTTTGACTAGTAACATTGTGGGTGGTAAAATACGAATGAAACTCCTTGATGCACTCCATCAATTACGAGACTCGACAACTTCAAATTCTCAGGCATTCGAAATGCTTATGCATCAGATTGGAATTTTAAGTGCAAGTGCTGCTGGATGTATTTACATTTATTTATAGTTTTATCTTTGAATTCTTTGGTTCTGCTGTTTTAATGCTCAAGCTGTTTTGGTGTGTAATCTTTTTTTATTGACTATACGTTGATAGTCGTTTTTATGAAATGATAAATTTTAATATTTATGCTTGTTAATATTTTTTAAAAACATAAATTATAATATTAAAGTCACGCCTTATCTTACAATATGAAGAATACGAATTTTGGAAACTTTGTAAAATATTTAACAAACTCTAAAATAAATCGACGGTCTAATTAGTAATTTGTCTAACTCCCTATTTTTTAGAGGGTGATTTTTTTAACATTTTGATGTAGCCATAAATTATTTGAATGATTCAAACCTAAATATTATATCCCTAATAGATAATAATGATATTAAATGGTTTCTTAAAGTGATAATGAATTTTGAAATAATTGTTTTTTTCGTACAAATAGAAGATTCTCTAGAATGGAGTTAGACAATTTACTAATTAGAACGTCGAAATTTTTTTTACCTCATTTTTAAAGAGAGCTTTTAAAATATAATAAGCTAAAATATTTTTATAGGAAACTCGAAATATTAAAAAAGTCAATTTTTTTAGGCCACTTTACTATTTAGTATTCAAATTAAATCCTTTTTAATATTTTCAAATTGTTTTCAATCATTTAAAAATCTCTTTTCTAATCAAGAAGATATCTTTGAAATCATTCTTTTGTATAAAGAATCTTTTTCTTCAATCAAATATTTTTTTTCAATTTCACTTTGAAAATAAATAATTTAAAAAAATAGAAAATTATTGATTTCTGCTCGATTTTCATAAATTAAAAATTATTTTTTAATTTTTTTGAGATAGCTCTAATTCTTGAACGAATCGATTTTAATGATTCGGCAGTTTAAGAATGAAAAAAAAAATCTTCTAAAACAATTATTAGATTTTTGAACTTGAAGAACTCTTATGATATTTATTTATTTATTTACTTGTTTAAAAACTAAACCGTTCAAACCAATAACAAGGTCACTTAATATCACGCAATACATACGTCAAGCCGATAATTTTATCATTACCAATTAACTAATGTTAATTATTTCAAATTTTTCCTTATTAGGTGACATCCATTAATTACGTGGGCTATTTTTCGATCAGTTTAGACTTCTCCCCCCCTTAGGTGAGATTTAGTGGGATTTGTCTGGACCCCCCCCCTCCCCTTACGTGAGATTGACGCTAAAAATATTTTAAATTAAAATTATTTTTATTATTCGGGAGAATAATAAACCATTCAAGTATACTATAGTTAATTTATTTAAATTAAATAAAATTCAAAGCAAAAAAAACATAAAAACAACACTTTTTTTTAATTTTTACTCAATCCATGGAGACTCATGTACTTTTTTTATACATACATATAAAATTTTCTTCCTGTACTTTTTCATTTCAAGATATCGATATAATTGGTCTCGACTATCTTCGAAGTTTGCAGTAATTAAAATAATATAACCTGTATACTTATTTAAATAATTGTTACTATCAACTATCTATCTAAGGCTATTGCGTCAAAATTTGCATGTGTGTGTGCGATATCTCTTCAAAATTTGATATATAAATTGCGGTTTTAAAGGCTCTAGTTCACATTAAACAATTTTTCGAAGACGCTCAACAAAAATGTAAGTAAATTTTTTTTTGCTATCCAATATTTGCGTTAAATAATTAGTAGCTTTCATAGAAATCCGTTTATTTTATTTTCTGGTGTATAGAGAATGAATTCTTGAGCCAATAAATTAATTATTAATTATTATAATTATTTGCATGGAATTAAATTTTTTTCTGACTAAATTATTTAATTTATAAACTTTTTGCTGTTAAAGAATTTAAAAGTAAGATATTGTTTTTTTTTTTTGTTTTTGTGGATAATAAAGACAACAATTTTCGGCAGGTCCAAAAATTGTCACTGTTGTGTTGAAATATTAAACTAAAAAAAATATCCAAAATTTTTTGTGCATTGTTGTTGGTAGCATGCATCACTTTGGTCGCTTATGCTCAAGAACAACCACCAGAAGAGCAACAATGTAAGCCGCTTGGAGAATTCGTGAGTATTTCCGACGCTTATTTAAATGTGAATTAGAACTCTTACCAAAATTTGTCAATATAATTCTGTGATTTTAAGAAAACTCAAAATTTTTTTTTTGCATTTAAAATATTTTATCGAATAATTTGTTTTTTTTATGATAGTGTTTCGAGAATGATGAGTGCTGTACTAATATTTGCACGAAGCAATTGATGACGCTTAAATATTGCGCGAATGAAAGAAGCGCATCCTCCATAGAGGAGGAGGAGGAAGAAGAACCACAACCAGAACCAAAACCAAAACCAAAACCAGAACCATAAGGGAAGGAGGAACCTGACAACGTTCCTTCTGAATAGATATATGGTGCCCAATGAACCATTGGTCTTTGTTTAACAATTTACTTTAAAAAATTATTTGAATTTCTTTCCTAACAATTAATCAATACCAAGCATAATATTTGTTATTGCCATTGGATAAATACATTATTAAAAAAAAAAAAAACGTCTTGCTTTAGAAAAAATAGTTTTTATCAAGAAAAATATTCATTAATGTTTAATATAATATTCTATTTTATTAATTTAAGAAATTGGTCTTAAATTGATAAGTGATAAGTATTACAGCAGGAATATTGTCTTCAAAGAATTTTATGTTTTAAATTTCATCAAAAAAAATTCTTGTATGGTCTTTTGACTGAATCAGTAACGTTTAGATACCGAATCAATTAATTTTTTAAAGATCTCGCTGTTTAAAAATAAAAAAAAGTTTGCTATGAAGCGAGTCTCTATTTTTTACAGGAACAAATTAAAACTGAAAAATTTTTGAGTGTTTTGAGCTTGAAAATAGTGGGAAAGTTTTTGGGATGACCAATATTAGAATTTTTTTGTGCGGTATGATTTTCATATAATTTTTTTCTGTGCGATTAAGAGTAAATTTATAAAAAAAGTGGATTTTTTAATTTTTTACACTGATTGAAAAATTAATGATTCAAAAAAAAAATTTTAAACTCCAAAAATTGATTTTAATCTTAGATGAAGTAAAATTTACTTAAACTGACAACGATTTCTTATTTCAAGAATTTTATTCCTTGATTCAAGATCAAAATTAATTTTTTAAATCAATTTGGCCGATAATAAAATTAATTTTCAATACTTTAAGAATTTAATAACTCTTAAGCTTATTGACATAAAAATTTGATTAATTGTGAGTGCTCAAACAAGGTTTAAGGCTATTTATTACTCTAAGAAGTGTAATTGTATGGACTTGGTTATCTGTCTTAAGTTAAACGCAAAATTAAACTTGCTAAACTTAGACAAATGAAAAGTGAGTTTGTAATTCTTAAAAAAAATTTTTGAATACTAAAAATTTTAATTAAACATTTTTTTTTCTCAGTAAGAATTTTCCCGATTACGAAAAATCCAAGCTAACAAAAAAAAAAGTAGAATAATAAAAAGAAGCTATATTGAGAATAACGATCGATCGGTAGGTAGATGTAATATTACCAGTAGTTGTGGAGGCCCGCAAGGGAAATACAATTATCGGGCAATCAGCGAGTCTGAACCTCGTATAATATAACAGCGATTAGTTTTGGCCTTTTCTTTCGACCTTTCTGCAGTAACCGATACTTCGGATCAGAAAAATTTCAATATTCCGATGAAAAGTTTTAAATGTGTCTTTTTATTCGCGGGGAAAAAATAACATGTGTTTTTTTACGAGAGTGTAAGCAATTTTTTAGTGAGATTACAACTCGAAAAAATATAAACAGATCGATCTCGTGGAATAATAGAGGGAGAAAATGGTTATGAAAATAAAAGCGAGGACATGACGTGTTGAGGGGAAAACATTAGTTGTCTCGACTTGTATACATACAGTGTCACTTTGATTACGTCATACTCTTCTTTTCTTTTTTTTTGTGTCAACAAAAATATCTAACAGGATTATTTCATATAGACGCATCTATTTTTTTCTCATTATCATTATTATTATAACTAGAAATCTACAGTCACTATCTATCTGCTTGGTGTTGTGAATAAAAGAACTTTGGCTTGATGATTTTTTGATATTTTTAATCACTATTACGTAGTCTAGGTACATTTAAAATAAATTGAGAAAAATGCCATTCGGCAGCCGAAATAGAAGTAAATTTTTTACTTAAATAAAATCACAACACTAATAATACAAATACTTCAATCACATTGATGAAATTCTTTTTGCTTAAGTTAAAACGAATGCATTAGTGAAATTTCATTAAATATCTACCGGCAAATAGGTTTTTTTTTCAGTCTAAAAGAATAAAAGGACATGAAAATTAATGCTCGTTTAATGAGCTTTAATATGCAGTTTACAAAAATCCGATAAGTTATTTTATTAAAAAGTTATCCGCGAAAGAAACTGCCAAAATATGAATTTTTACGATTTTGAAAATTTTAAAACTCTGTAATTTTTTAACTACTTGCCCGATTAAGCTCATCTTTGACCTATGTATCTTCTGAATTTTAACCATATTTATTTTTTGAATCAGCTCGACGAACTGAGTCAGAAAATAGCAAAATTTTTCGACAAAATTTCTGCCATGAGGACAAATTCAGTAGTTAGATTTCTATGAAATCTACTAAAAATAATATTGCTATCATAGGATCAGTCAAAAATTATTTAATGGACAAATGTCTCAAAGAAAGCTCATAAAACCAACAAACTATTCGAAAGGAATAAAATGAAAAATTTATTTAACTAAAGAAATTAAATATATTTTATAATTTTTAATATTAACAATACAGTTAAAAATTTATGAGTAAAAAAATGATCTAAATTGTATTTGTATAAATAAATTGTATAGTAGTAGTTTATTTCATATAATGGATGGCCTGCATGGCCTTTTAAATCTCTTTCAGCTTACAAGAATAAATTTTATAAAAATTCTTTAAAAATTATCGTCTAAATCACAGCAATCGTGGAACATTCCGTAAGTCCTGATCTAAGTGCAATTTTTACAATAACCGATAACTGTTCTCAAATATAATGCATTAAAAATTTTTTTTATTTTACTGGAGACTCCGGTAAATTTTACTCACATTAAATTTTAAAGAGTATTGCTGTTACTACTGATAAATAGTTAGCAGCGTCCTAGCAACCTACGATTATAGTACAGTCCGATATTTTTTTTTCATAAATTAAACTAAAATTTCTCACTGTGTATTGATGAATATTTCATATCGACGGTCTAATTAGCAATTTGTCTAACTCCTTATTTTTTAGAGGGTGATTTTTTAACATTTTGATGTAGCCATAATCGAATTATAAATTATTTGAATGATTCAAACCTAAATATTATATCTCTATTAGATAATAATGATATTAAATGATTTTTTTAAGTGATAATAAAAATTGAATCTGTTTATTACTCTAAAAATTCAATGTAATAAATCAACTATCGCTAAAAAAAAAAAGAGAAACCTTTTAAAGCCACAAATTCAGGTCAGGTCTTTTAAAATTATACTAAATTTAACTAACAAAAGCCCCTTTTTTATCTTATATTTACATCGGAGACAAAATTTTCCTAATTGTTTTATTTATATAAATTAATATTATATTATTTAATGAAGTAATGCAATATAGTATAGTGAAGAAAACAAATATATCACTTGATAATTTACCGGAAGTTATAATTATAAATTTTTATTCTACCTATAATGAAACTGTAGTCTATTCTTCAAAATATATCTATATTTATATAAAAGAGACTTATAGTCAAACATGTGTTGTTGATACGCAGAAATTTCTAGTAGCTAAAAATAGTCACCGCGGATCAGCCTCAGGGTCATCTGACGTCACTTAGAGAGTCTAAAAGTTGTTGGCTTGTTTTTTTTTCTACTCAATTGATTTAAAGATTTTATTTACTGAGCAAGTTATTAAAACTAAAAATTATTTTTCTGGACTCTATTTCCGGTATGTGTTTCGGGTGAAGAAATAGATTTATCAGAGCTGAAAAAATTAAAAAAAAACAAAAACAGGAAACTTAACATCGTCAGTACCAGTTTGTTTTTACTAAACAGTAAGCAGCGTGGGTGAATTATTAATAATAATTTTCGTTCAGCTTTTAAATACGTCACTTTGTAAAATGTTAATTGAGATAATTAAGCCCGTGGCTTTGGAATAATAATTATACGGCTGTTTTATAGCTGAGGGATATTTAGATTTAATTAGAACAATTTTATAAAATGTACGCTGGAAAAATTACTAGATGAAGTATTTATTTTTACTTTTGACGTTTAAGATTTTTAATAGCTCAATTTTTTTAATGAGTGTCTTTTCAATATTTAGTCATATTTTTATGCTTGAAATTTTTAAAATTAGATTTTATTTTTTTTTTTTTAATTAATAAAAGTTATAAGTAATAAAAGATTTGAACTAACATGAGCTCTAGCTTTTAGCAAGCAATTAATCATTTTACTTACTATAAAAATATATCTATATATTTTTTAACTATTATCCAGTTAATTTCTCCCGCAAAGTAAAATCTTGATTATCAAATTACATTTTTTTGTTTATCAAAATTTTTGTATCAAAATATAAAAAATTACATGTACTTACAATTGTAGAATGTAGATTATTTTTCTTATACAAAAATAATTTTTCTTTGATGATGTCAAGACCATTTTATTTAATAAACAATTTTCTAATTATAAGAAACTAGTTATTGTTTAATATCTAAAATATTTAATGAGTAAATTATCATTGACAGACACATTTACGTTATCTAGTAAATAAAAAACTTCAATTAGATAAGTACATTGGAGAAATTTCTACACCGAGTAATTATTTTTTATATTGGATTTTGTTCTAATAAAAATTGTATTTATTTATGCAATAAAAATTTTATTTAAAGAATAAAAACTTACAACTAATCGAAAAATAAGATTAGGGTTATTGTTTGCTGACGCGCAATCTAGTGTTTAAATTTTAATTTATCCCAAGAAAATACGTTTGTTGATTTGAGAGTTACACAGAAAAAAGGTTCACTTGAGCCAAGAAAATATGTTTCTTGCTCCAAAAAATTTAGGTCTTGATAGAAGTAAATTTTCTTGAGAAAATTTCTCTCTTGCTCCAAAAAATTAAATATAAAGATAGAAGTAAATTTTCATTAATATTTTTATTGATAATATGTCAAATGAAAAGATCAAATAATATTTAATCATTTTTTTTCATTCAATATGTATAATTGCACGCTAAAATAATATAAAATGGGTATCAAATATTCAAGAGAAAAATTTTTTCTGTGCTGAAGTAGGTGGCGCTGTTTCCCTAAAGTATCTAAAAATCTTGATCAAATATAAAAATTTATTGTATCAAGTATTTATGATAGAATTAAGAAAAAATGACTTCCACCAAGAATAGAATTTCAAGAAAAATTTTTACTTCGGCCAACACAACTTCGGTCTTCCTTCAGGCATCCGAAAATTTTCTTAAGCCAAGAATTCTGTTCTCCAGTTAAGAAATTTTTCTTTCTGTGTAGATTATATTAAATTAAAAGTTACTTTAAAAAAAATTTTTTTAAGCAATAAAATTGATTTTCTTCCTACAAGTTTTCTTAATTGAAAAAAAATTTTCTTAATAAAATTCGAACGTCCAAAACTAAAAGAAAAAAAATTTTTTTTTTTAAATCTTCCAGATATTTTTTTTTTCTAGTTCAATATTCAATAATTCATATATTTACATTGATAAAATCAATGTAATTAAATCTTTGACCCTGATTTTATTACTAAGTAAACAATTTCTCAATCCCCTGAGAAAACAAAGATCCTAAAGCTGTTAATCACCCAAAATCCAAAATAATTAATTTAATAGTTTCCGAACAATAGTCAAAGAAGACATTTACACCAATAATCGAACAAAGACAGAGGATAAAGAGGAATGGAACAAAGCTAACCAAGGTACAAAGCTTTCGCTAGTCCTTATCCTTCCAGCCTACGAACTACTAATTCTCGGACAATTAATTTCAGAGAATACCAAGTGAATCTCAAGGATATTGTGAATTCTCGGGCTCTATGGAGGGAACAGAACAGAGATAGAAATACATGTATACATAGGATAAGCCTGATTATTGCTTTGCACATTTCCGGCAGTAGTAGTGCCCTGTGACGGGTCAGACACCTCTAACTGTAGCTCGAGCAAAACCTAACGTTAAATACTTACTCTAGACACGGTGTACTCTGTACTGTATGCTACACACACTATTTTCTCGTACTCATACTCATGACTCTTCCGTTCTCTGTTCTGTCTAGCATTTACCCCGACAGTTTACTGAGTTCACCCTCACCCGGAATATATTACTATAAAGTTGTACATTTCCACTGCACAATAGTACATACGGAAAATCAATCATCGTTCTATTTTTAATCCCGTCTATTCACCTTTCAAACTTCCCGACTCACGTACGATATTATTTATCAAGCAAAAGACGATTGAATGTTTGAAATACGCGGAATATAAAAATCGAGATTTAAATTTTATTTATAAAAAAAAAACTAATAATAATAATTAAAGAGCATTTAGTTGACTATTCAATTTTTTTATTTATTAATTATTACACCATAATATTGTCGGTATGAGCACTTATACTATCCTCGGGTGAATATATAATAATTAAAAATTTTTTTATTTTAAGACAAATTTAATTAGAATTATATAAAGATGTTATTTTTTTGGGTACTAAAAAAAGTCGGCTGCCCAATTTTAAAACACAGTAACTGCAAAATTTTTATACCTGATTTTTTTTTCTAGTATTGCTGCATTTTTTATAACTTTTAGACCTTAATTTCAAGTATTTTTTCTTAAAAATATTTATATTCATGTATATTCTATTCACAAATCAAGTCTTTCATCAATATGGCGGTTTTTTTTAATAAGAAAAATTGAAAAAAATTTTTAAATGTTAGTTACTGTGTTTTGAAATTGGGCAGCCGAAGTTTTATTGAGTAAAAAACAGAGTAAAGTAAATAACATCTTTATATGATTCTAATTAAATTTGTCTTAAATCAAAAAATTTTTAATTATTATATATTCACCCGAGGATAGTATAAGTGCTCATATCGACAATATTGTGGTGTAATAATTGAAAAATAAAAAAATTGAATAGTCTACCATCAAATCGGATCGGGAAAGCTGGCTTAAAATAATAAATGCTCTTTTTAATAAGTAAAATCACCGATCTTAAAATAATGTTGAATAATAATAATAATAATAATAATAAATTAATTTTTTTAACATTGAATCAAATTTTGATAATAAATTTCAACATAAAAAAGAAAAATTAATAATTTATTATCATTCCTTCGTTTAATTAAATATAATTAATTACTTTAATGTCACTGAAATTAACTTACATGCATAGCAATTTTAGAATTTCTACCAATAAATTATTACAGAAAGAATTTATCAAATAACTCTACTTGTAAAACTTAAAAAAAAAAAATATTAAAACTAAGGAAAAAAATTGTATTAATTTTTTTAATCACTAAATACGAATTTTTTAATGAATAAAAATTATTTTTTTGTTTTTATTGTACAGTATATTATTATTGTTATTATTACTAAATGATTTTAAATGTACATAATAATAATAATAATAATATATCCTGGGGAGAGATGATAAAGTTTGGATATGTGTATCGATCCGCTTTGAATTAAATGCGACTGATTCTCAGCGTTCTTTATTGCTACGACTCTTTACTCATCAGGTCAAAGGCAGTTTAATAAATTTATACGAAGTTATATTTATATTCATGTTCATATTATACAGGAAAGATTTATGAGAAATTATTAATAAGCAAAATTGTTTATTTTTTTTTTTTATTTGTTTATGTTTGCCCAGTTCGCTTTTATTTCTCGGTATTTTTTATTTGCTTTTTTCGTCTTTATTTTTTTTTATTACTCTGAAAGTTACATTGTCGAGGTGAGGCAGATTAAGTTGACGGTAAATGAGGACATGTCACCACATGATGTAAGTATGTGTACTTATTAAAATGTAGTGCTGTAAAATATGTGTACTAAAAAATAATTTATGTCAAACACTCTTGTACAATGTACTATTTTATCTTTTTTAATTGCAAGAAGAAATTGTGAAAAATTTGAGAAAAATTCAAGTTGTATATTTATTATTATTATTAGTTTTAAATTATTATAGTAATAAATAATGGAGATGACCTGATTCCTTTCCCTCTTATTAACTTAATATCAATGCATAATTTATATCTGTTGACGTTCTATTCAATTTCTTGATGTAAACATCACAGGGAATTAATAATATATCCTTGTGACGATACATTTCCTATTACGTGTAAATTGAAAGTTAAGGCGTCTTGTTGATTATACACTTTCAGGCCAATCATTTTTCTTTCGAGGTTACTTTATTTTTATTTATTATTTTTTTTTTTTTTTTATTGTATACTCATCAAGTGTCAGTTATGTAGATATAATTTTTTATTTATGTTACCTGCATTCGAGAATATATTATTATTACATGAGCGTATGCATTATATAAATATAAAATCAAACTGGTTTATTCATACAATTTTTCTGTATTATCTATATTATTAAGAGAATAAGCAAAATTTTGTGGCCTTTTTAAGGTTTCATATCATTCCCACCAATAGTCAATTTATTAAATACTGCGATCGAAAATGCTCTATCTCTAGATACATCATTAAGAAATGTCCTTTTATCTTGTGAAATATTGACATTTTTAAAGATATAAGCTCATCCCGATGTTACACTCATCGAGACCTTTCGTTTGAGTACCCACATCAATTTTTCATATATTTATATATGAATATGTGGAAAATATATCAAAAATGGATGTTGGTACTCAAATGAAAGCTCTTGATGAGTGTAACATCAGAATGAGCTTATATCTTTTTAAAAACATCAATAGTTGAAAAAGTACAGTGCAATTTAACAATAATAATTAAGAAATAACCTTGTATCTTGTCAACTATTGACATTTTTAAAAATATAAGTTCATCCCGATGTTACACTCATCGAGACCTTTTATTTGAGTACCCACATCAGTTTTTCATATACTTATATATATATTATAAATATGTTATATATATTATATATATGTATATATGAAAAATATATCAAAAATGCATGTTGGTACTCAAATGAAAGCTCTTGATAAGTG
>CAJNRD030001121.1:17259470-17350518 GCA_905319865.3 Cotesia congregata | reverse complement strand
TATATATATATATATATATATATATATATATATATATATAGTAATAGGTTGAAAGAGACTGATGGGTGAATTTAATTCAATTTTAATGCTCTTATTAATTCGTTCAGAGGCATAAACATGATTTTGCGGGTTAAATTATCAATAATATCCTTCTACTACTGTTCTACTTCCTACTCCATCATTATTTGACCCCAATAATTATTATTAAGCCCAAAAATACAGGACAATATCAATAATTCCACTTGAGTTTACGAAACTGACGTTAAGAGATTTATATTTTATTAATCATCCCCTTGAATTACATCTAAATAAAAATTAGATGGACGAAAATAAATGAGCGAGAATAAAGCTTTTGTTGATAACAAAAGACAATAATGATTGTTTAAAAGCAAGAAGAGCGATTGGCCGGGAGGAGAAACAAGTGATTGAATAATAAAAAAAAAAGAAGAAAAATAAGTAACTTGGCTTTGAAAAGAGGTCAATGGATCTGGTAATGCACGAGTGTAGACCCATCATCAGAAAAAGGACATTCAAGTCTTTCTTATGATATTCCACTAATATTCTTCTTCAATTTGCCCCATCAGCGGTTCGAAAGCTTTATGTAAGACCAGTTTACTTCTCTCTCGCTCGATCTATCTCTTTCGAGTACACAGATATCTCTAGTATACTTATACACTTATAACCGGCAACAGAATCCCTCTTATTTGTTCTTTCCTTCGATCCTCAATTAATGACAAACTCTATTTTATTTTTAAATATTTCTTCCGTACAATGTTTTGTCATTTTTACGATTCGCTAATCGCGAGACTAATTGTTTTCTTCCGAGAAATTGTCTTAGAAAGCACCAAAAAAAATCTGGTAAATCCAAATGTGCGTTTCTTGAGCGCTTATGCTATGACGCATACATAAATTAATCAAAGTAAAGTTTATTTTGTACATTCCATGTCAAATCACCGATTTTTGAACTCGACCCCTTTTCGCTGAAAATTTTTTTCTGATTTTTTTTCTCACTAAAGAGGTTTCTTAGAGTTAAAAAAAATTTTTTCATCTAACTAAAAAGAAGGTATAAATTTTAGAAAAGAAAAGCCTTTTTCATTTTTAAATGTCTATAATTGACTTATCAGAAATTTTTGTTTTGAAATGTACTTTTTGAAAAACAATTATAGACATCTATTCTTCAATAATTTTTATTTTTCTTTATTTGAAACTTTGATCTGTTTTTCAGTTTTTGTGAAATTTTGAGAGTAGCGTTATGAAAAATAAGCCAAAATTAAGAAATAAATTTTTTTTCAATTGAGAAAAAAATAAAAAACAACTTTTTGAGATGAACAAAAGTCAAACAAAATAGTACAAAATTTGTGCTCTTTTTAATGAGCTTACTCAATTTTTAATTTCATACTTTGTTAACATTTTGAAGGTTTATGCTTCCCGCGCATATGTCAGAAATAAAAAGCTATTATTTTGTTTCACATCAATAGAAAAAGAGTGACAAGTGCAGCACTTTTGAAGTTTGCGCCAGAGTAGTCCGAAAAAAAATTTTACTGATCCACTATTTTGTAAAAAAAAAAAAATTGTTTTTTTACCCTTTAAAGTTAAAATAAAATGACGTTAAAATTTCAAAATTCTATGACTATTTTATCATCTATAAAAGCACTTTTGATAAATGACTCATTTTGAACCACCTCGAGGGATTTTTCCTTTAAGTTATAATATTATGTAATTTAAAGTTTTTTACCGTGAATTATTTATGTATTCATGAATTATAGATTAGTTATACGTAAATCAAGATGAAAATTCAATAAAAAAGGACACTGGTAAAATTTGTCAAGCGAAAAACTATTTCTTTTGCATTATCAAACGACGGATCGATTGGAGAACAAAAAACACAGCCGGATTAAGAAATTGCAACTCTTGTATTTATATTGTCCTATGTTAATTCGATGAATATTTTATTTGAAACAAAATAATTTACAGAAAAGAGATTACCCTTCTTAAGAAAAAAATTATTTGATTGAATCGACCTTAGGAAAATAGAACTCTATTTGCAGAATAGTAATGAGCTTTTAACTACCACAACAAGTCTAATTTGACATGGTAAGTGACTTGTGATCTGACGTAAGACATCCAGGAGATCTCTTGTCACTGCTGGAAATGATTCTGTTTCTAGAACCAGGAGTACTACACACAACATGAATTACCAGCAAATTCAGTTGTCTGATTATTCATCTTCTGTAAACCAAGTGCTGCATTAATCGTCCAGAGTTGTGCGCCCAAAATGTATCCACTTCCACATATATGCATGCATTGGGTGTACCTTGTCTCATACACTCGGTACACAAGTACAGCACATAAG
Organism: Cotesia congregata; assembly: GCA_905319865.3. Taxonomy (NCBI): domain Eukaryota; kingdom Metazoa; phylum Arthropoda; class Insecta; order Hymenoptera; family Braconidae; genus Cotesia; species Cotesia congregata. The sequence goes on along the minus strand of CAJNRD030001121.1, from coordinate 17,348,165 downwards.
TAGTAACTTCACTTACGATATACTACTCACTGGCAGTATATAAGCTCTGAGTAAAGATCGGTGGTGCCTAGAGACATCGCAAAGCCACAGATACCTATTTGATACAGTTATACACGAATATATATGTACAGACATATACATTACACTACGGGTATGATATATGTATGTAATGTATCTGTACTTATACCTATACAAATCTGTACCTTTGAAACTCAAACTTCGCGTTGTATATGTTTGTATTTATGTCGCTGAATGCAATATCAAGTATCAATCTTCTATTAAATTATCCCATGCATAAATGTTTATTACAGACTTGGAAATTATTGCTATCGATAAAAGTGTCTGAGTTATTTTATGCTATTATTAAAATAAATTTGATATTCAATGCTTTTGACATATTTATTTCTTATGATAATGCTTATGAGTTATTGTGATTATTTTGATATAATTAATAGAATAAGAAAAATTTTGTCTCTTGTGTATTTTTGCACAGTAAAAAATTTTGCGTCACAAAACTTAGTGTTAAAAATTTTTGTGTCAAATATTTAACACTTTTATGTGTAAATTTAACACTTACTAGAATTTGAATTTACGCGCGCAAGCGCGCGCTTTAACTATAGAGTTTGCATATATTTTCATGCTTATGATATATTTAACCAATCACGTTACGAATAGTTTGATGCCACATACATTTCATCTCAATTTTATATTAGGACTAGAATTGAATTTTGCGCGCGCCTAACTATAGAGTTTGCATATATTTTCATGCTTATGATATATTCAACCAATCACGTTACGAATAGTTTCTTTCCCGCTTCACAGCATTATTTATATTTGTTAAAAATGTTAACCGCAAGATGGACGGTGTGGCTTAATGTATATAGAATAAGTGAAAGGAAATTTAGTATAGACCGGATAGCTCAAATGGTAGAGTAGCCGACATGTCTTCGGAAGGTTCTGGGTTCGATCGAATCCCAGTCCGAGCTATCTAATAATTTTTTCTCACACATTCTATACACTCACATTAAGATGATCCTCTCCATAATCCTTTCTCAATCCTTTCCTACCAATTATCCTGTTACGTGAATGTTGGAACGCTTCACGTAATAATTATCCGTAACTCCTATTCTTTCCCGCTTCACAGCATTATTTATATTTGTTAACATACATTTCATCTCAATTTTATATTAGGATTCTATTAAATTAACACAAAAAATTGTTAAATATTTAACACAAAATTTTTTGACGCAAAATTTTTTACTGTGTATAATAAAATATGTTTTTTTAGTTAAATTTATTTATTAAATTATTAATAATTGATACTGTTATAGTAATATTAATTTTAAAATTTATAAGGTATAATTGAGTAAAAAAAATTGGTTGCCTGTAAAGTCGGTTTACGGACGATAGTTTTACGTGATAACGTCATAAAGAAACATTGATGAAAAATTTCATACTTTTATGGATTGAATTGAATTATCATTATTTTGTATTTAAAAATTTCAAAATTTTGAATATTTAAAAATTATTTTAACAAAAAAAAGGACTTATTGATAAATTGTTAATCAAAAATTGATACAATAATTTGATAATTGATATGATTATTATTATTTATAATTAATATTAATTATTTTATTATTTTTTATTATTATTTTATTAATTTATCGTTTACAATTATTATTAATTTATTTATTTATAATTGATATTCTTTATTAAAAATTATTAATATTATCAACAATAATAATCTGATATAATTGATATAATTTGTTTAAATATAATCACGAACAATTAGTTCTCATAGAACAATATTCTGACTGCTAGCTCTGACGTTACGCGAAAAGAGAGATATATGTCATAAGCCAATGCTTGGGCCTCTCTATCGTTTGTTTGATCGTGCCTCTCTATATCGCTTGTTGCGCGCTCTCACTTGCACTTACAGGCTCAGGCAGAACGCTCAAGAGGAACACAAAAGCGGAACGGTCTGTCGGAACGCGACATTTTTTCGTCAGCGCTGTCGGTGTTCATCAATTTATAAGACGTTATCACGTCAAAAAAGTTAAATATCACAATTTTCTAAAAAGTTTATAAACAATATTAGAACAATATTCTGACTGCTAGCTCTGACGTTACGCGAAAAGAGAGATATATGTCATAAGCCAATGCTTGGGCCTCTCTATCGTTTGTTTGATCGTGCCTCTCTACCGCTTGTTGCGCGCTCTCGCTTGCACTCACAGGCTCAGGCGGAACGCTCAGGAGGAACACAAAAGCGGAACGGTCTGTCGGAACGCGACATTTTTTCGTGAGCGCTGTCGGTGTTCATCAATTTATAAGACGTTATCACGTCAAAAATTATTTCAAAAATATACCGAAAAATTATTAAACCGAAATTGAAAATCCAGGTTCGAATCCTGACTTGATCCCATCTAAATATTTTTTTAAAGTTGAACTTTTCAAAAAAAATATACGTCAAATCTTTCATTGTTAATTAAAATAAAAAAAAAAATTACGAAAATTGTTAAAATGTTATGATTAAACTTTTCAATAATGATAAAGTCAAATTAAAAGATTGTGATGGCTTTAATAGTAAAAATTACTACAATTATTTCTAGAATTTGTATTAAAAATTAATTTTTGCATCGAAAATATGAATTTTTAATTAAAAAATAAAAAAAAAATGTTGTTAAAGTTTATTTCACCGAACAAACACCAGTCATCCATTTTATCTTAATTGAAAAAAAAAAAGTATCGATTTTTTGCAGTCAGCTTTTTGTGACAGGAACTTCCTGTCGGATATCGCAGCTGTTTTTTCGGCACTCATACATTTTCCCCTCAACATTTTCTATCACTTAAGCACAATTGATTCACCTCTTTCGAGCTGTGTATCCTTTCAAACAGGGAGATCAATACCAATAATTTATACGTTTTTTAATGTCACAAAAAGACTGGGTGCAAGTATCGGATATTTTAGAAATGACTTGTTTATTGAATCTGACTGACGGACGTATTTCACAGTAATCCGGTAGTTTGTTACGATGAAAAAAGAGTAAAAATAAAAATCAATTTTTCATCTATGTTTTATGGAAAAACAGTGACTCTACGTATGAATAAAATATAATTGAGCTTTTGAGATTGGGTCGACGAGTAATGGGAATGGGTTAAGAGGCTCGTTACTTTATACTTCAGGCTTTATACTCTCTACACTGCAATGTGATGGTTTTCATCAATGTATTAGCTCGCTCTCTTGGCATTAATTACCTCGTGTGCCAAAGGATTCTCGTCACTATATTCTCTCTACTTATAACAACACAATCAAAATGCTTTCACCTCGCTAATAATACTTAAACGCTTCAGCTTTAGGATGCATATCATTAATATTTAAGCTTTGATATAACTTTTCGAGAGCTTTTGATATCTTTGATAATTTAAGACAGATGTTTTTTTATTTTTCTGTCTACAAATAGAAATTTTATTTTAAATTTATTGTTAAATTCATAGAAAAATTTACCGGGGTGTATTATAATCTCAGGCGCTGCTTTACTATTTATTAAAAAAAGTAATATTTTAATATAACAGTAAAATAAAAAATAAAATTTTAAGCAGCTTACCGCCCACTAAGTAGAATTATTATTGGACATATTGTTAACAATAATATTTTATTATAAATTTTATATTTTAGAAAAACTAAATTTTAGTTTAATAAGATTAAAAACATGTAGGACAAGGAATATTTAAATTTTGAATAAAATACTGGGACGCTTTTTGACCAAGTAATTATTGAATAAAAAATCATGAAACTTGGCAGGAGTATGTAAATAATAGTCCTTCGTAAATTGATTCTTTTAATTTTAAATTTATAATTAATTTATAAAAATAACAAAATAAAAAATAAATAACTAGTGTTCGCACGTAAAATTGCCTTATCTCCGGACTTATCACATATTTAATTAAATAAATAATTTTTATTGTAAAGAAATTACTAATAAACGTACAACCAATATAATCTTTGAGATTGATGTAATTTTTTGGTTATTCTTTATTTTAATTTATATAACTTATTAGACAGAATTATTTAAATGCAGCTAGTTTAGGATAGAAAACTAATTATCAACAAAAAATTTCATTTACTATACTTTTATGTAGGCCGCAACAGAGTTGAGTGCAAATTTGTATATTAGAGCTCGCACAGAAAAAAAAAGAAAGTTTGGAAAATCCAAAAGTGCACGCCTCATAACGCTCATTCATTTTTTAAGAAAAAAATTAATTGTGTAATTGATTAAAAAAAAAAAAAAAATTATAATTAAGTAATCTCTCACAGAGTATTTTTTTTTTTTCTTAAATATCGGCGCCCTTTTTTCTTGTCATATGCGCACGCAGTCTAAAAAAATTTAGCTTGATCAAGTGGCACCACAGTTTTCACGGGACAAATATGAAAAGTTCGTTTGGCTTTGTACGGTTGTATCGTAATGAATTTCAATAAAAATTCAATTAAAAAAAAAATACGTAACCTAGGCCACTGATATGAAATACGGACCCAGTTCATCGAATTCTTAAACTAATAAAAAAGGTCCAGACTATCAATTTGTTCGGGAGTAATCGTTGATACATCCAAAATAGGGTGACATCCGGACGTCCACGTAAAATTTTTTTCAAAACGTTTTTTTTTTTTTTCAAAATAGCAACATGAAATGATTTTAGAAAGTAAAAGATGGTTTAATTTAAGTGTTTTTACGGTGTACATCTACTTATATCATTGTATAAGTGTAATATAGTTCATTTTCTTGACTTGAGTAAAAAAATTTTTAAATTAAGAAGTTTTTACCTGTTTTAAGTAAATTTTACTTGATTCAAGAATTTTTCATCTTGATTCTAGAGAATTATCCTCTTCAAAATTATTTTCTTGGTTCAAGAATTTTCCTCTTGAATCAAGTTAATTTTTTTTCAGTGCGGTAAATTTTGTATAACTTTAAGTAAAAACATTTGATTTTATTTTTTTTAAAGTTAAAAAATTTTTATACATCAAAAAAGCTCAATCCATGAATTTAAAGTAACAACTTTAATTCTACTCATTTAATTAATTTGAAATAAACTCTCAAGATTAATTTAAAGTATAAAATTAATTATGAATAAATTTAAATAAATTAAAACTTTCAAAGTGTAGGATTTAACTAACAAAAGTAATTACAAATAAAAAATATTTAATGACTCAAAATGAATTATTTCCATAAAAAATAGCGAGGGGAATATACACTCTCCCCGGGCGAACGAAAAAATTAAAAAAGTTTGATAATTGTTCCATCAATTAGCTGTTGATTGAATTAAAAAATTGTTTCCCGCAGTGACGATAATAACAACAGTAAAAAATTTATCAGCGATAAAATTATACATTTTCTTTACGACAAAAATTAATTTGTGGGTCTATCGATTAATCATTTATCTCGATATTAAATTTATTATTTCGTTAATTAGTTTTTATTTTGATCGGTTACTCTCTCTGGTTCAATTAATTAAGACCAAGTACCCGTAAATATATATAATTGTAAAAGCGCATCGATCACATTCGTTGGTTCGCAGATACAGCGGAAATCAAGGGGTAATATCAGAAGTCTCAAAGTCTTGAGTTTCAAACTAAAACTCTTGATTGTGGATTGGATAAGGTCTGTATACGTTGTATATCTTCGAAACTTTTATTTAAGGAGCTTTTTTTATTGTTTATTCTTCACTCTATTTCTTTGTGCTTTTTCAGTTCATCCGTCCATTATATTGGATCCTTTATAAATAATTGTTTCTTTTTTATACCGGCAATATTTCGATTCTTCGACGATGGAAACTTTTATGCTATGTCAATAATAAGCTTTTTATTGCGTCACGTATTGGATTGACTATTCGAAAGTAATAAAAGTTCCAACTGCTTGAAAAATCAAAAAAGATTATGTTTTTATGAGTATCATTTTTTTAAAAAAATTAATAATTACTATCAACCTGAAAATAATATGTGAATGCCGAAAATTACGAATTATTAAGTAGAGAACTTTGAATTAATGATTTTTCACTATTTTTAATCATAATATTAATATTAATCGTTTGGGTACTTTTTAAGTATATTAAAAAAATAATATTACTATCACAAGATCCACTATCAAGAATTTTATAAAAATTGTCAAGAAAGAAATTTATATAGCCAACAAACTATTAAAGACTTCTCCAAAAATTTGATATAAAAAATTGACCCCGAAAAATACATAAAATCGTAAAAAGGTCAAGGTCTTTTTGATGGTACCAAATTTGAGTATAAAAATCCTTTTAATTATAAATATAATCATATTAAGAAAATGATTAAAATTGTCGAAATAGCAGCGAACAATATCATAAATGAAATATAGAGGAAAACTGGGTTGAGATTAGATCAGAAGCAAGTCTAAAGGGAATATTGAGGTGATATAAATTGTGCATTGGTGAAGGCGCCTAATAACCAAACCTCTGATTGCAAGATTGAATTAAATTAGAGCATGTGCTCCTACCGGCCAAGATAGAAAATTAAATTATATTCTGCGCGTGTCAAATGTATCATAATACTATTACCTTTTTTCTTTTGGTAAAAAAAATTGGCAATAAAATTTTACTCCCAGTGATAAAATGAAAAAACGATGGAAAGAAGAAAAATTCAAAGTTTTTTGTTCATTTGTAAATGCGAAAAAATTGATTGGTATTCTGTATAAAACATTTCACTTCACAGCTGCTCTTTCATGTAAATTTTGAATTCCACGTCAATAAAATTGACAGCTTTTATTTTCTGCAATTCAAATGAGTTTTTCAATTGAAATTTGACCCAATAAAATAAATTGTTACACTTATAAAATATGGTCATGAAATTTTATTTTATGAATTTTTGAGTTTGCATTTTCAAATTATATTTCTTCATAAATAAAAAATATGTCAGTGACAAAATATAAAGTCCCAAATAATCTAAAAAAGTATTTCTATCCGCGTCGTGTGACGTCACATAGCTTAATAACGCCATCTAGCGGTTCAAAATTAAACTTTCTAGCAAAAACACAAAAACGCTTTAAATTGCGGGACTTTGTTTGTTAGGTTAAAATTTTTTTGCAGCGATGCAATAAAAAATTCTTTTGATAACAATTTTTCAATTAATTAATTTAATATTTTCATTATTTAATTAATATTGTATTTTATACGCTAAAAAAAGAAATTGTAATTTCAGTAAATCGATATTTAATTAAATTAAATAAACATTTACTTCAAAATGTTTGAATAAGAGAATCTTTTCCATTCACAACATTATTTACTTCACTTGATATTTGTTCACTTTGATGAAGTCAAACATTTGCTTGTAAATTGAAAATGTTTTTTTGGTATTTAATAGACAATCAATTACTGAACTCAGAGGAAAAAAAAACTTTCATCTTGTCTAAAAGAGAAAAAAAAGCTTGATTTTAAAAGTTATTTATTTTACGACATATTTTTTATCCTTATATGTGGGGTGAGTTGTAATTCAACTACTTCACTCTCTTTCCCTTTCACTCCTTGAAGCTCACGTCGAACAGTAAGTTTTAATGGAACCGGCAAATCGGATTACTGGACGCCTGGGAATAGTAGTTTTGCGATACTCATTGGCGAATTACAGTAGACCAATACACTACGTGTTACCGGCACACACGTGCGAAAATTTATCGGGCTGTTAATGTTCAAGTCGTTGAAATATATATTCAGTGACATCTCACCTTTTGATTTCTTTTTTATTTTTATTTCTATTTATGCTCACTGTAGACGAATAAATGATATTGCACGTATTGTAAATAACTTGGATCTATTTATCTGCGCAAGTCGTATAGTCTCACACGAAGAGAATTCAAAATATTTATAGAGAAAAAAAAATCTCTTTAAAAACTTCATAAAATCCATTTTTTTTATGTTTTGAAAATAAATTTTTCAATGATTTTTATTTTTTTATTTGAAACTTTGATCTGTTCTTCAGTTTCTGTGAAATTTTTAGAGTAATGTTGGATTCTCTGAGCAAAAATAAATTCCAGTTACAAACTTTTAGTTTTATATTTTAGATATTTAGTTCTAGATAGAAATATTTATTTTAGAAAAATAACGTATTTTTCTTTTATTAGTTTTGATATGTGAAAAACACATTTAAGGCACATTTGTGCTGCTAGAATAAGAAAGCCTATATAGGCTTGATTTTATGACCTTAGGTACTTGAGTTGTACAAAGGACAACTTAGTAAAACATGTGTTTTACTAAGGACAATACAGAGGGTTAGACCTCACAATAAAATAGTTTTTAACATTATAGTTAGTCTGCGACTAAACTCTGTCAAGTAACGACACTTCTCTCGATACAATTCTTTTCTTTAAAATAAAGATTCTATTTGAATCACTCTATGTGGATAATAATATTGTTTTTCACTTTATTTATTATTAATCCTATCCATAACTTCCTACAAGTAGTGTTTTGAAAAATAAGCCAAAATTAAAAAATACATTTTTTTTTAATTGAGAAAAAAATAAAAAACAAATTTTTGAGATGAACAAAAGTCAAACAAAATAGTACAAAATTTGTGCTCTTTTTAATGAGCTTACTTAATTTTTAATTTCATACTTTAACATTTTGAAGGTTTATCCTTCCCGTGCATATGTCAGAAATAGAAAGCTATTATTTTGTTTTACATCAATAGAAAAAGAGTGACAAATGCAGCACTTTTGAAGCTTGCGCCAGAGTAATCCGAAAAAAAATTTTACTGATCCACTATTTTGTAAAAAAAAAAATTGTTCTTTTACCCTTCAAAGTTAAAATAAAATGACGTTAAAATTTCAAAATTATATGACTATTTTATCATCTATAGAAGCACTTTTGATAAATGACTCATTTTGAACCACCTCCAGGGATTTTTCCTTTAAGTTATAATATTATGTAATTTAAAGTTTTTTACCGTGAATTATTTATGTATTCATGAATTATAGATTAGTTATACGTAAATCAAGATAAAAATTCAATAAAAAAGGACACTGGTAAAATTTGTCAAGCGCGAAACCATTTCTTTTGCATTATCAAATGACGGATCGATTGGAGAACAAAAAAACTGTCGATGAATATTTTATTTCAAACAAAGTAATTTATATAGAAAAGATATTTCAGAGCTCCTTGAAGAAAAGTTTTTTTTTATAACTAAAATAAGTTTGTACCAAATATATGTTAAATTATAAATTAGCCGTCTAAAAGGATTTTCCCAAAAATTTGAGTTAAAATTTGACAACACTGTATAGTAAGAAAAAAAAATAAATAAAAGTAAAGAAAAATTAATGCAAACTTTTATCTGGAATCTATTTCAGCTGAAAAATTGTTAAATTGATAATGGACAACGCGAAGTGAGGTGATACGATCGATCGGGTATTCAGAGCAGAGATTCATGCGGTTCCATCTCAATTATATGACCTAGGACATGCAGGGTGTGGTCGACATCAGTGAGTTAAAGAGAAAATTCATCCTTAAAGCTTAAAAGTAAACTAATCAATATAGCTTTCAACTCACTTTTTTTGTTATTACTCTTAGAGAAATATCCGACTAATTAATTGCTCCTCGTTGCTTTCTTTTACAGTAATTAGTCATTGTATTTATCGAGCGGCGTTAATTAGGAGACGTATTAGAAAACTTGAGAAGAGTTTTCTTTTTTTTTTTATATTCTTTACAAGGATCCAAGCGGTAGAATAGGTGAAAAAGATAAAGTGGAATAAAATAAAGCACCCGAAAGATAAGAACATTTGTAGGAATGTAAGCATTCATGCGAAGATAAAAGAGTTTGTGACAGAGGTAGTAAGAGCTTTTGGGCGTCGTTTCTATGAAGGAAATACACTCTCCGTCTCACATAGAATGTGGTGACACAAAATCGAGTTATTTATCCTATACTCTGGCGTCTCAGTACGGATCTCATCGATTTTACATAATCGAATGTGACTAACGTTAGAGTTTGATATACTTTATACTATACGTTTCATCTTCTCGCTTGATAAATATGAATAGAAGAACTACAAGATTTCAAATTACGATTTAATCAAATCAATGAAAGTTCAAATCCGATGTTAGATATAAAATTGTGCATGCAGAGAGGAGGTCAAATGGTAAAATGATTACTTTTTTTATTATCCGAAGAAGAAAATTAATCATAGGTAGAAAAAAAATAATATGTATGTAATTATTGGGAATAAGGAAAAATTTGTGTCCATCGTATTTATATGATAAAATAAGTTTTTTTTTTTTTGTTGAATTCAGTGTAATTGAGAAAGTCTTGACGTAAATTTGTGTCTTTTTGAGATTTATTATCATTTTTTAAAATACAGTAGCTAAGCGCTCAAAAGTATTTTGACAAATATACTTAATGGTTTAATTAAAAATAAATATGAAACACAATAATCATTTTTTTAACAACTTTTGAATAATCTACAAAATAGTGTCAAAGTGGTCCTTGTTCCTAATAAAAGAAAATTTAATTTTTAAAATATTAGGAAAATGGTGGCTCCGAAGTATTTTGACATTGTTGAAAAAAACTAACGCATAATGTTGTCAAAATACTTATGAGCGCTACTGTAGTTTATATATTTTGATCAGTTTTTGAAGTTGTTATAAGTAGATTCAAATTTCGCGCTCAATAAAATTTATTTTGTTTTATATATTTGAATGTAATTATGTGTGAAATATTAATCCTTATATTGATAAAATGTACTCGTTAGCGTGCTTCATCTACAAACTTCTAAAATCAGGTGAACCAAAGTTCCTTATAAGTTATAAGTCTTTTTATTGAAGAATCTACAGATATTAGAAGATCGGAAAGAATTGCTGCTAAACAAATTAATGTGTCTTTTAAAATGCCCAATTTCTCAACTACTACTTTTGAACATTCCTTCGTAGTTTCTGCGATGCGAATTTGGAGGGAATTACCATTTGAAGTCACAAATTCACTTAGCTTAAATTCTTTTAAAACTAGTACTTTTGAATTCTTCATGAAACGTGAACGAAATAATAAATCTTAATTTCTAACTTTTAAAGAAGACAATGAATCCTAATTTTCAAACCTTTTATATTCATTTTCACATTTCTGTTTACATGAGTTTATCGTTCTAGATCATCTCAGATTATCATCTTCTATAATTTGTATAATTTGTACCACTGAGTTTAACTCTTAAATTTATAATACTCAAATTTATTTTCTTTCTTTTATTTGTCAAAATTGTATTCCAAATTAAGAAAAATAATCAATTCTTAATATCTAATATTTTTGAAACTTTATATCTTCATTAGTCATACGTGTACTTTTATTGTAACTCTTTTTGTATACTTTTGCCATCTGGCTATACTGCCTTGACATTGAAATTAAATAATGAATAAATAAAAAAATTAACTTTATTCAAGAAAAAAAAAATCTTGAGCTTGGAAGATCATTTTGAAAAAATTCTGTTTTGAACCAAAAAGACATTTTTTTAAGGTATTACATTTTTAGTTTATGTAAAATTCTATTTTTTTTTTTAATCAAGTTAAATTTTTTATCAGTGTATAATCAAGAGAATAAATAAAGTTTTGAAATGAGCATATACGGAAAAAAAATTGTAATTGAGGACCAATTTTTTAATATCTTTACTTTCATAATTTCACGTTTTAAAATTTACAATGGCTACTTTTATTTTGTTTTTCGAAGAATTTTAAATAGTTTGTTGATTCAATAATTTTGTTCCATTGAATATTCCACAAAAATATTAGCAATTGATCCAGTCATAGAAATATTATTTTTAAAATTTATTTAAAAAGTACCCAAACTATTTTTATTATAATTAAAAATATTGAAAAATCACTGAACAAAAGTTCTTCTATTTATAATTCGTAATTCTCTGCATTTACATTGTGACTGCAGGTTACTAGTTATTATTATTTAAAAGTTAATTTTTATTTATACAATACAGAAAAAGTTTATTCGGAGGTTCGCTTAATGTACGCCGTATTAATCCGAAAAAAAATCGTTGAAATGAAAATAAAAATAAATAACACTCCAAGCTCCGAGGATTTTACGAACAAAATAAAGTAAATCACTGGGGAAAAAAAAAAAAAACTAAAACAAAATTAAGGTGTGGTAGAAAAAACGGCAATTAAAACAGAAACTTTTTTAGTTTCGTAATTGCAATTAAAAATCATAAGGTTTCTCGTATCTGAGTTAAATGACCTATTCACTTGCAACAAACTCACAGATCGTTTTCACCTTTTTTTTTCTTCCTTGGTAATTTAAGATTTTTATTTATTTATTTATTTTTTCCACCCCGGTTCTTGGGTGCGGTACGAAAAATTTTATTCGTTAAAGTACCTTAGGATGCCTGTGGGTATTTGTAGAAATTGCTAGAGATCACCACTGGAAAACTCATCTTGTTTTATTTTTTATTTTGTAGTACCTTTTTTTTTTCATAGAAGTACTTCTGGACTGGAGGCAAACTCGTTAGTTGCTTCAAGATTTTTCTATCATTTCTTCACGTTTCTTTATTTTTAACTTTTCACCTGTCCACGAGTGTCACAAAAAATAAATTGTCAATTATCAAGGATGTCTTTTCACTTTCGATATCGACTTTTCCGAGTGTAAAAAATATTTCACGTAATTCGACAAATGCCAGCTACTTTCTTTCTTTTTTTTTTTTTGTAAAAGCTTAATTGGAAATTTTTGAATTGAATTCACGCGATAGAAAAAGCCGAAAATTTTTTGCTTTGTTTCCAAGTTACTGATCAGGAAATATTGCTGATTCAATCAGTTAATTGCACTCAAAAGCTCGAAGTTTTAACAACAAAAAAAGATACTCTGGAGAAGCTTTTTTTTAGTCTATTGAAAAAGTGGAAAGTAATTGTTGCAGAAAGCTCAAAAGTAATTTAAAACTCAAAATAAAAAGAAAAATTTTCACTGATTTAAATTAAAAAAAAAAAATTTTTTGATTTTGAAGTTTTTATAATAAATTTTTGTAAATTTAAGAAAAAAGCGCGACTAAAATTACAATAAAATTTTTTACAAATATCTTCAATAATTTTCCTTCAAATTTAATTCAAATTAAAAATTTGAGTCTTTAATTTAATTTTACACTAAAAAAAATTACACAATTCAAAAAAATTTCACGAATGAATTAAAATTTACAAATCTAATTAAGAAAATAAAACAAAGAGAGTGAAGATAAAAAGTTAACCATTTAAAAACTTCACTAATTCAATAAAACACTTTACATTTTCTCTTACAAGCTAGCCTATATTTTACCAAACAATTTCTTTCTCAAACATTAAGATAAAAGTTAACATTGATTCAAAATATTACCGAAGTTTTTATCAGGTGTTTTGGAATAGAAAAATTCTGTCAAATTTTTAATTGTCTTTACAAAGATAATTTACTTTTTATAGAAGATACAAAATTTCTGTTCGCGCTAATAAAAAATTGAACTTGAATCAAAAAGAAATTTTTATTTGAGAATTTTTTAGCTTAATTCAAAACAACAATCTTCTTCAAAATGATGTACAATAAAAATTTTCCTTCATTATGTAAAAAGTTGGAATCAAGTAACTTTTCTTCAGTGTACTTTAATCAAAGAAACTTTAAAAAATGGATTAAATTTTGTCCAGCTCATATGGATTTATAAAAAGATAAATGATTGAAATTAATCAAGACGGCATTCGGTGGATTAGGAACAAAAGTAGAGAAGTAAATCAGAGGGAACAAAGTTTGTACTTGTCTTGGAGCCAACTACGGTCAATTACTAAATAGTCAGGCTCACTTGGGTTATGCTAATGGACGTTTACACCCGTGCTTTGTCACTATAAACACGATTTGCTCATTTCCAGGGTGAAATACTGGACTCTTTACTCCTTCTAAGGCATCTCACATTCTCACAATTCACGAGCTTTGACTATTAGAAATTCAGCTAACCCGTTTTTCCGAAGAAAAGTACTTTTTTTTATCAAAACGCCAGAGGAAGGAATTCAATTATAAATGCACGGTAATGATCCTTTGACTCTCTTTGTTTCACCGAGGAATAAAAACTTGAGATAAAAATGCTTTACCGACTAGAGTGTATTCAGTCGTTTTCCGACGCTTGTAACGCCGTTTGAGAATGGCAAACGGTCTTTGCGAATACGGTCTTTTAACGAGATCCTGTCGTTGAGTTTCCGCCTCAAATAACGCGATGTATCCCTCCTCGATGTTAACGTTGAGATTCCCGGGAAAATTATTGACTGCCTTTTCCCCGAGCCACTGGAGATGTATTTTAGTCGATGTAATTTTCTTTTTTTATATTACAAACTTTCATTTTAGTTTGGTTTATCCACTTTTTTACTGCTACCTAAGCCTCGTGTTTTAATATATATTTTTTTTTTCGAGGTAGTAAAAAATAATGAAAAAAAATTAAATAGTTACTTTGCATTATTATGCGGGGTATAATTTCGGTATCTGAATGCTTGTGTTATGAGATTTTAACGTCAATATTAAATTTTGAATTATGATAATCTTTTAATAAAAATTTTACAGTGGATCCCTGTGCTGAAGACTATTAATAAGTATAATTTAATGGAAGGTTTGTGGAGAAATAAAATTGTTATTGATGTTTGGGGATTAGAGATAGCTATTCTCAAGAATTAAGGTTACAAAATATCTATTTTTGAGACGATATTTAAAAAGTTTGGAAAATCCAAAAGTGCACGCCTCATAATCTCATTTTTCATAATAAAATTAATTTAAATAAAATACAAAAAATACTTTTAAATCTTTCGCGATTTTTAGTTTATTGCAAATTATAAATAAACTACATTAAATTCGACCTTGATCTTCGAAAGGACTTAGTTTTAAATCATACTGAAGCGTATAAAAAATAATTGGACTTGATCAGTTAAGTTTTTCCGCAGTTATCGTGACCACGGCAGTTTTAATGCATACATTTGGCAGTCGGGCGTCCACGAAATAATTTTTTAAAACATTTTTTTTTACTTATCTAAAAAGCAAAATGTCATAAGTGTTGAAACTAATGTTTTTTCATTACATTTATGGATAAATGTTGTTCTACAAGTGCGATAGAAAATAAATAGACAATTTTAGTTCAAGAAATCGATTTATTTTTGTAAGGCAAGTTGAGCAATTTTAAATTTTAAAGTTCTGAAATATTTGAAGATTTTTAACAAAAATTTGGAGCTCAAATTTTTCTAAAATATTAAAAATTTATAAGAGACTTTTTTTGGAGAAGATTTAATTCTCAATAAAAATAGTCTTAGTAAATTTTGTCATATTTTTATAGTTAAAAAAAAATTTGAATCCAAAGTTCATATAAGAATTTTTATAAGTTTAACTAAAAGTTTGATCACTTAAAATTATTTTAAAAAACAAATTAATTTTTAAAAATAAAAAATTCCACCCTAATGCATTACAAATTTTAATTTACAACAGAATATATTTTGTTCAGAAGATGAAATGAATTCAAGAAGAGTGCAAGAAACGAAAGAAATAATGCTCGGTCAGTGTCATCCAAAAATCTGTGTCAAGATCAGCCTCGAGAAGTGGGAGTAAGTGACTAAGAGTGAAGGAAAATTAACTAATATAATTCAAGCGACAATTTTAACCACACCGAAATACGTGTCTAAAAATATAATGAACTGTCGGTATAATCAGCCAGAAAAAAATTCACCCGGAATTTTTTTCCGATACAATAATAATAACAATAGTACCAAATCAGATTTTTACTTTATCTATAAAATATATAAACCTCTTATCTGGTCTCTCGTATCTTCTCTCTACTGGCTCGGAAGCTCCGTAAGTCTTACTGGGAATTCCCGGAGTAATATATGTCCGTGAAATGCAATGCTGGTTGAATTTAAAATTGCAAGTGCATACAAGACATCAGTTATCGAGAGCACCCTCTTTAATCTCCCAAGCGTTTTAAATGTTTCCACAGGTTTAATTGCGTTTTCTTTTCCCTTTTTTTTGTTATCACTCGCTAACTCACAGTTATTCATGAGGGAAAATAAAATTCCCGGTAATATATAAAAGTTGGAGTCTACTTCTACTCTACATAACGTTCAGGCATAAGTATTTGTTCATATATATGTGTATAAATGAATTTAATTGCATAGTGAAATCAATTTTAATTAACGCACTAAGTTATTTAACGGCCTTTTTTCTAACAAGTTATCATTTTAACGATATAACGCTGTTGAAAAAACTAATTGACCTTTTTGCACTTCAATAAATATATGAATTTAAAAAAATGAACTAACACTTTTTTGCACAAGTTTTGGGCAAAAAAATTGGAAACTGCTAAAGTTTGTTCAGAAAAATATTTCTAGACGTCAAAAATTTTGGTTGAATGTTTTAAACGTAAAATAAACTGTCAGGAATTTAAATCGTGTATAATATTGAAAAGTTTGAAATTTAAAAAAAAAAACCAATTTATGATAACTTGTAAGGTAAAAGCCCCAATAGATGATCATGTACCAGTATATGTGAAAAATTTATCAATTTTTACTGAAAATTTGATTTTACATTTAACCGAATATGAAAATTGACCATAAGCCCAAAAGAATGGGCGCCACCAAAAAAGTCTGAAAAGTTTTGAAGTTTTAAGGAAAGTTAACTGATTTTCGTAAAAAAATGTTTTGATGTAGCTTAAAGTATCCTTATACAATTTTTAATATGTTATGGTATCTTCAAATTTGGTTTAATATGAAAATTGGCCATATCAGGACACATATGGGTTGATACAGCATGATATTACTTGTACTGTAATTAAAAATAAAATAATGTAAAAGACCCTATTAGTGGCACCTTTAACCTCTATTAGTGGCACTTTTTCTTTCAATAAAAAAATGTTCTACTTGGAATAAAGAAATTTTTTTGATTTAAAGGTCTTAAAGATTAGGAATAAGATATTCATTATTGAAATTAATAATTTCATTAATTGAATAAGTACCAAAATCAAAGAAAGTGTCAATAATGGAGTCCCGTCACTAATGGGGTCTTTTACCATATCTTTTTTATAAAAAATTGAAAAATAATAAATTATTTTTCTATTGTCATCCATGACTTATAATGACTAAACCAGAAAATCTTTTTTCTCCCCTCCGTGCGGAAAGCGTCAATTTTCTGCTTGCTGCGCTAAACGAAAATGCCGCTTTCCGCCTCCGTCGAGGAGAAAAATAGTATTCTCACCACGGGCAGGAAATAAGAAAGCCTCAGATCACATGTTTGTCGACCTCGGCTTCGCCTCGGTCAACAATTACATGTAATCTGAGACATTTCTTATTTTCCGGCCCCAGGTAAGAAAAATACTATTTCTTACTACGCTGGTCGAAAGTACGGGGTTTCTGTTGCGATTTCACTGCAGAAAGCCTGACATTTATGCCGTGGTCGAGTCGCGCATGCGCTTTACGACGGGGAGCCGAAAAAATGCTTCGCTCGTGCCGCAAATGTCGGGGGCTGGCATCAATTTTTTTCAACGCAATTTTTAACGTACTTTCGACCGCATAGTAAGAAAACTAGTATACACTACATGGGCAGAAATTTGAGAGCCCTGAACTGCGTGCCATGATGCCCTCGGCTTCGCCTCGGGCATATGGCGCGCAGTGCAGGAATCTCAAACTTTCTGCCCTTGTAGTGTAATATACTATAACAGATTCACTACGACTTTTCCGCAGAATAATCTATAAAACGCGGAAAATTTATCAACATTCACTAAAAATATTCCAGTTAAATTTATAATAATGGAAGGATTATCTGAAAAGCCTGTTAGCCAAATGATGAAGTCTGAATACAAGAGAGCCGTGAAAGCGTTTGTCGACGACGCCGTCGCCATTTGCGATCATGGAATTACTTATATATGCTCGTGTATTGACTTGCTAATGGTGACAAAATTTAACATTCAAATCACCAACATCTACTGTACGCCCTACAACCTGCAACTACCCTCTTTTTCTTTCTTTCTTCTTTTTCTTTTCCTTCTTCTTCCCTTTCTTTGTCAACAGGAAAATGTAGGAAGTATAACAACGGGTAGCGCGAAAAGGGAGTTTATAAATGTTTGGTCATTAAATTCGTAACTAAGGGTTGGTTAAATTCTGTTGATTCGGCTAAAGTTTGAATGAAGTCGACGGATTTGCTGTTTACTATTTACTAGATAGATATAGATGAAATTACTTGGAGGCTGATGTATAACTTACCGTAGGAAATAAGACCGCTGTTCAGCATCGAGAGCTTTATTTGACTGGGTATCGAGGCGAGACTGGTGCCGGTGTTGAGATGTCGCTTACGAGGTGGTTTCTCTGGAGTTCGCGGTGCACTTCTGCTCCGATGGTGATGGTGATGCTTCCTGTGTGAGTGAGAGTGAGAATGCGAACCACCTGCCGTTGATGTGGCTCCAGTGCGATCTGACCCGACACTACCGAAACCCACCACTGCGCCACCGCTTGATTGTGTACGGAGAGAAGACATTTTTTACTGTAAACATACAATTTTTTTTATTTTTATTTTTTTGTACAGAAATTTTTAAAATTTTTTGTAAATTTGATAGCATTAAAAAAATTTTAATTAAGTTAATAAATTTATTATCAAAATAAATTATTGTTTACTTTGATTTTTAATTTTTATTTTTATTTTTAATGATTAATTTTTTGAATAAAAAAATAAAATTATTTCTTGTGATAAAAATTCTAAAAATTTTATCTTCTATTAAAATGTTTATAAAAAAATTATAATAAAATTTTTTTTATTATAACAATTCATTAAATTGTAAATTTTTTAGTTTTTTTTTTAATAAATAATGAACCAAGAAATTTTTTTTTAATGTAATATAAATTTTACAAGCTTATAAATTTATATAAGCAAGTAAATTAATGAATTTTTTTTCTTTGTTTCCAAGAAATTTCAATAGAAGCTTTTTATTTTAACAGAGTAGAGGTAAATTCTTTCTTTTACGAAGTCATAAAAAATATATCTGCACGCTATAATAACGCAATAAAAAATCCTTCATAACTTCAGTACATTTTTTTATGACAATTTAAAAAATAAATAAAAATATATAAGTATTTTTTTAAACTTAAATAATTTAATTTTCTGTAAGAAAAAAATTATTTCCAGTATTTACAAAAGTATTTTCTTACAGCAATAATTCCTTTGGAAGAAGTAATTTAATATATCGGTGTGTACTCTATTTAATAAGAAACTAAATAAATATATTTATTTTTACTGGAGGCTATAAATGCTTGGATGGCAGTATTGCGATATTTATTATATTAGAAAGTGAAGTAAATTAAGAGATAGAATTATTATTGAGTGTGATGTACGTCAGTTTTCATCCACTCAATTAATCATTATTTTTATCACTTAAAATATCGACGTGCATTTGTAAATGACCTACTTCGGACGCTAGAACGTATCAAGATGCTTCCAGATTAAGCTGTGAATAAATTATTTAAAGCTTGAAACTGAAAGTCTGAAAGCCTGAAACTGAGTTTTATGAAACACATTTTTCGCAGTTTTGGAAGAAATAAAATTCTTTTTTTTCTATCAATAAATTTTATATGAATGAAAAGATAAAGCTATGATATTTAAATGAGTCAGAGCTTTGAGAAAATAACAACAATGCAGTTAAGTGAAGATACGAGCCAACTGGCAGGAATAGAGTAATAACATTTTTATATTTTTGTTTAACTTGTATTATTTGAAAGATATATAACTTGTTTCTCGATTATTTTTTACGGCCTCGTAAATAATATTTAACGTCCCCGATAACTTTTTGAAAATAAAATGGATGAGTGTGAGTATAATAGCTTTAATACTCTAGTGAATAAGTCGTGATGAAAAATTATTATTTATTAAAGTACTTTGTAAAAGTCCCGTCAATTAGATGGATTAGTACAAAAGAAATAATTTTTTTGTTATCTTTTATTGAAGATAAATTCTTCCACTTTCTCACAAACTTTTTTCTTTTCATTTACAACTGATGATAAAAATGAGAAACGAAAGCATGAATGGACGACAGCGATGCGATGATTAAATCCGTGACGACTAGTGAATTTAATCAACTAGTATCTGATTTCCGTCTGTAGACCCGAGTATCTCTAAAGTTATCTGTTAGTATTGAAAAATCGTAAGCTTGATAAATGAATTGTAAATTAAAACTTTCGATGCACTTTTAAGCTTTTTTAACGATTAAATAACTCTTTTGAAATTTACTTTTACTTTATCTTGATAAAGTTTTTATAGAACAATGTTCTTTTCTAATATACAATAGAGATAAAATTTTCTCTTGTTGTTTCTTAACAATTTACAATAAAAAAAAATCATATTTTATTTTCATTTCATTTTTGAAAATAGTTTTTTACTAAGAAATTCAATTCTGAACTGCTAGATGGCGTTACTAGGTATGTGACGTCACGCATTACATATCAAACTTGAAAAATGATACTTTATGCTATAATTACTGAATTATTGTAAAATTTTGATATATAATGTTGTTAAAAATTGCATTATAATTAATGTATAATTAAAAATTATTTTAGAATTGTTAAATAAATTTTTAAAAATTTATTTTATCATGCTAATTTTTTTTTTAGAACACTGTTTTTCTCTGAAATACAATAAAGATAAAATTTATCTTGTTGTTTCTTCACTATTTACAATCAAAATAATGCATATTTTCAATTCTTTCAAATATCAAACATTATACATTATACGCTACACGTCTAACTTGCAAAATGATACTTTATGATATAGATACTGAATTATTATCAAATTTGGGAAGATACTGTTGTTCGAAATTACATTTTAATGGACATTTAATAGTAAATTACTCTAGTTCACTTCGGTTATTGATAAATCCTTGTTAACCTTTCCTTTTCTGACAATTTATACTGATTAAAGATGAATTGCAGAGAACGGGAAAATCTAAGAGGAAATTTACAGGTCAACCAAATAAATAATTCCAATAGTGGGCTTGAATCATCAGTCAAGCCCGAACTTTTGCTAAGCTATTTTATATTATACCACCCGTGTAAAAATGATATGATATCATTATGAGGCTTATAATGAATATCATAATGAATCTCATATTTTGGCACTAATATGAGATTCATATAAGAGCCATATCAATACTTTAGAAACCCGTAATAAGTAAAATACCTGTGGGAACGAATTTTTTTTTCAGTAGATCAGTAAAAATTTCATTTTTTCTGTTAATCAGAGGAAATGTATAATAATTGAGAAAAACAGTATTTTTATCATGCACTATATTGTTGAACTACTTAAATTTTTTCCTTGTCTTTCTTAACTTAGAAGAATATTTAGAAAAACACTATCTTGGTTTAAAAAAAATTTTTGACTGAAAAGATTGTTTCGTCTCAAGATAATTATTTTCTTATTTTTATATCATTTTTACACGGGCAAACTAGACTTTTTGTAGTAAAAATACATAAAAAAAATTGCGTTTTCTTGAACATTTTACAATTCGCATAATTTGTTTTCATTTTCAGGCAGAAAAAAATTGTGAATATTTTAATAAGCTGAAATTTTTGTAAATGTATACTACGAGTGATAAATTAAGTATTCAAAAAAAATTCACATCACGATTTTAATTTAATTAACTAATTTATATTCAAATTAATACAATTGCGGTTTCGTAATATAAAATACCAGACAAATGCTACCAATTAAAGGCAAAAATAAAAAATTACTCAAATTAAAGTATCAAAAAAAAAGTAAAAGTCGCCGTGATTTGTATTACCAAGGGAGCATCTATAAAGTTAAAGAATTTTAAATCTTGTTGATACTTGGATCTATTTATTCAAGACATACTTTTGTTTTATTTATTCCATAAAACTTTTTTTTTTTTTATCCTACCCCTAAAATCGACAACACTTTGACGAACGGCGGCTTATCCTGGAGGTCAAGACCCTCGTTGCGAGTTAAGTAAGAGAGATCCTACGTCTCAGGAGCTCAAGTACCAGACGAAGACTTTTTGACGCTCAAGGATATTCTATTTCGTAGATAGCTTTCCCGAAACAACTAAAAAACACAGAGACGTCCATCAACAAAATGGACAAGCAAAAAATTTAAGCTCGGAAAATAAGAAAAATTTGTGAAAAGCCATTCTTGAGGCACCCACATCTTAAATTTATTTTTATTAATCTTGTTAGCCGATATTGCAACGAAAAGTCTGTAACAAGAATTTTTTTTTCCCTTTACTGTAAATTCGCAATCTCGGATTAAAATAATTTGCGCTGAAAATCAAGAATCGTGAAGGCGTATTCTTATTTTTTATCGTTCATTAGTTCTCAGGAAATAATGATAACAATTTACTATTATTATTATTATTATTCAAACCCACCCACACAAATTTGTGATCCTGCGGTCTCTCATTCTACAACTAGCGTGATTTGGCAAACTCACTGAGTATTTATCGATGAAAAAACACGCCCTATTTGTAAAATTGTTTATTATTAAATATTTCACTCTATTTATATTTATACTTTTGATGATTTTCAAACAAAAATATTAAAAATAACAAAGTAAATATAATTTTATTCAGAAATCATATATCACATACATAAATAAAATCATTTGTGTTTGACTTTTAACTTTTATTAATATCACACGTCATATATATCCGAGCTGACCTTTTAGTCATAGAATCCGGGATGATATGCAATATTTATATAATTCCGTTCTTTTAAATCCCACGTCTATAATTGTCGCGAAATAGGATCCGCAATTTAAATATTATTCTATAAATAATAAATATGGAGCAGTAGACGCAAATTTTTGAACTTTCATTTTTTTATTTATTCATGGTATTTTTTTTTAACAACATACACAACCATTTTTAATTAAAAATATATCCAAATAAAAAAAAATAATACTTTTGGTTTTAAATCTAGAATTTTTTTGTATGGATCGCATATGGTAATTGTTTCAAAAGCTAAAGAAATTTATATGCAAAATACGGATAGCTAGAAAAGTTTAATATAAGTTTTACAATTTTTAGATCAGTTCTTAAATATTTTACAAAGCTTCTGAAACAATTTGGAATTTTTTTCTCATAAAAAATTTCAACCTATTTAAAGTTTTGGGTTTAATGTAAAAATTTAATCGGTAATTTTGTTAGATGCCGACATTAGAAAATTAAAATAGACGAATTAATGATGAGATAATTTTTTGCACATCTCAAAATGCAATAGTTAGTCTTGATAAAAATAATAATAAAAAAATTAACGCACAAAATTTCAATAAAAAATTATATTTAAGTAATTAAGTAACAAGTGGTATTAGAACCCGAGCTTTGATTAGTTATTAAGATGCAGATTAATATAATTATATAACACTGTGATGAAAAATTGTAAAAATCAGTTTTTACTGTTGTACAATGCTAAATAAATTTATCTATCTATATTTAATGATAAATTTATTAAATTCAAACTATCTTTTAAATACTGATAAATAATTTTAATAAAATTGACAAAATCTAAATTTTTTGAGAATCAAAAAAATCATTTCTAAAAAAAATCAACTTAAAATTACTGTATTTTAAAACGAGACTTACTATATTTTTTCTTAAGATGAAATTCAACTCGCATAAGTAATTTAGACAGAAATCCAACTTTTAAAAGGCTAATTTATTTAATGTTGAGGCAAAATTAGTGGATTTATGTACGGCAATGATTAATTACCTATCAGTGGGTGTGTTTGGCAGATTACCCGAGGATTGAAGGATGGTAAAATCGATTTTTAACTAGGAACAAGGCAAAGTCGATCTTTCATAATTGAGAAATCTTCACTGAATCAACTTTGAACTTTTGACTTTTAACTTTGACGTGTTATTAAATCACAATTAAATTGAAATATTTTTCATTGTTTCTAAGTTTTAAAAAAGTTCACTGTATTTTTTTAACTATTGACATTTTTAAAGATATAAGCTCATCCCGATGTTACACTCATCAAAACCTTTCATTTGAGTACCCACATCAATTTTTCATATATTTTATATATTTATATATATATATATGAATATATAAAAAATATATCAAAATGCATGTGGGTACTCAAACGAAAGGTCTTGATGAGTGTAACGTCAGGATGAGCTTATATCTTTAAAAATGTCAATCATAGTTGACAAGATACAATGTCATTTTTTAATTATTGACATTTTTTAAGATATAAACTCATTTCGATGTTACACTCATCGATACCTTTCATTCAAGTACTCACATGGCATTTCTTATATATTTTATATATATACATATATATATAAATATATGAAAAATTGATGTGGAAGTTCACAATGTAAAACTCAAAATGATTTTAATAATTATAAAATAAAGTCAAAAGTTGTTTAAGATTAAATTCAGATGAAGAATAAACTATTTTTTTTTTATTTGATGAAATTGTGATAGCAGATAATTTAAAATAAAAATAAACATTTAAATATTGAAAATAGTAAATTTGAAAAATATATGACTACGAGGAATTAATTAATCGTCATATCACTGACGCGTGATCTCTCAAGCCTTGAAACTCATACCGTCGTTCTGCGAATAATAATTCGGTTCTAAATTTGGTTATGCTGATCGCGTCTGAATTAAACCGATAAACCTGCTCCTCTCATCTGTTTATTATAGAAGCTATACATTGGAAAATTACGTCGATACACCGATTTATATAAATTCACCCTATAACACTCATCATTGTCTTTATTAGATTTATTATTACTATTATCAGCTTGCAACAACACAGTCGTTACTTTGAAAGTAGAGTAATAACAGGCATGTTCATTATATAAATAAAATATCCATAAAATTACATCCTCATTCACGATCAAAGAGAGCTGATCACTCCGTCCAATAAATCAATCCGCTAATAAAATATTTAATTAAATAATTGACCTCCATTTATTGAGGTTTATGATTTCAATTATTTATTTTACGCTCAATGCGCTTCACAAAATTATTTACATTTATATTTATAACTGATACCTCGGTGTTGTAATTTATTGAACCATAAAAATTTTTGGTTTGCTGAAAGGTTTTGCTGTTACGACCGCTGAATTTTTGATAACAACTAATATCGAAAAATTCATGAAATAAAGAGCGTGTTCGAGAATAAATAGATAGTTTAATAATTCATTCTGCTTTTAGGGTGTTTTATATTTTATTTATAATAATGGATCACCACGAAACACAATTTTGGACGCGCGCTACATAAATAATGATTAGGAGAAAAAAAAAAACAATTTTCTTTGACAAGGGAAAAATTAATCATTATTATAGTTTTTAAGTCAGACAAAATTTATTTAATATTATTTTGACTTTTTAAGGTCAAAAGTTACTTTAATTTTTTTTACTTTCAAATTTTTCTATTTTACTAAATATTTTACACTATTGTAATGTGCAAAATTATTTATCTTTAAAATGAATGTTCAAATTTCAAAAATTTTAACACAGTTTATACTAAAAACTATTTTTATGGATAAAAAATAATAATTTTTTTAATTTCAAAATTTTGACAAATATTTTTTTTGAGGAAAATTATGACATTAAAGTTAGCAGTCTCTAGGAAATTTTTTATTTTTTTTTTTAACAAAAAATTTGCTCCAAAAAATTATTTCTAAAAAATGGCATTTTTAATTTTTTTAAATTTCTACATGTCAATTTTTTTATATTTTTTTTTTGCCATAATTGATTTGTTCAAAAAAATTCTAAAAATTATTAAATATCTGCTAAATTTATCATCTTGGAAAATTTGATTCTTAATTGTAAATTTTTATTTTTTTTTTTTAAAGACTCAAAAAGTAATAAAAATAAATTTTACGAAGCCAAAAATGTGTTCAGTAAAATTTAAAATTCAAATTTTGGATTAAATTTTTATGATAAAAAATTGTAATAATACTTTTTTATAAGAAATTACATTTTTAGACGATAAAGTCCTTGTCATTTATTTAAAAAAAAAATTCAGAGAAGCCGAAAAATAATTTTACAAAATTAAAAATCAAAAATATGCAGTAAAACTTAAGATTCAAATTTTTGGTTAAATATTCATACCAAAAATTTTAAAAAGTAGTTTTTTCCAAAATCCAAATTCTAAGTCAATAAGATTCTTATAATTTCCCAGAAAAAAATTCAGAATAAGCCAAAAAACAATTTTTCAAAATTACAAATATGCTTTTTGCTACTAAAAATTTAAATTTAAAATCTGGCTAAAATATTCATGCAAAAAAATTTTTTTTAAAATACCAATTTTCAAGTCCATTAATTTTCTACAAAAAAAGGTCTGTTAATTTTCCTCTATCTCTTATCTTTCATACAAAATATTAATTCTAAATTTCCAACATTTTTACCGTGTAATAAATCAAAAGATCATTTTTAGATTACTATCAAAGATTACGTCAAAAAAATTGGTACACACTTTGCAAGAAATTTTCAACTTTGCACATTAAGCAAAAAAAAGCTTCCCTAAAATCATTTTTCACGCCCCGCCGCTTAAAGGCTTTATATCCCTCGAAAGTTTCCCCGCATTTTTTCGATAAAAAAAAAAACTCGGAAGGAATAGAGATAAGCTGTCACTCAGCAGCATTGCTGATAAATAACTCGGAGCGCAAAGTGGTCTGACCATATCCGAGACATATCTACTGAGAAATAAGGTGTAGCCTGGATCCAAGGATCACAACCTCTCATTTTACTCCTCTTACAGCATAAACCATTCAAACTAAACTAAACTAAACTGACATGACACACAGCCGCGAATTTATCTCATCGACTAATATTTTTACGGCCTCGTCTGACCTTGGGATTAATCCGTAACTCGTAAAATAAAATGCCCCATATATTTTCTATTAAACAACTTTATTTTCTCCAGCTCATCATCGTAACTTTATTTTGTCGGAACTTTAACATACGTGACAAAAATACCGAACACCCCCTCCTTTGTCTTGACAAAATAACCTTCAGAGTCCCAAAAAGTCAAATCTATTATTCCGAAAAAATAATAAATAGTAACTATAGCAACCTTGCAGTTACTATTTGACTGCCGTGACTTGTGAACTATAAATAAATAAAATTTTGCTTTATTAAATAATAATTTTTGTTAAATTGCACTGTATTTTTTTAACTATTGACATTTTTAAAGATATAAGCTCATCCCGAAGTTACACACATCAAAAGCTTTCATTTGAGTACCCACATGCATTTTTGATATATTTTTCATATATACATATATATAATATAAATAAATATATGAAAAATTGATGTGGGTACTCAAATGAAAGGTCTCGATAAGTGTAATGTCGGGATGAGCTTATATCTTTAAAAATATCAATAGTTCACAAGATACAAGGACGTTTCTTAAATTAATTATGTTAAATTGCACTGTACTTTCTTAACTATTGACATTTTTAAAGATATAAGCTCATCCTGATGTTACACTCATCAAAAGCTTTCATTTGAGTACCCACATGCATTTTTGATATATTTTTCATATATACATATATATAATATATATATAAATATATGAAAAATTGATGCGGGTACTCAAATGAAAAATCTTGATGAGTGTAACATCGGGATGAGCTTATATCTTTAAAAATAGTCAATATTTCACATGATACAGGTAAATTTCTCAATTCTGTTAAATTGCACTGTTCTTTCTTAACTATTGACATTTTTAAAGATATAAGCTAATCTCGATGTTACACTCATTAAGAGCTTTCATTTGAGTACCCACATACATTTTTCGATGAGTGTAACAACAAGATGAGCTTATATCTTTAAAATATATATTATATATATATATATTTTTCATATATACATATATATAATATATATATAATATATGAAAAATTGATGCGGGTACTCAAATGAAAAATCTTGATGAGTGTAACATCGGGATGAGCTTATATCTTTAAAAATGTCAATATTTCACATGATACAAGGTAAATTTCTCAATTCTGTTAAATTGCACTGTTCTTTCTTAACTATTGACATTTTTAAAGATATAAGCTAATCTCGATGTTACACTCATTAAGAGCTTTCATTTGAGTACCCACATGCATTTTGATATATTTTTCACATATACATATATATAATATATATAAATATATGAAAAATTGATGTGGGTACTCAAATGAAAGGTCTTGATGAGTGTAACATCAGGATGAGCTTATATCTTTAAAAATGTCAATAATTCACAAGATACAGGGTCTTTTCTTAATTATGTATCTAGAGATAGAGCATTTTCGAATGCAGCCTAAATACTTGTCATCATAAATTGACTATTGGTGAGAATGATATGAAACCTTGAAAAAGCACAACTCCAGGTCAAGACCTTTCCAACGATATCAAATTTAACCATAAAAACCCATTTTATCATATAAATACACTGGCCACAATATGTCGCTTATTCTCTTAATAATATAGATAATAAAATTTTACTAAAGCCTCGACAACAAATTTAAAAACAACTTCAACCTCTCGATGTCGTTCGCACACGTGTCAGTTTAAAATCAAAACCGCGGTACAATCAACTCGACAAAATGATATTTACCCAATAACAAAATTATCAATGTTATATTCCGTAACCACGGTAAATCGACAATATCAATCATCTGAAGAGTAACACTTTGAAAACAACTCTTTTATTGTCACTAAAAAAAAATTTTACGATCAAAATACTGAAAAAAAAATACACTCCAATTTATTCAAGATTCAATTTTTTGTAAATATGTTCCACGACTTAAAATTAATATTCTGCAGATACGCTAAAATTACTAAGGACTTTTTTTTCATAGAAAATTAAATTTCCGATAATATGATCCCTGTACATTATATATTTCATCTATTATCTACCTCTCATATTTAAGCTCTAAATTTTATTTTAAAGTTGACAGATCTTTCTACTTGAGCACTTGAAAAATTTTTTTCAAAAAATTTTATTTAAATTCCGTCCAAAGAACAAAAGATAGTAAAATTGAATCAGACCTTTAAAAAAAAAAATTGAATTTCCAATAAAATAATACTCTACACAATTTTATGTATCTCTCGTATTTGAGCCTTAAATTCAATTTTAAAATTGACATGTGTTTTTACTGAAATACTTGGAAAAATTTTCTTAAAACTATTTATTCAAATTTCATCTAAAGAACAAAAGCTACGTTAAAATTGAATCAGACATTTTTTATAGAAAATAAAATTTTCTACAAAAATTGTCTTACATTTTTTTCATATCCAATATTTATCCCATAATTTAAATTTAAATATTTATTTAAATAAAAATAAAATTTTTTTTCTCTATTTTTTGCCTCCAGTTTCTCCCTTAACTTCTCAAATCCTCCACAATATTACCACGTACCTTTTGAAACCACCAACCGCGTAAGGATTATCCACTAAAATTCACTAAAAACCAACCACTACAAATAAATAATCCAAAAAAAAAAATTATTTTCAACAATTTTCCAATTCATTGACACGAACAGAAAAAAAATTTCTAATTTTTACCACAAAAAAAAAATTAATAAAATTGAAATAACAATTAAAATTAAGCACAGAAAAAAATTCAACACGCCGTACCGAGTACGCGGTATAATCGCGGAAAAATTCCTCGCGAAGCTTGATGTTGCTCGTAGCCGGTTAGGTGGGAGACTGGCGAGTTCGGTGTGTTAAAGACTGGCGAGTATAGAGTATACGTCGGCGTCGCGACGCTGAGGATGCTGGGTGGGTGGGCTGGCAGCCGCCACCGCCGCCGCCGGCGCGACGAGCTCGCGCTGTAGAGACTAGAGCTCTAACGCTTGGCAGGGCCACGACGGCGACGCTTCTTTGCGAGGGCGTGGTCCCACACCACGTACGGATCATTCTGCTCTCATCTTCTCTGTCTCTCTTTTCCTATTACCTATTATACACTACTCATACACTGGCATACGCTATTCATGTTACGCCGCATGTACTATCAGAGAAGGTTAAGATGAACCCACTACCCACTACCTCATATCACCTGCTGACTATCAATAACAGTACTGGGCTTTTGTTTGGTCTCAAGATGTTGACAGGGTGAGAGCTGATGGACTTAGCAATGACCCGAGCTATCAGAAATTGAAGAGGTCAAGTTGATCATGAATCTTAAGTTTAAATTTTTTATCTTCTGTGAAGAAATTTTTGTCAAAATATATATTTTAGAAGTAAAAAAAATAAAATATTATAATTAAATTTCAGCTGATTTTTTAATACATTCAATGTATTTTATTTACATGAAAAAAAAAAAAAAACGCTTGAACTGAGAAAATTATAAGAAACTAGCAACTTTGCAATCACTATTTGACTGCCGTGAGTTGTGAACTATGAATAATTGAAATTTTGCTGTATTACATAATGACTTTTGTTAAATTGCACTGTAATTTTTTAACTATTGATATTTTTAAAAATATAAGCTCATCCTGATATTACTCTCATCAAGAGCTTTCATTGGAGTACCCACATGCATTTTGATATATTTTTCATATATACATATATATTCATATATATACAATATATATAAATATATGAAAAATTCATGTGGGTACTCAAATGAAAGGTTTTGATGAATGTAATGTCGGGATGAGCTTATATCTTTAAAAATGTCAGTTGTTGACAAGATACGAGGTCATTTCTTAATTATTGATATTTTTAAAGATGTAAGCTCATCCTGATGTGATACTCATCAAGAGCTTTCATTTGAGTACCCACATGCATTTTGATATATTTTTCATATATACATATATATAATATATATAAATATATGAAAAATTGATGTAGGTACTCAAATGAAAGGTCTTGATGAGTGTAATGTCGGGATGAGCTTATATCTTTAAAAATATCAACTGTTGACAAGATACGAAGTCATTTTTTTAAACTCATAAATTATTTAAGTTGATTTTAAAAACCTGAAAATTTCCTGAGAAATTTTTTTCAGGGTGAAAAAGATAAAAAAATTTTTATCCTACAAGGAACTTATTGGACAGCGTGATACATATGTTTATAGGAAATTGAATGATCTCATAGAAAGGTCTCTTAAGATTCACTGATATTTTTACTTTTGTAAAAGCTATTTAATAAAGTTAAACAGATTCTAAAATTTAAGATTTTTTTTTATTTTTGGTGAAATTGTTATTTTTAGATAAAAAATTTTGGTCTATTTTAAAGAATTGCTTATTATAACTGCAGAAGAACATGAAACTATGTATAAAGTTGTTGAGATGAATGGAATGTAGAACTTACATATTTTTTTTATTCATTGAAATTTATTTTTAATTTTTGGTTGTAATACAGTTTCTGAAATATGTAGAAAAATTTTGTAAAAATAAATAAAATTAGTATAAAAATATATATTCAAAATAAAACCCTTTACGTTGCGAAGCATGCTATACATCGAAGTAATAAATTAATAGTGTACTTCAAACTTTATAAAAAAACATTCAGTACTATAAAAATATATTTTTTAGTTCTTTTTTATTACATTTTTATATACATTCAAAATGTAATAAAAATATATACGAAAATTTTCTAAAAGTTAAGGATTCAAATTGAATTTTTTATACAAATTTTACATATTTACATATTTTTATTATATTTTCTATACATAAGAATTTTTGATGAAGGATTACCAATGTATAGCTCTAAAAAAAAAAAAAAAAACACTCCCTTGATCCATACCGTACCGAGGTCAGGAGCTGGTTCAATGAAAAACCTTTTGTGCAATAAGATAACTTTGGCCTTGTTTATTTAAATCCACATTCAGAAGCTACCCAGAATGAAAAAATATTTAATCCTAAAATAAAAAGCTACAAAAAATTTTTACACTGCTGATTCGACATCTACGCAATATTTTTTACAATTTATTTTTAGCGCCTATCTTGTCTATCTCTATCTGATCTTTACAAATAAAACCGTGCGGTCAAAGACTGCCTCCGGGGACACCTAAGGGACAAAAGTTGCGGATGTCTAGAGTCTCATAGAGAACTACAAGCTCAAGTAATAAAAATTTTTTTTTCTAAATAAAAACTGGCAGACGAGAAGCTTTCATAAGAGCTCTTCTTACTTTAACTTCTACTCCTACTTCTGTCGTCAGTATTTTAAAGAACCGCAAGCCGGTTGTTTGTTTATTTGTTTGCTCGGTTTCTTTTTGTTTGTTTGATTACTTGAGTAGCTTGTACCTTCCAGCTTTTACTCAAGGATTTCGGATATTTTTTTACTCAATTTACAATAACTCCGATTGTAAACAAAAAAAAAAACAGCAAAGCTTAAAGGTGAAGATAAAGAGAAAGGAAACTAGCTTTAAAATATTTGTCAAATTTTATTGTGGTTTTTATTAATGGTTATGGAAATTTTGTGTTATATTTATGAATGTATGAAGAAAAAAAAAAAGCCGAAATAAAAGTAGATTTCAGTTTGAATTATTTTACAGCGAATTTATGGATAATGAAACTATTATTCTTTGAAAAAAAATAAATGTTAATTTGAAAAAAAATGGCAAAACGAATGCAACAGTAAAATTTTATTGGATCACCATATAGATTAGGTGATTATAGGTCTAGGCTAATAGTAATATATGCAAATTGAAGCTCATTTAATAGACTCTCATATGAAGTTGACAAAAAGTCAATAAGTTGTCCCAGTCAAAAGTTATTTTAGTATAGGAAGAAGTGGGAAAAATGTGACTTTTGAATCGTCTAAAGTTCAAGTATGTTCCATTTAATTAAATTAAGATACTTTACAAATTGTAGATGGTATTATGACAAACCGTGTCAAATCGTATAATATTTAAATAAAACTATTCATATGTCAGCATATTACAACGAAGATGAATTTATCTTTATTCATACACGGAAAAAAGTTAACTGTAATAAATAACAGTCGATTTATAATAAGTAATGATCAACTGCTAAAAAATACCATTTCAAACAGTAAAATCGTGATTTTACTATTCACTTTAAAATATTTACCATTTAAACGTTACAATTTACTCTTTACATGGAAGAAAATACTATTTCAAACAGTAATATTCGCTATGTGAATATCTAAAATGTTAAAGTATAATAATTAAGAATTCAGACTTTAATATTTATCATTTCGTACCTAAAAAATGATCTTATGATATGTAAAAAGTATAAAATAAAGTTAGTTAATTTCTAATACAAGCAACATCAATATTTACAAAGTAAAATGGTAAATTTTAAACGCAACGCTAAAAATTAAACTGTAATTATTGACTTGCTTGGACTGGTAAAATGTATATTTTAAAAGTATAATTTTTACTGTTTCAAATGTTAAATTCTCCCAGAGTAAGACCTCCTTCTCTTTCATCTGAGTTCCCCTTCTCCTCATAATATGGACTATACATTGAAATGGCAATTTTTACTGTTTGAAACTGTAATTTTTTAAGATGAAAGAGTCGTTATTTACTATAGTGACAGCTACTAATCACTTATTTTGGATATTAAATTATAAATTGTGGCTTTTATACTTTCTACATTAAGTTCTGTAATATTTATATTTTTGCCACCCCGATGTCCGCTTTACTGTTTGAAACTATAAAAATTAACCGGAATCCGAGTGAATATTACAGTTTACTTTTTTCCGTGTAAATTAACTAGTTTATGTAAATAAATTATTGAACAAAGAAATTCTTTTCTGGACAATAAATTAATTTTATTATTATCCACATGGTAACAGTAATTGTTTTTATTCATATTTTGAAAAAATTTAGTCAAAAAATATTTTTATAATATAAAAATTTACTAATTAATTTGGATATTTTTTTTATTTTATCGTAAATATCTTCAAATTAGATCTTATTACCCGCTACTTAAAATTTTTTACAGTAAATTCCTTAAAGTCAAAAATTAAAATTATTTTACTTATTTATACATATGTCATCACTGCCATAAGTGTATAATTAAAAAATGTATTTTTAATTTATTGACTTACAATGAACATGTTGCTGTATTTTATCATTTTTATTTTATTTTTGGATTTAAAATTATGGACTAATTTTTTATAATTATTTACAGTTGCCTGAGGAAGTATGGATAATATACGAAAGGTACACTGAGAAAAAAAAATACTTATATTAAGAAAATTTTCTTGATACAAGAATTCATGTTCTTGAAAATTTTCAAGAATATATTCTTAGCTCAAGAACTTATTAAATTGATTGAAATAATTTTTACTTAATTCAAATAAAGCTATTCTCTTGATTATTGATTATTCAAGAATTTAATAATTAATAATAATAGAATATTTGATCGTCATCGAATTTCTTGAACCAAGAAATTGTTAATTGAGTATAAGTATTTTTTTTTTCTCAGTGTAGTAATTTAAAAATATTTAGCTGTTGTTATTTGTCCAAATTCCCGCTATTATATTTAAAATTGATTGTCGGACGTTAACGCCCTGAATAAATTTATACTTTAATTTAAAAATCATCTGATTTTTAAATATTTGTCATGTTAAATTTTGACTATTATTAATGATTATGCAAATCTTATATCATATTATATTTATGAACGTATAAATCTAGGTGCCGCGTTAATATATGTATAATGTAGACGGCTGTATTATGATTACATTTTATGATTGTATGGGAAGCCAAGGGCGTTCAAACGCGGAAATAATGGAGCACGTTGAAGCTTACGGAAAACCGAGTGAAAAGACACTTTAGTGTTGAGTAACCAGATTTTCCTTTGACTTTTATGGTTGAATTTAACAAAGGATACTGTTGTAATTGTATGTGTTCTTTAACTCTCATTCCATACTTTACAGAGTATGCTTTTCATCCTTATTAATAAAATATATTATTATTTAATTTATTCACTCTGTTTTATCTTCTTTTATGTTTCAACTTCAATATTTTATTTTTTCCTTGAAACTTATTAAAAAATCTGAGTTTATTTTTACTTATGAGTTTACACTGTAAAGTTTTTAAGTACCGAGAATAATGGCTAATTAAATTTTATTTTCAATCATTAGCGAGACTGATTTCTGTTACAACAATTTTAAGAGTATTAAATGTAAGCTTTAAAAATAACATTTAAATTATTTCACTGGCAATATTTTCTCTTTGATTAAAAAGTTTATAGAACATTAATTTTAAAATGTTCAAGCTTTTTTTCTCCTCAATTATGATAATTAATTATAACAAGCTTCAAAAAATAGCTTCAAGTACGCTAAGACAAATTTATTCTCCAAAAGCAAAAACTTTGTATAAATTGTAAATATACGCGAGAGCTTGCTCACAATTATAATATAATTTTATTTAATACGAACGTGCATTAAAATGTTAACCTTCGGTCATATTTTATTTATTTCTCATTTTTTTAAGTGGAATTAATTTCTAAAAAATAAAATAAATTATTTATTTAATTTTAACTTAAACATTTTATTTTTCTTTTTTTATAATTCCAATTTTAATAACTATTTTTTTTTGTCCGCTAATGTTTTTTATTTTAAACTGAAGAAAATTTTTTTTTGCTATCAAAAAAATTTTTTCATCATTTTTTTAAAGTAACTAGCAACCTTGCAGTCACCATGTGACTGCTGTTTCTTGTGAACTATAAATAAATAAAATTTTGCTTTATTAAATTAAATAATGACTTTTGTTAAATTGCATTGTACTTTCTTAAATATTGAAGTTTTTAAAAATATAAGCTCATCCCGATGTTACACTCATCAAGAGCTTTCATTTGAGTACCCACATCAATTTTTCATATATTTATATATATTATATATATGTATATATGAAAAATATATCAAAAATGCATGTGGATACTCAAATGAAAGGTCTTGATGAGTGTAATGTCAGGGTGAACTTATATCGTTAAAAATGTCAGTTGTTGATAAGATACGCGGTCATTTCTAAATTATTGACATTTTTTAAGATATAAGCTCATCCTGATGTTACACTCGTTCAGAGCTTTCATTTGAGTACCCACATGCATTTTGATATATTTTTCATATATTCATATATATAAATATATAAAATATATGAAAAATTGATGTGGGTACTCAAATGAAAGGTTTTGATGAGTGTAATGTCAGGGTGAGCTTATATCTTTAAAAATGTAAATAGTTCACAAGATACAAGGTCATTTCGTAATTAAATAAATTAAAAAAAAATAAAAATTACGATGAATTTTAATATCAATTTAAATTCAAGACTAAAATCTTTAGATTTAAAATTTTAATTTCTTAAATAAAGTTTTACGAATTTCTCTTAAAAAAAAAAAACAGTCAAAAATTTTTACCAGCCATTAAAAATTCACTTTGTAATATAATTTCATTGAACCTGTAAACGTACATCAAGTCTTTATCTCCAAGAATAAAGCAAAACAGTAAAAGCAATGAGCGCAGTACATTACAGAGGAGTCAGTAACACGCACCTGCTGGTAAATGAAACGTTTAATTTCTGTGTGCATCTGTACGTACAAATATACATTTAGAAACTGCGTCTGGTTATAATACACTAGGTACCATATTCTGTGGGATAAATTTTACGATGCACAATACAGCGCGGACAATAGTAGTAGACTAGTTGTGGACCTGACCCAATTGGAACGCATCTCTAGTCTTTAGCATGCACTGGTGATATCGCAATCCGAGGAAACATTTCGAGGCGACTAAATGTACTTCGATTGTAACTCTCTATCTTCTTAAATATATAAATGTATGTATATTATATATCTATGTAGAAATATAGAAAGATGGGTGTAAATATAATATATATACTCCAACTTAAATGATTTTGTTTTAACAGCGGGCAAGGTTAACAGTCGACCGTCGAATTTATAAATAGTCACCCGTTAAGAATCAACATCAATGTCTTTTTTGTTTTCCTGCTTTAATGCAATGTTACGCAACTATTTTTACTTTTATTTTAGTACTCTATTGTGTTTTTAGTTTAACAGTTTTAATTTTTTTTTCAACAAATATAATTTCTGAGTTGAAATTTTATTTTAGTTAAAAGAATCAGAAAAATTTTATCTTTATAAGACAATATTGTTAAATTTAATATAATTGCAAAAATCTCAACCTAAATTTGTAATTTTTTACAATTTTATATATTTTTTGACAATAGTCAAATTTTTTTAATTTTTTAGAAGAGTTTTAAATAGTTTGTTGGTTTATAATCTTGTTCTGTAATATTTTTCCACTAAATAATTATTTAGTAATTGATTTTGTATTGTACAGAAAAAATAAAAAAAGAAAAATTACCTTATAATAAATAGTAATAAGCGTCGCTTCATATAAAAAAAACTCCAAAAATTGCAGTTACATAAACTCAAACTTTGAATGTTAATTTTCAGAGTTTTCAATATAATATTCACATTTTACAATGTAATTCTTACAAAATCTGTAATAATTACAATCTAAAATTGTAATTTTTCCAATTATTTATATGAAGCGCCTTTTTACATTATATAATGTAATTTTTCTCTTTTTTTTCCGTGTACACTGAAAAAAAAAATTAACGATTCAAGAGAAAAATTCTTGAACCAAGAATATAATTTTGAAGAGGGTAATTGTCTTGAATCAAGACGAAAAATTTTTGAATCAAGTAAAATTTCTTTAAATCATGAATTTTTCTACACTGAGAGAAAAAAAAATTTGGTCCAGCAAAAAAATTTCTTGGCTCAAGAATCGTTTAAAATAATCTTTGGTTTTTTGATAAAAGAATATCAATATCTATCATGATAATAAAATATTGGCATTAATTTTGATAGATTAACAAACGAATAGGTTCACTTGAATTAAACAAAAAATAATTTGATTAATTCGATCAATTATTGAGACAAGAAAATATATCCTTGAAAATTATCAAGAATATGGATTCTTGTGACAAGAGAATTTTCTCAAGAGTAGTACTTTTTTTTTCTCAGTGTACTCTAATCAAGAATATTAAGTTCTTCAAAATTTATATACTTGATTCAAGAACATTTTTTTTTCTGTCTAGCTAATTAATTTTTGAAAGTATAATAATAATGATTTATTAATTGTTCAAGAATACATAATTATTCGTACAATGGGTTAGAAAATTATACATAAGCATTTGATAATTGCTAATAAACTATCTGATAAAATCAACTAAGTAAAAAAATTATTTTATAAAAAAAGTTTATAAAAAATTATTTTAAATTCCTGAATTTTTGAAAGTACTTAAACTAAGTAAATTGTAATAAAAAATATCCTTTTAATTTTATATTCTTCATTATCATTGTAATTATGAAAAATAGAAGATATTTTTTAAAACTTAGTTATATTTTAATAAAAAATAATTATTGTTTCAGTAAGAAGAAAACTGGCGCGTTGAATGTGAGTTTAATTTGTAAGACAAGTATGCAGAAATAGGTATAAAGGAATTTTCAACTGTTGAATTAAGTGAGTGGAGTAAGTGTAATTGTAACACGCGAGTCATACTAGAATTGTGGAAGTTTGTATTCGCGGGAAGCACTGGCAAATCGCCAAGAAGCCAGGCATTCCTTAGACTCATAAGCATCGCTGATTCCGCAGTTATTGTACTGTGACAAAATAAGAGTTATCTAAATCTAAATAATCTGTTATTCACCATTATTTTACTTTTAATGTTGGATTATTTTCATTTGTTTGCTACTGTTAGATTTTATATCATTTTTATTTTTATTATTACTATTATTGTGATTATGATCATAATAATTATTATAGACATAATGAATAATGCAGGGTACTCGCGCATTTAAATATTTCGTCTGTTTAGTGCTTTTTGAATTGCTAATTATGTATCTGCTTGTCGACTTTTATTTTTGAATTCATAGATGCTCTTTCAAGTTCTTTCAATCTTATCTACACTCGTATATTAACTGAGGAATTTGTTTTTTATTTTTAACCCGGTATTCGCTTTGAAGTTAAATATTTATTCAATTAGAAAAAAATTTATTTTAAGTTCTGCCAGTCTACTGTTCAAAACATTTAGATAGTTTAAATGTTTTTGTTCGAAAAAAAATTACAATAATTATATTATACTGGAAGAGAAAAAATTAAATAATTAATTTAAACTAAATTCAGAGATCTAAAGTTTAGACAAAAATTCTTCAGAGTTAGAATAAATGTAAAATTTGTCGCAAGCGTTTTTTATGATAATTTATATTTGACTAACATTGTCAACATCTTCATTTATTTTCCGAATATTTTATATTTATGTATTGAAATATTTGACTAGAATATTTTATGACACTGAAGTTAGCAGACGTCTAAGAATTTTTGATTTTTTTTTTTTTAATTAAATTACAACTCAAAAGATATTTTTAAAAAATTGCACTTATAGTTTTTCAAGTTTTTTACATGTGACAATTTTTTTTTTTAATTGTTTAATTGAAATTTTTTCAATAAAATATTTCTAAAAATTTTGAAATGTCAGCTAACTTCATTTTCACAATATTTTGTTATTTTTTTTTTGTCCTTACTTATTTTTTATTTTTTTTTTTAATTTTAGAGTTTAGAACGGTAAAAATTGTTGGAAAAAAATTTCTTCACTAAATTTTACCTCCACCCTTTTTGGCCCGTTTTGCCCTCTTCCACCCCTACAACTTAATTTTGATTTCATAAAGGTAAACTTGATAATTATTTTCAAATAAAATTTGATATTTTTTCGGCGGTAGTCAATTTTTTGATTTTACATCAAATAAAAAATTAAGTTTATAAAAATAGAAATAAAAACAATAATGTAAAATTTTTTTCTCAGCAAAAAGTTAAAAATCAATTTTCTTACCACCGAGGTCAGCTTAAAGAATAAAATTTAAACTTTTCACCTATTAAACTAAAAATTATTACAGGAAATGGACATTTATAACAAAGGGTCGTCATAAATAGGTCGGTTACTCACTAGGAAAGAATTCAATAACTCATGTCAATAAAATAAATTTTTAGAAGTTAGATTTTTGGCAAAAGAACAATGGGTGTCTAAAACAGATGAATAAATCCTTTTATCTTTATAGGGCGAGAGTAGAGTTATTGAAAGGCTAAATGAAAATGTAACATATAGTAAACTTGACGCTCGAGTTGTTAAGCAGGACAACGGGCATCGAGTCCACATAACAAGAATTTGTATACGAATAGAAGCTGTGTAGAGAAAGAATCAAAATATGTACAAGTAACTCCATTTATTCCATTTCTTCCCCTACCGTCTATCATCTTTCTCCGTTTTAAATTACATTTATTATTTAACTGTTGTCGTGGCAGTTGTCCAAACATACTGTAGGAAATAAGAGAAACGTTATGACAACAAAAGTTTTTGTCATATTGGAAGAAATGTTGAGGGTAA
Organism: Cotesia congregata; assembly: GCA_905319865.3. Classification (NCBI taxonomy): domain Eukaryota; kingdom Metazoa; phylum Arthropoda; class Insecta; order Hymenoptera; family Braconidae; genus Cotesia; species Cotesia congregata. The sequence goes on along the minus strand of CAJNRD030001121.1, from coordinate 17,307,796 downwards.
TATTCATTTTTTTACAGAACCAAATATTGACCAGGCAACATAAAAACTTAATTATAAAAAATCTAGTAAATTAATTTTATATTTATTATGTAATTATACTTGAGATGAAAATTTTATGTACATAAAAATAAAAAATATTATAACACTTGTTGCAGTTTATAATCTCTTTTAATAAATTCACAAATAATGTATTTATGTCTCAACTGGTTAATATTTTCATTCTTTTTCCTTATTAATTTATATTTTTTTTTCTCTTAGAAGTTGAGTTAAGAAAATAATATAAAAATCCTGTGTAATGTTTTATAAAATAAACTTAATAATTATGAAAAAAAAAAGTTATTCAAAATCCTTACGCTAAAAAAAAAAAAATTTGTATAAAAAAAAATTTTTTATCTTAATAATTGGTCGAATTTAATTATAAATAATCTATATTATTAAGAGAATAACAAAAATTTTGTGGTCAGTGTATTTAAATGATAAAATTAGTTTTTTTTAGTGAAATTTAGTGTCATTGTAAAAGTCTTGATTTGAATTTGTGCCTTTTCAAAGTTTCATATCATTCTCATCAATAGTCAATTTATGATGATAAGTAATTAGGCTGCATTCGAAAATTCTCTATCTCTAGATACATAATTAAGAAATGACTTTGTAACTTGTAAACTATTGACATTTTGAAAGATATAAGCTCATACCGATGTTACTCATCTAGATCTTTCATTTAAGTACCCTCAAATGAAAGGTCTCGATGAGTATAACATCGCGATGAGCTTATATATTTAAAAATATCAATAATTAAGAAATGACCTCGTATCTTGTCAACAACTGACATTTTTAAAGATATAAGCTCATCCCGATGTTACACTTATCAAGACCTTTCATTTGAGTACACACATCAATTTTTCATATATTTATATATATTACATATATGTATATATGAAAAATATATCAAAATGCATGTGGGTACTCAAATGAAAGCTCTGGATGGGTGTAACATCGGGATGAACTTACATCTTTAAAAACGTCAATATTTAAGAAAGTACAGTACAATTTAATGAATGTCATTATTTAATAAAGCAAAATTTTATTTATTTATAGTTCACAAGTCACGGTAGTCACATAGTGACTTCTTTTATGTTTTTCTGTAATATTTTTTGATCAAGAAATTAATAAAAATAAATTTAACAGAATGGTTTATTTGAATAAATTCCTGACTTTTGAGCCAAAAAATCTTTTTCTGAACTACAAATTAATTTTCTAGTTGCTTATGATAAAAATGACTATTTTTTGCTAGTATATGAAAATAATTAACGTGAAAACGTTGATTACATTGAATATTATTTATTTTATCACAAATATTTTGTAGCTAAGCCTTATTATCCGCTGATGCTTTAATACAATTTTTCAAAAATTAAAAAATAAAATGTAAACATCGTAATTCTTTAATTTTGAATTTTAAAATCATAAACGGCTAGGAATTAAAATATAACATGAATTATTTAAAATAATTGCCCCGAGCTTTAGATATAGAATAAAGGTCTACAAACATATAAATGAATCGGTTTTAAAATGAAAAAAAAAAAAAAAAATAATCAATGATCAAATATCTTTTTTTAATTTAAAATTTAATATCAACTGATATTGGAAATCCTTTGAACGACGTTAAAAACACGTATGCTAAAGCAAACAAAAATATACACAACGCAGGTACTGAAAGCGATCAAATATCACATCAATATTCTTCTCTATAAATCCTATTTTTCTTTTTTTGTTGCAATAAATTTTTTTTCTGTTATTTTTTTTGACACTCCATTTTTATAGCGGATTTTTTTAATCGTCGTTTCTGTTCTAGAATAACGATGATGCAACCAAGTTAAATTGACTTCTCACACCGCAAGAGTGCGAGAGAGATAGAGAGAGAAATAAAATGACTAGGTTGTAGACTGATATCATAAAGTTCGGAAAAGCTCAGCTCCATTATCAGCCGTGCTTCGTCGCCTCTGTTAATTGATGCACTACAACACAAAAAGTGATAGCGCCTAAACCAACATTTTCTGATACCGATTGACATCTAGGGACAATGTAACTGTTTAGTTACTTTACAATGTTTTAGCACTATCGAGCTTAATTAAAATAACAATAAAAGTACAAAAAAGGATCGATAAGGGGTTATACGTAGTTGCAAGACTAAAAAAACATTTTTTATGAATTTTTTATCGACACAATTTTTATTTATCAATTACAAGAGATGGTTATTCAAATAGAGCCTACTTTTAAGAATACAATAGTGCGTCAATCTTTTGATTTTTTTTCAATAATTCAATTAGAACAAAAAAATATTTTTAAAAAATTGCACTTACAGTTTTTGAAATTTCCTAATTATAACACCAAAGTTAGCCGACATTTTTAATTTTTTGAGTTTTTTTTAAATTTTTTTAATTTTTCAAAAATTGCGCTTATAGTTTTTCAAGTTTTTTACAAATGAAAATTTTTTTATTTTTTTTATAATAATTTTTTCAATAACAAAAATTTTTATATGTCGGTTAATTTAATTATAGCGCCAAAGTTAGCCGACATTTTTAATTTTTTTAATTTTTCAAAAATTGCGCTTATAGTATTTTAAGTTTTTTTCAAATGAAAAATTTTTTTTTATCATTTTTTCAATAAAAAAAAATTCTAAAAATTTTTCAATGTCGGCTAACTTAATTTTCATTCCAAACGACCTCTAAAAAAAAAGCGGTGATCTCCATTTCAGCGGTTTGGATTTTTTAAAATAAAAAAATATGGTAAATTCTTTTGAAGGATAGATTAATGCAGGTATTTTATTTTTATTTTTTTTTTAACAATTTGGAAAATTGTTTTTTGACAAAAAAAAAAACTAAATTTTTTACAAATAGCCACCATTTTGTCAAAAATCAAAATTTTTCTTATTCCTTCGTCCAATACCTGTATTAATCTATCCTTTAAAAGAATTTACCATATTTTTTTTTATTTCAGAAAATCCAAACCACGGAAATGTATTCATGAAAGTAGGCTCTATTTAAATAACCATCACTTGTAATTGATAAATAAAAACTGTGTCTATAAAAAATTCATACAAAATGTTGTTTTTTGAGCCTTGCAACTGCGTATAACCCCATAATGGAGCGAACTTGATTTTTAGCGCCTGAGGTTTGCAAAACACTTACAAAATTACAATTATTTAAGATTATAAATGATTATATATTTTCAATTACTTAATATATTACAAAAACAAATTATCTATCGTTGGACGAGATATACTAATAATAATAATATTTTGTTGATGTTATTTATAATTTTGTATTTTTTTTAGCTTATTGCTAATTTTTTTCTTTATTTTAAATATCATTTACCCAGCACATAACGTTTTTTGCATTAAAAAACAAATCGAGTGAGTTTTAAAAAAGATAATTATTAATTAATCAATAACTAAGTATATTATTATTATTATTATAATTATTAATAAAAGTTTTCATCATTTTTACCAGGATGAGCATTTACAGTATTTACAAATTCGGATTAATGCTTGTTATAAATATATTCAATTAACAATAATTAATTAATAATTATAGTTTTATAGTCAATACATTAGTTAATAATAGTATTACAATATAAATGCACACACATCGCCGCTTTAATTTAATGCTCAATTTGAGGGACGCAATTGTAAAATACTTGGTCTTTCTATCCACAAACTTTCAACAATCCTCGTTATTTATTTATTTATTTATTAATTAATATTTAATCAATCGCGTCAGTTAATAAATTTTTAATAAATTTATACGATAAAATAAAAATATGACGAGGTAATTATTAACGCTCAGTAAGTGGAATAGTGAGTTAGTTTAATTTAATTTAACGGCGACGGTGTGGAAGAATTGGGACAGAGGGACGGTGGTCTGAGGCTGGCTCGGTTTTTGGACATAAAATATATTCATACTTTTTTTTCTCAATATTTAAATTAATTAAATAAATTAAAAAAAAAAAATTTTTTTTGCGCTTGCGTTGTAGATATTCGATTTTGTTAACATAAAAAATGTTGCACCAATCAGCGGAATAATTTTTATTTATGATCAATTAAGTGAGATTAAATAAACAGAACGCTCAGCTAAAATAATCTCAATAATTAATTGAATTGAACGAATTTTAGTATAATTACAAATAATTTTATTTAAAAAATAAAATAAAATAAAAATTATGGTTTTATTAAATCTATTAATTTAATATCAATTTCAATAATGCTTGAGGCACTTGAAATATTGACTAAACTTAATTACCGACAAATAACAAACTCTTATTTAATTACGGAATATCTACAACAAATTATTGGCACTAAAATTAATTTAAAATTCAAACTTAAAAATTTTTAAGTCGATTTCATTAAAAATAATATTAACAAATCATTAAAAAAAATCACAATTAATTATAAATAATAATTGAATAATTGTGTAAAATAAAAAATATTCACAATTGGACGTTTACAATAATGGTTCGGTAAAATTACAAGGGCATTAATTGATCAGTTAATGCCGATCAATATTAATTGTCTCACTTGTTATCATTTTAAAAATATATACCACGACAAATAATTTCACAGTCATAATAGTAATAAATATACAATTTGATTAATAATACAATAATAATGGTAATAATAAATAACAGAGTTAATTATAATTACAAAAGCGAATAGCGACAACAACACCGTAATTTACTGTTTTTTACGAATAATTATTAACGGAGACAGTATACGATTAAAAGATTGGCAACAATTACCGATTGTGCTGACACTTAATCGGTTTATTTTTTGGACAATAGATAAAATTTATTTATGATTTTATTAACGTGGTATTTTTTTCTTAATTCCTTGCTTGGCTCATTGAGCTGCAGGAGGTTCTAAAAAATGGACGTTATTATAAATTCTTTTTTAGATTACCTAGCCATCACCTCGTGAAAAATGATCGCTAATAGATTGCTATAATAACTACTATATATATATATATATATATATATATATATATATATGTATATTCTATAGATGATGTAAATACATCGATCAACGTCAAAAAAAATAGTTGCGCGAGGGATAATAACTTATCAAAATATTTTGATTAAAATATTTAATATTTAGCTGCGATTAATAATTTACGGCCGTACTGCTTATTGAAAAATAAATAAACCGGCCGAATTTTATTGTTTTAAATATCGACGGTCGATAATTTAAAAATAAATATATAAAATAATACTTATAAATAATATTGCAATTTTTAAAAACGTAAATAATAAGGAGCACAATGTGATGCGACGGAATTTCGTACTCTCTCATTCGTTCATTATTTAAAAAATTCATTTTTTATCGATTTAGTTTTTAATCAAACTAAAAAAAACCTACGAATGTTTTTTTTTTGTAAGTTTAAAATATAAAAAATCTAAATCGCTATATTTCCAGAAAAACTGGAAATTTTATTAATTTATTTATTTGTTTTTTTATTTTTTACTAAACGATTATTAAATTCTACGTCGTACTATAGTTAATAATAATAACGTATTGTCTACAATCGACTTGTCCTAGTAAGTATTTTAATTTTAAAAAACACCTGACTTATTTCGTGTTTTTATAAAACTAGAATTCAAATTTACGCGTGCAAGCGCGCGTCTGACTATAGAGTTTGCATATATTTTCATGCTTATGATATATTCGACCAATCACGTTACGAATAGTTTGATGCCAGATACATTTCATCTTAATTTTATATTAGGAGGATAAAACCTGGTAACGAAGAGATTTTTATTGTTTTTCTTCACCTATTCTTTGTTTTTTTTTTTTTTTTTTATTATGTTCAACTAGACTTAATCAACGACATGGAGCGTGAGTGATGAATATTGAGAGAAAAAACTTGGGAATCTAGTTAATCCACTGGGAAATTTAGTTATACTAACAAATACCATGACAATTATTCGGATTCGATGGTATTTTATCATCATCTCTCTCCTTTTTTTTTTATTTTCTAATTTTATAATATAATTTTTTTTATTCATTATTTTTTTTTAAGTAAAATATCTCTCTGAATTTTTATTTCATCTGTATTAATGGTACCGATAGTAACATCAATTCCCGAGGCAATTTAACTCCCATCGCGTATATCATCATTTTTTTTCGGAGTACATGAAAATTTTTTATTACCGCGGTACCTTCTATTTTTTAATTAATCACTTTACGGTTCACATATCGACTAAAATTTTTTAATAAAAATTCAAATGAATAAAAAAAAAAATTTCACCGCAATTGTTATATTTAAACTTTGTAATTATTAAAATCTCTAATTAAAATTCAATAGAATGGGGAAAAAAATTATCCGAGATTAAAACTGAAAATAAAAAAAAAACACTCGGATAATAAAGTTAAAATTTTCACCAAATATTTTTTTTCATGAATAAACTTTCCCACAAAAAAAAAAGAATTTTATTAAATAACCGGAGAATAAAAAGAGTTTTTACGTTAAAAGCATTTGAATTGTAAAACAATCCGAATTCGATCAATATGAATCAATACCGCGATAACCCAGTACGTGATACGTTTGTTTTTAACTGACCGGTATTGTCAGAATAACAATTAAAGCGTATTAATATACTTACTAATTTACTCTCGATAAAATTCCATGTACCCGAAAAAAGTTAAAAAGTAAACAAAGTATATGAAATAATAATTATAAACGCGATAGTATTTATAAAAAATAATAATCATCACTCAGAAAACTTTGCTCCATATCTTAACCATTTTCTAGAAAAAATCTCTACCCATATGAGGACGGTGCGTCTGTTGCATGCGAGGAGCACGGCCACGTCCACCACCGCCACTTCCGCCATGTCTACGACTATTTCTCAATTCGCGGTCAACCTCCAATTCCTCTAATTTCATAGTAAGTCCTAGCTTTTGTTGAACTGCGAGACGTAGCAAGTGATTGAGCGTTTTCCTATCCTCCTCGGCAGCAGTCAGTTGACGTTGCAATTCCTCAACTTGTGTTACATATTCCTCACATCGCGCAGCAAACATTGCTCGCAGACCTGAACAGGTTTATTTGTTAGAGGGTATTTTAAAACACACAAGGTTCTATTTTTTTTTTTTAAACGATTAATTGACTAGAAAAAAAACTCTCACCATGGGAATAAATAAAAACGATGATTACATAAACAAACATCGCGTTACTAAAACCATCAAAGGCGTATAAAAAAATTTTTTTTGCCTATCAATGTAAAAATTTTGAAAACATTAATATCTATGGAAAAAACGAAAAAAAAAATTTTTTTGTTATACGCCCTTAAGGTTTTAAGAAAACATTTTTCTAAAGTCATAAGGGCGTATCCTGTTTTTTCGTTTATAAGGGTGTATTACACTAAAGTTCGCCGACGTTTTTAATTTTTTTTTAAATATTAAATTAGAACTAAAAAATATTTTTTTAAAATTGCACTTAGAGTTTTTCAAGTTTTTTACAAATGAAAATTTTTTTTTTATTTTGCAATTATTTTTTTAATGAAAAAAAAAATTTTTTAATTTTTAATGTCAGCTAACTTAATTTTCATATCAATGTTTTTAACATTTGTACATTGGTTGGAGCAAAAAAAATTTTTTTATACGCTCTTATGGTTTTAGTAACACGCCATATAAATGGATGATGTGGGGGAACCAAGATGTGAATAAGGAGTGAGGATTTTTTGATGAAACTAAACGAAGCTACCAGGAAAAAATACAACAATCATGAACGGGAAAAACATAAAAATGAGGAATACCACTTAGGAAATTATACAAACAAAAAATAGCTTTATTAAATTATCATTATTTAACACAAGAACGATCTTGATGGCACATGTTAAGAGCAAGCGCTAAGTCTATTGTAAAGGAACTCGACATTAGTATCGCCATGTAAGCAAGTGCTAAAGCCCAGTATTGATGTTGATATTAATGTACGATTAAATAAGGTAATAAATTAATGGAATATTGTTAGTGGGAATACGGGATAAAAAATAATAAATTTTTGTAATTCATGAATTAAACTCGTGATAACAAAGAAATAAAAGTTCGACAAGGCACTTACTTGAAAATGTCGCTGCATTTTCTTTCAGCCGTCTAAGTTCGTTCCTTAGCTTGGAAATAGTTTCGCTGACGATACTCTTTTCACTTTCGTACTTGCTCTTCAAATTGGTCAACGCAACTTCAGCGGTATTTTTATTTGATTTTAGTACTGTTCTTAAAGTTGCTATCTGTTCTCGTTTAGCTGATAACAACGCCTTTAATTTTATTACCTGCTCCTGCAGATCTCCTTCGTCTGCTTTATTTTCATTGCCGGCTAAAGATAAAACGAAACGATATATTAGTTATGTTTATTATTTAAATTTAAAAAATAAAGAGGGTTGTTAAAAAATTTTACAACCCTTAAATTAATTTGTCTATATTATTAAGAGAATACCCACATCAATTTTTTATATATTTTATATATTTATATATATATGAATATATGAAAAATATATAAAAAATGCATGTGAGTACTCAAACGAAAGCTCTTGATGAGTGTAACATCGGGATGCGCTTATATCTTTAAAAATGTCAATAATTAAGAAATGAACTCGTATCTTGTCAACAACTGACGTTTCTAAAGATATAATCTCATCCTCATGTAACACTCATCGAGACCTTCCATTTGAGTACCCACATCAATTTTTCATATATTTATATATATTATGTATATGTATATATGAAAAATATATCAAAATGCATGTGGGTACTCAAATGAAAGCTCTGGATGAGAGTAACATCGGAATGAGCTCATATTTTTAAAAATGTCAATATTTCACAAGATTTTTGTTAAATTGCACTGTGTACTTTCTTAACTATTGACGTTTTTAAAGATATAAGCTCATCCCGATGTTACACTCTTCAAAACCTTTCATTTGAGTACCCCACAAGATTTTTGTTAAATTGCACTGTGTACTTTCTTAACTATTGACGTTTTTAAAGATATAAGCTCATCCCGATGTTACACTCATCAAGAGCTTTCACTTGAGTATCCACATGCATTTTGATATATTTTCCATATATTCATATATATATATAATATATAAATATATAAAATATATGAAAAATTGATGTGGGTACTCAAATGAGAGGTCTCTATAAGTGTAATGTCAGGGTGAGCTTATATCTTTCAAAACATCAATATTTAAGAAAGTACAGTGCAATTTAACAAAAGTAATTATTTAATAAAAGAAAATTTTAATTTTTTATAGTTCACAAATTACAGCAGTTACACAGAGACTGCAAGGTTGCTAGTAAAAATAAAATACTTACAATTATCAGTCTGATTTCCTTTCAATTTAGACATATCGATAGTGTGTTCAACGGCATTTCTCAGGTGTTTTATTTGATCCATAGCAGTTTCAATATGTTTACCGATTTCTTTAGCTTTACTAAGACTCTTGAGATCTTTGATAGGCAAATCTGTTTTGGAAAGTGTTCTAAACCATTCAATTTTTCCATTATCCTCACTCTCTTCTTTCTCAGGAACTATTTTCTCATGATCGAGTATTACTCGTGAAGGTGTCTCGCCATTTACCGCGCAAACGTGGTGGTAAAGCTGAGCCAGCTCGTCAGAAATATTCTGAAGATCATTCTGAGCCGTGTCTAGACACCCTCCAGCCTCACAAGCCAGCTTTGAAAGAATTTCAATGTCCGATTCAAGCTGAGAATTCCGATGCTCAGTATCCAGTAGCTGAAATAAATAATTTTTATCTTTAATTTTTAAATCAACTAATTTATTTTTAAATAAATAAATAATTTTAAATGACAATCGTAGGATTTTTAATTTTTATAGCTTCATTATTTATGCATTCTTTTAAGCACGAATTACATTTTGCAGTTTTTTATTTATTTATTTTAAAAGTGTAAATTCAGCTTGAAAAATTTTTTTAAATTTTTTATTCGTGCAATTTTTACTCTACTTATTTATTCATTGTATAGATATCATGCCACGTTAATAGTGACCGAGACATTCATATGATTTATTTAATTAATTATTAAAAATTCATTAGAAATAATAGACCGAATATTGAATGAAATTATAATAAATATCAATATTCAATAACCAGCCTCTATTATAATGAATATATTAATTATAATAATTAAATGAATTAATTTATAAGCACATTCACTTTAAAGCTTAGTGAGCTCGCCGGTACAATCGATGATTCCACCTGCTTATCTCAGCTTGTTTAATAAACATACGTGTACGGAAGATTTATAATTGCTACGATAAGCAAGATTTTTTTATCATTACGATACACTTGCTGCTTTGTATGTATGTAATACTAAAATTATTAAATGAAGACCAGAGTATGGCTGATGGTGAAATAATAACGAGTAAACTTATGAACAGAGTATATAATAGTATGTAATAATGCTATTAATTTATGTGAAGTATAAAATTAAGTAGAGTTAAAATATCGCGTTACTAAAACCATAAGGGCGTATAAAAAAATTTTTTTGTTATACGCCCTTATGATTTTAAGAAAACATTTTTCTAAAGTCATAAAGGCGTATCCTGTTTTTTTGATTTATAATCAATTATAGGTCAGAGTAAAAAAAATTGCAAAATAGAAATTATTACTCCACAACTTAATTTAGATCAACAAATATTTATTTAAGTGAAAAAACGACTGAAAAATTGAGAAAAAATAAATTCATAAAAACGTGAGAACAAGCGGTATGTCCTCAAGTTAAGAAATTTATCCTCAAAGTTTTTCTGAACTGATTTTTTTTTTACTTTAGATGTACTTACACTTAAGAAAAGAGTTTTGTAAGCCATTTAGAACTGTAATTTTAAAAAAGTCATTCAAAAAGAACTTTGTTCTTGAGAATTGTTATGATTCTTTAATACCAATATCTTGAAGCAAATTTGATGACCTAAATCATTTTTGTACATCAGGCACCGTCCCATAAAATATCATCGGTATTATCAAAGTTTAATTTTCAGTCATGATCATAGTTTATAATTTTTTTTTATCAAGTTTTTTTTTTTTCTTAAATTAATTTTTATTCTAATTTACAAGCATGTATGGATATCATTCACATTCCATGCTTGTAAAGGTGGACCATCTTAGGAACTTCGCCGTCCATCTTACGGTATAAAACAAATTGTTTACTTTGTTTAAGAAATTTTTTTCTTACTCTGACCTATAATTGATAATAAACCGAAAAAACAGGATACACCTTTATGGTTTTAGTAACGCGATATTTATACAAGATAAAGTAGGTATTTAATTTGTACAAGCTGCACCTAATAGACATTGTTAGGGTAACCGTAAAAGCAATTATAATTATAAATAATTATAATTTAATAATAAATCGTTAGATAGGCAAAACATTAAGTCAAGTAATTGTTATTAATAGGTGGTAAATGCGTAAACAAAGGTCACAAGTTCCAACCTTTTCTTGAAGACACTTCTCTGACACCGGTATCTGGAATCCCATAATTTTATACTTGTTTTTTATTCTACTTATTTACCCACAACCCATTTTACCTTCACACAAGAGTTTTATTATTATTAATTTATACTACTGAGTACTTTGATCCTAACGCGATACTATTTACTATTCACTACTGTATACTCAACTGTCGAAAATAAACATTAATTATCAAACGTGTGTACTCGAGCTAGCGTTAATAATAAATACCTTGTTACGGAGGTTTGTTAATTCCATTCGCAATTGCTGGGTTGCGTCAGAAACAGTTAAATTGTCTTCAAGTTCAGCTAGGTCTTTCTGCAACTGCTCAACTTCTCGTGCAGACATTGTGCTCCATTGATGGTACTGCATAACAGCCTGTTAATAATTAATTCCTTCAGATTAGATATATAATTCCTTAAGCTTTTAAAGCCAATTCATTATTTATAGCATTCTAATTAATTTAAATTTTCTCTAAAAAAAATAACTACCAGCCTAATGGATTTTAAATTTACAAAAATAAAAGAAAAAATATTTTTATTACTTGAATTTATAACTAAGTAAACAATTATTTTAATAAACAACCCAGTTTTTTATTCTCACTTTGGCAATTGTAAAAACACAAATATTTTAATTAATAAAAAAAAACAATACTAAAATTAGCCGACGTTTTTAATTTGTTGATTTTTTTTTAATAATTAAATTAGAACAAAAAAATATTTTTAAAAAATTGCACTTACAGTTTTTCAAATTTTTTACAAATAAACATTTTTTTTTATAATCATTTTTTCAATAAAAAAAAATATAAAAATTTTTAGGTGTCGGCTAAATTTTCATAAAAAAAAAAATACTTTTTTTTAACTTATAAAAATATTTTAAAATTTAATAAAAATATCTGAAATGTTAAAATTTAATTTCTCGTTCATGAATTTAATAATTCGCGACCCAAATACCAAAAGGGCGTATAAAAAAACTTTTCAGTTTGTTCTGAAATATAAAATTTAACTCTAAAAAATAAATCCAGATCATTTAATATTGTGGAATTTCGCGGCTCTGACTCAGCAACTATGTTAAATATCGCAACTGTTTTCTTTCTTTTTCAATTAAAATTATAAACAGAATTCGTATTAAAATTGTTATAAGATAAAAGACCCAGTTATTGACACTGGCCTAGTTGTTTGATACTTGCAATTTTATTCTAATTAAAAAATTCAAATGTTCTCAAAAAACCAATTTTCTTAAAATTTTTAATTGAAAAATTATATTTATTAATTTATTAGAGTTGATTCTTTTTCTTTAATTAAAATAAAATTGCAAGTGTCAATAACTGGGTCTTTTACCTTAATAACCTTTAAAAATACCTATTTGTAATTTAATAATCAATATATATATATTTTGAATTTTGCAGTAAAATTAGTAACATAAATCACAATTCAAAGCAATCGACAAAAAAATTATGCGCCCTTTTGGCTTTAGGTCCTAAATTTTCAATGTCCTAAAGCTAAAAGGGGGTAAAAGTTGAAACATACGTCCTTTGGCTTTGGAAACTTTTTTTTTATTTTTAGTTTTAGAAAGTGTTAATAAAGCGATTAGTAAAAAAAAAAATGTATACGCCCTTTTGGCACCGCAAAAATATTTGAAAATTTAATAAAAATATCTGAAATATTATATTATATATTTGGAAGCTACGTAGACAGTATCCCAAATAAATTTGAATTATAAATAAATGGTAAGCCTCTGACAAGAGTTGATAATTGTAAATATTTAGGGGTATATTTTGATAAACACTTGAAGTGGGATAAAGATGACTATGAATTATCTAAGAAGCTTAACTATTTCACTTTCCTTTTTTACAAGCTTAGCCAGGTACTTAATTCTTCTATTTTAAAAACTATTTATCATGGACTGTTTGAAAGCATAATAAACTATGGCATTGTTGCATGGGGAGGAGCCTATAACAATTCGATTAAACCTGTCACATCTCTTCAACATAAAATAATTAAAAAGCTATGTAAAAATAATTACAACAATATCCCCTTGACAATTAGAGACTCAATTATAATAAATGCATTAACTTACTACTATCAAGAATGTAAAAACCTATTCTATGAAAAATGTACAAATACAAGATCTAAGCTGCTAATTCTACCAAAAATAAACAAAACTATTAGTACCCAGAATGCTTATTATGTAGCAATTAAATATTATAACAAACTCCCTGCTGATATGAAAACTATAGACTGTAGTAAAAAATTGTTAAAAAAAAAGTTAAGTTACTGGATAAGAAACCTTAATGGTTAACATGCTTAAAAAATGTAATGGAAAATGCGAGTATTTGATTGGATATTTCTTTTTATGATAATTATTTATAATTTTGTATTTCTTCTTTATAAATTTATTACTTTTTGTACTTATTATCTTTTTGCATTGTATTATCAACAAAAATTTTGTAAAAAGTATATATATTGTAAAATTGATATTTTTGTACTGGTTCTATAAACAGGTGTCTTTGCACCTCGATAGAATTCTTTACAAGATAAATAAATAAAAAATAAAATAAAATATAATATTTTCGTTTGAATCATTCAAATAATTTATAATTGGACTATTGCTACATCAAAATGTTAAAAAATCACCCTCTAAAAAATAAGGAGTTAGACAAATTGCTAATTAGACCGTCGTAAAAATTAAAATTTAATTTCTCGTTCATGAATTTAATAATTATTGATCTGCTAAATTTATTCAATTTAAATAAAATAATTATTGTCCTTTAAATCAATAACTAAGATTGAATCAGATACCTGACATGCAAGTGTCTAGCAACCTAGAATTAAAATTTAAAAATATACTAGATAAAAAAAGGATAAAATTACTTGAGTGAGTTTATCGATGGCCGTTTCCTCAGTTTGTTTTTCCGGAAGTTTAGAGTGTAAATGCTGAAGCGACTGAACACGAGCCGCTAACTGAACAATTCTAGCAACAAATGATTGTAATTCCCCCTGACTTTTTTCAACAGCATGCTGGCTGTCTTTTAAATTCTGTGACAACACACTCTTTTCCGATTCCGCTAGTTCAAGTTGTTTTTCCAGTTTTTTCAGCTCGTTCAAGTGAATTTCCGAAAACAAATCAACTTGTTTACCAGCAGCAGATGTCCCGGGTTCTTGAGTTTTTAAGTCAGCCTCAATCCGTCTGAGCGCCGGAGAATCGTCTTCTCCATCACTGCATATCGTCTGATCATCAGTTATACCGCGTATGAGGGCGAAATTACTCAAATTAAAAATAGACTCGCTATTCATACGTTGGTCCAACTCTTTTTTAAGCGAATACTTGGCCTCTCGCTCAGCTTGGAGTGATTCCAGTGCCTCCTCCATCTGTTTCTCCGCTATTTTTTTCAAGTTAGACAGCTCCTCAACTTGACTGTTCAGCAGCTCGACTTCCTCGCTCAGCCTGCGTATCTCATGCTTCGCACTTTCAAAATCAACTTGACTGGACCTCAGGGTTGATACTTGCTTTTGCAAGGATATATTTTCATCCTCAAGCTCTGTATAATCCTGGAGCAATCTTGTCTCACGAAATCGGCACTCTCGTAATTCAGTTCGTAAATTTTTACGTTCAACTTCAGCTTGCTCATGATTTTTACCCACATCTTCGCGTTCTTGCAACGCGTGATCACGTTCTACCTGTACTCGTTCTAATTCGTGCCTTAATTGTTTTGTTTCATTCTCTAATTCAATTATCAACGATTGTAGTGATGTTTCACGTGCCGCTGATTCACATAAAAGGCTTTCTTCCTGCTCGATACCACTTCTGGTTGTCAATTTCGTTGTGTTTTGAAATTTAGCTAGAGCCTAGGTAAAAAATATATATTTAATAAAAAATAATATCATTCCCACTAATTAAATTTATAAAAATAAATTTACCTCTTGTGTAATATCAAGCTCATGCTTGGTATTCTCGTAGAGTGCTTCAAGCTCATTACATTTTTGCTCCAACGCAGACTTTTCCTCCAAAAGAGCAAGCCCATATTGTGCTGATTGAATTTTTTCGGTCGACGCAAGGTCAAGCTCACGTGAAAGTCTTTCAATTTCCGCTCTTAGATCCATTACTCGGTCTTCGGTTACCGTGGCCATGGTATTATTATTATTATTTAGTCAGTTTCGTAATTTAAAGTCAGTTATTTATAATAAATAAATAATATAATAAATTAAACGAAAAAAAAAAAAAAAAAAAAAAAAAAAAAAAAAAAAAAAAACACAAATCAATACAATACTATAGCCTGGATTATTTTTGTCCAGTTGTCAGTCAGCAATAAAAAATCTCGTCCGTTTGAATAATAATTAATCGTTACCGTAAGTTGATTGTGTTAATTAGAGTGGACATGAGGTGGTCCCGAGGCGACAACAAATACCTAAGCATTATCACTATCCCGTTTATTGGCTGATACAATGTTGATGTTGATTATGATAATTGTGTTATTTTAATTATAATTATAATCCTGCCTGGCACTTTTATTTGGGGTATTTATATCTTACACGTACACAGCCCACACCCACGTTTTTATAATTTACCCCCCTTTACATCCACACTTTAGGAGACTACCGTAAATACCCGACAAGTTTACTCCTTTTTCGGCATTCACATGTCCTATTAAATGGACTCTTTTGACGGATGTGAATGGACACCGTGATTCGTATATCGCAGTGTGATAGATAAGGTACAACGCGAGTACCGACGAGGCTCGTCAGGAAGCCAACACACCGCTGTGGCTGCTTTCTGGTTTACACTTTACGAGCGACAGACCGAACATGTCTGCCGAGGTTTATTTAAAATTTTTCTTACTGCGCATGCGCAGGCTTAAGGCGAGTTTCCATGAATATTTTATGAAAATCAATTTAATAGATATATTTTAAGATTTTTATAATAAATAAATTACCGCATAAATAAAATAAGAAAAAAGTTGACTTTTAGAAAATTTAATAACTTAAAAATTAAATTTTTTTAAAATAATTTTTCGGAACAAATTTGTTTATTAAAAAAAATTAAAAAATGGTCAAGTGATGGCTAAATTTAATATCATAATTTTTTATGAAAATTATCAAATTAATTAGATATAAAGAAAATGAAAAAAAAAATTACTACCTAAAAATCAATTATTATTATTTACCTTATTAACTAGGATTCAATTTATATTTATAAATCAAAATTTAATTAGAAGAAATAAAAAAATTTATTTTGCCAAATAAAATAATTTTTTCTTAAAAAATAAGATATAAAAAGTGTAAACTGAAATTAGACGATCTATTACAAGAAATTAACAATTATACTCTTTATTTTTGTACAGAATTAGTAAAAATTATTACATGTCTTCACCATTTACCTACTATCTGTTACTTAATTATTAAATATAATAATCATAACAGAAGCAGTATGAAAATACTGTGTAAAAATATTCCATACAAATAGTATACTGAGATTCTTCAAATAAATATATAACTTTCTAAACTTAAACATTAATTAGTAGCAGACGCTTTATGTTTAAGCATCCTCTCTTCAATTACAGGTCTAAAGTGTCGAATGAGTCCTTGAACTGGCCAAGCAGCACCATCAGCAAGAGCACAAATAGTGTGCAATTCAATTTGCTTTGTGAGTTCCCATAACATGTCAATTTCATGCACCTCTGCATTTCCTTGGACAAATCTGTAAAATAAAACCAGTTGTACAAACGCAAACAAATATTTCTACCAAATTAAACTTACCGATCCATTATTTTGTTCATCCAGGAAATTCCTTCACGGCAAGGGGTACATTGACCACAAGACTCATGTTTGTAGAAGCTGATAAGCCGAGCAATCGCCTTGATCACATCAGTTTGTTTGTTCATTACTATAACAGCTGCAGTACCAAAGGAGCTTTGCACCCTGACCAGGTCATCAAAGTCCATGAGAACAGTATCACACACACTGAAATAAATTTTAATAATAAATATATCTTCAATTTTTCATTAATAAAAAATAATTTTAATATTAATATTACTTCTTAGGAATAATAGGTGTTGATGATCCACCAGGAATGACTCCTAGCAAATTATCCCATCCTCCAATGACACCACCAGCATGCCTTTCAATCAATTCTTTCAGAGGAACCGACATTTCTTCTTCTACAGTACAAGGATTGTTAACATGACCAGAAATATTAAATAACTTGGTTCCATGATTTCTTGCGCGACCAAAAGAAGCAAACCAAGATCCTCCACGACGGCAAATAGTCTAGAAATAATTTCAACATCAAAATTAATTACTTAAGTTAGTTGTCATGGTACAATATCGTCAAAATCCTAGAGATTATACGCCGCAAAAGTATATGAGCTTGCTAATAAAATAATTTTATATTTATCCTTGATTAAAAAACAGGTCTAGATGGTTTCACCAATAATTTTAATTAAAAAAAAATAATGGGTGTAAATGATTGGAAAAATTAGAGAGCGAGGTGATTTTTTTTTTTTCTTATTTTTATTTAACAGATTTATTTAAAAAAATATTTAAACCTTAGTATACAATTATAATTGTTGGCAGATAAATTATTTATTACCAGTTTATATGGAATTACTTTAGAATTCGGATATTTTCAAAGTGGCTGTTACATATAGAATACACAATTTTTTCCAATAGTGGAATTGTCATTTAAAATCATTAAAAAAATTTTCTGTTACGTATTCGAAAATCCACATAGTTTTTTATGTCCATATGGACTTACTATAAGAACAGATACAAATCTACAGATAAAGTACAGATAAAATTCATACAAATACAAATAACATTATAATCCGATTAATTCCAATAAAGAAACCCCGCTATGATGGACATATAGATTCCAATAGATTCCAAATCTCATTCTATTTGGAAATTTTTTATCCCATATTGATTATATTGTATAAGCTATGATACATTTTATTGTTGCTTATGAGTCTGTATTGAATGTTTTCAACAGGGTAGTAACTATAAAAAGCTCTTATGAACGAGTCCAAGTGTAGGTTGTTGAGGTACTCAACAATTTCTAACACTAGTTCATACGGCAACGGTATAGCTTCTGGAAGAGAAGAAATTTTCTTCAAATTTTCGAATTGTTTCAATCTGTCCGTAGCATATTAGGTATAAAAAAATTTAGAATTTTCTGACGGTATTCATTAACCACGACAACTATATATACTTTAATCAAATAATTACTCAAAAAACTAAATTATTAAAAATTTTTAAAATACATACAGGTGCAACTGCAACAGTTTCAACGTTAGTCACGGTGGTAGGACATCCAAAGAGACCAACATCAGCTGGGAAAGGCGGCTTCAATCTTGGTTTGCCTTGCTTGCCTTCCAACGACTCAATCAAAGCGGTTTCTTCGCCACAAATATAAGCACCAGCTCCCCGTTGTACGAAGACATCAAAATCATAACCAGAACCACAGGCGTTCTTTCCTATCAATCCTGCTTGGTAAGCTTCAGCAATAGCAACTTGCATGTTCGAAGCTTCATTATAAAATTCTCCTCTGATGTAAATGTACGCAGCACAAGCTCCCATCGCGCGACCAGCGATCAAACACCCTTCAACCAGCTTATGCGGGTCATGTCGCATAATTTCCCTGTCCTTGCATGTTCCTGGCTCTCCTTCGTCAGCATTTACCACCAAATACTTGGGCCTGCCGTCCGAAGGCTTGTTCATAAATGACCACTTCATTCCTGAAGGAAATCCAGCGCCTCCTCGACCTCTCAAGCCGGATACTTTTATTTCATTGATGATCCAGTCGGATCCTTTGCCAAGAATTTCCTTTGTTTTGAACCAGTCGCCTCTCTTCAGTGATCCCTTTAATCTCCAGTCATGCCTGCCATACAAGTTGGTAAATATTCTGTCCTGGTCTTGCAGCGGACCTCCGAATTTCTGGGAAAAATTTTTTAATCCGTCAGATGAAGATGACAACTGTCACTTTTTTATTTTCTATTTTTTTTATAACGGAAGTCATTATTGCACAACTTGTGCAATAACTTGAGAATTAGTTTTTTTTAATAAAAGTTAATTACCTTTCCTTCTGGTGCACCATCTGCGAAATTCCTGAGCTGCTGATTGCTCACAAGGGCACCAAGAAAACCTGGAAAAAAATTTTTCGTCAATTATTGCCTCAGGGTAAATTTAAGAGTGAACTTAAAAATATTTTGTATTAAATGACAGATTGTATGTCTCGTTAAAGTAAATTGTTTGGTAATATTTAAAAATATTTTGAGATTATTTTAGGAAGAATTAATTAAGATAAAATAATTTAAACTCACCTAATTGGTTTTTTGGAATCTGAGAACAGCGACTTATAACACCCGCCATTTCAATAAATTTACTGGCTTAAAGGATTGCGACTTATTGCATTTCAGCTCATACTGGTTACCGACACAATAGCCCCTTCTCTTTCGCTACGTAAACGCTATATCTCTCTGTATACTGCGCAAATTATTATATATATATATAGATGTATACATATCACGTCAAAGCGCAAGATCAAGAAATATTATTTAAAAATAATCATTAAATTAATTTTTAAATAATTACAGAAATTAATTTATTTTATCTTACAAAAATTTATTTAAAAAAAAAATATTTAATATAATAAATAATTTAATACAAAATTTTATTTTATTTACGTTGAAAAAAAAAATATTTACGAATTTAGAAAATATAAATTATAATAAAATTATTTTTTCATTTTTTTATTTTTAATTATTTTAATGACTTTATCTGGTAATTTGAATTTCTTTAGTTTATATTGGAGGCTTGTATTAAAGTGATTAAGCAAGGATTTATTGGATCTGTGTAGTAAAAACTGCAATGAAAACAATTATAAATAAAGTACTTCAATATACGGAAAAAATTAATTAGATTACCTTATATTTAATCTTCATGATAAAAAAACTATTTTAAAAAAATTGCACTTAAAATTTTTTAAAGCTTTTAAAAATGAAATTTTTTAAATAAATTTTTCTCGCTATAATTTATTAATTAAAAAATTTCTAAAAATTATTAGATATTTCTCAATTTCAATATAAGTATCTTATAACATTAAATTTGCAGACACTTTTAAAAATTTTTTTTTTAATAATAAATTAGGTCTAAAAATTTATTTTTAAAAAAATTGCACTTAAAATTTTTTAAAGCTTCTAAAAATGAAATTTTTTAAATAAATTTTTCTTGATATAATTTAATAATTAAAAAAATTCTAAAAATAATCAAATATTTTTCAATTTCAATATAATTATTTTATGACATTAATTTTGAAGACACTTGACAATTTTTTAATTTTTTTTTTAACAATAAATTAGATCTAAAAAATTGCACTTATAATTTTTTAAAGCTTCTAAAAATGAAATTTTTTAAATAAATTTTTCTTGCAATAATTTATTAGTTAAAAAATTTTTAAAAATAATCAAAAGTCCCTCAATTTAAATCTCATTAAATTAAAATTAAAAATACTAATTACAATTTTATTATTTTTAATAAATCACTGTAAATAAATAAATAAATAAATAAATAAATTACCGTCTGTTCTAGCAAGCTCGAGAGCTTTCCTACTTTCATCAAGACTCCCAGCAGTGATAATAATCCTGGACAAATTATTTTCCCAACTCCTCTGCAAGACAACTTCCAAATCTGGGTGGTGTTTTTGCGAGCCGTTGTAAACTCCTTGATACATCGGGTCCAACAAATTAGCTCCGATATCTATGTTACAAAAAAATCAATTGGATTAGCATAGATAAGTATCGGTATAGCAAATTAACCTACATGCGACGAGCATAAATTATAAATAAATAAAGTGACAGGCGACAACATAACCTTTGATAAAATATTTATAACAAAAATCACAGCTGATTTATTATTAGAGTTACTTATTAAATTATTTTAATAAAAATTTAAGTAAACAGTAAAATTATTTTAATAATATTTACCAATAAATTTTCGTAAATTGGTCATCCTTAGGCCAGGCATGCGACTGATGATACTAAAAGGCCTAACTGCAGAGCTCAACTTCAAGACAATAGATATAATAGATTAGCAGGTGTCCGTTGTTTGACCGGCGGTTCCTCTGACACATGGATAATACTTTTGCTTGTAAGTTTAATTTTTTAAGTGGGAGTTACTGCAGACTATACTATTTACACTTAGATATATATAGCTATATAAAACTAATACTAAACACTTACTTATATACCTCTGTGCTCTGTACTAACTATATATAATACCATCAAATAAAATTCCGCTGTTTCCGAATGTACATGTATATCATATGCTGTTGGTGTACTGGTTACTTTTTTATTATTCTTATTACGCGCAAACGTACTTCAACCATATCCTTTTAGTATACTAATTATTTATGTATTTTATTTATTCTTCCTTATTTAACCTTGATGTTATCCTGGACATGCGATTATTGATTTTTAGTCCATGATAAAATACACTGACAGTAGAAATTTTTTTATAAATAAATTGTAAAAATTAAGTTAGCCGACATCTAATTAATAAAATTTTTAGAATTTTTTTTTATTAAAAAAAATTATTACAAAATAATTAAAAAAAAAATTTCATTTGTAAAATACTCGAAAAACTAAAAGTGGAATTTTTTAATAATATTTTTTAGTTCTAATCTAAAATAATTAAAAAAAAAAAAAATAAAAACGTCGGCTAACTTTATTATTATAAAAAATTTTCATTTATAAAACTTGAAAATCTATAAGTGCAATTTTTTTAAAAAATATTTTTTTAGTTCTTTAATATCGGCTAATTTTAGTATTATAATTTATAATGAATGAAATACTTACAGAAAAATTTATTTTTATTGAAAAATTCAATTTTAAACTAATTTTTAATAATGATGATACTGAATTACATTAAATTTAAATGGAAATTAAGTTAGCCGATATTTAAAAACTTTTTAATTTTTTTTTTTTTTTATTGAAAATATGACTAGAAAAAATAAGAAAAAAATTTTCATGTGTAAAAAACTTTAAGTGCAATTTAAAAAAAAATTTTATTCTAATTTAATTATTAAATAAAAAATCAAAAAATTAAAAACGTCGGTTAACTTTAATACCATTAAATTTAGCTGTCACTTTATATTTTTTTAAATTATCTTTAACAAATAAATTTGTTCCAAAAAATTATTTTTAAAAAATAGCATTTTTAATTTTTTTTGCATAATTTATTTGTTATAAAAATTCTTAAAATTATCAAATAGCTGCTAAATTAATTTTTATTGATACTAAAATCAGCAGACATTTAAAAATTTTTTTATTTTGGTCACTGAATTAAATAAGAACTAAAGAAATAGTTATAAAAAATTACAAGTGCAAATTTTTAAAAAACATTTTAATTTAATAATTAATTTATAATAAAATTAAAAAAAAAATTGTCAGATTTTACTGATTTCAGTATCATATTTAATATCCAAATATTTTACAAAGGGATTTGGTGACTATTGTAATTATAAAAAAGTAAAATGGTAGAACAACTGATTTCTGACACTAAAAATTTATAATTTCATTTATAAATATAAAAATTAAAACTTGTATAATATCTTCTCCACTTAAAAAAAAAATTAAAAAAAAATCATTAATGCCAAAAATCAGTAATTTACCTCATGATAAATTTACGTAAAAAGTTTAACTTTATTACAAATACTCAAAATTTAAATTGATGAATCTAAAATTAATCTCACAACAGACGTCTATAAAAAGATGATTAGTCCCATCAAATTGATGCTTTAAAAATACTCTGACCGTAAACTTAACAAAATTAAAAAATATTTACAGTCTCGGACAAAGCATCAACCTGACAGTTCAGATGACTTTAATAGTATCAATAACTAAAAATAAATTTAAATCTGCAGTGACTTGATGATAGTATTAATTTTCTCCACATGTTCCTCCTTCTTCTTGGTAATAGTAGCCTCAGCCTCAACGAACTGCGTGCGACTAATTTTCCCAGGTACAAGCTTATCAACATACAACGCCTGCTGCTGGTTATACAACTCCTTAAGCAACTTATCAAACTTCTGAAGCTCGCAAACCCTCTCATGAACTTCCGCAGAATCAGCTTTTATTTTCTGAGCCAAATCAGTGATAGCACTACTAGCAGTCTTGTATTCCTGATTGATGCCTTTAACAGCTGACAAAAATCCATTGGTGTCCTTGTTGGTCTTCAGAAGAGCCAGCTGTTCATCCAGTTCATTGTAAGACGTGATACGTTTGTCCTGAGCAGCCAGGATTTTTTCACACTGGCCAGCGATGCGTAGCTTGCTCTCAGAAGCCTCGTCCTTGTCAATAGAAAAGTCCATGCGCACATAGATTATCACCATCAGGAACAGCAGGTACAGAGCAATTACCACAAGCATCGGCTCCTGGAGCATCAGAATTCTCGGGAAGTTGTACTTGAGACTGAAGTCCTGGATGTGGTTCTCCACCAAGTTCTTCTTGGTCAGTATGATCACCGGGCGTCCAGTGGTGTCCAGGTAGGAGTAGTGCACAGAGTCTGGAAGACGAGTCACAGGGTAAGGAAGATCCAGCTCGAAGTTGCTCGAGCTCTCAGGTAAAATTATCTTCACTATCAATTCATCGACAATCATGTCGTCGAACACGTGGTCTACCAGCCTCATCCTCAGGACATACTTGTCTCCATCGTGGAAAAGATACTCGTAGCTCGGTACATTGTACCCGATTATGTAGTGAGTCTTCCATCCGCCAAATAGAGGGAACCTGGGTCTCAAATTAACCTCCACTGAATCCTTCTTGACTCTGGTGTGAGAAGTTGAGATGTTACCGATGTCATCCCGGTAGTAAATGTCAGAAGCAGCTGCTGGTAAAACTGTATCAAAGCTCTGGACACTAGCCTGTCCGGATTTAGACTCCCTGGTGTATTCATACCTAGAAAATGAACCTTTTAATAAAGCGCCAGTGTGCAAAAGGTCAATGGTCTCCTCTACGGCGATGTTGCCCCAGTGGGAGATCTCGATGATTCGCTCCAACCTGGTAACAGTCAAGAATTTATGGTTATTCTCAAAGTGAACTGTGAATTCTTCTATGGCAAATGGTTGACGTTTATCAAAAGGTCCATAGATTATTGCGGAGTCAGTTGAGGACACTGGTTTTATCTTGGTGTAGCTTTCTATGTTCCTGTTGGGCAGCACGACGTTGGTAGTCTGCTTGGTCACGCTGTAGGGTGAGAATATTAAAACATTACCGGTGAATTTTACCAATTGTTTTTCCCTTTGAGTTATTTCTCTGGGGTACGGATCCACGTCGTGGGTGAAAAATGTCTCCACTTCGACGGAAGTGGATCTCCCGGATTGCAACTGGTCTTTCAAGTCAATACGGTAAACATTTTTGTCAAGATAACCTTCTAATTTGATGGGTGTTACCTTTAATTCGGTTCTACTTGCGTCTCGTGTATGAGCAGATATGTAACTCAGCTGAGGGATTTTGTTGTCATCAACGGCGAAATGGAAGTGACGGACTGGAGCTTTTCCAGTGTTTTCTACCACCAGCTTTGAGGATATTTTTGTTACTTGCGACTGCAGATCGATGGTCCTGTCGACATTCTTCAGTACGATGTCCGGGTTTATTTTTTCAGCAGATAATAAATACACTGAGTTTATTGAGATTAGTAAGATTACGGTTGATATTAAGCTCTTGGTGAGAGCCATTGTTTGATTTGTTTATGGTTAAACACTTGATTGAATATTTTTTTTATTTAATAATTATTGAATATTGAATATGTTTACCGGCTATCAGAGGTACATAGATGTAGATTGTATTGTATTTAGCCGATACGAACGTGGCGGACGTTTGGCAGTGCGAGACGTGGCTTTTAATGGTTAGTTAGCCGTTTGTTCAAGGTGGTAGCACTTTACAGTGGTGATATATATAGGTGATATGTCAAAATGTGAGGCGCGACCTGGTGGATGAAGTTTGGATTGATAGATTAATTTAAATTTACTGTTACAAGTGTTTTTAATGAATTTCAGCTGAGGTAAATCATGTAAATAATTCAATAATTTTAATTTATAATACTGACAACTGTCAATTTTTTAAATTCTCACTAAAAATTAATTACAATAATAAAAATACTTGTAAAATTTTCTTTTAATAATTATATTTTATTTTTTACTAGTGAAATTTTTATATTAAATTTTTTTTTCATAATATCATTGCTTCAAAATGCATGACATTAAAGTTAGCAGTCACTTAACAATTTTTTAATTTTATTTAAGAAAAAAATTTGTTCCAAAAATTTGTTTTTTAAAAAATTACATTTTTTATTTTTTAAAATTTCTACATGTCAATTTTTTTTGCTATAATTTATTTGTAATAAAACTAAAAAAAATTATTAAACATATGCTAAATTAATTTTCAATGTAATTTTACATTTACTTATTTAAAGAATTATTGTAAATATAACAGGCGTAAAATTTTTAATAAATTAAAATAGTCAATGGTTGAATATTTACATTAGAAAAATATTTTTAACTTTTATTTAAACTATCATACGTTGTATGTACAATTATCAATGAATAAAAATGATATTGAAATATTAGCAGACATCTAAAAATTCTTGTCATTTTTATAATAAATAAATTATTATAAAAAAAGTATTTTGTAAAGTTCACTTATAACTTTTTAAAATTTCGATATGTAGGATTTTTTTTCATAAGATAATTGTTATAAAAATCTAAAAAATTATTAGCTGTCTGTTAAATTCAACAATATCAATCAATAAAAACCTTCAATTTTAGTAAATAACATCTGTTAATTTTCTAGCAAGGTACATTTGAGACTAATAATCTTTATTATTAGTTAATCATCTGAATCAGTATCCTGTTCATAAGGATTCGCCGGTCTTGCTGGTGAAGTTGATGCTTCAACTTCTTCTTCACTTTCAGCAGCTCTCCTACTATCACTGCTACTCAAAGCATATCTTCTCCAAGGATACCTAATTACAAATAAAAAAAATACATCAGCTTAATAAAAATCATCAAATCATATCTCCTCCAAAACAATTTACCTCTTTTTGTGATCAAAACATTCTTCAATAAAATCCTTAGAAACAATTTTCGCACGACCGCGAAACTGCTGGTACTTAGGCGTGTTTTTAAAAGCACATATTAAATGAGTACATTTATTTTCCCTTGTATTAGGATCAGAGACATACTTAGCCCCCATTTTCAGTGCTTTCTTCCTGATTTCATCCCGCTGAGGGTTGACGTACCCGCTCAAAGAGAACCTTACGTCACTCAGCAGCTTTGAAAATTCTTTCTTTACTCTAGGCTTAGACTCTTTAGTCTTAGTTTTCTTAGTTTTCACTAGTGGTGAATTATCACGTGGAGCAGACAACTTCTTGCATGTCTTGCACAATTCACCTGAATTTTTCGAGCAAATTGGACACTTATTTTTATCCTTGGTCAAATTACTTCTATCAACTTCTGAAGTAGAAGCCTGCTCATCATCACTCAGTCTATTTTTTTCATGATTATTATCATCAAAATTACTACCACCATTTCTTTTATTATCATCATCTTTAAAATTACCAGAATTTATAAGAGTAATGGAAGTTAGCCCGAATAATTCTTTCAAATTAGCAGGCTGCATGCAGGTGACTTTCACCCTATCGAATTTCCTGTCAACAGTATCAGGATTAAGCTCCTTTTTGGTAAACACCTGGACCTTATCCTTGAACTTGTTATTTACTGCCTCGTCGCGGGTCATGAACTGGTGGTTCAATATGAACACCCATTTGTCCGGCTCCTGAAAAGTCGCAGCGGTGATGATCACCAAACAGGACCTGTAATATAATACTAAAGTTAGCCGACGTTTCTAATTTTTTCAATAATTGAATTAGAACAAAAAAATATTTTTTAAAAATTGCAATAACAATTTTTAAGTTTTTTACAAACGAATTTTTTTTTTTTTTAATACAAAAAATTTTTTTCAATACAAAAAAAATTCTAAAAATTTTTAGATGTCGGCTAACTTAATTTTCATACCTGTAATTATCAATATTAATACCAGTTATGCATGAAGCCTCTGGTAGCTCGAATACTACTTCTGCAAGCATTTCTCCAGGTTTCGCACATTTCCATGGACCTGGTGACGGCTTGCATGAAAGGTTCGACGCCGGGTACGAAGGGTGCTCTGACGAGCAGCTTATTATTTTTTCTAATTTTATAATCATTGATATATTTGTCCTTATTGATTAATTGTTGTTTTGATGAATGTACTATAACATAACCTCAATAATAATTATTTTGAATCACCTGGTCACTTGATTAATTTTATTAAAATAATATTTAATAATTATCTTCTTCACTTGATACTTTTTAATACTTTGGTAGAGTGTTTTTAATTTTAACAATTTTTTTACAAGTTTTTTAAAGAATCCTGTCAACCAAAACAAATTTATTATTTTAGCGGGAAGTTTATTAAAGAAGAGTAGTGACATCTTGAGTTGATATTTTTGGATAATTAGACTTTCTCTTAAGGTAAGGGGTAGTAAATAAATGTTTTTTAAAAAACAAAATTTAAAAAATTACCGCTATTATTAATTTTTGCAATATAACATTTATCATCTTCAATTCACCAAATCCGCCATTTTGAGTTGTCTTCTTCAGCTCTGAATTAAATTATCTATTTAAATTTAATTAGTTAGTTATATTAAATAAAATTAAGTTTTATATTGTTCTTTAATGTGGCAAAATTTTAGTTTTATTTTTTTTTTCTTCAAAAAAAATTTTTTTTTAATAAATATCAACAAAATTGTAATCAAGAAAATTTTGATTACCGTGACTAAGATGGTGGTTTGCAATACAATTAAAAATAAATTGACGTTTTATTCTTACCAATTAATTTTCTTCTTCGTTGGTATAACTATACCGAATTTTCATTAAATTAATAAATAATTAATTTATAAATTAAATAAATGTCTGTGGATATAAGCAGAAATAATTTCAATAATTCGCGGATTGAGGATCTGTAACAGGTTAGCTCCCTCTGTGTTATTTACCATAAAGTTAACACGTCAACGAATGCCACGCTCGTGGTGTTCATGTTTTATCTTTTTACACAATATTTTATGTAGGTGATTGTATAAATAATTTAATGTATTAATTAACAATAATTAAATTTTAATTAAATAATATTGTAATTTGTAAGTATCATATCTTCTTAACATAAATATAAAAACCACCTGGTTATTAATTTATTGAGCGTTAAAAATTCTGTTTGCGAAATATGATTCGCATTACATCTGAGTGTACATAACAATTATGCCGGCCGGTTTTGTGTACGTGTCGCTTATTCAAACATTTGTTTACGATTATCAATTAATTAAGCTCAAATATTTTATCGCTAATTAATAAATTAGTCATGTGAATTCATTTACAGCTAATTAAAATTAGTGAATATTTATTTTTTTATTGTATTGAGTTAATTGTTACTTTTAAAACTTTAACCTCTCTGACACTTGACTTTTCGATTTACATTAAAATAATTATAATGATATTTTTGGATTGTAATTATAATTTTGATTATTTTTTATTTTCAGGTAAATTAGAAAAAAAAATGGGGGCCTTTGTGAAAGTTAAGGATTTGCGTTTCTCAGCGCAAAAACATGAAACACTTTTAAAATTAACCATTTTATCCTTAGCTGCTGTTTTATGTAAGAATTCACAATATTGATTCTATCGTATAAATTTTTTATTTGATACCTTTAATGGAACATCAACATATTTTTAATTTATTTACAGCTTTTGGAACTCGTTTGTTTTCTGTATTGAGATACGAAAGTGTAATTCATGAGTTCGATCCTTACTTTAACTACAGAACGACAAAGTTCCTCGCTGAAGAAGGCTTTTATAATTTTCACAATTGGTTTGATGATCGAGTATGGTATCCTCTAGGAAGAATCATCGGAGGTAAACTCATTTTTATTTTTTTTTTTATTTTAAGGGCCATTGCTTGGAATTTTTAGTAGAATTTTTATTTTTTACTTAGTTTTAAAGTATTAATAAAAATTTTTTTTTTTATGATACTAAAATTAGTAGACATTTGACAATTTTTGATTTTTTTAATCAATAAAAATTATGAATAAAATAATATTTTTTTTTTAAATTGCACTTAAAAATCTGTCAAATTTTAATTTTTTTTTAATCATTTTTTGCAATAAAAAATTTAAAAAATTTTCAGATGTCGGCTAATTTAATTTTCATTGATTTTTTTTCACAAGAAGAAATTTAATTTATTAGAATAAAAGATAATAGTTTAGATATGTAGTCTCTCTATTTTTAAAAAATATTTATCATGAGAGTTTTTTTAATTTATTCAAATTTTCATTCTTAAAAAAAAAAAAAAATTGAACGATACTCTAAAAATTGATTTGAATTGAATTGAATTTAGTGATTTATGCCAAAGCCTTCACTGGCCAAATGGCAAAAGAAAAATATACATTATGTGAATATAATACATATTTAAATTTTTAATTTTAATAGGATTATTAAAACTTATATACATTTGAAAATTATAAAATTAGAGTAAGAGTAATATTGCTTAAATACTATTTTTGTAAGAAATAGCTTAGACGTAAATTATTTTTAATAGTTTGCAACATTTATAATTTTGATTTTAATGATTTAACTGAAATTTAAGTTTACAATTTAGATGTCTAGATTAAAGAGGTAATCATAAAGTTTATTCTTGAAAGTTTCTATACTGGTTTCTTAATTGATGTTTAAAAAAATTTCAATAAAACCAAAACGTATGAATTTTTTTGTAAAATTTATTCAAAAAAATTATTTTTCATCATTTTACAAATTATATTCATAAAGCATGTTATGAAAAAAAAAAATATTGAATAAATTAATTTTTCGATTTTTTTATGGAGTCAAAAAATGAAAAAAAAAAAAAAAAATAAATTTGATAACCAATTATAATTACTAATTAAATGTATTATTTATTTTCTTACAGGTACAATTTACCCAGGTCTGATGGTAACCTCAGCAACACTATACCATCTTGCTCAGATGTTGAACATCACTATCGACATTCGTAATGTCTGTGTGTTCTTAGCTCCATTATTCTCAAGCTTTACGACAATAGTAACATATTTATTAACTAAGGAATTGAAAGACTCGTCATCTGGATTATTTGCCGCTTGTATGATTGCCATTGTACCAGGATACATATCACGATCTGTAGCTGGATCATATGATAACGAAGGAATAGCGATATTTTGTATGCTATTTACCTATTACATGTGGATAAAAGCCGTAAAGACCGGTGCGATATTTTGGTCAACGTGTGCAGCCCTCGCCTACTTTTACATGGTTTCTTCCTGGGGTGGTTATGTCTTCCTTATCAATCTTATTCCACTTCACGTGTTAACTCTCATGGTCACCGGTCGATTCTCTCATCGAATTTACACTGCTTACAGTATTCTTTACTGTATTGGTACTATTTTATCAATGCAGATTGCGTTTGTTGGATTCCAGCCTGTCCAAAGTTCTGAACATATGCTCGTTAGTTATTTTCCTACATGATTTATTTATTGACCTATTTATAAAAATCTGAAGCTATAAAAATTTATTTTTTTATTTTTTAGGCATTGGGAGTATTTGGATTGTGTCAAATTCATGCATTTGTTGATTATCTGCGTAGTAAACTATCAGAAAGTGATTTTGACTTATTATTCCGTGGTCTTATCGCTTCAATGTTAACCATTTCTTGTCTCATTGGTGGTATTTTGACGATAACAGGTAAAATTTTTAAATAAAAAATATTTTTGACTTATTGAATAATCCATATATTATTAAGAGAATAAGAAAAATTTTGTGTCCGGGATAATCATATGATAAAATCGTTTTTTTTTTAGTGAAATTTAGTATCGTTGCAAAGATCTTGATTTGAATTTGTGCCTTTTCAAGGTTTTATATCATTATCATCGATAGTCAATTTATTATGATAAGTATTTAGGTTGCATTCGAAAATTCTCTATCTTTAAGTACATAATTAAGAAATGACCTTGTATCTTGTGAACTATTGACATTTTTAAAGATATAAGCTCATCCCGATATTACACTCATCGAGACCTTTCATTTGAGTACCCACATCAATTTTTCATATATTTATATATATTATATATATATGTATATATGAAAAATATATCAAAATGCATGTGGGTACTCAAATGAAAGCTCTTGATGAGTGTAACATCGGGATGAGCTTATATCTTTAAAAACGTCAATATTTAAGAAATTACAGTGCAATTTTACAAAAGATCGGCAAGTCACGGCAGTCACTCAGTGACTGCAAGGTTGCTAATTTATAAAATTAAGAAAATTAGAAAAACTATGCCTTCCGCATATTCTTATGATAAAATAAGTTTTTTAAATTAAATTTAATATCAATAGAAAAGTCTTGATAAGAATTAGTGCCTTTTGGTTTTATATATTTTTTAGCAGTTAATTTTTTATGTCAAGTTTTTGGAGTATTTTTCAATAGTTTTTTAATTGTATAAATTTGTTACGTAACATTTGTCCATTAAATTGTTTGTAATTGATTCTGTGATAGCACTATTATTTTTAAAATTTATATAAGTACTCAAACTATGTGTAGTGTAATTAGAAAAATATCAAAAAATCATCAAGCTTAAGTTTTCTTATTCACAATCCGTAAATTTCAGCAGTTGCATAGTGACTGCGCAGGTTGTTAGTTTACTTATTAATAATCTAACTAATTTCAGGAAAAATATCACCATGGACGGGAAGATTCTACTCACTATTGGATCCGTCTTATGCTAAAAACCACATTCCCATAATAGCATCAGTATCGGAGCATCAGCCAACATCATGGAGCTCATTTTATTTCGACCTGCAAGTACTCGTGTTTCTGTTCCCAGCCGGTTTATACGTATGCTTTTCAAAGTTAACAGACTCAAACATATTTCTTATACTTTACGGTGTAACTAGTCTCTATTTTGCGGGTGTTATGGTACGTCTGATGCTGGTACTAGCGCCTGTGATGTGTATCTTAGGTGGAATAGGCGTATCATCGTTACTATTAACGTACATGAAGCAGCTCGAAAGTAATAAAATAGTAGAGAAAAAGTCACGCAAGTTTGAGAATAATTACGTATTACGAGGAGAGATCGCAATGTTGTTCGTTGCGATTGTAGGGATGCTATTTTTCTCATACACGTTACACTGTACGTGGGTCACTGCTGAAGCCTACAGTTCACCGAGTATTGTATTATCAGCACGATCTCCAGACGGTGGACGGATGATCTTCGACGATTTCCGGGAAGCTTACTACTGGTTACGTATGAACACTCCAGAAGACGCTAAAGTTATGTCATGGTGGGATTACGGTTATCAGATAACGGCAATGGCTAATCGCACGATTTTAGTTGACAATAATACGTGGAATAATACCCACATATCGCGTGTTGGTCAAGCTATGGCTAGTTCCGAGGAAAAGGCCTATCAAATTATGCGTGAACTAGATGTTAATTATGTGCTGGTCATTTTTGGCGGACTAACGGGATACTCGTCTGACGGTGAGTCCACTTTTAACTTGTACTTGTTCAACATTTTGTAATTATTACTTTTTTTTTTTTTCATACAAGTTAT
Source organism: Cotesia congregata (assembly GCA_905319865.3). Taxonomy (NCBI): domain Eukaryota; kingdom Metazoa; phylum Arthropoda; class Insecta; order Hymenoptera; family Braconidae; genus Cotesia; species Cotesia congregata. The sequence goes on along the minus strand of CAJNRD030001121.1, from coordinate 17,274,588 downwards.
TAAATTTGCATTTATTTACATAATTTATTTATGCTTTTAGATATTAACAAGTTCCTGTGGATGGTTCGTATCGGCGGTAGTACTGAAGAAGGAAAATCCATCACTGAGTGGGATTATTATAATCCTTCTGGTGAATTTAGAGTTGACAAAGATGGATCGCCGACTTTACTCAACTGCTTGATGTACAAGATGTGTTATTATCGTTTTGGACAAGTTTACACTGAAGGAGGTGAGTTGAGGCTTTTTTTTTTTTGCAATAAAACATGTTATAGTTTTTTAATCTACTTTACTTATCGGTAAATTGATAAATAACTTGTTTTTACTATAAAAACTGTATTTTTTTAAATGAGTGAAATATTAAAAAAATATTAAATTTTTTTTTTTTAATTATTAATTATCAATTATTTAAATTCTTATAAAAAATTAATTAGAATAAAAATGTTTTTAAAAATTTCCACTAATAATTTTTTTTTTTTTAATTTTCACATGTGGAATTTTTGTAATAAATTTTTTTCGTAATAATTTCATTGCTATAAAATTAGAAAAAAAAAATTTTGGCTCATGATTTTGAATAAAATTTCTATTTTATCTTTTTTTTTGTTTTTCACAATTTTCTAAAAAGTTATAAATTTTTTTGAAAATTTGTTAAAATTGTGATAATCAACTTTGTTTTTTAAATTGTTCATTTTTTATGTATTAAAAAAAATATATATCAATAAAATCAAATAGAAATTTACTTCTAAAAAATCAAAATTAAAATGATTGATCCCACTTGTAAATATTTACCAAAAAATCTTTAGAAATAAAACTGAGATTTAAAAATTTTTAAATATTTATATTAGAGAATTTATTTATTTATTTCATAAAAACATATGGATAAATTAAAAAAAAAAAAAAAAAATTAATTATAAAATTTTAGATGCGTATATTTAAAATTGTTATCAGATCTCGCTAATCCATAAACTCTAATAAATAAAAAATGAATAATTTATTTGCAGGTAAACCATCTGGGTACGACAGGGTCAGAAATATGGAAATAGGACACAAAGACTTTGAGCTAGAAACATTAGAAGAGGCCTACACAACAGAACACTGGCTAGTGCGCATTTATAAAGTTAAAGACTTAAAAAATAGAGGATATTAGATATCTCATTAAAAAGTATATTTTTTTTATTTCTCCAATTACTTCAGGCTTACTGTCACAGTGATCATACATTCTTTACACAGTTTCACATTTAAAGATTAATTATAAAAAAAAAAAAAAAATATAAATGTGTTTCCACTAATATAATTTTTTATTATATTTTATATTTAAGGCCTCAGGAATTTTTTATCATTCGTACAGATTTATCGTATTAAATACGTGCTATGTATTTTCTGTAATACTAAATATATACATGTGAATTTTTATAACGTTAAACGATGATTAAAAATAAGTCATGGTGAATACAGATAAAAATCCACAAATATAAGTCTTTTGTTATCTGTATATTTTTTCATTTATTTATTTTTAATATTATTATCATTAAAATTAAAATAATTAACTTAATTAATCAATAATCAATAATTAATAATTATAGTTTATAAATTGGATTTAAAACGGGATTCAATAAACATTGAATAGAAGGTGGCATAAAAAATATGAGTATTTATGTAGTATATGAACAATATACAAGTATGTAGGTACAAAAAAAACGTAATAACGGTGTAGAGAGTGATGTTGCTTAATAGTCATAAGTTATTATTTAATCCCACTCTCCGATGTACATGCCACGGGGTACTGGTGGTATAAAACTGCGTGTTGGAATGGGTAATCGTCCGTAAATGTGATTATAGGGCGAGTCTATCCGATCGTCTGAGTCTGAAATTACCAAAAAGGTCAATCACTTATTACTTATTTAATTCAACTGAGTTGAATCAAAGACTGTACTAATTATCCGTTATATTATAAAATTCAAGTCACCTTAGTGACGAGGATAAAACTATTATTTCTTCTCGTCAAAGCCTAGATGTTAACGTTCGCCTAAAAGCTACGTACCTAAACCACTCTCGAAGCTACGGGCGTGATACATAATAGGTGGTCGTCTGTTTGGTGCGTGACTCGCATAAATATGTGATGACTGAGACTGACTACTGTTGTAACCGATGTACGCCGGGGCTGATATTTGTGTTTGTGCTGGTGCTGGTTGCGGTCTCCCCGTTCCCGTTCCATACGCCGGAAGTATTCTTATTTGGCTGTTCTTTGCCATTTTTACAAAATTTGGTACACGTGCCCTCATACCACAGTAATAAGGATCGTCGTTCTTTCTGTCGTTCTTTTTGTTATTTTTCTTCGAATCCTCGGTAACTACCACCGCTGGTCTCACACCATTGCTGCCGTAATCATCTTCGATATCATCATAGTCAGGCTGTAACAGTAAATTCTTTTTGTAATAAATAATAACCCGGATAATCTATAATATAATATAATATAATGTAATACATAACATTCTTAGTCTTATTTTTGTTATTTATTTTCATGTGAGGTCATACGATTTATATATGGTACTACGGATCGTTATCGTACACGTGGGTGGGAAACCGTTCGGATGAATGGATCAAAATTTTATGGTTTTATTTAGATACAATTTTTTATAATTTAAGACACTGATATTAGTGTCTATTAAAAAAATTTTTTTCACTGATTTAGAAGTAAAAATTTACAGCTATATTTATACATTTTTTCTCTTTAGAATTTTTTTTTACCAGAAATTAAATAAATAAAAATGTTTGAAAAAAAAAATTCAACTCAAGTAATTATAAAAAAAAAATTTTTCAATTTTTTTTAGTGGAAAGTTATAAAAAAAAACAATTTTTTTTCAAAAGCTTCAATCTTAAGACACTGAAGTGAACAAACATTAGATTTTTTTTTTAATTTTATAGCAATAAAATTTTTATGAAAAAAATTTGGTAAATATTTACATTTGATTTTATTGATATATTTTTTTTTTTCGAAAAATATATGAAAAAATGAACAATAAAAAAAAAAGTTGATTATCACAATTTTAATAAATTTTCAAATAAATGTATAAATTTTTTAGAAAATTGTAGCGTTCAACTTTTTTTTTTTTTAATTGTTCGTTTTTTTATGTACTTTTCAAAAAATATACATCAAAAAAAGATAAAATAGAAATATTATCCAACAATATGAGAGCCAAAATTTTTTTAAACTTTTGAAAGTAAAAAAAGCTATCGAAATCTTTACTTTTTTCTTCCACGACATTTTTTATCATAAATGCGCCGTAAAAACAAGCAGAATAAAAAAAAAATTTGAAAAATGTTAATTTTTCACCTAGTTATGGCTTAAAATATGGTTGACCCCACTTGTAAATAATTACTAAATTTTTTTCACCAATTTAGAAGTAAAAATTTACATCTATATTTATAAATTTTTATACTCTTTCGAGATTAAAAAAAAAGAAAAATAAATAAAAATGTTTGAAAAAAAAAAATCTAACAAGTATTTATAAAAAAAAAAACAATTTTTTTTTTTTCAAAAGCTTCAATCTTAAGACACTGAAGTGAATAGGCATTACAATTTTTTTTTCTAATTTTATAATAATGAAATTATTATTAAAAAAATTCCACATGTGAAAATTAAAATAAAAAATTATTAGTGAAAATTTTTATCATTCTAATTAATTTTTTATAAGAATTTAAATAATTTATAGTTATAAACTAGCTTCAGTATAATTAAATCGAGATATTAGCAAAATATATTTAAAAAAATTAAAAGTTGCTAGTTTTTTTTAAATTTTTTATGAAGTAATAAAATAGAAAAATACCTTAGGAATATTTTGACCGTAAAGATTCTCCCGGGGAGGAAGTTTCGGGGGTTTTTCAGTACGTCGCCGATGATAAGCCGCTGATTGGCCGTAAATCTGTTCATGCCGTGGATCTCTGACTGCATCGCGTAATTCACTGGGTCCAGAAGCTGCAGCAACACCAGCTACGCTGTAAGGATCTTCGTCAGGTATGGGAATTCTCGGCCGATTTTTGATATCCACAGACCTCTTCAGTGCTGGTACTGATAATTTGAACAATAATTATTAGATAAACATCAAAATATCTGCTAATAAATATAAACTCGCTGGAGGCCATTGAGTTTTGCCCTAAACGGGCTCGGGCGTAACCGGTAATTTATTCTGGGTCGCAAGCATTAAAATAATTATTTGTAATCTTGGTATGCAAAAATAAAAATATCTGGAGTATTTTAAATCATACTGCAGTCAGATTTGATTTTAAACTGTTGGGTTTTATTTTTTTGCCCCGGGGAGACGGCTGATCACGATCATTAACTCAAGGTGGTCTCCAGCGTTGGAAGTTTAAATAATTTAAAATAATAAAATAAATTACATATAGGGAGTTTGCTTTTGAGCAACTCCAAGCCAACGACGTTGACAATGAGAACCCAGACAGGACACTTCAGCAATTCAGCTTCTGTTCTCACGAAGACGATTGCGCTGAGACATTGTTTTTCAAGTCTTCTGCGATCTGGATATGAGCGACGGGTCTCCCGTTCTAAATTCTGTTCGTATTTAGCCATGTCGAATAATTTTCCTGGTTTTTCAAACTCCAACGCACCCTGGGAATTTCTCAGTATCTCTGCGCCGACCGCGTTTTCTTCGGGATGTGTAGTCTTTATGTAAACGTTGCTTTTGCACAGTCTCTTTATTAGGATATTCCCTTTGTCATCCATTTTTATTTTTACTCCTAGGTCGATGTGTCTTTTAGTCTCTTCTGTTTTAGGATCTCTCATTGGGTTGTCGAAACCGCAGAGGCCTATCCTGAAAATTATAAATTAAAAGGTCGAATTTTAGTTTTTTAAAATTTTATTTTCTCTCATTGTTTGGGCAGTAATATTTTAAAGATATAAGCTCATCTCGATGTTACACTCGTCAAGAGCTTTCATTTGAGTACCCACATGCATTTTTGATATATTTTTCATATATACATATATATAATATATATAAATATATGAAAAAATTGATGTGGGTACTCAAATGAAAGGTCTCGATGAGTGTAATGTCGGGATGAGCTTATATATTTAAAAATGTCAATAGTTCACAAGATACAAGGTCATTTTTTATATTTTTCATATATACATATATAATATATATAAATATATGAAAAAAATTGATGTGGTACTCAAATGAAAGGTCTCGATGAGTGTAATGTCGGGATGAGCTTATATCTTTAAAAATGTCAATAGTTCACAAGATACAAGGTCATTTTTTAATTATTGACATTTTTAAAGATATAAGCTCATCTCGATGTTACACTTATCAAGACCTTTCATTTGAGTACCCACATGCATTTTTTATATATTTCTCATATATACATATATATAATATATATAAATATATGAAAAATTGATGTGGCTACTCAAATGAAAGGTCTCGATGAATGTAACATCGGGATGAGCTTATATTTTTAAAAATGTCAATAGTTTACGAGATCTAACAAGTTCTTGTATCTACAAGTAAAGGTCATTTCTTAATTATGTATCTTAGATATCTAAATACTTATCATCATAAATTGACTATCAGTGAGAATGATATGAAATCTTGAAAAGGCATAAATTCAAATCAAGACCTTTGTAATGACACTAAATTTCACTAAAAAAACCCGATTTTATTATATGACTATCCTGGACAAAAAATTTTTACTATTCTCTTAATAATATAGACAAATTTTAATGATTAAAAAAAAAAATTAAAAATTAAATGATTTGATATTTTGTTTTTTTCTTTTTCAAGAATTAAATTTAAGAAATATTATTTCTTTTAAATTTTATTTTGAAAAAAATGAGCAATTTTGTAATAAGAAATTAATTTGTTTAAAATTTATATAATTTTATTTTTTAGCTAAAAATTTTAAACAAATTAATTTTTTTTTAACACAATGCTAATTATTTTAAGAAGAAATTTTTTTTTCTAGTGTAATATTTGATTTTTTATAAAACCATATTCTTCTTTATCTTCACAATTTTTTTTTTCACAAATAAACAATGATAAATGTCAAAATAAATTGTTAAATATTTAATTAAACAAAACTATAAAATACATAATTAGAGACCCAAAACTTTGAAAGTAAGTATTAAAAAGAAAGTAAAAACCCATAACTCTGATAATTGTTTGAAATAAAAGTTTCACCTATTTTAATCCGTCAAAAAGAAGAAACTTCTGTTTCAAAAAATAAATTTATCTCCAGCCTTATTAAAGTAATATTATAAAAAAAAAAAAAAAGAATCATAAATTTATAAACAAAAATTTTAAATAATTGGTCAAGTATAAAGTAAAGATTTATGGAAGAGAAAAAACGGCGAGCGCGTTCCATAACAATTATAATCATCGAAAGTTGTAGTCAGGTGAGCGATACTGTTGTGTGTGCTAATTAAATAAAAATCCATATTAAATAAAGTGTATCTATGTTAAATTGCCCAATAGAATTAATAATGCGGCTTAGTATATATAATGTTACAGCAAGTAGGGAAAAGTGTGCCTCAAAACAAATTCTTATCACGCGTGTGTACAGACTTACGTGACTCTAAATTTGATTAAATAATTAAAAACTAGGTCAAGTAACGTTAAACTACAATTTTATTTATATTTTATTGCCCTGGGATTTGTTAATGGTTAACATTAGGCTATTTATAGCCCTGGAGAATCGGAATTGGGGAAAAACAAAAAAAAAAAAATAACAAACCTAAAGCCATCGAAACCGTCAATGGAGTCGTTGACCGTGAGAACTGGTGCCCGGGCGTAAGCTTTAGCGACTCTTCTGTTTCGCTCGAAGACTATTACCTTAGCCCATATCTCGTCGTCTATCTGGTTCCACTTGTCCAGGACCTCTTGTATGTGGTCCTGCAGTTAAATGCTCGTTTTAAAAAGTATAAAAGTGTTAAGTGGTTTAAGAGAAAATAAAACAATAAAAGAGTTTAAGGTCGAAGGCGGTGCAAGATACTCACCTTGTACAACTTATCTAAATTATACCAAACGTCCTCCTCTTCCTGATCATCGTACTGGGAATCAGCAAGGTTGTCCCGCGAGCGAGAGAGAATTTTTCGCCTCGACACCATCTTCTCTCCACTCCTCTTCCTCTTCCTCCTTCTTCTCCTTCAGTTAGCGACTGTCGAGGAGCTCTGAAAATCATTCAAACAACTGGTCAGTATGAATTGCCCCTAATTATTATTATTTTTTTTTTACTTTTCATTTTTATTTATATTTATATTGAAATTCTTCGCTTTAACTCTCGAGTTTTAAATTGTAATACAATATTATATACATCAATTTTTTTTAAGTTATTTTTTGTGACACTGGAAGATATCTGACAAATTTTTTTTATTATTACAAATCAATGATTTAAAAAAATTTGCACTTGTAATTTTTTTATTAAATTTTTTACCAATGAAAATTAATTTAGCAGATGTTTGATCATTTTAAAAATTTTTTTGACAAGTAAATTATGGCAAAAAAAAAATTATAAAAAAAAGTTGACATGTAGAAATTTTAAAAAATTAAAAATAATTTTTTGGAACTAATTTATTTATGAAAAAAAACTAAAAAATAATCAAGTGTCTACTAACTTTAATGTCATTTTTTATGAAAATTAATTTAGCAGATACTCAATAATTTTTGTAACAAATAAATTGTAGCAATAAAAAATTGACAAGTAGAAATTTTAAAAATTAAAACTGCAATTTTTTTAAAAATAATTTTTTGGAACAAATTTGTTTTGTTAAAAAAAATTAAAAAATGGTCAAGTGACAGCTAACTTTAATGTCATAAATTTTTTTCCATAATAATTTAAGTGTTATAGAAATCTATAACATATTGTCAATTGTTAAAGTCAGTATCATTGTTTTGAAGACATTGATACTCAAGTTAGCTGTCAATTTTAAAAATTTTTATAACAAATTAAATGAGACTGAAGTTAGCAGACACTTGACAATTTTTTGATTCTTCTTTAAAAATAAACTAGGCATAGAAAATTATTTATTAAATTCTCATTTATAATTGTTTGGAGATTTTAAAGATGAAGTTTTTAAATAAAAGTTTCTTGCTATAATTTGCTTGTTAAAAGAATTCTAAAAATTATCAGATGTCTCTCAATTTTAGTATCATCAAATTAATTACAATAATAAAATACTTCTGGTAATTTTCAGTCATAATTTTTATTAATTTTCACATGTGAAATTTTTTAATTAAATTTTTTTTATATTGATATAAATTTATAAAAAAATAAATAAATTTTTATTTTCTTTATAAATAAATTATTAAAAAAAAATTTCCACTTGTAATTTTTTTATTAAATTTAATTATTATAAAAATTAAAAAAAAATTGTCAAACATTGAATTCAAAATCAGTTTTAAAAGAAGACACTGAAGTTAACTGTCAATAAAAATTTTTTTTTTTATAATTTTATAATAATTAAATAATTATAAAAAAAAATTTCACATGTGAAAATTAAAAAAAAAATTATTAATGACAATTTTTTTGATTGTAATTGATTTGTTATAAAAATTAAAAAAATTGACAGTTGTCCAGCTGACCAGTACAATTTATTTTTTTCAGCAATGCAGAGAACAACTTTTGAGGCGTGCATTCCCCACGATCCATGATACCAAATTTTTAATCACACAAAATGATCTCGACCTCGACATTTTAATCCACTCACAAAAAAAATAAAAATAAATTGAGAGAAAGATCTCTGGCGTGTCTCATACTCATTGAGATTGGGAGGATAACTTTTACTCTTAGGCGAGTTTCAATACAAGATACAAGGTAAAGTGTAAGTGTAAGTATCAAAAGTTTTAACTCTGACGAATCTTTATAATATACAAGAAAGACGCTTTCGCAATTGTCTTTATATACACTTTTATATTATTTCTTAACCGGATGATTAGACCGGATGTCTACAGTCCTACAGATGAATCAAGCTCACATGACCTTTATTTCGTATGTTATTTTATATTTCAGATCAACTCTAGCTCCAGGGTTTTATAAAAAAAACTTTATGACAAATATAACAATAATTGGATTTATAAATGTGAGAAAGAGAAAGGAAGACTAATTAAACACTAATTCACTGTATAAATATATTTATCAATTAAATATAATTAATCACTATGCTACCAACACTGCTAAACTTTCAGGTCAGAAATATTTATTATTTTTCAATCAATTTAATTATTTATTTGAATATTTCTCTTAACATTTAAATATTATCTTCAATCTTTCTCTTTTTAATGATTGAACTTTACTAACAGTTGTTTTATTCCCATCCATATTATAGGCAAGTTATTTTTCTCCAAAGAGTACTTCAATGAAGAATAGTAAGATACATTCAATTATACTGCTTTAATTTTGATTGAAATGACATTTATAATCATTTCTTCTTTGTTTCAAGCTTGTAAATTAATTAAATAACTCTAGCTTGATAATTTATGACCGTTTTCTTGATCATAATCCCTTTAGTTCCAGTCCTTGGGTTTTGATGAGAAAACATCGTTATCTTCTCACAAATTAACCTTAAATAGGCTTCATTATCGCTCAGGTGGTGTATACACATTAAATTAAATCGTCTTAATACTTTTAAGGTACATATTTAATTAATAATTTTGATAATTATTTACCTTATAAGTCATAGAAAAATTAATAGCTTAATTATCTCTTATACTTGTTTAATTAATAATTATTTTTTTAGATTAACCATATTGATTAAAAAAAAAATCTTTTAGTTTTGATAATGACCTTAAAAAATTTTACAACAAATAAATTATAATAAAAAAATACTTCTAAAAATTTTCACTTGTAATTTTTATTAATTTTTCCATATGGAATTTTTAAATAAAATTTTTTTTTTTATAATAATTTAATTGCCAAAAAATTCTAAAAAAATTTTTAATGTCTGTAAACTTGAATGTCATATTTCTTCCCGGTTAATAAATTTATAATTACATTAAATTATTTCAAATAACAATTTATAAAAATAGTTTTGTTTTCTTCTTTAAATAAAAGAAGAAATGTAATCATCACCAAAAAAAAATATTTTATTCATATAGATTAATTTTTTCTTCTTTGATAATTACACCGCATAACACAAGTATTAAGATTCACCGGTAACTTGATCCATATTTATTTATTTATAAGTACGCATGCATAATACATGTATAATTGTAATATGCAAAAAAAGAAAATACGAATTGTTAGGTTTTGCATTGGATATGCCCTTGGCGGGAAACTGGAATTAAGACTGGAAAGTGTAACCTCGGAACTCAACCGCGGTATGTACGACGCATTGCAATGTCTTGTGTGCCATTTTGTGATTAACTTTACAACCATTTCCTAAGTATGCTTTCTTTATAGATATTTTCCATATTTTATAAATTTATATAATCTTGTGTGAGATATACAGCAAGTAAAGGACTAATAAAACTTCAAATTTGTTCATAAACAGAAAGAAAATGCTTGAAGGAAGACCGAAGTTGTGTTGGTAGAAGTTTAAATTTTTCTTGAAATTCTATTCTTGGTGGGTCATTTTTTCTTAATTCAAATTATCATAAATACTTGATATAATAAATTTTTATATTTGAACAAGATTTTTAGATACTTTAAAGAATCAGCGCTACTTACTTCAGCTGAGAAAAAAATTTTCTCTTGAATATTTGATACCCTTTTTATATTATTTTAGCGTGCAATTATACATATAGAATGAAAAAAAATGGTTAAATATTATTTGATCTTTCCATTTGACATGTTAATCAATAAAAATTTACTTCTATCTTTATATTTAATTTTTTGGAGCAAGAGACTGAATTTTCTCAAAACAAGATTTTCTTGGCTTAAATAAATTTTCTTGGATCAAGATCCGTATTTCTTAAAGCAAGAGAATTAATTTTGTAAAAATTTTTCTTGAAATGCACTGATAGAAGGATTTTTTTGTATTTAAAAAGATTTGTTAATATTTAATAAATGATTTATTAGAGGATAGGTCCTTAACAAATATTTATTAACAGATACAATAAATTTTTATATTTGATCAAGATTTTTAGATACTTTAGAGAAGCAGCGCTACTTACTTCAGCTGAGAAAAAAATTTTCTCACCTTGAGAAAATTTTTCTCTAGAATATTTGATGCCCATTTTATATTATTTTAGCGTGCAATTATACATATATTGAATGAAAAAAATGATTCAATATTAATTTGACATGTTAATCAATAAAAATATTAATGAAAATTTACTTCTATCTTTATAATTAATTTTTTGGAGCAAGAGGCTGAATTTTCTCAAAACAACAAGATTTTCTTGACTTAAATAAATTTTCTTGGATCAAGATACGAATTTCTCAAAGCAAGAGAATTAATTTAGTTGGAATAAGTGAAATTTCTTGTCAAAAAAGAATTTTTCTTCGCTCAAAAAAATAATTAATAAGAAAAATATTTTCTTGGCTCAAGTGAACCTTTTTTTCTGTGTATAGATCCATATCTCCTGTCAACAAGCCAAAGAAGAAAAAAGATTAGACGCAATAAGGGAGGCAATAAATCCTAGATTAACTGTAATCTAAAGTACTGTATTGTATAAAAAGTCAGAGTCTTAACAAAATATATCGGTGAGGTAATAAGAGCAAGGATACACATCGATGCTGTCTCATAGTCAGTAACAGCGGCATATTTAATGGTAAGCCTGCACCTAAAACGTCGACTTTCACTCGTAATAAAATGCGAAGGCTGCTTGTGAGTGTAACAGAGAGTGTAAGATATACATACAATTTATATCTATATACTTATTTATATATATATATGTGTATATATTTATACAAGCTAAGAGTTTCCTTAGGCAATGGCTGCGCAAGAAACACGGCATGCAGTGACTACTTGGCAAGTTACCTGGGTTAGCACACACCACACAACACTCTTAGCCATGCTGAAGAAGTTTATATGCTTCACAGTTGTTACTGTCATATACATATATGTATGTAAGCATACTTAGACATGTAAGAATAAATACATGGGCAAATAGAATGTACTAATACTAATAAGATTGGTACTTTTTTTTTAGCGAGTGGGTATGTTGTGTGCCAACACACTACCGTTGATGTGTGGAGACTTCTCGATCTCTACTACACAACTTTTAAACTTTTATTATGTATATATGTATATATTTATACATTTATATATGTGCAAGTATGTAGTTTACTCGTAGAGCCAGAAATTACGCCTCGTGTAATGTAACCTACGCTACGTTTTCTTCCAGCGGTTCTCAATTTTATTTTAAATAAAATCAAGCGACAGTTTGTTTTTATTTGTTAACAGGATTATATAACCGCTGGATACAATGCTGGAGATGGAATTAAATAGAGGTAATTTATTAATTACATAGATGTTTTGCACAGAAAAAAAGGTTCACTTGAGCCAAGAAAATAGTTTTCTTCCTAATTATTTTCGTGAGCAAAAAAAATTTTTTTTTGAGAAGAAATTTCACTTATTCTTGCAAAATTAATTCTCTTGCTTTAAGATATTAAATATAAAGTTAGAAGTAAATTTTCTTGTCTTGAGAAAATTTCTCTTTTGCTCCAAAAAATTAAATATAAAGATAGAGGTAAATTTTCATTAATATTTTTAATGATTAACGTGTCAAATGGGAAGATCAAATAATATTAAATCATTTTTTTTCACAATATGTTTAATTGCACGCTAAAATAATATAAAAAGGGTATCAAATATTCAAGAGAAAATTTTTTTCTCAGCTGAAGTAAGTAGCGCTGCTTCCCTAAAGTGTCTAAAAATCTTGATCAAATATAAAAATTTATTGTATCAAGTATTTATGATAATTTGAATTCAGGCACCCGAAAATTTTCTTGAGCCAAGAATTTTGTTCTCTAGTTAAGAAATTTTTCTTTCTGTGTAATGATAAGAAAAGATGATGATAGGGGTGAAGAAGATGGAGGATTTTTAAGTGACTGAAAATGGCGGATTTAAGATTAAAGATGGTGGGATTTATATATTTAGTGACGTTTAACGGCCCCAAGCGGACGGAGTCGTAAAAATATTTAAAAGTACCGCTATAACGTCGCAACAATAGTTTGTATGATGCAGTATGCATTTTTAACAGAGTGGATGTCAAATAAATAAAAGTAACGCGATAAAAGAAGAAAGAATGAGAATAATCAAATGTTTAATAAAATAACTTAGGATGTGCAGGTATTTTTATTACTATAATTTTGTTATATGAAAGATAGTTGTTATAAATTTATAAGAATAAGAAATAGATGTGTGGTTACATTAGAAAAAGTCGGTTAAGAAGTAAATTGGGTTTTCTTTTTCTTTTTTCCCTTTTTTCTCTTTTCCCCAACCGACACACGAATGATAAATTTGTTCCGCGATAGTAGCTTAGAAATCTTTACTATCATGTGGATTAAATTGCTCAGTGTACCGTTTACTCGGAATAAATAATATAATTGCATGGATTAACTATTATTGAGATGTATTTATGTTTATGTGAAGTATATTTTATGTATGTAAAGGTATTTATTTATATAAAAGGGGTTATACGAAATTAGTAAATAATGAATTTTAAAAAAACTAAAACGGATCGATGGACGCGATCGATGATCGTTCGAGCATGAAAGTCAAACTTTCTAGTTTAACGTAACGATCAAAAGAATTTCTCGTTGGTCACGCCCGCGGTAGCAAGTTGTATATAAGTACATATTGCAAATAGTTCTGTATAAATATCTATCGAATGCGGTCTACGTATATTTATGCTTTTTTTTTTTTTTACTCCTTTTTTGTCCTATTCGTAATCTTTACAACCAGCACCTCTCACTTTACACTTTACTGGTGCACTTAAGACTTCTCACTAGAGGCGACAATTTATAAAACATTTTATATTCAATTTCTAATCACTGGATTATAATCAATTATGGATTAACGTCGCGATTTATCTATTATTTATTATTATTATTACTCATGTCAATTTAATTATTTATTGCGAGTTTCAGTTTCACGCATGAATTTCATTATTAGATTAACATTTTTTTTTTCCTTTATATATTTCTTCAGGTGTATCATCAAATAACTTTCTATTGGAAAATATATTCAATCTTAAAATTTCTTCACATCTACTTTAATAAATTTTTATCAATAATTATATTCTATTTCCCAAAATTCAACAATCAAGTATGTATGTATTTTATATTAATTTAAATTAAATTATTATATAAATAATCCTAATAAATAATTTATACAGCTTAGTAAATGCATTATAAAAAATAATTAACATATGTCACTTTACAGGTTTCTCAACAGCAATCGAGTTTGAATATAATTTTCGTAAGAACCCAGACACGTTGAGTCACAACTATAAATGGATTATAAAATTGGGCAATTAACCACCAAGTGACATTGTCCGTGAGTGAAAAAACAGACTAAAGAACCAAAAAGATTCATACATACACAGAAAGAAAAATTTCTTGACTGTAAAAATTTTTTTTTACATTCTATTCTTGGTAATTTTTCTTAATTGAAATTATCATAAATACTTGATACAATAAATTTTTATATTTGATCAAGATTTTTAGATACTTTGAGGAAGCAGCGCAACCTAATTCAGCATTTGACATGTTAATCAATAAAAATATTATTAAAATGAAGTTAGCTGATATTTCAAAATTTTTAGAAATTTTTTATTAAAAAATTTCAATTAAACAATTAAAAAAAAAATTTTCACATGCAAAAAACTTGAAAAACTACAAGTGCAATTTTTTAGAAATATTTTTTTAGTTGTAATTTAATTTAAAAAAAAAAAATCAAAAATTTTTAGACGTCTGCTAACTTCAGTGTCATAAAATATTAATGAAAATTTACTTCTATCTTTATATTTAATTTTTTGGAGCAAGAGAAAAATTTTCTCAAGACAAGAAAATTTACTTCTATCAACAACTAAATTTTTTGGAGCAAGAGGCTGAATTTTCTCAAAACAACAAGATTTTCTTGACTTAAATAAATTTTCTTAGATCAAGTTACGTATTTCCTAAAACAAGAAAATTAATTTTGTTGAAATAAGTGAAATTT